>WWBZ02000033.1:3600000-4200000 GCA_011503125.2 Botryosphaeria dothidea | reverse complement strand
CAAGGATGTTGAAAAGGTTATCACCGATAAGGTCCAGAAGCTGGACGGGCAACTCTTTACCGACGAGGCAAGAGCATTTCTGGAAAGAACGATCAAGAAGCAGGCCGGCCGAACGTTTCTCTGGGTTAAGCTGGTGTTCAACGCCCTTGAAGACTCCTGTTCGACCACTATGGGGGCCATTAAGGAAGTCCTGCTGAAAAATCCAACGAAACTGAACGAATTTTACGAATCAGTGCTTCAAAGATCCCCGAGACCGGCGAAAGCACGGAGCCTCCTGATGATCTTGGTTGCTGCAAGACGACCTCTCATGCTCGATGAGATCAACATCGCGCTTCACATGCAAGACTCGGCCAAATGTACTCAGAACATCGACAAGGAACCGAATATTGAAGGCCACGTGAAGGGGCTTTGCGGTTCCTTCCTACGGATTACTGACGCGACGGTCTACTTCATGCACCAAACAGCAAGGGACTTCTTGACCGAGCAACATGGTCCACTTAAGCCAACTACAGGTTGGGCTGGATCGATTGATGTCATGAGGTCTCATAATAAGCTTCTATGGATTTGCATGTGGTATTTGCTGCTGGAAGATTGGAAGGAGAGATCAGTAAGATGGGAGCATATATTAGCGCACTTCACCATCAAGTACCATCCTGAGAGATTCGGGCGCTGGTATAACCCAAAAGACCACGATGAATCCAACGCCGAGCGCTCTACCCCGGAAATCGAGCGAGCTAGTGCAAAAACTAGCATGAGAGACCATTTCTGCTTCTATGACTATGCTGCAAGGAATTGGATGTTCCATGCTCAAATTGCACTCATGAAGTCGGAGAGTGAGGTCAGCCTGTACAACGACGACTCAAGGCAGCTGCGGGATCTTTTTGGTCTGCTGCGCGGAACCGGATACGACGAGCTTGCCCGCTATTTCCCATCATGCAATCCCCTACTATTCGTGTTGCAAAAAGAGCTCTATTTTCTGTTTGACTGGTTCATTACACGCCGGGAAGCCCATGATATCCCGGGACCCCACGTACGACAGGCGTTGAAGTACTTGGCAGAGAATAAGCCTGCACATCAGTTAGACTTGCTACTGAGCTACTGTTGGAAATCACGTGTTTTGCATATTGCTTTTGCAACACCAGATAGCTTAGTCACTCACTTACGTATATAAGGAGGGTGGGCCACCTACGCCCTTCCTCCTCATGCCAATCATCAATAGATCATCATTGTTCATCAACATACCAACAGCTACGCAAACACTGAGCATATCAGTCATTCAGTGACAGAGTTACTGGTGCTGATAGGGCTGGCAAGAACAATGCAGGGCTTACTTTAGAGACGTTCAAAGAGAGGTGGATGGCTCAGGGCCTTGTAACGAGCGGGCCTCTACCTCTAAGGATCCAAACACCAAAGAGGGTGGAAACCTGTCGAAGGGTTTTCCTTGAGTGGGTACAAGAAGAGGTACGTGAGGAACGAGTAGACGACTGAAGACTGAGCACTGCGTGCGAAGGCCTTGTTACCAATAGAGTCCAAATTCTATTGCGAAGTTCTATTGTTGAAGTTGACCACGAAGGTCAAAGCTATCTAAGGAGTGTGGTTTATATACACGTAGGAGATTGTCTACAATCTATGTGCTCAGTTGGCGTGTTGCGCTTAACTGCTATTCTTTCTGAGCCTAGTGGGGCATCTGAGCGGGAAGCGCTCAGATGGCTTGCTCGCTTATTTGTCTTGGCGAATGAGCGGGTGGGTCCAACTGATCGCGGAGGTCACGTGACCTCGGACCCTCAGGGTTCCGACTTCTGTCGTTCCCAGCGGGGCTGATCCCCAACTTCCTCAACCTGTGGAGGCTGCACCGTAACAGGCCTGCGCATCGACTGGGAAAAGCTCTTCTGGGAAGCTTCGATGTCATGTAACATCCATCTTTTGGAACTCTGTCTGAAAGAAAGAGGGGATCCGAATGATCTGCTTTCAGATCTAGCAAACCCTCACCTACGTGACTCGGCTATGATGGCTCAGAAGCGGGATTGGCCTGCTCGTTCTGGACAACGACAAAAAGCCATAATACATCACGAACTAACCGTCGGATTGACCTCCAAGATACGACAAAGGATTTTTGGAAAAGATCCTCGACAACAGAAGCTTTCACTGGAGCCACATGTTAGAGAACTTCTGGCTGCAGCGAATTATGATCCTGTTGATCTCCCCCCCCCCCCCCCCCACGACAGAGGATCGTGAAGCGCCCAGCACTACGAAAAATGTGTACTCTCACCTTTTCAAGAATGTTTGTCAAGATTCGAATGTGTACCAGGATAACCTCCAGCATTTCGAAGGTTTCCTGAAGATGTCCCTGGAGCTTCCACTTTTAGGCTACATCTACGTTGCTCTTGAAGCCATTCGCACGCGCCATCCCAGCGCAAGCTTTCTGGTAGAGTCAAGATATGACCTATTCGTCCCCTATCGTGAGTTGGTATTGCCCAGATCGTCCAATTCGATAGTGGATGCGCTAGCGACTGTGTTCTGTGCAGCATGCAGATACCACAGCATGGTGGCATTCCGGCTCTTGAAAAGGGGTATCCCTGATGTTCAAGAGAAGGATCGCAGTGGGATTACACCCTTGATGTCGGCAGTTATCGGACAAGACTTTTTTGTCTGCGAACAACTTCTTCATCACGGCGCTGACCCTAATGCTTACGTATCCTGTAATTTCCGGACGAATGGGCCTAAGGCTTGGGGCCAAGATAAATGGCTCAGAAAACAAGGCTGCTGCAGTTTTTCTGACTCTAAAAACTTGACTTGCCCTTTATCGGAAGCCCTTCGCGTTGGAAATTTAGCAATCTTCAAACTTTTGCTCGAGCATGGAGCGGATCCCTGGTGCGACTACGGCTATGCCCCAGATCTTTACGAATGTGAAGTCTTTGCAGGCAAGAACAAAATCCCCTTTCCCAGGACCGATGGGGCTGACCTCGATGATGGAAGCTCCGTCCTAGCGACAATTGCAGCATGCTCCGACGAGGTGTTCTACAAAGCGCTTAAATCGATTCGATCAGCAGAGAAGCGCGGCCATTTTGATATCAACAAGAGAGAAAATATATCAGGCAAGACACTCCTTCATAGAAATGTCAGAGCGGAACGCTGGAGCACGTGCTTGGAGTTGATCCTAGATGGGGCAGACGTTAACGCTCCTGATGCTCGAGATTGGACGCCAATCCATGAGATGTGTGCACTGCCCCATACAGCAGAACGAATAGATACCTTGCTCAAACTACAAAAGTCTGCAGACCTAAGGGTGGGAAACGGTAATGGAAAAACACCGTTTCAATTACTGAAGCAGAGTCTCTCTGCGTACCAAGGATCTCCTGACCTCTGTTGGGATCGGGGTCATCTTTCTGCGCAGAAATTTACTGAGGTGCACGAAAATAGGCTCCTCCAGAGGAGAATGGACGCAGAGTATGGAGCCATTACTGATTTTACATCTGATACGACACAGGATCCAGGCATGTCGGCGTCTGACTTCTACTCAAGCGATGTGGAAAGTGACTTGGATTTCTCTATCGGCTCAGATGACAGAACCGATATGCTACAACTTCCCGACATTCAAAGTGACAGTGCCAGAGCTGCAAAAGACCAGTATGAGTTGAAAATAGAGGAAAACGCCTATCAAGAAGCCGAAACAAGTCACACCAACTGTGTTGGCCGGCGAGAACTCACGTATATGACAAAGAGGAGTGGACAGTTTCTTATCGGAAAAGTTCTATTTGTTTGTATATGCTTCCTTCTTTTTCAACAACATTGAATCATGGACTTTTCTTCTTGACGAAGTGAAACGGCAGAGGATCAAATACCTTTTCGTCTCAGGTTTCTTTGAATAAGCTTACCTGTTTATTCAAGGACAAGTGGTGCATAGTACATAGAGAGTACCTAAACTCTAGACGGATCATTCGTAAGAGCCAGATAAAAATACTTGAATCTATTCCTCTCCTTTTATGCTAACTTAATACATATCTCAAAAGATTCTGCTTGGTTCCCATCTCATTTCGTATCCCTTAGGATAAACCCCTCGGCTAGCCGAGCCTACTGGGTAATTCCAAAGCGTAGTGGAAGACACTCGCATATACACTAGTCTGCTTCTGGCCGGACTGATTCGAAGCATTAAAGTACCAGAGCCTGTATGGGAGCTCCAGCTTTCAACGCCTGAATATGCACTGAGTATGAGTCCAGACAGTGCAGCTTAAGCGTCAAGTTGCTGCAAAGCGATTGATTAGTGAAAAGCTCCACAGCAGTGTCGGAAGGGCAAGGACTCACTACGGCATAATCTCCTGAGCGGACGGCGACAAGAACACGAGGAATGGTTGGTTCACGGTCGGGGTAGCGAGGACTTGCTGCTTTCATCCTGCTTCCGGCGCTCAGGCCCGCACCTTGACCTGTGTCAAGCCAAGTGGGTCTGAATGCGGGTGAAGATCTGTGGGGCGCACCTGTCGGACTATAATGGCCTCCATGCGGTCATGCTCTCCGACCATGCTCAAATGCTACCACACTGGACAACATCTGAGTGAGGTCATGGAGAGGGAACCAGCAGACGAAGCTGTCCATAAATTCAACCTTCGCTCCTGAATTGACGCTCACAGACACATCCTCCCTCTCTACTGTCTCACTGCTTTTTTTCTACTGTACGAAATTTCCTCTGCCGCAATGTCTCACGCAGCTTCACCGGAACGCGACCCCAGCTGGCCTGGCGTTGATCTGTATGTCAACGACGGTCCGCTGAAGTCCACTGAGGTTGCACCGTTGAAGCAGTCTAGCCCCGACGAGCCCATCGAGGACCTTCGGAGGAAGTACGAGGAAGATGGCTATGTCTTCCTGAAGGGGCTCCTTCCCCGTAACGATGTCCTCAAGTGCCGTGAGCAGTATTTCGAGATGCTGGCTCCTAGCGGCGTCCTGAAGCTGGGCACCAAGCCCGTCGAGGGCATTTTTGACGAAAAAAAGGATAAAGCTAACTACCCCGGCCTTGGTGCTGGTTCCAACAATGGGACTGGCCGCCCTGGTGCTGAGACTACCGATCTTTTTGTCGACCTGGCGCTGAAGGCGCACTATGAAGCTTGGTGTAGATGACCCACGACCATGCGGATGTTAGCATATTAACCCCTTGGCAGACTGCGAAGATTTTGTCCAGCACCCAGTGTTGCACAACCTTGTCAGCAAGTTCACTGGCTGGAACGAGCGTACCATGGGGCTCCGCCGGTCGCTGCTTCGAAACAACACTCCTGGCAACAAGGCCATCGGCGTCCACTATGATCAGATCTTTCTTCGCTGTGGCGAACCTGACTCCGTTACTGCCTGGGTTCCAATTGGTGACGTGGACGTCCAAGGAGGTGGTCTCATTTATCTCGAGAATAGTAAGACTTCGCGTACCGTGCACAAACGCAGCTAACAAGTGTCCAGGCAACATTCTCGGCCAGCAGATCGAAGACAAATTCACGGAAAAGGCCAAAGCATCAGGACTGTCCGAGGAGGAGGAGGCAAAGTACGCCTTTAACCAAAACATGATGAGCACCGGTTTCCTCGCCGAAGGCCCTGCCGGGCTCGGTCGCGAGTATAAGCGGAGGTGGCTTGTAACGGGTTATGAGGCAGGTGATCTTGTGCTTCATAAGCCGCACATGATCCACGCTTCGACTATCAACCATGATCCGCAAAACAAGATCAGAGTGGGTACTGACTTGCGGTTCGTGGATTCCTCACGCCCCTATGATCAGAGGTGGACCAACCATTACACCTTCGACGATGGCGTGTGAGGTCTGATATGGGACTTCCGAGGCTTGAGGGGTTTTAGAGAGAGCATGTGGCCTCATTAAGTGAGCAACAATATTTTTTTTTGTTGGATTACGAAAGAATCTACTATAATACAAATCCTCCACAGCTTTCTACCTAAGCGTAAACGTAGCAGAATTGGCCTTCGACAGTGTTCATCAAATCTCCCAAGTTGAACTCCTTCCCTGGCGCCAGATATGGGCCAAGCCACTGAGTGTCATGAAAAGTGCCATTAGGGCTGTTTTCAGCCTTTGTTCTCGGTCCACCAACAGCGCTGGCACCATACACCCGCGCTGCTGGATCTTGCATCTGCCAGATCCACCACATACGATCGATGCCTGAATGGTGAGCGTAGAAAGCAGGTTCGCCAGGAGACGTGAACACGTCAGGTCCTGGGTTACCGCCTATAGTAACAAGCGATATCAGACCACACGCCGATTCAGTGATGGGATCTTGACTTACCAAAACCAAAGTGTCCGCCACCGTGCAATCCCATGAAGAGGGAAGGATCTGTCGACAAGCCCTGTATGACGTTTTGGAAATCTGCGATGTCCGAAAATTCCGTCAATTGCTTGAGCACGCTCGTTGGGCTCGCAGCGCGCTCGAGAACCTCAGTGTTTAGATTCCTGCTCAGACACCGGGGGTTGTAGTCGTAGTTGGACACCGAGGTGTCTGTTTTGTTGTTGAGCAAGTATTCTCCACCAGGCCCCAAGTTCACCGTCATGTTGGCAAACGGACCGGATGTGACACAGCCGCCCCCTGATCCCGGGGTAAGGTAGATTGTCGGCTCGCCGAAAGAAATGACGATCTTATCGGTAGAGGAGTGGTTCACAGGCGCGCCGTTTCCTGACATCGAAGTCTCGCTGCCGTCAAACATCGCCGAGTTTTCCAACCCGTCCTCCACTGATTTCGTCCAGTCCCAGTACGGCTGGGTACCGGTGTAGTTGCATTCGTTGCGGAGATGTTGCTCATACTCCCAGATGAACCAACGGTGCCAGCCAAGAAAGCTAGCAGTGTTGTGTTGGGTACCCGTCTGATTGATGTGCGAGACGACGAAATCGTCGTACAAGGTCTTCGCGCCCTTAGCAAAGTCTGAAGGGGTCCTAGCTGGTTTGTTTTGTAAACATAGGACAGCGTTGGTGTACTCGATACGCTCGTCGGCGCTGAGGTCGTCCCTGAATGTTCGTTTTAGTGGCATGTGTAGGCAAAATCTCTGAGCTGGGGAAAGTATTGTACATACCAACGCCTTCGTACAACCATATTATCTGGTGTACATCCATTCGTGGAATTCGACATGCTTGCTATGGCAGCGTTGAGTGCACTTGCAGCAAGCTTTTGGATTCCAATCGCCGCTGTCTCATTAGAGACGGTTCGAGGGAAGGGAGTAGCATAAACAACGGAGCCACCAAGAAGTCCAAGGGCGTTGAATAGATAGAAAAACTCCATCGTGTGAGCTGTTTGACCATAGGCAGGAGCCAAGATTTCAAGAGAGCAAATGAAAGAATTAGTGCTATAGAAAGAAGCTACGGTGAAGGGGATTGCTTTAAGTAGGGGAAACACCCTGTTAGAACGAAGGAATTCTATGACAGCTTTGACTGAACCCGCCAGATCCCGGAATTATGCGAGCAACTGCCTCTTGAAGACCCTGACGACGATTTCCCATAATATCTATGTTGGGTCCGTGCAAGTTATACGAAGTGGTTGGGCTTCATTGACTCTCACAGTGCTTCTCAGGTTCGGTTCACACAGGCGAAAGCGACCAAGGCTACAGAAGTATATACGAGATTAGTCTCAATAGTATTGCAAATACCCTGACTATGGAGAGTGGAAGCATTCATGCGGATGTAAATGTGATCAGTCTGAGAAGACACTTACGTCCGGATGAATGCTTCCACTCCCTGCGGTAAGGGTATTATGAAAACACTCGAGGAAAATACTCGCTTCCGACGGCTGTCCACATAAGCCGAACGGAAGAAGCACTATGAAACTCATCTGCTATGTCATTTGCCTGTTTACGTATTCAAGGCAAGGCGCTTATGCTGCGTCTGTAGTCACTACAACCTGTTCCTTGTTTGTTGGTGGGCGGGCACCCTATTTTTGTTTTCAACGTCAAACTCTGTTACAGCCACTATTTGCTATAGATTTCTTGGTCGTGCACGGAGAAGGATTATACGCAACCTCATCAGCTGGAGAGACGTCCTCACCCTTGCTAAAAAATTTCTTGGGTAGCGTCGAGCCTTCAAAGCCGTAGGGCTTGGAGGGATTACGGTCCGATAATTTCGTACCGCTATGACCCGCCATCCGGGAGACCGTCAGATGCCGGTGATATCCGAACATATGGACCCATCGCCGAGGAATCTAGAGCTACACAGTCGATTCAAGCTGCAGATTCATGGAGCGGGAGACGGCAGCTACCGTATCTGAGGTTTAGCTATTCCGTAGAAGAGCAAGGAGCCAACAGATAATAAAAAAGTCAAGGTGCAGAAAGCTAAGCAGTGCTCATGAGGCCAAAACATACAATATGATAGAGAAACACCTTTCGCATTAAGGAGAAATAATTTCATTATGTCCTGCTATCTATGCTTGGTCTTATGGATTCTCAAGTATGCATGATGAAGACCAGTGCATGCAACGATTTCGCACCCTATGCCGGAAACTACTTTTCCATTTAGCTGTTAAGGAGAACTCAGAATCCGAGCTAACTGAGATGAATAAGTGGAGCCGCCGGCCTACTTCATCCTACCAGCGGATTGAGCGTTAGGTATTGGCACGTGCCCCTGCTAGGGAAGCTGATCTTCGGTAGACTGCTGACTTTTTCTGCTCTAGCTCAGAGATTCCTTCTTAGAATTCGCCATCCATTCACATGGGACTCTTTATCTGGCCTAAATATTTTGCCTCAAGATGCGGTTTACCCGTCGATGTTAACAACCTTCAATTGCATGCAGAGAATAAGCCGGTGTAGTATGTATGTATGTTTTCGCCTTCTCGAACGCCGCATACTTGAAGTCCGCGTCCAAAAAGGACCGAAGAGAATAAGGACAGGAGTAGGTCCAGGATTGTAGACACAACGATCTATGGTCGTTGCAGTGGGCGAGTTGTAGAGTCATACACATTTCCGTTGCAAACCTCCGTGAGTCGCATACAAGTCCGCTCGGGACGAGATACCATACAAGACATGGGAAGTACCGAATCTCGGGAAGGATTTGTTAGCTGTAGTCACGGATCATCGATTCCTTCGGAACATGTGCCTTTTAAATCTCCAACATGAGTCAATTAAACTTGCGCATCGGGTGATCCGAAAGATCGTAATAATGCTCTCACCACCTAGAGTAACAACGAGTCGTCATTCTGCCGTGCAAAATGTTGTGTAGCTACATAAGTTCAAGCTTATGTTGCACCGCTAGAGGTCCTCTCGAAAGCTCCAATTATGCTACGATAGAGAATTCTCACTCAGGTGCACACGCTTGTAAAGCCGACAAACCCTTTGACGGATGAGGGTAGAGTAATGGCAGATGGAGAAGTTTCCCGCTTACTAAGGACGGCGACACATACCTAGTCCCTCGATTCTTCATACGGACAATCATGTGTTTTCGTATTGGCTAAATTCCATTTTTCTGCAGGCGGAAAACAAAGCTATGAATCGACACGATCATCGGGAAGGCTCGTAAATCTAGTCGCACCGTAATCGTTCCGCACTAACAATTTGCTCTACGTTCTTTCTACGCCTGTCTCTTTTCGAAGTGCTGTAGAGATGTTGAAACGAGCGACTGTATTTGAAATTTACAATTTCGTTACCCTTTTCCGACCGTGTAGTCTCCCTTGCATTTCCTAAATTCCTCAAAAGACCACGTTGGATAAGTGATTCCGAAGTGAAGGAAAGTCTGACCGACCATACGTCATTTCGGCAAGGAAGCACCCGTGTAAGCTTTCAGCAATTTAACAAGGATCTTCGGGAATCTCGTGGAATAGCTGCCCTTGCAGTAAGACAAGAAAGCCGCAGCCAGTAAGAAGCCACTACCCCACGTCAGCTTCCCCACGGGGAATAACTGCCGACCCCGCATCCCCGCCACACCCTTTCGACTCGAACCACATTTGTTTGACTTCTGAAGCATCAGCACCAACTTGAATGGCTAGCGACCCGGGATTTGGCTTCCTGAGGTAGAGTCCAGACAGACTACTTCTGCACGCAACTTCCCCAGTTTTTCGTCTATCCGTGCTTCTGCCATATTGTTTTGCCCACTGGTTTCCTCGTACATTTGTTATTTGGCTCCCTCCCTACCACCAAAATGGGGAAGGAATACACTTCAGGCTTCTCCAAGAACCTTGAAGAACCGGTCGAGAAGATTGAACACCTGGACATCATTCACACCGCGGACCTCCCCAGCAACCTCGCCGATGACATTGCATATGGCCCCAGCGGCCTGCGTGGTCTGACCGGCTCTCCATATGTGCTGGGTGCTGCTTTCCTCGCGTCCATGGGAGGCTTCTCCTTTGGGTATGATCAAGGCGTCATTTCCATCGTCAACGTCATGGATCAATTCCACGCTGCTTTCCCTCGGACAGAGCAGGCGTTCTGGAAAGGATTCATGACCGGCATGCTGGAGTTTGGCGCGTTCATCGGATGCTTCTTCATGCCTGCTTTGGCCGACAAGATCTCCCGCAAGCGCGCGTTGATCGTTGTCGTCGTCATCTTCAACATCGGCGCCATCATGCAAACGGCCGCCCAGTCATACGGCGTTCTCGTCGCTGGCAGAACGATCGGCGGAATCGGCGTCGGCACCTTGGCCATGGTGAGATTGCCTATTCTACTAAAAGCAAGACTGAAGCCTAACCACAAAAACGCCAGGGCGCACCCATTTACATCTCCGAAATCGCGCCGCCAAACCTCAGAGGCACGCTGCTGGTCCTGGAATCCATCTCAATCGTCGGGGGCGTCGTGATATCCTTCTGGATCACGTACGGCACGCGCCACCTTGCCGGCGAGGCCGCCTTCCGTCTTCCGTTCGGCCTGCAGATGGTGTGCTCCACGCTGCTCGGCGCCGGCATCCACTTCTACCCCTACTCGCCACGCTGGCTGGCGCTGGTCAACCGGCCCCAGGAGGCGCTCAAGAGCCTCGAGCGGCTGCGCCGCCTGCCCGCGACGGACAACCGCGTGCAGATCGAGCACAAGGGCATCCTGAGCGAGGTCGAGATGGAGAAGCTCGTGCAGGAGAAGCGGCACCCGGGCGCCAAGGGGCTCAGGCTGGAGGTGCTGGGCTGGCTCGACCTGTTCCGGAAGAGGTCGTGGCGCCGGACGGCGGTCGGCGTGGGCGTGGCCTTCTTCCAGCAGTTCTCGGGCATCAACGCGTTCATCTACTAGTGAGTTTCCGCGCATCCGGCCCGGCGTCGTGCTAACGGTGGTTGTCGCAGCGCGCCGACGCTGTTCGAGTCGCTCGGCCAGACGGCCGAGATGGCCTTGATCATGTCCGGCATCTTCAACATCCTGCAGTGGGTGGCCGTCGCCGCGTGCTTCGCCGTCATCGACAAGGTCGGGCGCAGGCCTCTTGCCATCGTCGGAGGTGTCGGGGGCGGCTGTGCGTGGACGGTCATGGCGGCGCTCACCGGCGTGTATTCCAAGGATTGGAAGGCGAATCCCGCGGCGGGCTGGGCTGCCGTGGCCATGGCGTTTGTCTTCATCCTCGTCTACGGAGTCTCCTACTCGCCCTTGGGCTGGTGCCTGCCTGCTGAGGTGTTCCCGAACGCGTCGCGCGCCAAGGGTGTTGCGCTTTCTACGGCTACCGTGTGGCTGTGCAACTTCATTGTCGGTGTTGCGACGCCGCCGATGCTGGAGGATATTGGGTTTGGTACTTATATCTTTTTTGGGGTTTGGTGCTACCTTGCAGGCGTTTGGGCCTACTTCCTCGTGCCTGAAACTAAGGGGAAAACGCTGGAGCAGATGGACGAAGTCTTTGGGGATCACGCCGCACAGGAGGAGAAGGAGATCATGAAGGCGCAGATGATGTCGCACGCCAGAAAAGATGTTCAAGGTGTCAAAGAGGTCTAAGATACATATTAGACACCGCTTTTGTAGCTGTAGTTCAACACATACAATCTATAGAGTGAATTCTCTGCATGATGTTTTAATCATTGATTGACAGGGTCGTATCATACGCATCGAACTCCATCATCCTCGTACACTACCACAAATCAATTATGTGGATGTAATCTGTGTGTACCTCTCTGTACGTATGTACTTAGATTTGAACTCGCACGACGAGACGAGATGAGTCGGTGGTTCTTTGAGTCTTAATGGGCGAGATCCATGCTGCGGCCAAAGGTCCTCTGGATCTCGTGTATTATGATCAAGGAGTTTGGATACTGCTGGATGGTTGTATAACGGAGTACAGTTCCACTTGTTCCATTGGCCATTGTAGCCAGGACCAGTAAGTCTGGTCCACGAAGCCGTGCACGCCAGTGATAAGATGCTCAGCCCAACCTTCCATAAACCAAAGCGGTTCCATTGATTTTAGAAGCGGTGAAAAGTGTGCGAGGACGATCAGAGCGAATGGGTGATGCTGGTATAGGCACTGGACAAAGGGCTGCTCCATCCGGTACAGCCAACCCAAATGAACCTGGTTCGCAGTGTCTCCATTGTATGAAGCATCTGGGCCCTTCCCGAACACGCCTTCGTAACACACCGCCAGACCTTCGAGAGCGCCCATGGAGATTGCAGAGTCTGGATCGCCCGACAATGAGACGAACTGGCGAAGCTCTTCGAATCGGTGTTCCCAGTCGATGCGCGGTTTCTTTTCTTTCGCAGTGGCGGCCTGCACCGCTTTCCTGGGACCATTACTCATAGGCGCGAGTGGACCGGTATACAGAACTTCAGCTCCAAAGATCTCGACAATGGAACGGACCCCTTTGAGCAGAGGAAACCACTCCGATGGCCCTTGCTGGCTGAAGACGAGGAAGTCACCTGGTGAGGGACCTTTGGCAAAGACGTATAGACAGACCAAAACGGCAGATACGTAGACAGCACGGCAATTGTCCTGGGTCAGGTTCATTAGAACGTCAGATGTCTTCCGGAGGCCGATGGTGGAGTGATGGGCACCCAGGGCAGCATAATGGTCTCTGCGATCTGGGTGCAGATACGCCAGATGCATGGCGGACAAAGCCATTGCATTATGCAAGACACAATGCTCGGAGAATCCAATTCGAGGCACGTTGATGCGCCACATGGTTCCGATGGCGCCGCCTCCGAGCTCATGAAATGTGGATGTGGAGTACTGGTGTATGAGCTCGAGGTCGGAAACATTCAAAGGAGACAGAAGCTCCACATCAGACATAGCGGATTCGCTTTCGGCAGCCGGGCTGTTGGCTGCACTGGTTGCAGTAGACGGGTTGCTGCGAAGATCCCATCCCTTTCGAGGCCGTCCGCGACGACGACGGCATGAATTGGCTGGACTACTGTCCGGCTCAATGATGACAGGCGGAGGCCTTGGATCAAAGTCGCAATGTATTTTGAAGGTCTTGCAGTTTGTACAGCCGGGTTTCGTCTCATCGCACTGCATTCCTGTCAGTTACGACACGGCAATCACGCGACGAGTGTGACGCACTTTGACTCGCCGCTTCTTACAGTTCTGACATCCTGCTCGAGACTTCTTGTGCGATCTTCGAGACCTTTTTCGTGATGCAGGGCTGTCGCTATCGGAAAAGGGTGTTGGCGACATGGCTGGTATCCGTGGGGAGAAGGAAGGAAGCAGCTGGAGATACGGAGGTGCCGTATATTAAAAGCGTGGCAGTCCTGAGTGGTGCATCACGCCGTTACTCAGATCCCTGAAGATGTCATCACACTAGATGAGCAGGCGAGAGGAGGCGACAAATGAATGCGACTGCAGAAACTGCCGAAGTTTTGCCCCTTGCAAGCTCAGGACGACTACGAACTCGATGCCGTCTCACAACCCCGAAAGTAGCCAAGGACTGGAGGACGGTAGTCCTTCGTCCATGCCTGCATCCACTTTAATTTTCTCTGCGGTACCGAGCTCCTGATATAGTACAGGGCATACGGAACGAAGAGCGCTTAATTGCCCCATCCGGTAAGGTGGTGGGGCTTGGCTGGTTTTGAGTGGCTGCGGAATACGTAAATTCCCGATTTTTCGTATTCGCTCAGTGCAACAAAAAGAGAGGCCGTCACTGATCGATGAGCAAGTAGCTTTTCGTCTTCCACAAACTACGTTCCAATCTTTAGGTCAGCATGGATGTCCATTTCGAGAATGGCAAGCCCGTCTTCTTCCCTTATACTCCTTCGAAAGACGCCGGATGGGCCTTCGTTGGCCTATTCGGCCTCGCATCTGTTGCACACGTCGTCTACATGTTCCCGATGCGTGCATGGTACTTCATTCCTCTCATAGTAGGAGGAATCTGTAAGTCACTTGCCACAACTTCAATCTGCCTACAAGCCATCTAAATCAATACTGGATAGGTGAAACATTCGGTTATTACGGAAGGGTTTGGGCGTCAGAAGACGTGCACAAAGTCAAGCCCTTCATCCTCCAAATCCTGCTCATCCTCGCCGCTCCCGCCTGGCTTTGCGCTACCGTATACATGACACTCGGCCGCATCATCCGCATTCTCGACGCAGGGAAATACTCTATGATCCGCATCACCTGGCTGTCCAAAATCTACGTCCTCATCGACATCATCGTCCTTTTCACCCAAATCGGCGGTGCCGGCATCCAGGCATCCGGAGACCCCCAAGCCATGGCCGCCGGCAACAAAGCCATCCTGGGCGGCCTCATCTTCCAACTCTTCGCTTTCTGCTTCTTCATCCTCATCACGTGGCGCGTGCACATGCGTCTGAACCGCGAGCCTACCGAAATCTCGCGTTCGCTGAACTGGAAAAAATACATGCACGCTATCTACGCCACCAGCGTGGCCATCTTCGTGCGTTCTTTGGTCCGCGCTATCGAGTATACGGCGGGCAGTGACAGCGCTGTAGCCTAGCATGAGGCTTTCATCTACATCTTCGACGCTTGCCTCATGTGGTTTGTCATGATGGTCATGCTCATTGTCCATCCCGGACGGCTCATCAAAACAGCCATGAGGCGAATGGAGGGGATCTACTCGGGTAAGGAGATGCGAAGCAATGATAACGATGGCTTTACATCCTTAAGTCATAAGGCCGGAACGGATTCGGACTCAGTGTAATTGTTCAGAAGGAGCTGCTCAAGCTATAATTCAAGATCTTCTTGGTGGGCCAACTAGTCCTTCTTAACAGCTATCAGACTGTACTGCTGGAGGAGAAAGATTCACGATTGATCGATAGATTCTTGTATCCCTGAGATTCAAGAGGTGATATAATCTCCGACGGCATTGATTGGGGAGAAATTTTCTTCTTCATAAATTTAGAGGCATGAAAACAAAGCGCGCCTACCTAATTGAAGCTCAAGTAGTCACATGAAACGTGATATTCCTCTCTTGACCGCTGCACCGATTTATGTTGAAAATCACCTGTTCTTACTAAACACTCCCTCTCCACCTCGTGTTCATTGCCCCCATCGACGCCTCCAACATCATTTACCTCACCTCACTCCAAGACCGTGACGAAGATGGTTGACAACACCCCGGTCAACACTGATGTCGAAGACTATGCTGTCGTGTTTGCTGAAACGCATCTTCAGGACCTTCACGCCGAATTATCAGCGAACACGACTGACGACAACATCATACGTAAGTCTGGATCACTTTATAGCCTGCACTGTCACTAATCTTGCTTACGCAGGCAAGAAGAAGATCCGCACAATCCTGTCAACTCTGACCTACTTCAGGCGGCACGTCATTTATGGCCAAGACATTGACTTCCTCCTCCCCGCGGAGTTGGTGGATTGTCGATGAGCATGCTAGTTTCAAGATGCGTCTCTTGCATTATATGCAGCTCAGTATACGAATACGCAAATTCTGAGATTTGCGTATACCAGACTGTGGGCCTCGAGTTCCTGAAGGTTGACACTTGTGGTCCCTGAAGCCCCCGAATACGTGAAGAGACGTTTTGCGAGTGAATAGTGAGTCAGAGTTGTCCCTGTGCTCCACTTCTGTCGTTTTTCCATGGAACGCTTCCTCAGGCACTTCATGTTGATTCTCTAGTCTCACTGTTAGGATCGGCATTCTCCATCATGGAGTACTTTACGGCTCCTATGAGTACTGTGCTGCTAGTTTCAATGCTCGAACACCCTTCTTACAAGCTCGAAATGTGGGGAGTTTGCGGTCGTGGCATGGCAGCACCGCTGACTAAGCACGCTGACAGAGGCAACCAGCAGCACCAACGCGGCATAGCGCCCCTCGCGCGAAAAGGCCAGCCGACCCGCACGCACCGCGCTCTTTCCGCAAACAACGCGGCCAGATCGGCCTCGCGGCCAGTGAGACCAGCCACCGCCCAGTCAGGCGCGCGCCTTGTGCTCTCCCCCATGCCTCGCGACAAAACGACAGGCGGTCATGGCGCCGGCGACCACATCGTGCCCGTGCCGCAGACCCTCGGCCTCGCGCAGTCGGTGCGCCGCCGCGCCATCACGCGCCGCTTCGACGAGACCTACGCCGAGTGGGAGGCGACCTACGAGTCCGCCGTCGGCAACTTCGCCGGCTGGCCCCAGCGCTGCCGCCTCCGCCATGCCTTTGCTTTCTGGCCCGCCACCGGCTGCGAGCTGTGCACCTGCTTCCTGGACTACGCCGCTGCCGACGACCATGTGCTGGAGGAGTGCATCCGCTGGGAAGAGTCGCCCCGCGCGAAGCACCTGTTGCGCCTGCTGAGCGACGTCGCCGTCGAGCCCGCGCCCGAGGAGAAGGACGGCGCCATTGATGAGGTCGACGATGTGCCGTGCATGGCCTGCGGCTTCGCGAGCAAGCCGTGTGCCATTGACCATCCGCCCGAGGACCCCGAGGCCGCCAACTGCCGGAACGTTGAGATGGCGAGGCGTGCCGTCGCCGCGCTGCTCGCCTTTGAGGACGGCGTGCTTGTGGACGGCCTGGTTGAGGAGACGTGGGCCGAGGACGACGATGTCGCCGCCATGCAGGCGTACATGGCCGAGCAGCAGGAGACCGACCGCTCCTACATTCCGGGCATCTTGCAGACCCTCGACGACCTCTATGGCTCGTATCAGGATCTCGTTGGGGACTACGACTACCGCACTAACCTCCGTTCCGTGGGAAAGGCGACGGACGTGGCTGCACTGCCACGTTGTAGGGATGGAAAATTCGAGTTGGTCGAGGATAAGCTCAACGCCGAGATCGCCGCCAAGGAGCAAAGGATGGCTGCCATCGAAAAACAGCTGGACGAGGAAGAAGGTGAGGATGACGATGAGGAGAGCGAAGAGGACGACGCCGAGGACGACGATTACGATCCGGCTGCTGACGACGACTCAGAAAACGACGAAGACTGGCAGGATGACGACTCAGAGGACGAAGACCGCTTGGACAACGAGCTGGTCCAGTTGGAGTTTGACATCGAACGCCTGGAGCGCTGGCGTCCAATCAACCAGCGCTTGACAGAGCTGCAACGCCGCCTTCTGAACTACAGGGATGTTTGCATGCTCTGCAAGATGGCTGGCAGGCAATCCAGCCACAGTATCCGCACCTGCAACGATGAGAAGGCGCAAAAAGCCAACGCCGAACTTGTGTGGGCCGAAAGGGCCATCAACTTCAGCAGGAACCTCGGCTGTCTCCGCTGCGGTGTCCCCAGCCAGATCTGCAGCCGCTGGGAGGAGGAAGAGCGCGGAGGGGAACTCTTCCACCTCATCCGACTCTCGGGCCGGTGTTGCTTCGAGGGCGTTGCGCTGGAAACGATTTACGGATTCAAGTACGGCTGCGAGCCAATATGGAATACTTGGCTTAATCGTCTCGAGGAAAAAAACGTTCAAGTGCGCCGCACGCTCAGCCTCGAACAGGCCGGAGAGAATCTGATGACCTACCTGGGCAAGAGAAATGATGACGACCGGACAGGCGACGGCTTTTCGAATCCCAGTTCCAACAACTTGATCTGGGAGTTCGAATGGATCACTCAGATGGCTGAGAAGAGGGGGTTCCCCAGAGCGAAGTAGGTGGGCGGCATCTGCGGAGATCATTACAGACTGCTGCGGCGATTTTGCAACAGTGGAGGCGGAAACATCATCCTTGTTTCTGTTTCCAATGGCGTCCTCCCGAGAGAAATGCTCATCCGTCGTATCCCCTTCAGTCGTCGTGATACAGCCCTTCCTCTGGCGGTTTCACCCCATACCAATCCAACCCAAGTTTGTCCTCCGGATCCGGGTCTTCCATCTGATAGTACCCATCATACCGCCACCACTTCCGGTCCTCCCAGACGTCCTCGACCGGCATCACCCCCTCCGCAGCCATCTCCTCACGCACCTTCACCACGCCCTGCCACACCCTCAACATGTTCTCCCCCGCAACCATCGCCAACTGCTCCTCCGTCGCCCCGCGATCGAGAATTGCCTGCAACAGCCGCGGATAGCACCGCACGTCCTCCAGCCCCGGAATCACCGACGCAATCCCATCGAAATCCGAGCCCAGCCCCACATGCTCCCACCCGATGCGGCGCGCGATGTAGAACAAGTGGTCCAGCACGTCCTCCATCTTGGCGTCGCGCCGCCGCGCCGCCACGTGCTCCGGCACGAACGTCACCATGACGATGCCGCCGTTGGCGGGGACGCGGTCGAGGACGGCGTCGGGCACGTTGCGCGGGCAGGCGAAGACGGCGGCCGCGTTGCTGTGCGAGAACAGGACGGGGGCGCGCGAGAGGGCGAGGACTTGTGTCGCGCAGGCGGGTGAGACGTGCGAGGCGTCGACGATCATGCCGATGCGGTTCATTTCTTTGATGGCGGCGCGGCCGAGGGCGGACAGGCCGTCGTGGACGGGGCCGACTTTGGAGGTGGACGAGTCGGCAAAGGCGTTGTTGCAGACGTGGGTGAGGGTGCACTGTGGCGGTCAGCTGGCTGGTTGGCTGGATGGGTGGGAGTGCGGGTGCGTACGTAGCGCACGCCGAGGAGGTAGAATGCGCGGATGATGCCTATCGAGTTGCCGGCCATGTGTAGCCTGCGATGCTGGTCAGATACGGCTTGTGTCTCGGAAAGGTACTTGGGGCGTCTTCACCCCTCAATGCCTATTGAGCATGCGATTTTGCCCTCCGAGTATACCCGCTTGACGTCGTCGGGCTCCTTGATCAATTCGAAGACTTTCGGATAAGATGCAATCAGACGCAACGTAAGATCAATCTGCTCAATGGCATCGCGCGCCATATCGCTGTATTCAGGCGTGGAGAAGTTCTCGGCGGATCGCAGACATCTGAGCAGTGAATCAGTGAGGTTGGAATCCACTGAGTTCTTGTTTGCGGTATGCCACGTACGGTACACAAATAGACCAGAACTGAGCTCCGACAGCACCTTCTCGGAGGCGTGGGATATCGGTCATTCCTGTGTCGTGCGGTAAGCATACCAGACCTGGAAGGAAGACAGACCGTGCGCCGGGGCACATACCACGCTGGAACCCTTTCTCCAGATCGAACTTCTCATTGCCGTGGATCTTGCCATGGAAACATGCACGAGGCTGCTGTGGAAGATCATTGTGGCCATCGAACAGGGGAGTGTCCTTGAGCACCCTCTTCACCCGCTCGTCAATGGCAAGGAGCTGGTATGGATGGACTTCTGCCGAAACGTCCGTGTTGCTCATGATGCGTGTTCAATTGGCAGATCATACGTTCCGCAGCTTCCCTGATATAGACAACATCTCCCCGCATTCGCTATTGCTTGAGGTGCCAGCTATCAAGCTTATCCAGTGCTTTATCTCGGCCGCCAGGGAGCAACGAGCCGATCGCATGGCTATCGCGCACTCCGATTTGCCAGCCAACTTTCCCGACGGGAAACTTCTCGCACTTTCCCGTGGCGCATTTTCCCGCGCGACAGTGGAATCAGACTGCATGTTTGAGATAACAATATCGTATATGGAGATCGTCGAGTGTTTAAAGTTCCGTTGAGTTGCCGTCTTCCCTTGCTGTCCCAACTCGAGATGGCCGACACCGAAAAGGCACCCAACGAGAAAACCGTCGACCCCCAGGCCGCCGATGCGGGCCTCATACTACTCGGAGAGGTTCTTGACTGCGATGACGCCGACGCTGCAGATAATCGTGCACTTCTTTGGAAGATCGATCTCCGGCTGATTCCCCTCCTGTGTCTTACGTACATGCTGCAATCCATCGACAAAACTACGCTCAGCTATGCCGCCGTCTTTAATCTTCGGGAAGACACCCATCTGAAACAGACGGAGTATTCTTGGCTTGGCTCGTTGTTTTACCTGGGATAGTGAGTGCATACGGCGTCCGCCCACCATCGTCGCCATCACTCATTGTTTAAAGCCTGGCCTGGGAGTACCCAACCAGCTTGCTTCTGCAGCGGCTACCCGTGAACAAATTTATGGCCGGCACAGTCGTCATTTGGGTGTGTCATGTTCCTCCGCGTTCAGAATCGAGGCCGAGTAACTGATGACAGACCCTGGCAGGGTATCGTACTGATGTGTCATGCCGCATGCAACAATTTCAGCGGTCTTGCCGCCGCCCGCACATTTCTCGGAGTGTTCGAAGCGTCAGTGAACCCCGCAACAATGCTTCTCTTCTCCATGTGGTACAAGCGCATCGAGCAGCCGCTCCGCATGGGCATCTGGATCGGCAGTGCGGGCATCGGCTACGTCATTTCGGGCATCGCCAGCTTCGGCATCGGCCACATCCACGGATTAATCAGCTCGTGGAAAACGATGTTTCTTATCTGGGGAGGGGTGACCACAGCGTGGGGCATTGCGCTCTGGTTCCTCCTCCCGGGGTCGCCGGTCCAGGCCGGCTTTCTGAATGAGGACGAGAGGAAGCGGGTGATTGACCGCATCAAGACGAATGGTACTGGGATAGAGTCGAAAGTCTTCAAATGGAGCCAGGTAGGTCCACTCTGCGGTCTACGCACTGCGAAGGAACACTGACGTTTGTATAGTGTAAAGAAGCTCTACTGGATCCAAAAACCTGGCTGCTCTTCATCTTCGCTGTAACCTCAAACAGCCCGAATGGCGGCCTCACGACCTTCCAAGGTTTGATCATTAAGGGCATGGGATTCTCCACCCTACAGACAACGCTGATCCAAATGCCATCCGGAGGCGTGCAGGCTGTCGTCTGCGTTTTCGCTACGTAGGTCGCGCATTCTAAATGAGGAGTGAAGACCGCAACTGATTAACGCAACAGGTATCTCGCTTCCAAGTTTGCGAATGCGAGACTTTCGGTGATGCTGGGCTGCCTCGTGCCCTTCCTGGTAGGCGTCATTGGTCTTTGGCTCATCGATGACTCAAAGCCATACGGCCGCCTCGTCTGCCTTTGGATATCCTTCTCCTACACCGCCACGTGGACGTTGAGCATGTCTGTTGCCACCGCAAACACGGCTGGACACACTAAGAAAGTCACCACCAACGCGTTGTTGCTGATCGGATATTGTGTCGGCAATTTCATTGGGCCTTTCTTCTTCTTGTCCTCACAGGCGCCTGCGTACCGTCTTGGTGTTGGAATGATGTTCTTCTGCATCGCGGTGCAGGTCGTGTCTATTCTGGGCATTTGGGTTCTGCTTTGGTGGCGCAACAAGTGGAGACGTCCTGAGTGGACTGAGAACGATCCGCATGTTTACGAGATGGGCTTCATGGATCTCACTGATTTGGAGAACCGCCAGTTTCGGTACGTTTACTGAGATCGTAGATAACATGACTATTCTACTTTTAAATTTTGCTACTATGGACTCGCTTATATGGAAGGTCGAATCCTCCGTCGGCACGTAGTTATGTTATATCTTTCGGGACGAGGTCATCAGAACGAATGCTTTGACTCCCTCTAAAAGATACATCCGCGCAGCTTCCTTCTCCTTCACCTCTGTCGACAGCCAATCTTCACTACGCAGAATTCACCAACCAATATTCATCACGAAAACAATGGCATCCTTCTTAGATCTCAGCCAAGAGGTTGTCGACCTCATCGTCACCCACTTCCTGGCGTTGCAACCAGCCAAGACGCTCGAAATTCCTGGACTGGCTGGCCCAGTGTTCACAATTAAAAAACCAATAACGACGGATGTAGAATTAATAAAATGCCGGTTTAGTAGAGTGGGCCCGGAAACGTGCCCTAGCGTTGACATCGCACCCCACCCACATGCCCAAGAGTGAATTCGCATCAACCGCCTCATTAAATTAGCCACCGTAACCGTGAGATACCATAGATGTGGAGATATTATTCCATTATTCCTCATGCAGCTCTTCCGGCTCCGCCATGTTTGGCAGCCTGCGGTCGCCGTGTTCGTTCCTGGCCAGATGCGCCTCTATGCTCTTAGCTAGCGCATTCATGCCGGCTTGATCGTTGACCCGGACGTCTGATGCAGCCCATCCTTCCAATCCATGGAATAGATACGGTAGGACGCTAGATCTCCAAAGCGGAACTCGTCGTGTGGAGCGGCGGACAGTGAGACCGAAGAAGATAATGCTCAGGAGGACGAGCGAACTGGGAAGAATGAACCAAGGCCAGCGAACAACTATGTACGTCTCTGGAACGTATAAGGTCCCATTCAGTTTCGTACTTTTTGGTCCGACCATGATCTGTATGGTCATGGTATCCACAATATCCGAGATCGTTTGAGAAATGTTTTTGCTGGAGCTCAAGTAGCTCCGAGCGTCCAGAGATTCCTCTGTTGCTTCCACGGCTGTCGAGGAATAATTAAACAGACCTTTGAAAAAGGCCGTCACAAGCTTCATATCCCAATATTCAATTCCGAAGGTTGATGAATCGGAAACTTCATGACTGCCAATCGATTGTTTCGGGACAAGAATGAAGGGATACACATCATGAAAAGAAAATGAATCATCGTAAAAATCACCACCAGATTGATATTCAAGAGGTATATTGCGCGGTTCCGTTCTGATAACGGTGTTATTGATCTTCTCATAGTTTTCAGTATGTGACGCAGCAGTAACTTTGGAGTACTAACCACCTTGATGGTGCTGTAACTCTTACGGCACCAGCATACCTGACACTCGGTTACCTCAGTAGCATGACTACAGTTCTTTAGAGACCAAGCTGATAGAGCTCGACTGATATACGCTGTTTCCCGGCGCAAAGCTACGAAACAAAACTCAGAAATGTTTGAGGAAGGATACTGAGCCATCGCGGATGATGAACTAGCCATAAATGTTCCAAGATTATATTGCATGGAAGCATAAGGGCTGGTATCGTCAACTACCGAATATTTAAACTAGTCTGTTATGAGTGTGGATGCGTTTGATGGCGTTGTGTAGATAGATGATACTGAGACTGTCCAGTCAAAAGATTCATCATCAGAAGGCATTTGTGGCCACTGCGTGCAGTCATGTATTTCCGCGCCATCAGAGAACATATACGCAGTACAATATGGATTTTTCAGCGTAGAGTCTGTAAAATCCATAGAGCATTGCATAGTTGTGTTGTTTGTAACAACTCGGCATGTACTTCAAAGACCAAGCATGGAGACATCTTCCCATGTACAATTTCCGCTTGGGCATACGAAAGGGATATCAGGGACCGATTCGAATAAGGCCCTCATCATAGAGCTTTTAGTTTTATGAAGGTCGTTCCCTTATTGGTAGGAAGAGTCTTATTAGCAATCCGCCGCAATCAAATTGAAGTATAAAATGGAGACAAGCCATTTGCTTACCGAAGGACCACGACCCATTATAGCCATACACGACAGGTATTGTTCCAAATCATCCATTTTGACTAACGGAGCGAGTCTCGAGGGAGATTATTTGCTGTCCAAAAGGCTCCATTGCAAGAGCTATGATGATGATCGCGGCACCTATAGATGCAAGAAGAGCTCTCTTCTTCAAACGAAGGAGAAACGTAAAGAAACCCCATGGTCCTCGGCTGGCTCTGTCAAAGTCCTCTAGCTCTCTGATCGGATGAGATTGAGTTTCAAAATATGACCATTTCAGCTGGCTGATCCCCTCTGCCACGACTAACAGCATGGAAGTCTTTGTAATTGTGATGAACGTCGAGATGAAGGTGTTTGGTGAGATGGGTATTCCCCATTTCGAAACTGGCTTTTCGTGGAGATAAGGGAGTACGGCTGCAATGGTTATTGTACACACGAGGCTGACGATAATTCCACCAAGTTCCCAGCTCCAGGTCGTGTCGAGTTTCGCAAACTGGTTCCTTCATGCATCGATCCAGCGGCGGGGTCTGCCGGTATTAGTGGAAGATGAGAAGCTGTCTTCATGGTGGATCGTTTCTTCAGAATGTCGGCTAATCTGACCAGAGTCTGAAGATTGGTTCTCTGATACAACGCTTGTAGACGATGAGCTGCGAATGAGATGCTCAGACGATTATCCATTTGTCTGATCAATAGTAGACAGGCTTTCTGAGCGTTGTGTTCCGTGGGACTCATTGTGCGCCAGTGATGGAGAAAGATGTTGAAAACAAATACTTTGAGAGGACAAAGTGTTTTCGAATTCGTCGGTGAGATGAATCGAAGAACAAGCCATAGTCGTGGAAGCACAAAGTAATATGGCTTCTCTAGAGCTTGAAGAATTCGGTTGGAAGATATGTCAGAAGCTTTGGGCGGGGTCTGCTTATCTTACGTAGGGGAGCAGCATCAGCCCTGATGGCTGCGGAGTAAGCTGGCTCTATATTATCGTGATTCAAAGGTAGTGCTACGTGGTACAGAGCGTATGCTGCACGGTTTAATTAGCCTGTAAGCTTGTGCCACATGCGGAAACCTAGGTGGGGTGTTGAGTCAGGTTTCGTGTCGCATGTCATGTTAGGAACAAAACAACGGTGAAAATGGACTAAAGGATACCCAGAACCAAAACTCTGATCAAAATCGAGGAACGTCTTATGTATGTTAGGTAAAATGAGGCGACTGTTGCTATACGAGAACTTTCCGCAGGATTGCTGACACTGCTATGTCGTGTTATGGTGTCTCATAAGTACCTTTGAACCGGAAATGTGCAGTAAGCCATCGGATCAAACTTAGAAGGAATCGGTAGCACGGGAATAAGCTGAGAATTTTGTGCTTGGATGATGCTGCCTGCACGTCGTCCTATTTTGTCCGCCTGCGCCAGTCTTGCAGCTCGTTAAGGATGGGCAGAAGCTGGCACCTCTCAGCCTGATTGTTGAGCTCACGTTACGGAGGGGCCCAAGACCGACGATTAGGTATCTATGCCTGTCTTATAGTATAGATTCTGATCAATATAACACCACGATCTATGGAGTGTATCCTGTTGTGTTGCTGCAGGACGGCCTGGAGAGAAAACGAAATCGGCAAGAGCGTATTCATGTAGACATTTCTATCAAACGCAGAGTAAGCTTACCAACTCAATGCTGGACTTCCCCTCATACGCAACAGATATTCTTCGACACGATAACATATCCAAAATGGATCCTCAAAAGTTAAAAAAAAAAAGGTCACTATATTCATTGCAGAGAGATGGGAGGCACCCCCTCTTATCCCATACATAAGACGTAGTTCACTCCCAAAATGCAGTCAAAAAGCCATTCCCGGGTGCAACCAGTCCCAACGACCCAGAAAGCGCAGTCTAGCTGCCATAGCCTTACGCGGCGGGATAGATATACATCTCAGTCGCATAGCAGTTAGACACAGGAGTAGTGGTCCCACTGAACGCGAGCACATGCTGGCCCGCAGCGGTATTGCCGTTATTCGTGTACAGGCAGATCGACCTGTATCCGCCGCTGCCATTCTTGATCTTGACCTTGTAGCTGCCATCGGCTTCGGTCTGGCCCGCCTCGAAGATGGCTTGGCCGACCGACTTGCTGTTGCTCCAGTAGAGCAGGCTGTAGGTGCCGCTGGGGTAGTAGTAGTACGCGTTGTTGGTGACGCTGTACA
Source organism: Botryosphaeria dothidea (assembly GCA_011503125.2). Lineage (NCBI taxonomy): Eukaryota > Fungi > Ascomycota > Dothideomycetes > Botryosphaeriales > Botryosphaeriaceae > Botryosphaeria > Botryosphaeria dothidea. The sequence goes on along the minus strand of WWBZ02000033.1, from coordinate 4,174,285 downwards.
GGTAGCCGTCGGAGGTGACGATGAAGGTCTCGCGCAGGTCGGGGCGGTAGTAGTTGTCCGTCAGGTGGTTGGCGTTGTCGGACAGAGCGTAGAAGGCGTTGTTGTTGATGGACGGGACGAACTTCATGTAGCCGATGGTGCCGGTCGGGGCGCCCTGTGCGACTTGGATCGTGGTGGTTGAGGTGACCGTCTTGGTGGACGAAGTCGTCGTCACCTGAGCGGTGAAGGTTACGGTAGAGATGCCCGAGGTGATGGTTTGGGTCGTGGTGGAGGAGATGGTCGATGTGACGGTCACAGGAGTCGCCTTCAGCGAGCATGCGGAGCTGACAATGCTGGCTAGTGGATGTTTTAGTGAATGACCTAAGGCTATGAGAGACATGTTGTTACTTACCGGCAAAAGTGGCAAGAGGGCTGGGTGTAGCAAGTGTGTCACGGCGGGCAACTGTGGCAGTTGCGTTAGGTGCATCGGTGAAGACCGGCGCGACATCAACCCATCCGTTACCATAGATCGTAGTGAGAGGGACGTCACTACTAGCAGTAGCTACATCGCGCGCTTTGAAATCATGTGCGTGGTCATCTGCACAAGACTTGGTAATAGCGGGCAGATCACGTTTCCGAATCTGGGTGGTAGCAATGAGTTGAGTGGTGGTGGTAACCGCGGTAGCAGTGGAGGAATATGTGGTCTCCGTGACTGTCGAAGAAGGAACAGTAGCATATGCAGTAGCGGTGCTGGTCGTCAACGGAGTGGTGTATCCGAGCAGGGAGGAACAGAACGGCTGCAGGGATGCCGACACAATAGCCGAAGTAGCAGAGGCGACCTCGCACGGAATCTTCGGTGAGCCAGGGCTCGTGGAATTGACGTAAGTGTAGCTGAAGGTGATGGTGTAGTGGTCACTTCCAGCCCACTGCCCGTCGTTCTTTGCGTACGAGGAGTCCCAAGATTGGCTGTACATGGCGCAGTACTGACCAACGCTAACGCCGTTCTTCAGGAGAAGGTAGGTGTTGAAGAACTGGCAGGTCTGGGGCTTTCCACTGGCCGGTGGGTGCTCGATGTTGTATTTGCTGGTGGCGCTGCAGGCACTCGCACATAGACCAGGGTCGAAAGGCCCGCTGGTGAAGATCCGGACGCCCATGTAGGTATCATCTCCAGCGCAATCAAGGGGTGCGTTGATAGCAACGTTGTCAAGGTAGGTAGGCTTGTTGTAGCCGTCGATGGCGGCGCGAGCGTAGTTGACATAGCCGTTCGATCCGGCCATGACCACTTGGAACTTAGAGCGCCATTGACCAGTGTTCTTCGCATTTTCCTGGGTCACAGGGCCTCCCCAGAAGACGCACTTGATAACAGCGGTGCTGTCCGGATTCTCACAGCCAGTACCAGGCTCGACCGAAGGGTCACGCTCGAAGTCTGGAACAAGTATGAGAATGGTAGTTTGTTATCGGATAGACCTTTACTTACAGAGGTTGAATGCTGAACAACCTTTGATTGCATTGCACTTCGAAGCACACAGGTTGCTATCATAGGAACCGAGAGCGGTGTAGCCCAAGTAGCCATAGGCATTGTTGGAGGCCTGTAAGTTCGTGAATGTGTTCACGTAGCCAGACGGAGTCGCGGCAGCTGAAGCAGCGGAGGCGTAAGCCGAATAGGCCAAGAAAGCGCTGACAGTATCAGGGCTGGGAACGGGTCCGGCTCCAGTTGGCTGAGGGTCGCAGGCTGCACGCTTTTTGAGGCCAGTTCCAGTCGGTGCGGCAGTCTGTGTTGGTGGGTCCTCGTTAACAGACTCAGTGACTGCTTGGTATCTGAGGGGTTTGTCCATGTCAGCTTTAATTGTTCTCCATACTCAAGGAAGTGTTTAACATACGCGGTCTGAGGGTCATATTGGATAGTGGTTGCTTGGGCAGCACCAATTGGGACAGAGACTGAGGAGACCGGGTCGGCATCCGCAACAGCCTCGAGGTCGATCTTTTGCGGAAGCGCATGCACAGCTGCCAGAAGACTAGCAAACACTGGAAGGAAACGCATGGCGGTGTTGCAATGTTCTCGGGGCCGAGATTGAAGAAAGACCGTTGGGAGGAGAGATGATTCTGCGATAGATACTTCAGAGGAAGAAATCGCTCGAGTACTTATATATGGTTTGACCGCAGACTATGGAAGCGAAATATGAAGCTGAACTGAGTCATTCGGCACTTGCCATAGTGATTCCATGTGGAGATTGTGAGAGATGGATGGCAAACACGCGTGAAGCCCGGACATGTTGCTGTGGTTCAGACAGGATGGCTGGCTGACGGGACGGCCAGATGGGGCTATCACGCCACATGGTGAGGTTTTCAATCGTGATGGAAGAAACCGAAGAGAAGCTGAATGGAGAGACCCGGATCTTGTCCAAGGAGCGCAAGCTCTCGGCAATCACATTAATCGACACAGGGTAGAGAGAGCCTCACGAGGTCCGATATCGACCCCGGAGGCTCGGGGTCCCCGTAGAAAAGGACTTGGCAGCTGAAGCTGGCGCTCCCACGTGGCAGTTGAAATTCGATCCAGTCATCCCCCACGGGGCCTTAACCCACTTAAGCTATTTCGAGAGTTCGTCCTCACTGACCTGCAGATTGTCTCGGCCCAAATTCTGGACTTACAATCCGGCTACGCCGAGCATGGCTATACTAAAATAAGCTTACCCAAAGTGCACGTTCCCCTGTATGTCCTATCCACTCCGTCGTACGCTGTAAACGCTCCACCGCCACACCTTTTACCAGCTCCACACCTCAGTTCCAAATGGGACGTCTGTCGTTTCCTGGTCGAATTTCTGTAAGAATATATGAGGAGCCAGGAGCTCTTCAAAAACATCCTTAGATCCTGTTCGAACTGACGAGGCGCATATGTGTTGTTTCCAACCCTGGGAAGTCATGGTGTAGCTCAGCCGTAACCTCGTGGTTGTTCCCGCCCGAGTCGGCCCAATCCTCCCACCCCACAAACACATCGAGCGAGAACCCCGGTCGAGTCTGGAAGCACAATGCTCGCGAGATGCCGACAGCCATACGAACAGGTCGGCTAAAAGATGCACAAGAGCTAGTGCCTGAAAGGATGTGGCAGGCCGGGCCACCCCGGGAAGTGGGCTTAGCGCCAGCCCCAGAAAGGCAACAAGCACGCGGGACGGCTGCCCGAAACGGCGTCCAGCGCAGAATACGGTAAGTCACGAATGCTGATGTAGCTACGATCGGCAGAGGAGCATGGTGGGAAGGGAATCTAGGCGGTACCAGGCCGCTGGCGTGTTGCGAATTGCTCGCTACCAAGACACGGGATACAATTGACATTTCGCCATCTGCCGGAGCGCGCCGATCACGTCTCACGACACAGATCCGCTCCGGGAGATATTCAGCGGTGATGAGAAAGCTGCGTGTAAGGTCTGGAAAGAGACTGCTCCTGGGGGCCTTGAACTGACGGAGGTTGCGAGGCCGGGGAGAGAAGCTGAGAGCGCACACATATCGGTGAGCAGAAAGACAAGCCAATGTTTTTTCTGAGACCGATATTATCCGGCCGAGACCGGCAGAGACTGCATCCAAGACGGCGCTTGCTGGTCCATGACAGGCTGGCTGGCTATCCCCGACAGGGGATCTCTGCGGGAAATCAAAGTCAGATAACCTGACCGGATGTGGCCGGTGTGTCTTTGAAGGAGTTTTGATGTTTGTGAAGTAAGTGAATAGCGAGGGATGGGGTTGTTGAAGCATTCACCTGGATGTAAATGTCAGTAAGGCCTTTGGGCACTCATGATCAAACGACTACTTTAACAGACTACGTAAAGAAAATGTCACCATACTCTGGCAATGGGGTAGTCCTTACCGCTGGGCATCCGAATTTCCGAATCCATACGCCCAAACACTCCGCTTTTGCATCTTTCTAGTTTCGCGCTGCTGCTCCCTCATCCATTAAAGCACCACAGCAAATTCATGAACGCCCTTCTCCATAGTCAGCAGCAGGGAATGAGAGTGTCCATGAGAAATATACCAGATATTCAATGTTACAACTCTGTCTGCGTTCAAACGCGGGATATCATACAACCCCCAAGTCTCCCAACAGGAAAACAATCGGGCAAGAAAAATGACACAAAGAGAAAGAAGGGACATATCAGATGCATGCATGACACAACCAAGCAAGTACAAACAAAAGAAAGTACCTCGCAGCCGGATGCACAATCTTTTTTGCCGTTCCCCGTTCTGACCACAAATACGCCAAACTCACCGGCCCCAGATATATGCAACGCAACGCAACAACGCCGAGACCCCATCTAGATGATTTCCAAATCATCGTCATCGCTGCTCACCCCTTTCGTCGTCACCGCCACGCTCCCCATGCTCTCCCGTCCGGGCTCCCTAATCCCCTTGCCCTCAATCATCAGCCTCGCCTTCTTCTTGCTCGGGCTGCCCTCCCTGCTCCTGCTGCCACGCTCGGGCAAGTTCAGCACGCCGCGCGGCGACAGCGGCGGCGTGTCGAGCTTGTCGCGGCGCAGCATGTCGTCGATGCGGCGGTTGCCGACGAGCTTCTTGGACGGGCTCATGAGGAGGTCGCGCTTGTTGGCGCCGGCCCAGCCCATGGGCTCAGCGGTGTAGAGGCCGGAGGAGGAAGAGGCAGCGGTGGTCGAGGAGCGTGAGCCATTGGTGGTGGTGCGCTTGCGCTTGACGGGGTTGAGGGAGACGTCTGCGGCGCGCTTGCCGAGCAGGCCGAGGGAGGCGGCGTCGACGGGTTCGGGGCCGTCGAGGGAGCGCGTGAAGGGGGTGTCGTACGCGTCCGTGGCATGGGTTTGGCGGCTGCCGCTTTTCGAGTCTTCGATGCTGGAGAAGCCGGCGAACGACTGTGGTCTGCCGCCTGCAGCGTGTGCTTTCACCTTCATGTACTCGCTGCCGGCTTTCCCGCCTATGCGGCCGAGCTTCTCGGCGAGTTCGCGTTCCTTCTCTCTTTCTGCCAGGCGCTTCCGGTGGAGTTCTTCACGGCTCATTCCACGGTTCATGGCGTCGTCGTCGTGGTCGAGGCGGTCCGCTGTGCTTCTACCGCTGACGTGTTTTGGTAGTACGTACATCGACTCGTGCAGATATTTGTCGTAGCGTTTGTTGGTTTCTTCGGGACCTGCGCCGTTCTTGCCTGAGAGACCTCTTCCGAAGCCCGTCATCGTGTTTACCTCCATACGCCCACGCTTGGACTTCTCTACTTGAAGATAGACATGAAAGCTGCAGAACTCGGTCTTTCGCTTGTCGATCCACGATCCACATTCCTGTCCGTCTTTCTTAACACTCTTGCAGAAGCCCAGATCGCGAGACTGCCCGATCTCCAGAATAGTATCTTCAGAGGAGCCCAGTTTCAGAGAGAATTGGCCGGTTCGTTTGTCACGTGGAGGCATGATTCCAGGGTTCAGAATAGCAATTAGGGTCCCAGGAGTCAATTTCCAGAAGGTAGTGAATGCAGTACCGAAGAGGAAGAGGTCAAGTTCCCACTTGAAGTCAGTCAAATGTAGCACCATAAATTTGGACTTGTTGGGACCATCGTCATCATCTGGATCCGCTGTTGACGTTGTCTTCACGTTGTTTTTAGTATTTCGCGGAGTTGACTTGGAGGCAATCACACCGAGGATAACAAAGTCACACTCGTGATCGGGGGGATCATAGTCGGGGCCTTTGACAGTGGCAAGCAGGCGGGGTAACGGGTAGAGTTCCTTCTGGTCGAGTGCTCGTGCAACGATATTGTGTGAGAGGAGTCGTCTAGACAGATGAACCCCAGAAAACGGCTCAAATGATGCACCGTCCTCTGGAGTGGACTCAGGAAGGCCAGAAAAGCTAGATGTTTTCCCAGTAGGAGCATTTGCACCAGGAGCAGTTGGCTGTGGAGACTCCAGCTGACGCGATGATGGCCGTGACGTATTGACAGTTGAAGAAAAAGAATCGTTTGTACTCGTAGACTGTTTTCGTCGCAGGAGATTCGGGCGAGCTGGTCTCTCGAACGACTGAGCACTTCCATTCGACTGCTGCGAAGGAGCTCGGTGGTCTTGGCTGCTGCCCGTCCGTTCCGTCGAACCCAGTCCAAAGCCACGACTCCTGGACTTTTGAATCCTTTCTTCCTTGGCCTGCTTCTCAGTATCCTTGAGTCTACTCTCGGCAAGTCGCTCGCTGAAGGACTTGGGTTTTTCTATGGCTGAGTCGCGCGCGGCACCTCCGCTGGGTCCGCTAAACGAACTTGGTCGGTCCGACCGCGCACTCAATCCGAATCGCGTAGTGTTCGAGTTGTCCCTGGAGAAAGCGGGGCGTTTGAGAGAAACATCCTGGGCGCGGAGTCCCTTGTCGATACCGAGCTTGACGCGTGCGGGCGAGGTAGGGTCCACGGGGGCTCTGCGGTCGGCCGTCGGCGACAGGGGCACCTGCACGTCAGACTGAGTCCTGGAGTGTCCAGAAGGTCGAGGCCGTGCCCTTTCCTTCGGGGCCGTGTCCCTCCGTGGCCGCGGGCTGAAGATGTTGGGCCTGTCGCTGTCGTCCGCGTCCGGTTCGGCCTGCTTTGCCTTGGCGGCTTGGAGCTTCTTCAGCTTGAGGCGGGCCTCGATGGCCTGAAGTTTCAGCTGGAGGGTCTCCTCGTCGTCGTCCTCCTCGGTGTCACCGCCGTCTATGCCGTCCGACAGCAGCTGCGAGGCACGCGAGCCGGTGCGCGGGGAGCCCATGGCGGGCGAGGGCTGGTCGCGACGGTGCTGTTCCCATCTCTTGCGGCCGCTCGGGGAGCTGAGGAGGGCGTGGTGGGGGGATTTGGGCGGCCAGTTGGGGTCGTTCTGGGAGGGCGCTGGGTCGCGGTTAGCAGGCTGGCGGCGGCGGAGCGCGGCACAGGCGCGGGCAGAGACACTCCTACCGTGAGACATGGCGTCGTTCGCTCTTGATCATCGGCAGGCCTTCCAGTGCGCCGTGGGGTGGAGGACGGCGGTTTTCGCGCGCACCATGTCCGAGAGTCGAGGCGGGACTGGGCTCTTGCCGCTGCAGACGGGCGTGTTGTGGTGCTGGCGGGAAGTGTTTGTTTTGTGCTACGGCGGAAGTGGCTTCGTGCTGCGTCCAAGGCACAAGGATGGCGCTGTGTAGGGCCAGGACAGGCCCCGGCGGCAGGGATGGAATAATTGCGGTACCTAGCGAGGACGCGCCGCGCGCGTCAACTCTCGACGCGTCTCCCCACCAGCTTTCTCCGCGCGCAGCCCACGCACCCGCATCTCTTGCCAACCAATCTTCAATTTTTGCATGATTGCATCTACCTTAGATCTATCCCCTCCTGTTGCATTGTCCAACTCCCCGACATGAAGACGCGCTCCAAAAAGCCAACCACCAAGGCCGACGCGCCCGAGAAGACGGCGACCGCAACCGGCCCCACGCCGCCCGCTGCCGACCCAAATCCCCCTAAGCTCTTCGTCCTTCCCAAAGACGTCTCATCCGATGCGCGCATCGTTACTCTGCCCAATCCCGCTACCTCGACGCCAAATCGCTACTTCTGCTGCCCGAACAAGGGATTCTACGAATTTACAAGGGTTGGCGCACCGAAGACGACCCCAAGAAGTTGGCTGCTCGCTCCCGAAAAGAACGAAGATTTGAAAAACAAAAAGGATGACGTGGCAGAGGGCGATGCTGGAGAGAAAGCTGCGAAACCATTGGCCAATGGCTACACGCTGAAGACGTCGGATGTTTTCGTAGCCACGCCGGTAGATGCTCTCTTCCTCGTCCTGCCTGCGTTGGTTCCGTCAGTGAAAGAGGGTGAGAAGCAGCTCTTTCTCTCTGTAGAGGACCACTTGGACACCCTCGGGAATTCATCAACTCAACTGCGGAAGCTGCTCCAGAACGACTCGATCAAAGCACGTCTGGAGGAAAGAATGGCTGCGGCATGTGACACTGTCGATGCTGGAGACGAGAAAATGTATCGGTTGTCCGTTGGGAGACTGGCCAAAGAGCTACTAGCCAAAGCCGAGGCTCTGACAGCTCATGGTCTGCCTGCTTCAGTGGAGGATAAATTCGTCCGCAAAGCACTTGAGAGGCCAGTGATGAGTATCAAGCGTGAGGAGACCACCGTTAGCGTGGTATCGGAAGGGATCGAGGCCACCACTCTTGAAGGGGCCGACAGCCAAGCAACAATTGCATCTGCAACGGACGCGGAGACAGCAGGATCACAGGAGTCAACCATAACGGCAGCCACCTCTGTCTCTGCAGAGACAGTAGTAGCACCCGTCCCGAAGCAACCAATCGTGGCCCCTGAGGGCGTACCACACCTTCTCCGGTTGCGAACCGCCATCGACTTCATGTCATCATCGTATATCCCGCCCCGTCTGCGCTCCCTTCTACGATCTATTTGGTCCGCAAATGAGTTGATCAACTTCGCTCCTCTCGATCAGCATCTACAAGATCTGGCCAACCTTAGGACAGAGGCCCATGCGCTTCGCTCATTATCTGATAACATCAGCCGCAAGCGCGGTGTGGATGACGAGGAAGCTGCTGAGCTTCGAGCAGAGAAGAAACGCAAGAAGGATGAAGAAGAAGCGAAGAAGAAGAATCAGAGTCGTGGTGTTAAGCAGTTGGCCAAGGCTGACACGTCCGGAATGAAGAAGTTGAGCTCCTTCTTCACCAAGGCACCGGCCAAGAAATGAGTGGCTGCCAAGAGGAGGTAGCTAGTCACGGAAGGTTGGGGTTTAGGTTTTGGCTAGCGCGATTGGTGTGGAGATTATTTGGATTGCGTATCTGGGACCGGTTTCGTTAGCATTGCATGGCGTTGAGACGGGCACTTGGCTTTGGATGATGTGGTAGATATTGTGGGATATTTTTGGATGGATCCCCCGGCAATTGAGCATGATTCAACACCACGAGGTAGCTGCTGTATAGGAATGCAGTCACGTGCAAGGACCGGGCCGGATGGGGCGGACACAGACACAGGGGCGAGCCGTGGCGGTAGGGCCGGGCTAAAACTCAGCCGAGACTGGAGCTCCACTAACGATCTGCACCGTTGCACCAACGCCCTGCGCAATTCCCAGGTCGCCGCCACCTCCAGCAAGGCCGGTCGGGCAAATATTCTCATTTCCGTTTTGCGTAGATTGAGGCGCCTGTAAGTCACCTGCATGTTCTACCCCAAGCCGCTGCCCGTTCCTGCAACCCGTACACCTGACTGCCTTATTTGCTCTCGTCCCACGCTACATACTTAGCGCTCGTTGCTTTTTTTCGTGCATATATTTCGCCCCTCTGGCTTCTGCCCCTCCTGCCCTTGGCTTTCGCACTTCTGTCACCATTTCCTGACTGCTGAACACTTCATCATGCCTCAGGCCACCTACGCCATCACCGAGATGTCCGCACGCCGGGCAATTGACTGCTTGCTGGACTACGAGGACCCATACGTGCGGCCCCTCATCGTCGAGGCTTTCCAATCACGTCTTCCCGCTGGTTCTTACAACATCATCCAAAACCCGGAGGAGCACAAGGTCGGCCCCTTGATCCAGTTCCGCTCCTATGAGGCTCTCGATTTCGACAAGGCGGTTGAGCTCCCCAACATTCTCATCAATGCATATGTCATTCGCAAGGCGTTGATAAGAAAGCACTATCTGTCCACCACCTGCTCTCATTGGGTGGTCAAACACCCCGACTCGAAAGTCAAAACTCACGTGAAACCCAGCGTGGAATTCGAGCTTGACTATGCAGAGTTCCTCGACGATGCCCTCGTCGAGGCTTTTGAGCTGCGGGAATCCTTCCAGAGGAGTGAGGGCAAGGAGCCCAAGGACCGAGAGTGGTGGATCCTCAAGCCCGGGATGAGCGATCGCGGTCAAGGAATTAAGCTTTTTAGCACGGAAGAAGAGTTGCAGGACATCTTCGAGGCGTGGGAAGCGGAGCGCCCCGATTCAGATGACGACGACGAGGAAGACCACGGCCATCGCCACGACGACGAGCGGACGGCCCGGATCCAAGGCGCAGACGCCCGCAGTGACGACGGCTCCGACGACGAGGATGCCGCCGCTGCGGGGGGCAGCAACGGCTGGAACCTCGACTTCTCGGGCATCCAGGTGACGCAGGAACACAAGGAGTACATCATCACATCACAGCTGCGGCACTTCGTTGCACAGCCCTACATCCACCCGCCGCTCACCTTCGACGACCGCAAGTTCCACATCAGGACCTACGTCCTCGCCGTCGGCGCCCTGAAGGTCTTCGTCTACAGGCCCATGCTCGCCCTCTTCGCCGCCGCTCCTTACGCCGCACCTTGGGAGAAGGCCGACTCGGACGCCAAACAGCCAGACCTGCGCGCCCACCTCACCAATACCTGCCTGCAAGGGTCCGACCAGCGCGAGGGCAGCGTGCGGGCGTTCTGGGACCTGCCCGACCAGCTCGCGGCGTCCAACACGCGCGCCCACGCCGAGCTGACGGGCGTGGCCAACGGGTGGAAAGAGCACGTCTTCTCGCAGATCTGCAGCGTCACGGGCGAAGTCTTCGAGGCGGCGGCGCGCGGGATGATGATCCACTTCCAGCCGCTGCCGCAGGCGTTCGAGCTGTTCGGCGTCGACTACATGGTCGACGCGCAGGGCAATGCCTGGCTGCTCGAGATCAACGCCTTCCCCGACTTCAAGCAGACGGGCGACGATCTCAAGGGGCTAGTGGAAGGGCTGTTCGAGGAGACGGTGGACGTGGCGGTTAAGCCGTTCTTCCAGCTCGAAGGCGCGAAGCCCGAGGGGACGGAGCAGCTGAAACAGGTCCTGGACATTGACTTGGGTCGGCGATGAGGGGTTATGACGTTCCTTTTTATGCGTGGCGGTCGTGTCTTCTTTTGCGGCGGAAAGAGAGGGGGGAGGAGTTCCGGTGCCCAACGCTGAACCCAATTTCCATTTGCTATGTACAGGATGGTGGTTTCCAGCCCGAGTAGGTATGGGTGTTTGTGGCAACGCTTCTGTAGACATGGTACTGGCATGAACGAGTCTGGCTCGACTTTCCCGTGAGAGAGGTACAAATGAATGGAGCTAGAAGAGAGCCCGACAGTGTGGTAAAAACCTCCGCTTGACAAAACCTGCCGTGCGAGGATCTTCCCTGGTCGTGCACTAACTGGCGGAGGCTCCCTGGCGATACACAAGGCAGGGGTCCATCCGACCCAAATGCGCCTTATCATCAATGCGCATGATCCACCCCACGCCCGCCCAGCGAAAAAAAAAAAAAGAAAAGGAGCTTGGGCCACCCGAGAAACACGCTCGCGTCAAAAGCTCCTCGCACCGCCCTCCCCAGCATCCCACCAAAACACGATCACAACTAACCGACCATGTCCACGCTCCGGCACCTCCGCGCCCGCCCCGCGCCCGCCCTCCCCCGCGGCCGCGCCCTCTCCACCGCCTCCACGCTCCCCGTCCTCAACGCCGCCGCCGCCGCCGCCTCCGCCTCCACCACCAACATCCTCGCGCGCGTCGCGCACCTCACCGCGACCACGCCGTGGCGCCTCACGCCGGCCCGCACCGGCCTCGCCCGCACGTACGCCTTCCGCGACGCGCGCGCCGCGCTGGCGTTCGCCGACGCCGTGCGCGCGGCCGCCCGCGCCAACAGGCACGACCCGGAGTGGAGCGGGTGCGGGCGGCGCGTCCACGTGCGGTGGACGACACACAGCCCCAAGGGCCTGGGGTGGGGCGACGTCGAGGCGGCCGGGGCATGCGAGGCGGTGGCGGAGGAGCTCGGGGGCGCGGCGGAGGGGGCGGTTGGGGCGGCGGTGCGGGCGGAGCGGGGGATGCTGTGGCCTGAGTGGAGGAGGATGGAGAGGCCGGGGACGGGGGGTGGGGCGGCAGAGCGGCTGGATGCGGTGTGGGCGTGGGTGAGGGAGAAGGCGGCGGCGGAGGGAGAGGGGGGTTACTGGCCGGTTTGGAGCCATGTTTATGGGGATGCGTGCGTGAGTCAGACCAGGTGGCGGGTGGTGGAGGATGCGGAGGGGAAAGTGGTGGGCGTGGAGCGGGAGCCGTATAAGGGGCCGGGGGACGAGGAGGTGCGGATGTTGGTGTTGAAGAAGCGGTCGCAGCAGACGGATCCGGGAGACGGTAGGGGAGAGACGGTGCATGAGCTGCTGGGAGAGGTGCTGTGGGGAGGAAGCGCGAAGGCCTAGGACATATTGGCGTAATGGGAGATTCAACGAGCAAGTTTAGGCAATGGACCCGTACTTGCCAGGAGAGAATTGTACGCCCGGTGTGTGTCGATTGACCAGAGAGATCTCTTCAATGGACGAGCTTGGGAAGGCAAGCCGGTATCGGGTAGATCGGGGTATGCCCAGGTATCAAGCCCATGTGCTTGGCTACCGCAAGAAATCATTGGCAATTGAGCAGAGTCAGCTCGCCGTAACAAGGCGTCAGTTCATGACGAGGAATGAGCAGAGATGTAGATTACTTGATACACAAATCATACAACGTAATACACCAGGAATTCGGGCGGGATGGAATAATTCTCACGCATCCTTTGTGGAGGTGCGCTGATCGTTGCCTTGCCTCTTCCAGCACTCGCGAAATGCCTCCATCTGCGCAATGGGAGTTAGCGGATGCGACGACGCAATTGGTGGTGATGCGGCCGGCAGAGCTGCGGGCGTGTCGTCGGGCAAAAATGTTGGGCTTGGGCGAGCGGAGTCGGCGGCGGGCGACTCACCTCCTTCTTGCAGGCCCGCCAGTCCTTCTTCTCAAAGTAGCAGTCCGTCATCTTCGAGTTCTCCACCGCGCATCCCGTCGAGAAGATCCGCTTGTCCCTGCGCACCACACGTCAGCCCGGGCAAGAAAAGGTGACCATCGGCTTACCAGTCGTCGGGCTCGTCATCGTCCACGGCCTGCGCTTGCGCGGTCCTGCTCGCGTCGTTGGACATTGCGGGCGATTGGTTTCCTTGAGTTGCTTTGCTTGGGTTTCCCGTCCTCGGTCTCTCCATCTCAAAGACTCATCGCGTCTCGGTTGAGGCTCGGAAGTGTCGCCACCACCGCAACACCATGGCGAGCAAGCGGACAAACGTGCTCGTCTACTCCGGTAAGCCAGCAAGTCCAGAACAATATCCTTGCGCATTCCATTGAGTCGATCTCCAGGCAATGGCAGCACCGTCGAGAGCGTGCGCCACTGCATGTGGAGCCTGCGCCGGCTCCTCTCGCCCAACTACGCCGTCATCCCCGTCGACGGCAACGCCATCATCAACGAGCCCTGGACTGCCTCATGCGCCCTGCTCATCATTCCCGGCGGCGCTGACCTGGGCTACTGCCGCACCCTGAACGGCGAGGGCAATCGCCGCATCACCCAGTATGTCAACCGCGGCGGCAACTACCTCGGCTTCTGCGCCGGCGGCTACTACGCCTGCAAGCGCTGCGAGTTCGAGGTCGGCGACAAGAAGATGGAAGTCGTCGGCGAGAGGGAGCTCGCCTTCTATCCTGGCACCTGCCGCGGCCTCGCTTTTCCGGGTTTCGTCTATCACAGCGAAGCTGGTACACGCGCGGTCGAGCTCACCGTCAACAAGGAAGCCCTGATGGGCGGCGGTGGTGCTGTTCCCGAATCTTTCAGATCTTACTACAACGGAGGCGGCGTCTTCGTTGATGCTGACAAGCTCAAGGATCGCGGTGTTGAGACGCTTGCTAGCTACACCGGCAAACTTCACGTCGACTCCGGAGAGGGAGCCGCAGCTGTTGTCTATCGCAAAGTCGGCGAGGGCGGTGTCATGTTGACCGGTCCGCATCCAGAGTCAGTCATCCTATTTTACCACTGCGGTCCATACTAAGCAGGCCAGGTTCGCCGCCGTCAATCTCAACAAAGGGGAAGATATCCCCGGTTACGACAAAGTCGTTGACGCCTTGGCCGACGATGACAAGCAGAGGACAGATTTCCTCAAGGCCTGCCTGATCAAGCTCGGACTGCAGGTCAACCAGGAAGCTCAAGCGGTACCCTCCCTCTCCCGCCTGCATCTCACTTCCTCCAACCCCCAGGACGTGTCGGAGCTAGTGTCCTCATGGTCCGACATCATCACCCTTGAGAAAGGAGAGGAGCACATCAAGGGCGAGAACGACACCTTCCACCTCGAGAAGCCGTCATCATGGTCCATGAGCACCCTCACCAAAGCCGTCACCTCCATCATCCCCGGCACGAGCGGAGGAGAGGATGACAAAACTAACGGCGACACTGCCGATAGAATCCTCGACTATGACGCCGTCATCAAGCGCCTCGTCGCCCACGAGGCCGACCGCCCCTCCAGCAAAGACACCCCCTACTGGAACCACGACGCCTTCTTCTCCAACCTCTCGCACCACCATGCCACCACCCGCGACACCGACAGCATCTTCGGCGCCTTCCTCCTCTACGGCGAAGTCGTCACCAGCACCAACACCATCCTCGAGAAGAATCCAACCCTCCTCAACCGCCTCCCGAACGGCCTCACCGCCACCGCGACCACCCAAATCGCCGGCCGCGGTCGCGGCTCCAACGTCTGGGTCTCGCCGCCCGGCTCGCTCATGTACAGCACCGTCCTGCGCCACAGCGTCGCGCTGTCCCAATCCGCCCCCGTCGTCTTCGTCCAGTACCTCGCCGCGCTCGCCACCGTGCAAGGCGTCCACGCGTATGACAGCGGGTACGCCGCGCTGCCCGTCCGCCTCAAGTGGCCCAACGACATCTACGCGCTGGACCCGGCGGCCCCCGCATTCGCGGCCGGCGACTCGAAGAATGCCGCCGACTTCGCCAAGATCGGGGGCGTCCTCGTCAACTCGAGCTACCAGGGCTCCGAGTACACGCTCGTGGCGGGCGTGGGCGTCAACGTGGCCAACGCCGCGCCGACGACGTCGCTGGATGCGCTGGCGCGCGCGAAGGGGCTGCCGCCGTTCCGCACGGAGAAGCTGCTCGCGAGCATCTTGGCGAGGTTTGAGGCGCTGTATCGCGAGTTCTGCAGGGAGGGCTGGAGCAAGGGGCTGGAGGAGACGTATTACAGGTACTGGTTGCATAAGGACCAGATTGTGACGCTGGAGCAGGAGGGCGGGGTGAGGGCGCGGGTGCAGGGGATCACCAGGGATTGGGGGTTGTTGGTGGCGGAGGAGCTGGGGTGGGAGGACCGGCGGACGGGGAAGGTGTGGGCGTTACAGAGCGATAGCAACAGTTTTGATTTCTTTAAGGGGTTGTTGAAGAAGAAGATTTGATGGTGGTGTTTTTGTTTGCTCATTCGATAAAGCAAGCCAGCGTGCACACCATATCCTTCTCTCCCATGGTCACGACCCGGAATCCTTGCGGGGCCCAATTAATTGTTTGGGAACTGCTCACCACAAGACATTCAAAAACAAAAACAAGCGAGAGCACCTTAATTAGCATGAAACAGAAAATACGGGTCAAGCAAGTTCTCAGAGTTCTAGGTGCTAATACAAAGATGTTAGGGAAAGAAAAATATGAAAAAAGTTCAAGTGATTAGAACTTTCACCCAAAGGAGTGACGAGGTCTGACCTGACTCTCCAGGTCACCCGGAAGAGAAACAAGCCGTCCTTTTCTTGCTCGTAGGCGTTGAGGGTTTTCCTCTGGTAGAGAATCTGCTAAAGCTCTCCTGCCTGTGTCTGCATTGTTCGGACCTTGAGGTGAAGGAGGCTCTTGGTTGTTGGGAAAGTTGTCTATCGATCCTCCGAGCACCTTCCACATGACATATGCAATGTAGAAAGGTAGAAGAAGTCTATCCAAAGGCTGTATGAACCACACATGGACCCAGTGTTCTACCTTCTGGACTCTGTCTTCCAACTTCGTCTTCGCTCTTCTGAACGCCTCAAACAGACCAACAGCGTAGTATAGAGCAAAAAGGGTCAAGAGGAATGTGACCGCTGCTGTACCTGACATCCTCGCCAACGTTGTACCCCCAGGAGTTTCGCTCATGCTGAAAATTCCCGTTGCGAATCCGAGCGGGAGGAACACGACCGTGACATAAGTAAAATATAGCGTATTTTGAGCTCCGCGAAGGTTTAGGTCAAGTGTTACGGCACAGCCTTCACAGAGTCGGGATAGGATGGTAAAGGAAGTAAGCGGGGCGCAGACACGCGCCGTAAAGACCCACCACGAGTCACGTGTATCACGTGACGCCAAGGAATTGATCCCTTGGATCTCGCACGCCTCAGGCACCCAGAGACAGATCAATAAGATCAAACCAACATTGATCTGTATGCTCCGTATTCTCCTGCTCAACGGACAATACAGGTCAAAGAGATCAATAATAGATTGTAGACACTCTCCTACGTGTATATAAACCACACTCCTTAGATAGCTTTGACCTTCGTGGTCAACTTCAACAATAGAATCGCACTCTGTTGGTAACAAGGCCTTCGCACGCAGTGCTTAGTCTTCAGTCGTCTACTCGTTCCTCGCGCACCTCCTCTTGTACCCACTCAAGGAAAACCCTCGACAGGTTTTCTCCCTCTTTGGTGTTCGGATCCTTAGAGGTAGAGGCCCGCTCGTTACATCAAGCTGCATTCTCCTTAGTGCTGGCCTATACCTCTTTTCGTCTTTTCGGGTCCACCGTGGTGTCTCGTTGCCACGATTATTCTTTCTATCTTGCCAGCTTTCAATCCTTTTGACCGTATCACTTAAGTCCTCATCCAAAACTTGGAGTAGTTGCTGGATTACTTCCCATTGAGCACTGAATGAGAAGTAGGCGTTGCCGTCAATCTTAGAGAATAGAATAGTCTCTTTAACTTTTTCCGGGAGATCCTTGATCGTTTCGTTCTCTTTAGGTCCAGGTGGGTTTTTGGAAGCAAGCACGCGCTTGATCTCCTCAACGATTTCTTGTGTGCCAGCTGTTACCTCCCTAATAATTTCCTCAAATAGGATCAATTCAAGCACCTTGCGCTGTTGCCATGCACGCTTCTTTGCTCCACTCCCGGGAACCGCCAAATCCGAACTTCCAATTTTTCTCGAAAGAAAATTGTTCAGAATTTTCTCTGCTGCTTGGGTGCTTCCATCAACTTCAATCGCTTGCTC
Source organism: Botryosphaeria dothidea (assembly GCA_011503125.2). Taxonomy (NCBI): domain Eukaryota; kingdom Fungi; phylum Ascomycota; class Dothideomycetes; order Botryosphaeriales; family Botryosphaeriaceae; genus Botryosphaeria; species Botryosphaeria dothidea. The sequence continues at coordinate 4,157,335 of WWBZ02000033.1, read as the reverse complement.
CCCTTTCTTCTTGCGCATCCGATTCCCAATATTGATGATATGGCAAGTCCAGTAGCAGTCGAAGAAATCTCCATTAAACCGAAAGCCCATGGAACCCCGACGGATCCTCTTTGCAAGGGCAATCTCGGGTTTGGACTGAGCCCCGTTTCCTTCTTTCTCAAGTTGATAGAAGGACAGCTCAAACTCAGTCTTCCATGAATTTTGACCGCAGACGGGTCGTCGAGAAAGTCCTTGTCCAAGTTGTTGTGCTTCCCGAAGAACCCCGTAAGCGCGAGCTGTTCAGAATCGGGTACGTTGGCGGAACATATCGTAGCGGCTTCTTTGTCGCTAGAGGATAACCAGATCATTCGCTTTTTGATGAGCATATTTGCCTTCTTGGTTCGCCATTGCTTTAGCTTCTTGAAGATTGCTTCGTCAGTGCATGGTTGCGGCTCGACATAAGTTTGGTCGTCCTCTTGGGTCCTTCGTTTGGATATATCGATAACGAGCCGTTGTAAGTCTGCAACGGAGATCTTTCGCTGCTCAGTTGACTCCGGCAGGCCGGTGGAAGTAAAAGGGATTTTCGAGTCGAAATACAATAATATTCCGGACAGGGACGAGCCATTCATCCGAAATTTCAAACACATTTTTCTGATCGGTGAGATCTTTACCCCCTAATACAGTTTTAGCCCGAAGCAAATTCGGCACCGAATTCTCGTCCTGTATGGGCTGGTCCATTTGTGATTGCGCTTGTTTATTTGTCTTTCTTTGGTTGGTAGTTGTGGATCTTCCCGGTGGTGATTGCTTCTTGTCCGGACCGCTAGTTTCCTCTAGTCTCTCCTTAGCGTACTTCCAGATAATGTAAGGCAACTCAAATGACGTGTGCCAATACGAATCCCGCCCAGACCAACGGATGTCCAAGTCCTCATCGAAAACGGCCGGAAGCTTCTTCTCGCGAGTAAGGAAACCCGGGAAAATGCCACTGGCAGCGCAACTCTGCAGCAACGCTTTCAACGCTCCATCAAAGATATCGCTCGCGGGTCTGGAGTCAATCTGATGGCCACGTTTTCCCATTTAAATGGCTAGAGCGTATTGAAGTGGTTCTTGCCAGTCTTTTTCGTCGGTTCTTTCTTGGCGAATTTGGAAGTCCAACGTCCGGACCCACTCGTGAAGGATGGCCTTTCTCTCACCGTGTTTTTGAGGGCATTCGGTTCCCCTCGAATCATCGTGAAAGAATTTCTGCTCGTCATAGAACAGTATAGTGTCCATAGTGTCCAGCATGAAACTGTTGTCCCGAGTATCTCGGTATATCGCAAACATCCGCTCGTTCGCCGCGGTGTTTTGAGTGGTGAATCTTTTCAAGATCCTTCGTCTGGCCTGATCAGAAGTGTATACGCCAAGTGAGATCTTTCTTTCTTTCATCTCTTCGGCATAACGATAAACATACCGGGGAAATCCCAGGTATCCGCGAAGACCTTCCAGCTCTTCTGTTATTCCCAGGGCTTTCCAGATCAGAACGTGGTCTCTCAAGTAGTAACCTTCCTCATCACCCCAATACGATACTCTTGGAAATACGCAGTAGTTTCTGCTGTCTTCTTCTCGAAGAGACGAAATCCACTCCTCAATAAAGCTATCTACCGACGTAAAAAACCAACTTGGGATTTTACCACTTTTCTTGAATTTTGACGCGAATTCTTTTGCGTTGATGATTTGGAGCCAAGTGTGCTGAGGATTTCGATGTTCTCGTAAGTACGGTATCTCCTGGCTGTTTGCCCAATAATATCCTGTCAAAAACTGGCTCCTATTGTTCGGGTTCTTGTCAGCGTGTGAAAAAACCCACTTCAGGTGGCCTATCAATGTTTTAAAGATCCGTTCCTCCAGTTCGGGATGGTCTTGCGTCCCGAGACGAGAGTAAATCTCTAGGAGGAACTGAAATGCAAAGCTGGCTGTGGTTAGCAATAGCAATCCAACAATGTCGAGTAACTCACAAGTTTGCAAATACAATTCGGATTCACGTGTTTGTAATCGTGCTTTGAGTCTCAAGTAGTCTTTGACTGCGTTCTTCTTTTGAATGTTTCCAATTTGTTGGATTGTTGATGAACAACGATGATCCATTGATGATTGGCATGAGGAGGAAGGGCATAGGTGGCCCACCCTCCTTATATACGTAAGTGAGTGACTAAGCTATCTGGTGTTGCAAAAGCAATATGCAAAACACGTGATTTCCAACACAATTCTATACTTGCAGTCGACAAAAGCATTGCATCGGTTCCCTGCCACACTGTTCCTCAGCCTCTTGCCGAGCATCCTCATCGAATTTCCCATCTACATCACTTCCAACGGAGTCTTCCTAGCATTGCTGACATTCAGCGAACAGATCGTTCATGTTTGACCCCGCCTCGGTGAATTCCACCTCGTCCATGCCCTCCCCCGTGTACCAGTGCAAAAAGGCCTTACGCCTGAACGTTGCACTGAACTGATCGCCAACCTGCTTAAAGAGCTCCTGGCATAAATTTTTGGTTCCAACAAACATTGCGGACATCTTGAGACTGCGAGGAGGAATCGAACAGAGCGCCGTTTGGACAGTATTCGATATCTACTCGGCAAAGTATGCGGAAATTTTCTTTTAAATGTTTCGCATCTGATCCTCCACCCCCTTCATCGAAACCCTGCCTCTAAACATAGTCGAGCAAGTAATATATCGACCGTTGCGAAGATCCGAAGCAGTCATCATATTCTTCGGATCGAGCATCTATTACGTAAGCTCAGACACGGTGATAGTCCGAAAGTTATGAGCTCCACGGCTGGTAAGAGGAGCGCATCCAACCATAAAAGAAGTAAAAGCGAAAGATAGAGACCATATTGACAGCGAGCTTGCAGAGATCAGAGTTAAGCTAACTAAGAAATGGCAAGCAGGTCGTCGCTCCTGACATAACTGCCGATACTAGCTGATTCAGGTCGCCATAGGTAGGATCGTTGATTTTCAGAGTTCCAATACAGATACCGTAGAGGGCCTATCACTCAAGTCAGAACTGCCTTGTCCTACAGCGGGGGCGGGGATGAAAAACTCGTTATTAATGCAAAATGTTTCATCGGCATTTTCGACCAGCTCGTGGATTGGTTCTTGAACATGACGTTGAAGTGGGAGTCTATAAGGAATATCTATAGCGTAAGTCTATCAGCTACAGTAAGCGCATCTATTCAAAACTTTCTTGACCGGACTTCTCCTTCGAGAATACAACTATGCGCACTATGATCGAGTGTAAAGTAGCACAACCAACTATCAATCCACCCATCTAAATGCATAGTCCCATGTCTTGCAATACCATAATCTTTCCATACAGATATTGGCGGTGGCGGTTATTGATACTAACCGTCCTCGAGTTGCTTAGAAATCTCAGGGCATAACTTTAGGGTGATCACTGAAAGATTTATTGCGCTATATATTTTAAGCTAGAACTTAAAGAAAGAAGAAGAAGAATTAGAAGGAGAGAAAGACTAGAATACGAGGAAGGCTTAGGGTCACGTAAACTACCGATGATCTTCGAACGTTTACTTCTAAGGTTTTAGACTCTAATAGGTCTAAACTATAACGCTACTGTCGTATGGCTAAATTATCGGCATAGGTCAATGGCTGTACTATATTCTTGGTATAATTACTTTTAGTTTCGCTGTTGATTTCCGTCTCTAAACTTAAGTATATACTTTGTGGACTCTTCCATAGTGTGAAGGCTCGAACCGACTGCGCTAGCTAGCCGGTTAGCCGTGGGCGTACGCATCCCGTCGCCATTGATAGATTGGCGAAGCGTTTAGCAACAACCGATCGGCAGATCGGTTCGCTCGAGCGGCTCATCACACGTTGCAGCTCGCCACGTAGTGTTATGGCAAGTACGCTTGGCGTAGCACTAGCAATAGTAGCTTAGCTCTCGCCCTCTAGGCAAGTAGGAACACCATATACAATACAAGCATACTCTCTCATAGGTTTCCTTAGAAAATCCTGACCAATTATAACACGTGGCGTAGACACGAGACACCCCACTCGGTATCTCGGCCCTTGCACCGGCTCTAAGATCGCTGAGAACGCGGCGAGGATGCAGGGGAACCTCTTTTTTGAGAACTTGTTAAGGCTAAGCTCCGTTCCTGTCGGTCCTAAACTCTATTAGAAGTCGGCAATTCCGAATCTATTGAGTAAACTCAGAACAAGGCGAGAACGACTAATACATTAAATCGTTACCCTTATAAGCTCGAGCTACTCTAAATCTACAAACGTGTCATGCTATCTTGTAGCTCTATTTAATACCTTTAACTACTGGGTATTTCTCAAAATGTCTACTATTTTATTGTCGAACTCGTTACTTCCTGATTCTACATTGCCACTCTCAACCGGTAAAAATATGAAGATCGCTTCGCTCCTTATAAATATGCGCTCACTTCTCTTTGACCGCCCTTGCTCTATATTTTCAAGCTACTCTTGCCCTTCCTCTGCTTCGAAGCTGTCTTCCTGGCTGTTTCACTGGAAACATCCCTCCTCCTCCTCCTGCACCCAACGTTCGCGGAGGCCCATCTGCTTCGACTTCCTACCGGCTTGCTGGCTACATCGACTTAAATAATGTACCTCCATCTAGCTCGGCGCATTGGAACATAGTTGCCAACCAGCTCGGAAACGAGCAATTCCGATGGTGTTTTTATTGGACCGATGATAGAGGCCTGGGGATCCAAGTGCGCTCCGCTCGATCGAGTCTGATCGTCAATTTCAACCTCGAGTCGAATCCACCAGATGAATCGCAGGCCGCATACCTACCTCGGCCGGGGAGATCGACTGGGTTCATGCGCACGAGTGGACTGATGCCCGTCACATATTCTAGATCGGTTATTCGAAACCTTAGAGCTCAGGGTGTGACCACAATAAAGTTTTGGTACGATCTAGATGGAGAACTTTGAATCATCTAGATCAATGCTATTATGGGAGACATCCATTCCTGGGGCTGTCTTGGGACTTGTCTCTGACAGGCTGCGGCTTATTTCTGCTTTGGTAACTGGATGCCAACCAGGCGAGGGGTTTTTAGGCACCGCTGTGTCTTGTGTTGGCCTGACTGGCTCTGGGAAGAAAGTATTCAAAAGAAGTTGTGCCTTTCGTCGTTTGTGGTCACTTGTTTTTCGTCTGCCGTTAGTGGGGGTATGCTGTTGTGGCTATCGTTTGGATTGGCGGATATAGCAGCTTTTCAAAGAAGATTTCCGCATCCAGCTCTATCGAGAAAATCTTCCCAGTGGCTTCTCTTGGAGTGCTTTATTGCTTTGATCCATTCTCTTCGGCTTTCCTGCATTTGGTGGAATTGCTGTATAGTAGAGGGGTCGTCCCTGCCTACTGCTGTATGGTATGTTTGTCATGCTCTGCGGAGGTTGTTATGTGTTGGAAATCACGTGTTTTGCATATTGCTTTTGCAACACCAGATAGCTTAGTCACTCACTTACGTATATAAGGAGGGTGGGCCACCTATGCCCTTCCTCCTCATGCCAATCATCAATGGATCATCATTGTTCATCAACAATCCAACATTATGATTTTTGCGTTGGTCTTTAAGCTCAGAGCTAAACCATTGCTTTGCGTCAGCGCGTGGGTTCGCGACAAGAGTCAATTTGTTTTTCGCTGCGTCTATCTTGCTGATTCGTTCTTCAAGCTGTATGTGTTGGCGTGTGAAGTTACCGGGAGCGGTGTTGGACAAATATCTTAAAGAATGACGCCGACGACTCTTAGATGAAAAGGGTGTCTGGCTTTTCGGCATCTTCGTCGTCGAATCAGGCTTCCATGCATCCGCGTGACTTCTGAATGTTCAGCCGTAGGGTCTGGCGTGGCTCTAGCATTCAGCGCATCAATCCTGCCCAAAGCCCTCGGATACTCGTTCCCTCGAACTTTTATAACTCCTCGGATTCACGGTCCATAGGCGAGTCTACGTACGTATCTTAACTTCCACAGAGTTGCAAGGGGCACACGACGTGCGGAACGATGTCCGCCCAAGAAACGCATGCAGGAACTTCTGTCTTCCAAACCACCGAGCTCCTCGACTTGATTCGTCTCTCACTCCCAGGGGAATGCATTCTTGCCGCATCCTGCGTCTGTCGACGATAGCATAACGTAGTAGAGTGCTCTCTATCCCTCCAACGCACCATCTTCCCCCAGGTCAAAATCCCATACTCGGATGAACCTTACGTATTGGACAAGTTGGCCATCGTACCGCTCGCCAGGAATAGAAAAGCCAAAGAGATTCGCGAGGGGCTTCACTCTAGAGCCGAGATGTACATTAGCTTGTGTACCCACAGTTATCAGGCAAGGCTGTACGCTGGGACGAAGTACGTGCTCGATAGCGAGTCCAGGTTGATTCGTGAAAGACCGGTAGGTAAGCAACCTTCCAGAGAGCCAACTTCTGCTAACAGACAGTACAGCTTTGCGGAAAGATCATCATTGATACTTTTGCATATTTCACCGTTCAATCAGATGAAAGGCCGAAAAATCCAAAGCTTAATTCAAGCAAAGTGAATCCGTTCTTCTCTGGAGATCGCAAGCCGTTCCAAGTTGAGATCGACCTCTCAAACGAGCAACAGCATCGTGAACTTGAGCTAGAAAAGATGGACTGGAGCAAGGCGATTGTGTCTGACCAATCGTGTCAATGGTTTTGACCTTCGAAACAACGAGTGGTGTACGATTTCTCGCACACTCAAACTCAAATGATGGAGATGGCTAACGTGCGGTTCTTCAGGTGAAATCGACGTTGATTCGCTACAAGATTGCACATAGAATGAGGATGCTTTGGATAAATTTGTATTTTTTAGATGGGGAAATTCTATGCTCTTGGCTTTTACGCGGCGGGATAAATTTGAGATTGAGGAATTTGACGTAGTTCCAGGCAAAGGTGCCCAATCCGTCATTTACAATGCCGGAGTTGACACTGACACACCTCTAGGGAAAGGCGATATAATCCTCTTGAGCGGCCCTCCAGGCGTCGGCAAGACGTTGACTGCAGAGTCTGGTGAGAAATTCCTACTCATATGTCGGGATCATTTACTAATTTGGTGCAGTAGCTGAACGATCTCGTGTACCTGTGTACTTCCTCAGAGCAAGTGACCTTGGGACAGATCCATCGGAGGTAGAATCAACGCTGTGGAACGTGCTTGGGTGTTGCAAGCTGTGGAACGCTGTCCTGCTTATCGACGAGGCAGACGTGTTTCTGGAGGCGCGCAGCGCAGATCGGATGGAGCAAAACGAACCCATCTCCAGTGGGTGTCTCACAATCTATTTCTTTGTATTTGGCTGACCATGTAGTCTTCCTCCGAAACCTGGAATACTATCAGGGAATCATGTTCTTGACTACGAACCGTGTCGAGTCCATTGACACCGCGTTCCGCTCGCGCATCGATCTTATTCTTCCGTATCCTGATCTCAATCTTCCCGCCCGTCGGAAAATCTGGTCATCCTTCTTAGAGCCTCTCGCCAAGAAGCGCTCATTCAGTGAAAGAGAGTATGATGAGCTAGCGGAGGCAGATCTGAATGGGCGTGAGGTCAAAAATGCGGTGAAGATCTCACGGTTTGTTGCAGCATCGGAGCAGCATGACCTACAGATGGAGCATTGACAAACCATCCTTGGTATCAGGAAGAGGTTGCAGAAGAACTAGCCTCTGTAGTTGATTCCCTTCAATTGACTTGTTCTGTAATGCAAGTGTTCCTGAAGACCGGTGTTAAGTCCATCCAAAGCAGATATCATCTACAGAATGGTCACAACCTGCTCATCCTCGTCCCCCTCCTCCTCCTCTCCATTCTCCGTAATCTGGGGCGCCCCGTTTGCCGCCCTCATCTCCGGCGGCAAGTCCTCCTCTTCACCCTCTTCCTTCCGCATAATAATCTGCACAACCCGATCCACTGCCTCTCTCACCTCGTCATCCTCAACATGCAAGTGCGTCTCGCGAATGATGGGATAGACCTTGATGGCCCTCAGCACATCGCGCGCCGGCTGCGTCGTGGTCAGCAGCAGCAGCGTCTCCAGATGAATCTTAATAATGTCATTCTCCGGCTCGCGGGCCTTGTCCGGCGGCAGCAGCTGGACCTCATCCAGCATGCCCTCGGTATCCTCATCCGCATACTCTTCCGCGCCCATCAGTGGCAGTAACAAGTACGGCATGAGGTTAACCTTCTCCGAATCAATCAGCGCCGCGTGCGCATCGACGTCGAAGCAGACGTTCTTGATCGTCGACGCAACGCCACGACGGCGGATGGTGGACTTGTGCTCGGTGAAGACGTGGAGCTTGGTGATGGGGACGATGTCGGCGTCGTAGGGCTGGGCGGTGGTGAGGTAGGCGCGGCCGTCGGCGTGCTTGGCCATGTCGGCGAAGAGGTAGGACAGGTAGTCGTAGTCGGCATGCGGGTTGTAGCGGCCGTCGGCGCCCTTGACGAAGCAGTCCATCAGCTGGTCCATGGCGACCTTGCTGGTGGAGAGGTCCTTGGGCACGGCGCGCTCGAGGGTGAGGAGGCGCTTGAGGGAGTCGGATTTGACCATGTTGGCGAGGAGCATGGCGATTTCGTTGGCGTTGGGCTCTTTAGGGTGCTGTGAGGGGGTGGTGTGTCAGGGTGTGTTCGCGGCGGGATTGGGAGGCGGAGCCGGTAAACTGACATACTGTTATGCGGAGGAGCAGAGATTCGAGGAAGGCGTCGTCCTTGGCCAGGTTCTCGCGATTCTCCTCGTCATCGGTAAGGTTGATGAGCATCGTGAGGGCATTTTTAGCTACGGGCTGCGGGCTGGCTGTCAGCAGTCCATTCCACCATAGTCTCGTTGGCGACGCACCGTGTAGTCCTTCACCAGCAGTTTCAGGTCTTTTATGGGTTCCAACTGGTTGCGCTTGAAGAGCGATGGCTGTGCTGTAGAGTATCCGACTAGGTTCTCGGCGGCTGCGGGAAGCGCATGTCAGCGAGGTTGGGCGCATTGATGGGCAGGATGGCCGCACCGATCTGGCGGATCTGGGTGTTGCCATGGTGGAGGAACTCCACAAGCTGGGCGAGGGACAGTCAGCATTGTGCGACACGTGGATTGGGGGAAGGCTTACTTCTTCTAGCTCGGTGGGCATGCTGGCGGCTGTGTTGTCTGAAGTCGAGGCAGAATGAGTGCGTCATGGGATGGAACTTTTTTGCGCGGGGCTTTGCGCATCGGTGCCTTATCCGCTTATCGCTTGATGCCTGATCCGCTTATCGCTTGGTGCCTTGTCCTCTTATCGAGCCTATTTTAAGCGCGCAGCCCTCCGTCGCCTTCCCTCTTCTCCACCCCCTCCGATGCGCAAAACAACTCAACGCTCATCACACAGCGCCTGTTTCGCGAAGCCCGCGTGACGCTGGCTATGCCTTGCAATTCGCTGCGTGCCCGAAACAGTCCACTATTACCTGGGGATCCATACAACTCCGCCCAAACGGACCCAGCTCGTCAACCAGCTCCGCAATGGCTGCTCACCTGTTCTTAAAATACATCGCCGCAGAAGCCTTCGATAAACGCCATCGGAACATAGAGCCTGCGTTTCCGCTCCGCCGTGGTGTCGATGTGCTTGCTCCTCGGGCCGGCGCACTTGTCCTTATTGTAGTCCGCAACTCCCACCATGAGCCGTGGAACAGTCTCGGCCCAAGTCACATCTTGCCCTTTTTCATTTAGGATACTTTCCTCGATTCCATTCCCGAATTGTCGAAGAATGGGGAAGTGTGGGATGGCAGGTTACGCGCCCCGGCACACCGCTACGCAGCCAGCCCCACGAAAGAGGATTACGAGATCCGATATCACACCTGATGGCAAGCACATCCGGACGTAAGCTTATTTTCCGGCCAATCGCGGCCGTGTTGCAATATGGGTACGCACAGTCACACCCCAGTTTGGGCGGCTGGTCGACGCCAAGCCGGGGTGGGCGCTTAACGCCAGCCATCCCCATCCAACCATCCGCTCTGCCCAAGCCGCCCATTGGCCCACCGCGACGTGTGAAAATGCAGGAACACTGCACACCAGCCGCTATTGCTTCTCGGCGGCCCGATTGCACACTCTCTCCCACTATCTTCTATATCTCCTTGCCACTTCTCTTGTTTTGCCCATTTCTGCAAGCTGCCATAGACGCCCGGACGTCTACCTTTTCCCCCGCACTTTCGTTTTCTGTTCGTCTTTGCCGCAGGACTGGCTCTTGTCTGGCATTTACCATACGATAATACCTTTTAATCACCACTTTCCTCTCGTTACCATATCCAAAAAGCTTTCTCAGCATGTCTTTCCAACTATTTCCTCCTCCGCCGAAGAAACAAAGGCCCATCAATCTCAAACGTCCTGTTCAGCCATCAAGCCCTGAGCCGGCGGTTGAACTGCTTGAGCATGCGAAGGCGCCGGCCGACTTCCACGAACTCGTCATCAAAGTTAATTCTAATCCCTCTTCTCCAATATCATCCCCTCCTCAGGCACATGTGGGCTCTTCAACCACTGGAAAATCCCAGCCAAAAGTCACCATTCCCGAGACCACCAGAAGAGTCTCTCCAAACAACAGCCCTCAGACCCGTAGTCGCTCGTCAACTCTCCGCTCTGGAGATGGCAGAACGACACCGAACTCCGATGGCGTTGGTCGCTCGCCAGACACGGCTTCCCCTGGACAGCAACCACCCCCCTCCGGCGATAGCTTGTCCCAGGCAAATCGCCAATACACGGCTTCTCCGTCGTTCTCTGAAGCCACGACCCTTGTGAGGAATCAAAGTACCGCAACCCATAGGACCAAATTGAGCCAAGCCAGCCCCAAGGAAGAGCCTGTTATGCGATCAATCTTTCCGCGCTATAATCCCAATCTTCGACTTTCGCAGCAGCCGTACCGACCTACTCAGTCATCTCCAACCGACATCCCAAAGGACAAGATTAGTCGGAAACCTTATTCTCCAACTTTCTACGCACCCCATGCCAATGTTCTGCGAAGTGGATCAGCCGAGGAACCCTATTACACGCCAAAAATCGAGCTTGGCGCTCTGTGGGACGCGGCCAACGGCAAGGCCAGACCAGAAGCGAGAAGGACCTACGCCTTGCAGATGCACTGTCGCAAGGTCAGTCCAGACAGCTCACCAATTGACGGCGAGACCTTCGTCTTCGGATCCTCTCCAATCCAGCCCTTCTACAGCCTGGAACAAGCCCTGGCCGACCGAGCATCGGGAGAACCCCAGCCCTGCGAAGTCCTCATATCCCGCAACAATCCAACACAGCCAAACGCCAAATCCATCCCCGTCGCCCACATCCAGATCCAAACGCCACCGCCTCACGCCCCTCCTCCCCCGCCAGAGGCCTTCTACCAGCGGCCCGACCTCATCCCCCAACCCACCCACATCACGACCATCGTCCCCAAACTCGCCACCCTCGCCGCCCTCGAAGCCGCCGCCCAGTCCCCCCGCGCCTCCGACATCGCCTCCTTCGACCCCAAGGCCGAGTCCCCGCAAGCCGCGCAGCTCGCCGCCGAAGCCGTCGCGCAATGCGAAGCCCGCAACGCGTGCCAGCTCTACCACTGCGCCGTCGCCGAGCCGCTCATGCCGCCCTACGAAACCGGCAAGACGGCCACCTACGAGCTGCGCCACCCCACCCTCGGCGCCTTCCCCGTCATCGTGCAGGGCGACGTCAAACGCAGCCTCGTCGCCGCGGCGGCCGCCACAACAAACAACACCAGCCGCCCAACCAGCCCCCTCAGCCACCTCCCCACCACCATCACCCTCCTCAACCCCTTCGCCGCGCCGCGCGCCGCCGGCGCGCCCTCCCCCCCGCCCTCGCACACGCGAGCGGGCTCCCCGAGCCGGCCGCCCACACCCGCGCCCGACGAGGTCCTCGCCCGCCTGTCCCTCCACACCGCCGCCCTGACCGTCGACGCGGCCGCCATCGCGGCGCTGGGCACGGACAAGAGCAGCCCGCACGCGCACGCGCCGCACCCGCACATGATCGACGTGGCCGTCGCGGCGGTGCTGGGCGCGCTGGTCGCGGAGAGGCGCAGGGAGGGGGCCGCCCTCCTCGGACCGCCTCTGGGACCGGCGGCGCCGGGTGCTTCGGGGACGGGCACGCCCGGGCTGGTCGTGTATGGGGGTGGGCAGTGGCCGGAGCAGGTGGTGTTTGAGGGGCCGCCGACCGGGGCGGCGAGACGGTGGCCGGGGGTGAAGGGGGTGGATGTTAGGGAGGTGCTCCGGGAGAAGGTGCGGCCGTGGAGCTGGGGGTGGTGGTGGGGGGAGGATGCGGGGAAGGCGGAGAAGAGGCGGGTGCGGAGGGAGGAGAAGGCGCGGAAAGGGAAGAAGGGGGTTGTGGATATTGAGTTGGGGGAGGTGGGGAGGGTTGTGGGGGTGGGGAAGGAGGAGAAGAAGAAGGGGGAGGAAACGCATTGGTTGTTGGAGCTGGTTTTGATACTGTTGACGTTTGCGTTCAAGACGGTGGTGTTTTTGGTGCGGTTGGTGTTGAAGGTGCTGGGGAGGTTGATCGTTGGGGTGAATCGGTGCGCGGCGAAGGCGTGAGGGAATGTTGATGCTGTGATGATTGATGACTTGAATTTTGATACCTAGACTAGTTTGCTTTAGTACATGTGTATATAGCACAATGAGGACTGCTGCATTTCGGACAAGGCTACAACATCCGCCTCCTTTGAACACTCCCACCTCGAGAAGAATTCTGTCAAAGTATTTTATCCAGAGGCTTGCGCTGATGTATATAAAGGTCCCGAGAAGTCGCTTTCTCTGCCTAAGGGCCCACGACGGGTCTATGGCACGGTGGCTGCTGCGGAGTTCACTCATGTGCCTCCTGCGCGACCCCACCACCTTCCCAGCTGGAGTGAAGGGGGAAAAATCCTGAAAAGGGTTTTTGCAGCCCCGCAATGGGCGATTTTTTTTTTTTTTTGGTACTTCAATGTATTTTTTAGACAAACGTTGAGATGGCTGAAGAGCTCCGTGTCTACGAAGAGCTCGTTGAGCTCAAGGTGGACAAGATTCCACGGCGCATTGCGCAAGGTAGAGCCGGTTAATCATCTGTTGGAGGTCGTCAGTGTTCGTACCGGTAAGAAGCATTTTTTTTTTTTATCTGTTTCGGAGATTAGTACATTTCGTGAGCAGTGTTTGCAAATATTAAATGATATTCAGATGCTCTCTATCAAGATACAAACTCCATAACGCATTACATCGCTCCCCATAAGACTCTTCGCTCCACGGAAACTTCTGTAGTGACTCGTGCAGGTCCTCCTCGTCCTCCAACCCCAACAGCTCAAAGCAACGGAAAGATTGCAGCATGAGCCACCGGGCATTCTCCATAGCGCCCGGAGAATCACCCCTAAGCTGCGAAGCCGCGGCCCACCCAATGAACAGCACCCAAAGCAGGCTCTCCGTCGACGCCACCACTATCCAGGCATCAACAACACGCGGCACATTCAACATGCGCCGCAGTGTTGCCACGAAGAAGACGCACAAAGGCATTTCCTTCCGAACGAAGGACGTCGTGCCGTACACGCACATGTGGGCCGCCTGCAACAGGGCGTAGTAGACGACGTCCGTCTGGTTTGTCGACGTCAGCGCAAGCGATTTCTCTCTGTACTTGGCCAGCGTTTCCAAGAGCCGGTGCGCCAGATCATCGAGCACGCTCGCCACGGGCGTCTGCGGCATATCCCCTTGCCCCAGCATGACGACGTGCAGCTGGAAGAGGATGATGTTCAGCTCCGACCGTGCCAGCCGGTGCGGCAGGAGGGCGACGGTGCGGCGGTGCGGCGCCTCTGCCTTCTTCACGAGGGCTGGAGGCAGCGGCAGCACGGGCAGTCGAGGCAGGACGGGACGGATTACCGCGGCCGCGCAGGCATAGAACTCGCACCATTTGATCGCGCGCTGCGCCATTGGGCCGAACGTCGAGAAGCCGCCGCGTGCGGCCACCAGCTTGAGCATCGCGCGTCTGTGCTGTTGCGAGTTTTCGAAATTGCCAAACCATGTCTGCAAGCACGCGGGTTGTTGGTAAGCAGCGCCGATTTGAATGAATTATGAGTAGGAATTGGATTGGAGACTTACTTCAGCGACGCTCATGCCAGCTATCATGCCTACGTACGATTCTGGGATGTCTAAACCGGTCTTGCCAATGGGCATCTCTGCCAATTCGTCAATCATGGGAGACTTTGCTGCATTGAATTTCGCGCACCTTCTCTGATAAGTTGTAGTACCGTGGACCAGTATTTGAGAGTCTCAGCCGTTGTGCGGCTCGATAGCTCTTTCATGATCTTCCAGATGAACAGTATCATGTAGTACTGAAAACAGGAGTGATCAGCGGCCTCATCTTTCTACATCGGAACCCGGCTGACTGACCGTGATTCTTGCGTCTCGACAGAAGCTGAATTGCACTCGACTCCACCGCAACCGTTCTCTCATAGAGGCATTCCTGTCACACACGAGCCAATCTTGAGATTCATCAGCCACATGCACATTCCGGAGCTCAGTGGGATGGTCACGCACCATCCGTCAGGGGCGTCGGGCCGGGATAGTGTTCGAAATCTGAGATCGGTCTGTCAGGCCCACCGCATCGGAGATCAGCGCAGCGATGCTCACCTACAGTACCTGATCGCCGTGTGGAGCTCGGGAGTGCCCTCGACCGGCAGCATGTTGAACGGATCGACGTGCTCGGGGCTTAGCTCGGGCGAGAGCCGCGTGCCCAGATGCACGAGCAGAGAGGCGCGCTCGGATGCCACTGTTGGATCTTTGCTGTTGCCCGCCTGCTGCTGCCGCTTCGTCCGATTGGCGACTAGCATGACGTGGCTCTTGAGCTCCCGCTTCGAGCGGTTGTAGTGCAGCGCTTGTCGGCGCGCATCGCGGGCGCTGCTGCTGCTGCTGCTGCCGCCGCCGCCACGCACCTCGACGAACAGCAGACCCGATGACGATGGCGATGATGGTTGTGAGGGGCGGAATGCCTGCGTCTCCGATTGCGGCGCGCTCGACTCCCTGAACGGGATAATCTCCAGGTCGCGTTTGCGCGGGTTGTGCTGCTTCATCGTGGGTGGAGAGGCGCCCTGTGGCCTGAATCTGTGCAGCGGTAGGGCATGAAGAACCGCCACGGGCGAAGCTTATGCTGCGGGCGTGCCAGGAGGGGATGTAGGTAAGAGAAAAAGCGTGGTTCGAGCGGGGCTTGTTAAATGGCGATCAATCGGAGGGACTTGGCAACCAACACCAACTCGTATCGTCGTGTTCATTTTTATCGGCCTCGGTTCGGGCCGCCGCCCCGGAACGTGCTTACGAGATCGATTACATTGGTATTGACTGCAGGGCTGAAGGCATGTTTGTGGAGATGCAGGTGATTAGGAAGGCTGACTGGATTCGCGTTAGGACGAATCGGTCAACTCCCCACAGTCAAAAGCGACCTCGTATCCGACTTGCACTCGAACGCATCGAGAGCCCCCGGCGATGGGCGTCGTCGTTACGTAATGCATACAGCTGCACCAATCTATTCATGACGGGCGCAAAGCTGCCTGGGAAACCCCTATAAATCTGCAATGGTCCATCAGTCCTCGTGAACATCTCGAGCAGCCTATTGTATGCTGCTTTGATCTTCTCTTTCGAAATGCAGAATCGAAGGGAAGCTTACTCAGATGGGGGCCAAGCAGATGATCCGACCTCCCGATCCGACCATCCAACGCCGCACTCACGCATGATCTTGCCTTTGCATCCAGTCATCTACAATTTCCAGTTGGGTTGACTGCTCTGTAAGCGATTGGACCCACTCATCCGTGGCCTATCAGCCTACGAGACCCGACCAGAACAATTCGACATCGACGATGCTACCGTCGAGCTCCAAATTCTGCGGAAACCTGGATACATGCTCGACCTCCGCGACGGGAACTTCCAACGTGTCATTGGAAAAGCCGATGTGATAGCCGATCTCCACAGTTGAAGTGCATTCCCCTAAGCCTTGGGCTACGTAGTAGCACATTTATACAGTAAGTGAAAAATATCTTCGTAGTTGAGGCTTGAGAAGAAGACAGCATCCAGATCTTGTGGCGCCAGACGCATAGGAAATCGTTCAAGATTTTAGACAAATGAAGGTGGTATCGACATTATTGAAGATGGAGTAAAGGAATAGACTCCCGGAAGACCGAGAGAAGTGATGCCGAATACGAAAACGAGATACAATCTACCACAACAAAGACATAGAAATCTTTTAAAACGTCACAACCCCAATAGCCGGCGAGCGGTCGGGAATCTTGAAGCCGACGCGGGATGAAAGAATCCAACGTTTGAGCTTCGACGCCGTGCTTTGAAGCAGGTATCAGGCAATGCCATTGAATCTGCAGAACTACTGTCTTCTCACGCATGGAAATACACTTCCTATATACGATGATCCGGAAGTCTTCCTCGGCCGCGCGGAATGGAAGTTGTTCTCGCCCGAACGGCTATCGGTAATCGGCCATCCATGATTCAGATATCTCCTCTAAGTCTGAAGTGTTCAGCTGTTGATCATGTAACTACTTACCATAAGTTAAGTATCCGAACAAACGGATAAACTACAGGAGGTGTATCCGCGCACACCCATAAAGTTCTTGGCCGCCAAGCCTCGTACGAGGTGATGCAGTCAGGGACGTCTTCCACAGAACTAATATTCATAAGAAAACCCCGAATACACCAATGGTCAAATCTACGCTATCATCATTACTGCAACTCTATCTCGTCCAATCTCTGTCTAGAATATGTTTTCAAGTATCTTCTTTCTAGCCTGCGCAACCTTTGCTAGCGCTTCGGAGTCGCCATCATTTGCGCCGGCTGATTTTCCGCTCAGTACGAAACAGAACGATGGTGTACGGATCGACTGTTTCTCTTTGACTGGCAAGCTGCTGATGCTTTGATCAGACGCACGTTGGGCGCTACGATGTCCGTCAGACCATGGCAATAGTTCAAGATCTATATCAGTCAGGGCTAAACAGGTATGAGAGATATCTTTACCTCTGAACCATACCAAAAGCTAATGGAGCACGTGTAGCTGGTTCTACGTTCTGTGGTTGACTACCGCTGACGGAACGAAGTACCATCTCACAATCAACACTGTCATCAACGGGGCCGAAGAACAGGGCCACAAGGTCTCCGGATTCCTTGGCCTGGAGGATCTCTCAAATTCCAACTACTCTGGCAGAGTAATCATAGAACCGGGAACGGCAAGCACTGCTTCTTTGAACATACAAGCCGCGTCCCAGAACCTGAGCAGCTCTCTCGGCTCGGTTAGCTATACAGACATGTACTTCTCCGGAGATTACGCAGGTGTCTCAGCCAACTTGCACATACAGTCAACTGGACCAAACGTTTACCTCGGTGACAGTGGATACGTCACACTCATCCCTGTTTCCCCATCTGACTATTTCGTTGTCTCTCCCGGCTATTCCTGGTATTGGGTGAGTTCCATTCCCAAGCCAAAGACTCCACAACCCTAACGTCATGTGCAGGGAAATCCCAACCTAAAGATCGACGGTACCATCAAGCTGAACGGCGAAGATGTGCAGCTTGATACATCCAACTCGTTCGGTTACCTCGAGCGTCAGTGGGGCCACATGGAGTTGCACAACTGGTACCTCTACTGGGTATATCTGTCCAATGGTGTCTTCCTCCATGTTTGGATCAACGAGCCGATCCTGGATGGATTCAGCTCTGACGAAATTGCCATCGCCACTGTCTGGTATCCGAACGGCGTTCACGAGGTGCTACCGGTGGACAACACAACAAGGGCTTGGGACGTCGCGAGGAGTCCAAAAACCGGCAATCTCTACTTCAACGAATTTCAGCTCGACCTCTCAACCAGGAACTCGTCCATTAGGGTTACCAAGCCTACGAGAGACACGGTTCTCATTCCGCTTGCCGAAGAAGGACCTCTGCTCAATGTTTCCGAGGCATATGTCCAGGGTCAGGGTACATGGGAGGGGGAGCCTGTGGAGGTTTTCGGTCACCTGGAACAGATATCTACACTGGTTTGAGACGCTATCTTAGAAACCTCCTCATACATGGCATTTTTTGCTCAAATGGCTCACATGTAACATAACATCAGGATAGCCGCGCTGCGCCCTCAGATACAAGTGAGCAGACTTTGTACAAAATGATCGTATCCGAAACCTTGTCCATCACACGACCCGCCTTCATGGCCACCGCTCTGTGAAGTCTAGTCTCAGTTAAGACTTGTGTAATCGAGAATTACCACTGGGGAACAAAGCTCGTCGATGCTTGTCCCTTCACTGTACTACATGATCGGAACGTTGCGCATGAAGATGGTGACAGTGTCTCACTCGCTCGACAGGCCAGATAACGCTACCACTTGTCATCAAACGCACTCTCATTCCATCAATCCAGAGAATACCAACTTCCTCACCTAGTCCGCCCACCTGGATTGGGTGATAGAATCGGCACTGAACTTTTCTTGGGAGACTATCTGTAGGACTGGCAGGAATTATTCTTCATCTGCCCCAGAAGCCGATTGAGGCAGCGGTTATATATTTGAACCTATCTCATATCAAGTGCAGCGTACAGGAGCACTTTCTCGTGATGTTCGTGAAACGAATATCGACAAATGCTGCAAATCGTATATATTTCATGCAGACTCTAGAATAGTACGTACACGAGAAGCATGTTCCTTCATAGGAATTGCCAATGGTGGGACGTCCAATTGGTGCCAGAGTCCCTCTCTTTTGATTGCCTTTATGTCTACATGAGCCCGCACGCAATTGCTGATCTTGGACCAAGGACGCAATCAAACGGCGGGCTGGCATCAGACGTAACGGCAAACCAATTACGATACATTGCCTGGCCCCGCTCAACATTCCAACTCAGCTCCACATATCCCTGAATGCTTATTGCCTGTCCATTGTGCTGCGCTTGTGGGAGCGCCTGTCCTGCGTACGAGATAGAAAGGCCGAGTAGAGAGACCGTACCAGGCGAAATGAGATCCGAGTCGTTTTCGTAAGGCGAAAGAAGCAACCATGCCTGCTTCGCTCTCTTTGCCGATGGGGTAGATGCCAGCGAATGAGCCTCGATAATTATTGCTTTCGGTTCGGTCCTATTCTGTTGCTTCGATAAGCATTCGGCCAAACTTACTACTCCCACTACGGATTCTATCAGGATTCAGGCTGGAAGTACGGCGCACCTTCATGAATGATGTGCAAAACATCTTGAGAGGACGGAATATACCTCGGCTGGTGTTGGAAGGATTGTGGCCTAGAAAAGGGCGCTCTGGAATGCAGCTTTGTTGACAGGAGCAGCCTTAACCCAACAAAACTGTTGTTCCTGGATCAATGTATGGCTCTGCTTTTTCGACCTGGGATTCACAGGTGTTGATCTGCTGCTGACTTTTCCACATCAGGCATATCGTGCAGAATGGCTGGGTTGGGGCTGGCTGCGAGACACTGAAAGCTTCCACGCGCAGGATGGAGTCGTGTAACGTAACTTAGCGAGCTGTGCTCCGCCCTTTGGAGCGGTGTTTCGCTACTTCCGTTGTGTCAAGATCTTACATGAGGTCATTTGGGGTAAATAGAGTAATGAAGAGAACATCTAGCAACAGAAGTGGGCGTTGAAAGGTTTCGAATTGCTGGCAAATCTAATTCCTGTAAAGGCCGAGGGCTAATTGCTTTTGATATGTTCTTTTTTCAACCGAAACAAAACAACACTCAGTAGTCTGATAAGGCAAATCTTTCTGATTATACAGAGACGTATTGTGGCCGACCGCTAACTCGATGATTCTAAATCCCTGCAGACCAATGGTTTTGTCTGTATTTTCGTGTTATGATAGGTTAAAACCGCGTCTGTGCTCGGAAGAAGCACATTACGCTAGCGGTCGGCTGCCATACCCTCGTGTATCTGTGTCGTTGTCACAAGAGACGCTGAGAAGGAGTACAAAGGCACTGAATCTGTATCGGGTTCCTGCAGAGACGGGCCGGCAACCGGGGTCACATTGCGGCGCTTTTTACTATGTGACACGTCAAATCTTCTACCGGAGTCCAACGCACAGGGGAGAAGGCAATGTCAGCCCTTGTTCGAAACACACTGCGACATGGACTGCGCGCTCACCGCCAGGCGCCATAAACTACTATTTATGGATGGTCGCGGGCCGAAGCTTTTCCCATCTGAGAATCGCGAGTTGCGCCCTGGTGGCGCGATATATTGTTGCTGTGTCTGGTCGGACGATCAGAGTCAATCTCACCATCCCAGGTAATCATTGAATACCGGTGGGGCTTTGCAGGCCTGTCATCTGTTTGTCGTTGTAACTCTCTAACCCCACCGTTGCTCGTCCATGGGACTGATAGGATGAGCGAGGGAATCCCTCATTGATCGCCTCCCCAATGCTTCAAGTCACTAGCTCGAATTACACACTGATTTCGCAATTAAACCGGTTCCAGCCGACTAAGCACTCGATGCCACATCCGCTGCCGTCATTTGCTGTGGGGTAACAGTGCACCAGCGGGATCTTGGGGTACGGACAGAGACAAGTAGCTAGCCTATCCATCAGCCTGAAGCCTAACCTTTTCACTCCGAGCATACAAATCTGCCAATGATGTCAGCTTATACATGATTGTTGGCAGATGAGGCTGCCAACCAAGGAAGTTGACAGCATAAATGTGCATTGGACATGGCTCTGGTTGGGTAGCCTCGTTTCCTTTCCGACCATTCACTGCGCTCCACGATACCCCCCAGTAGAAGGAGTGCATCTCTAAGTATGATTTGGAGATGATGATGTGGGACTATTAGTATATTATGCAGCGCAATTTTCATTTGAATCTACACCTCTATAGCCCCACTAAGCGTTTCAAATCCTTCTCCTCCCCTTTCAAGCCCGATATTTCAAACTGAGTGGAAACATGACTTCTTACAGCAATTCTTCGCAGATGGAGATGGGAGAGATGGCTGTGGATCAGCACTCACCTGAACAAGATCTTTCGAATGAGCCAGCACCGCCAGGATATCCTCAGTTGGCAGTAAGGATGGGAAAATTCCCAGAGGCGGCAATATTCAGGAACTTCCTGGCTTTGAATACCCAGAACTTGCTCTACCTTCAAGCTGAACTTGTCGAACTTGAACGCAAGCTTCGACACATTCAAGTCCGAGACAAGAAGGGCGGACCGCTGAAGACAAGACTTGCGCGAGACTGGTATTTTTTGGAAAAGGATGGAGGCGAACAATGGGAACTCGTCCGGGAGATCCGAAGCAAACTCGCTGAATTCAGTGAGTCTCTATGGCCTGAGCGTAAAATGATGCTTCTGACTGTCCAAGATAAAACTCTCTATCACGTTTCGAAGGTTGCTAGAATGCCCGCTCCATCCGACTGGGACTTAAGGGATGTTCAAGAATATTTTGGAACAGCCGAGATGGGACCTTACGCCTTGAATGGGGAGGATTCATGCCTTTGGGGTCATAGAGATGTTCCACATTCACCTGAGGAAGATCTGGTATCGCTAGTGTCCCGGCCAGACAAGGATCATGATGCGTTCTCTCTCTGGGTGATGACAACATTACTAAGAAAACTCTGGCAGATGGGCTGCATCCGGAACCGCAAAGACGGAAGTTCGGACGGCACGTTGAGTGTTGAAGACAGCAGGCTGCTCCGAGTAACCTACGTCATAACCAGCCTGCTCTCTTCGGTCATCTTGATCACTTCAATTTCCGTTCTCTACATTGTGCAACCTCTTAAGCTACGGCTCGGGTTAATTGCCGCATTGGAAATGGTCCTGACTTTGATATTGGCTACGTTCACGACAGCAAAAAGGACGGAAGTATTTGCAATCACCGTTGCATATGGTGCGATATGCGTAGTATTCATTCAAGTTCAGAATGGCAGCATAGACTCTACATAAGTCGATAATTTAGTTTCTTTCGTGGCGTCGAGATGAAAGCACAAGGTCAAGCCAGGCGCTCTCAATACATGTTTGACATAATTTGACAATGAGCAGGATTTGAATAGTCATAGGAGATGTAAAAAATTTGAATCAGAATTAGACGGGATCGTAATTCCTTCTGGGTCTCCCCCAGCTTTAGCCATGAATTACGAATCTTTTTGCTTTTCCGCCGTATTCGCCTCCGCCAGTCGAGCGTTCTCCGCATTCCTGTTCTGCTTTTCCTTTCTTTGTTTGTCCCTCGCTTGGAGACTCTCAGTGTGTGCCTTATTTGCTTCTAAAGTATATGTTAGGATTAGACTTGATATAGGTCAGAGGTTACTGGCCTGGAGCACGTTTCTTAGGCAACTGTCGCTTTCCAGCCCCACCAACTTGATTCTTTGTGTAGAGACGGTGTTTCTTAATGGAATTAAATCCAATGATGACGTCATATGGTGCAGTTTCTGGAAGAATATAGAACTCGTCGCCAGATTTCGTTGACTTATCGATGAAGAACATCTTGTGTCGACAAATCTTATCGTAACCTCTCCAGCGGCAAGTAAGCACTTGTGTGACCGTCGCTTGGGTTCCATCGGCATTAATAAATTCCGATTCAATCTGCTTAATCTGATGTGGTCCAACAATGTCAACATCATTATCATCTTTCAGGAGCGAGCCTCTGATAGCATTGAATTCGCAGCCTGTGTCGAGTCTGGCATTGAAGCGACGATGACCATTGTCGGAGAAATTACTGGCTTCAAGTATTATCTCCACTACTCGAAAGCCGTCCTCATCTTCCGGAATCCTAGGAATGTGTTGCTGAGAGAAGACCCTCCACCAGGTACTGAATCGAGATGTGAGACTGCTTGCTAGTAACACAGCCAGCGTGACACATATGCAAAGCTTCAACAGCGTCAGCTAGAGATATTAACGCCTGAGAATAATACTTACAGCAAAGGAGGGACCGTAAGCAACCCAAAAGGATTCATTCCCACCTCTAGGAGCATTATTCTCCGCCATAGAGTTTGGACACCCACATGGATTGTGAATCAGTCACGTCACTTGGAAAAACGAAAATCCCGAGCAAAGGAGAAACTCGGAGGTACTGCTGCATGTCGCGGAGAGAGCGCGTCGGGTAACTGGCAGCTTTAAAGGCATAAAGAATGCTGTGATACAATGGCAACATTAGATGAAAGATACGGGATGACCAGCTGGATGGGACATGCAATCATACTAGCAAATTCCCTTTCCCGGGCAGAACTCAAGGTAACACGCTACCTCCAGGCCCTCCAGATTAGATTTCGAGAGCAAGAAAGCCCACAACGATCATTTATCAACAAAGAAATCTCCGAACTTTACTGTGACAAATATGAGTTGCTTGCAGACAAAGGCTAGGTTCGGTATGACTGGCAGCCTTTTGGAAGAGGATAGAGCCTTCGCCGTGGCCCCTTATCTTCCCGAAACAGCCATTCCTGCAAGATAAATTTTGAAGCACGGCTGCAAAGACGCCCTGTGACGTGGCAGGCTCCCCGCCATCAGCGCTTAAGTCTCCTGTGAGTAGCTGTTGGCTGAACTGCTCCAACACCCTTGTTGCATATTGGTGCATCGTTGCACACCAAACAGTCACGCGCTACTTGAAATACTAAGCTCAGTCCAAGAGACCACCACGCACAGTCGCAGCTTTTGAAATGAAACCCGTCTTGACTGTGAGTCTTTTGAATTTTATATATTCTCCGTCTAGCCACTCATGTTTCAATGATGGACATTTGTGTGGGTCCAAGTGTGGTGGGCGGCCTTGTTGTCCGCTGTGTGCGACGGTGAGTTACACGACACAAGTGCTGACTGTGTCGCGAGCAAACCCCGGCACATATTATTCATTGCTTCTATGAGCGGTGTAGGTCTGGGCAGTGCTGCGAGCCAGCTCTCTCGACTATCTGGCAAAAAATATTTTTTAAGCAGAGCTTATTGACATTGTTTGAAGCTAAGGTTCAGGACTTCAACACCACGCAAATACGGGGACTTGGAAATGAGACAGAGAGTACATATAACCGAGCATACATACCGCAAGTGTGGCAAGAATCAGACACCTACAGCGACTGTTCCACATGTGGTTGACAGATAGTGAATCGGCGATTTCCAGGGCCGATATCGCTTACAGCTCGGAAATGTAGTTTCACGAGAAAAGCCAGCACGCCTTTCGAAGTTTTCCTCACCAACATCTGTTGCGAAGCATTTTGCCATCTTCAGAGGCTTTCTATCTAGTTGGGGTCATCAGAAGTAAAGTCGCTCAATCATTATTTTCTATCAAATCCCATCGAGGAAGGACATCCTAAGGTTTTAGTGCGTGGCAGTCAAGACGCAAAGAATCTTTCATGCCATTTCAATACGAGAGGGCGCGTTACACCAGTACGCTTTAAAGCTTATCTTACTTTATTTTATTAACGCAGTCTTTCTATTAATCTATATTCTATACTCGCAAGCGAATAAGCGCTGTAAAAGAATAAATGTGTAATCTTTTTATCGCAAAGGTTAAACCGAAAATTATAAAGAGTGTTAAGAAATACTTTTCTAATGAAGCAGATGCGCAACCGGGGGCGGCCGGTCGTCTTTGGGAGGGTCGAGTTGTAGGTGTAGAAAGCTACCAATTCCATCTCCAATGTTTTGGGAAATTGCAATTAGCTTACCGGTAGTAGTGCTTTTTTGGGTATAGTAAAGCATTAAGTTGCGCTCAAAACGAATTATGTCAAATACTTCATTGGCATCTACTTCAAAGAATTTCATCGCTAATAAGTGCGTTAGAATACGCTACATAATAGCGATATCGCATGAGATGAAATTCTGTAAGGAGCTAAAAAATACTTGCTCACCGATAATGTCTCCATTGCCATTTTGTATGTGGGCAAGGACTGAATCTGGGGACCGTTGTGTGACACTCTCCGCTGGTGTCCAAAGCTTATTCAAACTTCATAGAACTAGTACTTTCTACAACTATTAACTGGGCAGATAATCTCGCAAACGGGGACATAAATATAAGAAAGCTCTCCACCATTCAGAAGACGACAATCAGAATCAGGTACATTCATCCATAACACTAATACATGTGCAAATAGTGGCACTCGAAGACAGTTTCCGCAGCCTGGTGCGTGCGTCCTCTTCTTAAAAGACTTGAGTATGTCAGTCGGATACATATGAAGCTTTTCATTTAAGAAATTGAGTAGGTCATAAACGGAAAAGTCCCTCTGTCTTTCTATTCCGCAATATGATGGGACGCATTTTGCCTGAGATCGATTTCATCTCCGTTCACAAAAAAAAAAAAAAAAACTCCATCTGGCTATGTTGCATTTACTACGACCGTTGACGCGGGCCATCGGCTTGAGCATCCCACTTAACTGCAAGGCAGATGGCACATTCTCACAGACCGAAGCTGCTTCTCCATATGCCAGAACCGTAGCATTAGGCAGAGAGACTGAGACCCCGGCCTAATCGTCTGACTTATTACATTGGTCGTTGGGTCCGGCAAAAAGTGGTATCCCATCATTTTTATTTGTTCGTCTATCAGTCGCACTGATCCTGCGAAAACTACATCTCCCATAGAGCTCCCGATCTCTGCCACACAAATTGTCAACTTGTCAATCTCCTTGACCATTTTCATCTCGTCTGAATACCTGAGTGATCCCATTCATCCCAGGTTATAACCCTCCCAAAAAAAAAAAAAGACCACCAGTCTAAACGCCCTGCCATTGGGAAAAATGCTAACCCTTAAAGGTCTTGAATTCCACGGAGAGCCCCGCATCAAACTCGCCCATTATCGTAAAAGAAAGTAACAGAATAAACAAGTGGACGCAGGATTTGGACCCGCTATCCCCCTCCCTCCAGCAGGAAGAAATAAAAAACCACGACTCATCAAACCCTCGTCGATGCTCCAACTCATGGTTTCCTGAAGATCATTTTCGAGTTCTTGTCGTACTGACCGGCGGCCTTGACGTTAGCAATAAATTGGTGTTGGGTCTGGCTGCCTTGCTTGAAGCGGCCCTTGAATTTCGAAATCAAATGTTGCATGCTGGCACCCTCGGGAGGGATGACGGCGCGGATCTCTTCGACGGAGGGCGGAGGACCGAAGTTCGCTGGTGCTGTGTTGTTTTGAAGCTTAGCATTTGCGCTTGCATGGTTGCTTGACTACAGCAGACTTTGCTTGTGACTTGGGCTGAGATTTGGGTGATGACTTGAGAGGTTGCTTGCGTTCTATGAAATAATAGTAACATCGTGGTTTCCAAAAAAGAAAGGGAGAATGAGTAGATTAAATGGTACTTACGACGTGGCTTGCCGCCTGCAGCACTGCCAGCAGAGGGACTACCGGCCCGGCTGGCTGTACCTCCAACTGCAGGGCTTCCTGCACGGCTGCCTCCAGGAGTGGGTGCTTGTGAGCTTGCAGACTTCTTGATGCGAGAGGCCAAAGGCTTGCCGCTGTCGGTGGCTTCGCTATCGCTGCCGCCTCCACCAAACTTCTTCTGCTTCTTGCGCGAAGACTCGTTACCGCTCGCCTCGGAAAGGTTGGGAGAGCCAGGACGCTTGAGGGCCTGGGATGACGACAGCTTGAGCGGGTCACTGGTCTTGGGCCGGTTCGAAGGAGTATTGCTGCCCTTGGTGGAGGTACCAGAAGCAGTCTTCTCGGTGGTCTCTCCGGCCTTGCCCTTACCCTTCTCAGCTGCTGCCTTCTCCTCCTCACGCCTACGCTCTTCTTCTTTTTGCTTCTCTGCCTCCGAGTCTTCGGACTCGCTCTGCGATATTTGTCAGCTTTTCTGATTTCCAACAAAAATATTTTGCAATCAGACATACGTCTTCTGAGTATGGGTTCTCATCACTATCGTTTATGTCGTAGTTGTAGTTCTTCTCGCGCTTGACAATCTTCTTACGCAGACTCTTCTCGAGCTTCTTCTTGAGCTCAGCCTCAAGAGCTTCCTCTTCTTCCTGTTCCCACACGTCCTTCTCGTCTTTGTTCGCGAAGAAGTTGGCTGACAACTGTTCGCGCTTGATGCGCTCTTCGGCATCCTTCGTTGTCTCGTCGTCGCCCTCGAACAGACCATTAACACCTTCCTCATCGTCGGCAAAGTCCTCCTTCTCGTCGTAATCAATGATGTCGGCGTCGGGAGCAGCATCGGCCTTCATCCAGTCGTCATCATCCGGACGGCGCTTCTTGACTTCCTCATCATCCGCACGGCCGCCGCTGCGAAGGTAAAGACCTCTCGATCTCATGGAGGCATCTTCCAGCATCCTCTTGTGCGTCTTCTCATGTTCCATTTGCTGCATCCACTTGGGTACATTGCTCTTCTTCGGCTGCTCACCCTGTGGGTGGAGAGCCCAGCGGGACAAAGCGAAGCCGCCCTTCTCCTGCTTCTCGATGTCGTCCAGAGACATGCTGACCGCCTTGTCCTTGACAGAGAACTTGTACCACTTCTCAATGGGAACCATGCGGAACCTCTCGGTGACCTGGCCCGTTGCGGGGTTAACCTGCTGGTCCCTGAACATCATGATGTGCGAGTCCGAAAGAGCAGCCTCGTAAGCACCGACCCAGGTGTTCTTGTTGTCAAAGTCCTCCAAGTGCCAGGGCAGAGTTTCCTCGTAGCGCAGGCGCGATGCCTTGAGAGCTTGCGGAGTGTCGTTGCGCTCGTAGACCTGTTGGATCTTCTTCTTGTTGTCCACAAAGGTCCTGCCTTTCGACTTGGGCGCGATCTGGGCCTGTATCTCCTCGCGATTCCGACGCCTCTCCTCTTTTAGGGCTTCTATTCTCAACCGCTCCTTAACTTCCTCCTCGTTTTCCTCTTCCTCGCCATCATCAGCACCGGCGCCCGATTTCCCAAGAGCAGCGTCGCGTCGGTGCAAGCGGATCGGGCGGGTGAACTCGTCCTGGTTCGTCGGGTCGATGGGGTGCTTGGATTGAAATTTGACGATGTGATGTCTGAGGCCTTCCAGAAGTGCGCGCTTGGTGGTGAAGACGGGAGTGGCCTTGAACTCGGGACCCGGAGGCTTGAACTCCTCGTAGAGGTTACTGGAGGGCGCAGGCTTGAGCGGGAGAGCAGCGCCATTAGAAGCAGGGCCAGGAGGCTTTGCACCAGGTGGAGGGGGCTTCTTGGCCTGAGCGCGCTTGTCTTTCAGACGCTTCGGCGGCACCAAGGGGTTTGCCTTCGGCTTCGGCGGGCGGCGGAGAGCAGACGGGGCGCTGCCGTTGGGGGTGTTGCTGGTGCTGGGAGCGGTCGGAGTGGAGCCAGGAGGCCCCGCAGGGGTGGCACTCATGGCTGGCGATATGTGGCGAGGATGCGCGGGTGAGGTTGGTGGAGTGAGGTTGTGCGGAGGCTATGATGTCGTAGGCAGAAGCTCGTGCGGGATGAGTACGAGCGGGCGGCGTTGACGCGGGGGCGCCAATGAGGAAGCGCGCGCAGGATGTCGAAAGCGCGTGTCGCAGGAGAAGTGCGACAGGCAGAGAAGAGGGTTGGGTGGGGTTGAAGGAAAGCGCGTGGCTTTGTGCGGCGACGGTGTTGATGGGGCGCTGGAGCTCACCAGCAGCGACGCTGGTCTTGGATCACCGGCGGACAGGGATTGGCGGATCAACGTCGGGCCGGCGCGCGCGGAGCTTGGGGCAGCTTGACGCACATGCGGGCTGCAGCGCATGATTGGAACCATCACTGGCGAGCCTCGCATCACCCAACTCTGATCATCCCCGAGCCTCGCCAGCATGCTGCTTCATCCGGCCGCCTGAGCTGTCGCCAAGGACCCTCCATCCCCGTCGCACCCGCTCCATATGGGTGCTGCCCGTCCTACAGCTCTTCTCCAATCCACCAGCTTGCACCCCACGTGGCCTCCATGAGTAAGGCCGAAAGTTTGCTGCGCTTCCTCTAGCACAATCCTCGCACTTTGGACCGCAGCGTCCGCTCATTCAAAATATCTGGTCATCCCGACACCACTGTCTCGCTCGTTCCTCTACTCACCCCACTTTCCACGCTCGCTCACTTTCCTACTGCCTTCACAGGCTTCTAGCAATCATGAGCTCCGTTCCGCTGGAGGACCAGCTGAGGTCCATGATCTTGAAGAATAGCGGCCCTTCTGATATTGAGCAGCCTACATGCACAGGCCACTATCCTCCCGAGAATGATGATGCCGCAGCATTCCAAACCCAGCACCAACAATTTCCACCGCTTCCGCCCCCGGGTTCTCGTGGTGGACGCCATCAAAACAGATCCCGCTCGCAGCAGATTCCAGCCGAAAATGCAAACAACGCATCACCAAATTCACCTCATGCGTCCCGTCGTGGCCCGCACCATGGTTCCAGCCACTCGGGTCCTGGCCGCCCCTACTTCGGTCCAGGTTCTCCCCAGCAGCGCCAACATGGTTTCCCATCTCAGCAACCAAGCCCTGGATATGTGCCTCCTCATATGCGTCACCGCAGCAGTGAATGGCACCAGCAACGAGGTGGGTTTCATCAGTCTAGAGGCTCCTGGCATCATCAACAACCAGGTCAGTTCGGACCTGCAGCTGTAGCTCAACCTTCCAGTCCAGGAAACTTTGGTCCACGGCACAACTATAGGCAGAGTGCACCAGGCCCCATTCAGATCCTGCAGCGACCTAATCCCGGTGGAACCGCCAACGGCTCGTTCCGCCCTGGTCCTCCGCTCTACAACCCTAATCCACGCTATCAGCAATACCAGCAACAGCAACAGGAGCAACTCCAGGCGCAATGCCGATACTTGGGAGACCTTGCCGCAATTGAGATACCCGAAGTTGCTATGACGGATGATGAGCTGAGAGAAAAGGAACTCTTCGTGGAAAGGCTCCAGGAAATCTGCCAGAGCCAGATCGCCTCATTCCCGGATGTTCCCAGTATTCAATTCAAGTGTTTCGGTAGCATCGGCACTGGATTTGCCACGAAAGGCTCTGATATCGATCTGGCTGTCGTCACGTTGCATGTCGATGATACTGAACTCGCGCAAAAAGCCGGACCGCGTGCTTTGGAGAAAATCTTTCTCGATGAAGGCTTCGGTGCGCGTCTTCTGACTAACACACGCGTGCCCATCATCAAATTCTGCGAGAAACCATCCGAGGAGTTGCTTGCGAACCTGAAGGCGGAAAGGAAAAAATGGGACGATCTTCCGGAGGAGGAGAAGAAAGCACTGTTGGAAGGTAGATCGAAGTCACCTGAAGGAGACAAGGAAGCCAATACCAACGAGACTACCGGAATTGTAGATGCTGCCGGAAACGAGGAATCTCCATCTCCAAAGGATGAGGATGGCTCAGAGGCTGGCAAAAAGGCCTCGGCTAAGAGGAAGAAGAATAAGCCCTCTACGTCGAAGGTCACCACTGAGGACCCCGGCAACGACACCACCACCACCCAGGAGAAACCGGGCTTGAATGAGAACGATCCCTCCCATATCGTCAACAACGGGGGCGGCACCGCAGAAGTAGAAGGAAAAACTGCAGATGCTCTACAAAGGCGTGAGCACCGCCAGGAGAAGCCATGGCTACGCGAAAGACCGATGGGACCCCTGGATTTCCCGAAGGAAGGCGTTGGTATTCAGTGCGATCTGAATTTCGCGGGGCATCTGGGAATCTATAACACGAGGCTCCTTCACTGTTACGCCATCAGTGATCAGCGCGTCCGGGACATGGTCATCTTCGTCAAGGCATGGGCTAAGAGACGCAAGATCAACAGTTCTTACAACGGCACACTTTCGTCGTACGGTTACGCGCTGATGGTGCTACATTATCTCATGCGCATCCCCGAGCAGCCTGTTACACCCGATTTGCAATTGCTGAGCAATGTCTCTGTGGAAGGGAGGTCGCCAGAGGTGGTTGACGTCATCTGCAACGGCCACGTCGTCAAGTTCCTGGCAGACGAGGAGTACATCCGTGACATGGTTCGCGCGGGACAGTGGACTCGTAATCAAGATTCTCTTGGATCTTTGCTTCGAGGCTTCTTCCGGTACTACGGATGCCCTGGAGTACCGGATCGCGTAGGAGGCTTCCACTGGACACGGGACGTCATCACATTCGGACAGCGCAGACCTTTCGAGAGGATGGTCACGAAGGAGGAGCTCGGCTGGACGAAGGCCCGAATCGAGAAAGACAGCGTAAGCTCAAGGCTAATATATCTAAGCAAACGAGACGCTGACAAAGAATCCCACAGAAAAAAGAAGTCCGCCACCGCTACCTCGTCTGCATCCAAGACCCCTTCGAACTCGACCACAACGTCGGCCGCACCGTCAACCACCAGGGCATCTGCGCCATCCGCGAGGAGTTCCGCCGCGCCTGGCGCATCCTCGACGACGAGGCCCACGCCCGCCCGCACAAGGGCCTGTTCGCCTCCGTCGACGACGACCCGCCCCCGCCCCAGTTCGTCGGCGGCCAGCCCCCGCCGCCGAAGCAGACCGTCGCCACCGCGCCGGCCGATCACCATCAGGCACCCGAATCGAAGGATCGCACAGGCGTCCTGCCGGAGCTGTCGCCCTCGCTGGATGGCACGTCCGTGGGCCTGGAGGCGCCGAGGAGGGGCATCGTTTCCACGGTCGACGGCGCCAGGCGCCCGTCTGCTGGTGGCAACGGTGCGAATGGCTTCGGGGCCGAGGCTATTGCCAAGGTGAACGGCAAGCTGGCCGAGGCGGCGAGGAAGAACTCGTTGAGATAGGAAAATGCTATCTTGCAAGGTCTTTTTCTTCACGGCAGGGATCATAAAAGAGGCGAAGGCGTTGTGGGATGTCTGGTTGCTGCTACCTACCGTTTTTTTTTGTTGGTGGGCACGTGCGCGGTGCATGGGGGCGGTGAGTTCGGTGCTACTGTTTGTATTACTACAACCGGGGGAGCATTTGCATCAAGGGATGGCGTTTCGGTTGTGGATGAAGGAGGCGAATTGGCCGGAGCTGAGAGCAAAGGAGAAAAGGAAAGGGCCAACGGCGATAGACGAATGGCTAGGCAGGCCTGGATCTCGCTGGCTCTCGGGCAAAAAGCTGAATTGAGGGGAAGGGAAAAGAGAGCCCGGACTTCGCTATTCGTCGTACGGAAGCAAAAGCACCTCGCGCGTTAGGGAGGGGCTGAACAGTCTGGAACAGAGCGTAGGTAGTAGCACAATTTACGAGCTGAAATGTTCATGTAACACAAGAGGGAATCAATGCGTGATATGGGGAAGTCTTACAGTCTCTGCCTCTGTCCTCTCATTCGCCGAGACTCAGATGCCGATCGAATGCGGAGGCTGAACATTCTCCCTCGGCGCCAGCACTTAAAGCAGGCAGTTGGACGGAGCTGGCAAAGCGAACAGGCGTCCTGCCGCAATAATTGGCAATGAAGGCGATTTCTTCAATACTTGCCGGTCGAACACATGACGAAGGCGTCGTGATCGCCGGCTTGGCCTGTCCGTCTCTCTCTCCCAAGAAAACGCCCAGCTGTCGAGGCCATCTTCGCTGAGCGTTCTGGAAGGCCGAGAGCATGCGCTGCCCGCCGACACCCCTCGGACTGGGGTGGCGAAGGAATGCCCAAGCCTTGACTCTCTCCACATTCCACGTTTCCCCACACGGCGCCGCTGCTACTTACTCAACGGCACGATTGCGCGGCATGCGACGCTCTCTTGAGCCGCACCCACGCCCCGAACGCGGAATGCGCGACGGTCGTGCCCCCCGCAAACAGGCAGGCGATCATCTCTCTGCCTGCCTGCCCGCCCCTCGCGTGCCGTGCCTGCGTCGAGATTGAGAGAAGCACTTTTTTGCACGACGGGCGATCCCTGCGTCAGACATCCACACGGTGCGAGCAGCTGGGTTTGGACGGCGCTCGTTATTGCGTTCACACGGGCGGTCGGCCTATCAGGCCGGGGCGGGCGCACCCTGCTGGTTGGTCGCGCGTGGTTGGCTGGGGAGCTGTGCATGATATAGGGGGGAGGCGGGTAGGCGGTGGTGGTACGGCAGCCATTTGCTGCTGCTGTTCCAGCTCGCTGCTGTGCCGCATGTGAATACTTTTGTTCTTTCCTGTTTGCGCTATTGCGCGGCACAGCGCCGATGCGCTCTTTGCGCTCGCCGCAGAGAAAGCGCCGTTGCCTACACGCAAGAGAGAAGGATCAAGAGCGAGGGGCGTGATGCCGCCCACCTCTTCCCCGCGCGCCGGATCCAGCAACCAGCAATCGACGCGCCCTTGCCCAAACCCCGGATTCCGGCTGCATATTTGCCATTCCTGGGACTAAGCCGGTCCCTGGTTTGAGACCGACCACCCCCTCCGCTCCGCTTCGCCTGACGTGCGTTAGTGCCGCTGCGGGGAAGCAAGTAGGCAGACAAGCCGGCGGGCACGCCTCCGAATGGATCCTATCAGAGGGTGGAAAGCACGCTACAGAGGATTCAATCACTCAAGGTCAGCAGATATATGCGTCTCATGGGCATTATTTGTTTGCGGCCAACGACGCCCATTCGGAGTCCGGCAAGCGTAACCTGACCTGGCCTGGCCTGATGCGACGAGCTCGACCTGGCGTTCTGCCCTGCTCACATGCTGACCGGCAAAGACGAGACTGTCAATAGTTGAGGCGAAGGATCGTGCCGACGGCCGAGAGAATGCGTGCTTTTCTGACCCGGCCACCTGGCGAAGAGGCGGGTTGATCACCACGAGCCGCGTGATGATGGGCGAGTGCATCCCGGGCGCGTCGAAGGAAGAGAGTTCAGAAGGCTTGGAGTTTGGGGCGAACGGGCGCGGAGGAGTTGGCGGGCACAGCTGGCGCTGCGGGTGGCAGAGCTGTGGCATTGCTCGGCGAGCCCGCGAGCAAAAAGGCTTGGTTCGCAGAGGTTCGCAGAGGTTCCAGCGCCGGGCACAGCAACAGCGGCCTGATTGGCCGCCTGGGTGGTGGTGGTGTTACAGGCAGGAGAGATTGTTTTGTTCCTGCTTGCATCGTTCTTGCTCTGTCTCCTGGCTGCCTGTTTCTGCCTGTCCGCTTACGAATGGAAAGAGCGGCCAGAGCTCACATGCGCACCAGCCCGCCCGCTTCGCTGGCATTGTTTTTCCCTTTGCATTTTTTTTCTCTCTCGCTCCGTCGCTTCGAGATCACGCAGCGCACGCCGCAGAAATACAACCCCGGACGCGGGCCAAGGTTGGCTTGGGGCGGGCGGCGCGCGAACCAAAACGACTCAGAGGCACGACGCCTCCTCGGCGCCTCGACCCAACGCCCATTCCGCCCCGACCACCAATGAGCGGACAGCATCCGCGACTCTGGCGCAGGAAGGCGGCGTTTTTTGGGCGCCCTTTCGCGGTGAATGTGCAGCGGTGCAACGGTAGCAGTGTGGCGTTTCTTTTTTTCCCGCGGGCTTGCTGTCGCCGAACGTCAGTGGAAAGTATGACTGGCAAACCGCACCCGTTCATACTCTTTCGTTCGCGGGGCGGCGAGGTCAGTCGGCGCAGCGTGTGGCGCGACGTTGTCTTTTAACCTGGTTGCGGTGAGTCGTCGCGCACTCTAAAATGGACCAGCATGGGGCGGGCAAAGAGGCCAGCGTGGCACGGGCCCGGCGTCGCGGTGCTGGGATCGTTCGGGACGGGGAACGAGGATGCGAATGCGAGTCGCTGTCTGCCTGGCGGGCGGTGGTGGGAGCATTGCAGACGAAAGGAAATTCACACAGCAAATTCTCCGGGGGCGCACTGGTTCACACGAATTGGCATGTTCCGTGGCGCGTGTCCCCAAGGCGACACGGCCTGCATTGCTCCGGCAGCGTGGGCTTGGCTCGAAGCTGAAGTTGGATTAAAGTCGATTAAACTGTGTGGAGAAGCGGAGACGCGCCCTGTTTCGGCCGCACCCGCCGCTGCCCCCAGCCAAAAGTCTCCCCAGTCACAAGCCCGAGCTCGTGTCATGCTGGACTGCCGCACGCGAGGCCCAGCCGCCGCCCATTGGCTCGTCCGAGCATGTGCATCCTCACGCCCCCCAGTCCGCTCGTAGACCCTGTGCCCTGTCCGACTGCCCTTCCCCCGCATCCCACAGATCCAATCTGGCTCGGGCTGCGCCGCCGCTGTGCGAGAGCTGAGGACCCGTCCCTGACTGCGGCTAATCTACTCGGAGCATGCAGCAGTGGTGGTAACGTCAACGCGCGAGCTGGCAGAGTCAAGAGAGCGCGCCGCCGTCTGAGCCTCGACGTTTTTTTTTCTTCACCTCACGGACGCAGATAGGCGACGAGACGCCCGGTGGGCCTAGGGCGGCCGATGCGCAATCTCGCGTGGTGAGATTCGAGGGAGCGGCGAAGAAAAGGCTGAAAAGGTGGTCAGGCCGCGCTAGCCCCGATTGGGCAGCCTGCTTTGCGAGCGGCATCGTCCGCCCACCGCCCATAAATAAACCTCTACCCCTCCTCCCCTCGCTTCTTCTCTTGCTACTGCCTATCCGACCCCCAGCGCGACCCAAAGCCTGTTGCGCCAAGGCCCGGCTTCGCTGCCTTAGCTGCCTTCACCCACGCCTCCATCAGTCTGGTCACCGGCCCGGGTCCACTTCTCCCCAAACAACCCTAGCCTTTCCTCAGCAGCACCGCCAAGATGGTCAAGACCTTCTATGGCATCTACACCATTTGGTGAGTCTGCATGTCAAACATTTGGCCCTTAACTTGCCACTGACCACTATCTCACACAGCGGCTTCGCCGCCCTCGGTGGAGGTCTGTTCGGTTTCGATATCTCCTCCATGAGTGGTGTCCTCGGCACCAATGCCTACAAGAACTACTTCGACAACCCCACCTCCTACCGCCAGGGTGGCATCACTGCCTCTATGCCGGCTGGTTCTCTCGTCGGCGCCCTCTCGTCCTCCTTCATTGCCGACAAGTACTCGCGTCGCACTGCCATCCAGGTCGCCGCTCTGATCTGGATCGTTGGCGCCATCTTCCAGACCGCCTGCAATGGTGTCGCCATGCTCTGTGTTGGCCGTGTTATCGCCGGTTTGGCCATTGGTATCGCCTCCGCCATTGTTCCCGTCTACCAGTCCGAGATTGCCGCCAAGGAAATCCGTGGTCGTGTCGTGTCGCTCCAGCAGTGGGCCATCACTTGGTAAGTCTCGCTCTTTACTGCTCACTGTTTGCCTCCCTGGCCTAACAATTCTTCCAGGGGTATCCTGATCCAGTACTTCATCCAATACGGTTCCTCCTTCGCCGATGGTGGCCCCAAGGCCCCCAACCAAGGCACTGCTGCATTCCGTATCCCCTGGGGCATCCAGATGGTCCCCGGCGCCATTCTCTTCGTCGGCATGTTCTTCCTTCCCCGCTCGCCGCGTTGGCTCGCCAAGAAGGATCGCTGGGAGGAGGCCATCCAGGTGCTTGCCCACCTCCACGGCGGCGGCGATGTCAACCACCCCAAGGTCCTTGCCGAGTACCAAGAAATTGAGGAGGCTCTCCGCTTCGAGCGTGAGGAGGCCGTTTCTTCCTTCAAGGCCCTCGTCGCTCCCCGCATGCTTAAGCGTGTCATTCTCGGCATGTCCATCCAGATGTGGTCTCAGCTTTGCGTAAGTACAGTTCCCCTGCATACAGTTGTTCCTCCTGTTTCTTCATTCAGAGTACGCACTCGTCATTCACCAGCACTTCCAATGGCGGGGAATGGAGGACGGATGGTTTCTCAAACGGGGCGACCCCCCCCCCCCCCCCCCCTAAACACACTCCTTTTTTTTTTTTCCTCCCCAACCATCACCACACACGAGATTACACAGCTAATACATTGCTTACGTAACCAGGGCATGAACATCATGATGTATTATAGTAAGCGTTGCGCCATCATTTCATGCATAAAACGGATTTCTAACGATTGGGGTAGTTGTGTATATCATGGAGGCCGCCGGTGTCGGTTCGCCCCTCCTCACCGCATCCATTCAGTACATCATCAACGTGGCCCTGACCCTCCCCGCCATCCTCTACCTCGACCGCTTCGGTCGTCGTCCGGCGCTGCTCGTCGGCTCTGCCTTCATGATGACCTGGCTCTTCATCTCTGGTGCCGTCCAGGGTGCTTACGGCCGGCCCAACCCTCGCACCGACCCTACCCTCGACGACATCTCCTGGGTGCTCTCAGGCAACCCGTCTGCGTCCAAGGCCGTCATCGCCTGCTCTTACCTCTTCGTCGCTTCTTTCGCCACCACCTGGGGCCCGACCTCTTGGGTAAGTCGATCCACACCCTCTTCGAGCACAATCCCATCTTGATACTGACATGCCGCAGACCTACCCCTCTGAAATCTACCCGGCCAAGATCCGCGCCAAGGCCGTCTCCCTCTCGACCGCCACCAACTGGGCCTGGAACTGCGCCCTCGCCTTCGCCGTTCCCCCGCTTCTCTGGTCCATCAACTGGAAGATGTGAGTTCTCCCTCTTCCCCCCACAAAACCTCCCCACAATCTAACGGGTCCGTCTTCCCAGGTACATGATCTTCGGCGCGTTCAACGGCGCCGCCCTCGTCCACATGTTCTTCACCGCCCCCGAGACCAAGGGCAAGACGCTCGAGGAGATGGACATCGTCTTCGACTCGGGCATCCCCGCCTGGCGCAGCAACAAGGAGCTCAAGGGCTCCAAGCTCGACCGCCTGGCGAGCGAGATCGAGAAGGGCGAGGTCAAGGTCACGTTCGGCGCCATCGGCGAGAAGCCCACCGCCACCGAGACCGTCGAGTCCAAGGCTTCGTAGAGGAGAAAGAAAAAGAGGCGAGAGCATCATATCTCATTTCTTATTGCTTCTTCGGAAGAGCGATACCTGGCGCGGTCTTTGTCAAGGCTGGTCCTTTCGTTGTGCATGATATCATTGGTTGATGACCGTTTCATGGGGTGCATGCGAGGGGACGGGTGATGGGGATATGAGTTCCCGCTAGCAATAACTTTAATTGATGGTGCCTTCTGGGCCCATTCACACTATTCTCGTGTGTCCACTATTCCACAGGTCTCGTTTGCAGTATGTTTAGCACGTTCCTGGGAAAATAATTGCCTTCGCTGGCAGGTCACTGTGATGCAAAAAATACTCTCACACGACTTACAAAAGGGTGTTTCAGCGGGCGGTCATCGAAGTGACATGCAACAAATATCACTTTATGGGGAGTGGAAGCATTCGTCCGGACGTAAGTGTATACGAACTCTGATTACACTTACGTCCGGCACTCCTCATGGTAAGGACATATTGAAATTGAAATATTGAGATAAACTCTGTGTCTTCCGCATATTTCTTGTTCAGTCTCATTGCCTCGGCAAAATGTCCCCGAAAAATGCTGCGTCATGCTGGAATCGTAAGCGCTAGCTGTCAGCTACTGGAACCACCTGTACCTCTATGCCATTCATCAGGACGTACCCACCTACCTACATCGCTTACTGCATACGATGTAACAACGTCCCTTTCAGACATAATACATCCTGCATCGTTTTCTCAAAAGCGCAAGGCTTCACAGCCTCAGCAAATAGTGCTAAACCATCTAATGTGCCCGATTCCAAGAACCATACAATCATCTGGTCAATATTCAATAGTTCGCAGTGGATCAACACCACTGCATGGATGGATGAAGACTTGGCCAACCTAATGATGATACTGCCCAATGAATGGCGGCGTCTGCTGCCACACCACGCTGCAAACGATCGGACGTGTGCTGGGATCGGGGCTCAGTGGGGGCCGCTTCGGAGACTAGGCTTGGGGGCCGCTGCCTAACCGCTGTTTAAAAGTGCCTGTTGACTGCCTCGTCTCTCTTTTTTCCCCAACTCTCCGACTTTCAGCTTAAGACGGGCTACTTTTCCGCTCTCAAAAATCTAACCACTAGATTCAGCCTTGGGGACCACTGCAGGAGGCAGCACCAGCCAATTACAGCTGCAAGCCTTCCTCGATCAAACAACCCCAAAAAGTTTTCTCTCTTTCAGATTTTGCTCTTTCTCTCTCTTTCATTCAGTCAAGATCCTACAACTCCTGCAGTGGTCCCCAAGCATCAACAGAGACCATGGAAAGTAAAGGAGCCCAAGGTAATCTAAATACCCATTCCTTCTACTCCAAGCTCTGAGACATCTGATCCATTCTACCGAAGCTTGGCCCCGTACGTCTTACTCTCCTGGCACGAAGCAGGAGACTGGCAGGGCTGGCAGCCAAACAACGAGTACACACGTCTGGAAGGGCACAAAGACCAAGCCCCACAAGACGGCGAACTCGTCCAGTCCCGCGTACTCGTCAGAGTTCCCCGAGTTGACAAGCAATCCAAGCCCCAGACCATCGCCAACAGAACAATCCGACTTCATGCTCGAAGACGGATTCCAGCATCCCAAGTCAAAGGGAAAGAGAAACCCGGCATCTCGCGCTCCGGAGCCCGGGAAATTTTATCACCAACAGCACGCTAATTCCACAAATCCATTGCAGCCTCGCCACACCAGCCTCAAAAATTTCTCCCACCATCTCCGCGAACGAGACGCCAACACCTGGACGGCCAGCCTGGAACGGTGCAAACTCTCGCCCGGGGACATAGTCTACTGGTGGGATCCCCAGGCCGAGGAAGGCCCCTTCAACCACCCCGTCGTCATCTGGGATGTGGCAGAAGGCTCCGACACCGCCTACAAGATCACAGGCCAGAAAGGCGCGTTCGCCCGCTTCCTGAGCATCAGCGGCAAGAACGACGACTCGCCCGCCAATCTCAAGCTGGGGGACGGGAAGCGCATGGAGAAGAGAAGCTACGTCGACTGCTCGACCCCTCACACCATCCCGAAACGCCGGCTCAGGCTCTTCCTCGGCGAGCCGTACGCGCTCGACAACGCCTCCCGCGGAGCTTTTGTCGATGCGGTTGAAGAGCAGCGGGCGCTGGAAACCTTCGGACAGCGAGCGTTGAGGTATCTGTCTTGGGTCAAGCCGTTGGTGTGACGTTGAGGTGACTACAAACGCGTTTGGCCTGTGGAAATAGAGAGACATGGGCCATGTGAATAGTGATGAAGAAAGAGAGAGAACAACGAACGCAAATACGAAAATTGGGGAACGGTTGCATCAACCGCCCTTCCCCCCTCTCCCCCCTCTTCTCGTCCCTCTCCATTGGAGGGACAGAGGGTGGGGAGGCACCAGCGGATTCGGAGTCTGCACTTCTGCGCAGTGCTGGCGACTAGTAGCCATAGCAGCGAGCTTTCTCAAGAGTCTAAAAGCACGCTTGGGCAACGGCGAAGCTAAGACAGGCTCCTTTGTAACAACTATATCTGAACCTTGATTTGCTGTCACATGGGGACTTTCAAGCACTCGATCATATGCCTTCTCTCTATAAACTCTTCTTGGTTCCATCATTGATATATTGCTTAGAATGACGTCTCTTGTATTTCATATAATGATTCGGAAAAATTTGCTCGAAAATAAGAAAATTGACCGGCATACAAAATTTTTGTGGGGAAACCATCGTAGGGAGTGGAAGCATTCATGCGGACGTAAGTGTATTACATTTCCATTAACAAACCCGTGCGGACGAATGCGTCGACTCCCCATGAGATTGGATTTTGTTTAGAGGCAATTGCTGCTAATTACCGGCTACGATACCCCCTTGTGTTTTACGACGGTACCTTTTGGTTCCCAAAAGTATCTTTGAAAACAGCAATCAGTATATCGTGATTTCCACATATGCCTGCTGTGCAGAACATGAGTGGCCAGAGCAATCCAAGCAGCCCTCTATACCACAGGTGAAAGAAACCCCCCACAAACAACATTCGCTCATCCGCACAAACCCATCGCTAAGCTTTCGAAGCACAAAAAGTACGTTTGCTCCATCCAAATGCCATATTTGATCCTTCTCTTGTATCTTCTCCTTGCTGAATCCATTGTGGTGCCAAGTCTGGAACCGTTCTTTTCCTGTGTTAGCTGCCCATTGGAACATCCTAAAAGATCCCCGACATTTATTCGCGAACGAGTGAGACAGCCTGCCCGTGGTGGTCACCTCGGCAACAAAACGGCCCATAACAGTGAGCCCTCCTCTCTGGTTGACAACAAATTGGCTGGGGCCTTGATATCCTTTAATGGCCATTAATTGCGTTTGTTTCCAATCATAGCTTGCAGTTTTTAGGTGTATGGAGGCTTCGGCAATCTCGTCGTTTAAAGGGCGTCCGCATTTCCTACTCCAGTTGGGTACCCATGAAGGTAGATCAGACGAGGTTGAACGAATTGGTCGCTTTGTGCAAAATGAAAGTATATCCAGCGTATGGGACTGCTGAATCAAGAAATACGCCGTCTCAAAGAAGACTTGTTCTGGAGTTTTCGTGTAATCGGCAGAAAGGCGATGCTGGTCAGCGTCGACCACAATACCGAAAAGTGCAAACACTTTATCTCTTGAATCCCCAGCGCTACAACTGCTTGTGAGTCCAAGCAGAGTCAGAAGCTCACGAGCTGAAATGAACTGTCGTGTCGTAAGTCCCAAGATTCCCGGAATTATGCTCGACCTGTCAATGCGACTGATCCTCTGGGTATTGCGAGCCTTAGTATACCACGTGTCCACAAATGATCGGAAGGTATCTCATTCGATGCATGAGTTAGAGCTTAGGACAAGCGCCTTGCGTGCAGTTGCCACCTCTTGTAAAACCCAAATTCTGGTGAACCAAGGTATTCGCAGGACGTGGAGCATCGCGTTGGAGACAGGGGGTCCATTTGAAGAGTCTGCCGCGAAACCTTTTGCGTCCACGAAAATCTTTCCGGCATAGTCGGTATCTGGACCC
Organism: Botryosphaeria dothidea; assembly: GCA_011503125.2. Classification (NCBI taxonomy): domain Eukaryota; kingdom Fungi; phylum Ascomycota; class Dothideomycetes; order Botryosphaeriales; family Botryosphaeriaceae; genus Botryosphaeria; species Botryosphaeria dothidea. The sequence goes on along the minus strand of WWBZ02000033.1, from coordinate 4,115,844 downwards.
AGGTATATGAGGACCTGAGTTGCGTTTGCATAGATATGTGGCATCAACCCGACTTGATGTCCTCGCTCGGAGATATTGGATTGATCAATGCACAGTTGATCAATCTAAATCATTCTAGTTTCCCGTTCTAGCCTTACACGTCGCAAGGCTGCCTCGCAGTTTTTGGTTACAGGGATGCGTTGATCGCCGCATTGCACCATGTGTGAATATCTGTAGTCTCCACTGCTGTCGGCCCAGGTATACGACAGAGCTTCATATCGGGGTTGGTTCCACGAACCTAATACAGTATGAACGATTTTGCAATTGATGGGGCTTCCAAGTGGTCCTGATTCAAGAGCAAGGAGACGTATTTCCCTTTTGTCCAACTGGAGTGGTGTGAATCCGTACGTTCCATCCTTTCGGGCAAACTTTTTGTTGAGTTCCTGGGGGAGGAAGACATTAACTTCGGAAGGAAGGTCATCATCGGAATCCCAAAGATTAAAGCTCTCCTGTTGCTGAAGCCTCTTAAGGCAATCTTCTACTTCGCCCTCCTCAGTGAGAACTACAGATGGTCTCGATTCTGAAGTATTTTGTCCTTCCACCACAGATTCTCCACCACAGCTCAGACAGCACCAGATGCCATCGAATCCCCTTATATCTGGTCGCGAACAGCATGTTGCGGGCGAGGCTTGGTCATGCGCTGACTCTGTAGTAAATCGAGTTGCTTGGGTCTCATGATCGTCTCCCATCGTGGTTGCGGGAAACGCGAAGAGTTCTATACGCTAGATCTCTGATCTCTTTGCGAGGTGCGCTTCTGGAAGCAGCAATCAAGTCCGTTCTTGTCGAGCTTATGGCGAGCAACCTTTGGCGAAAATCTCCAGCGCTCATTAGAAGCATTTCCGAGTCATTCCAAGAGGATGTGTACTCACAGGTAATTCAAGCTGAAACGCAAAGGCACCAGGTGGACCGCGGCTATGTTCCTGCGACGGGACTTGACGAGATGAGTTTCTTGTTGTGAGAGATAGTGTGAAGTTATATGTTGAGCAGGCTCACTCTCTGTTCACAAGGCTGAGGCTATGCGCGTTCATCGGTACCCCGCTTGCGCGTCACCACATCAGATGACCGTGGGGGCTATGCAATCATGCATGATCTGTTGCACAAAAGCGTTTCCATTCGCTAAGAGTGCTAGCCAAGCAATACTCCCTCAGGTCAAGGAGACATTTGGCCGTGTTTTCGACCAGAAATTTCGGGGACACTTAATTGCATATGCGGGAACGAAACCTCACAGTACTAATTCGATGCCATGATGAGCCCGTAGATGCTTATGTTCCGCCCTTCCTGAATGAGGAAAATAATAAGACAGACGGCCCACCTTTGACACCGCCGCCCCCAGCTCCTTGACTGCATAAATTCCAGCACACTCCTCGAGGGTAATAAGTAACATCACCCACTGCTAAAATGTCTGATTTACTTCATTTCGTCGTATCTTCATTATTATTTTCACGTCAGATAGGTTTGAGGAAGCGGTAGACGCACACTTAGTCCTCGCGAACCACCCTTTGTCTTCCTGCAATCGACTCCTGTCAGACTTTCTTGCCTTACTACCTCAGGCATCTCAGTTATCTCGAATATTCTATCCTTTATACAACAACACTCTTTGATGCCCAACCCCGCATCGGCACTCTCTCTCGGATCTTTAGTATCCTCGGTTATATAGTTTTCACTCATGTATATAAGCAAGCCTACCGACCTCTCTCTCAGCCCGGACGCCCCGAGGCGCAACTGGGTTGTGTACCTGGCAAAACCGGTAAAGGGGAGCTTTAGGCTCTTTGAGTCCGGACCTGCAGAACCTATCCGGAAAAAGACACAGATCACGCAGTGCCATAAGTGCTACGGATACCACGACCCTAGAGCCTGCGATAGAGCTACCCGGTGCCCGCGCTGCGGAGCCCAGGAACAGCACGAACAATGCCACAACCCGCCTAAGTGCACCAACTGCGGGGGCCTACACGAGGCTCACTACCTCGGCTGCCAGGCCCGCCCTAGAAGAAAGGACGGAGTAGTTGTTAGACCCACACAGCGTCAGCTAAAAGCCATTAGGAGGCTCGGGCAACAGGAGTATGAGGCAGCACATAAAGATACCCCTAGCGGAGAGAGCCTACCACAGGTAGCCCGGGAGGAGCGCCTCCCCGAGCGAGGACGTAAGGAATCAAACGGAAGGACGACGCCTAGTCCTTCCGAGGAATCAGAAGGAGAGGCTATAGATGCTACTCCGACTCCGGGACCTCCTAGAACTAGTTCTAATAACCCACGCCAGTAAATACGGGATACCGAAAACCGCGGGAGTAGGCAGAAAAGAACACGCCCGAGGAATAAGCTCCGCCTTATATAGGTAAACACTTATACGAGTGGACCTATATAGGACGTAGCCTTAAATCTTGCCTAGGAGGCGCAAGTAGATATATTAATAGTATAGGAGCCTTAGGCTTACCTAAGGAAAGGAAGAAGGCTAATAAAGAATTACCCGGGCTTCGACACTTTCGCCCTATAAGACGACTAGTCGACGCTCCTAAGGGTACTAACGTACGTTAGAAAGTCGCCGGGCCTATAGTCTTTCTAAATACGGCTCTTTAATACGCCTAATACCTACGTAGTAGAAGCAAATAGTATAATAATAGCTAATATCTATAAACCTCCTAGAATAAACGCTCTACTAGCGGAGCTAGAGGTATAGAAGCTACCCTAGAATATAGTAGTAGTAGGCGATTTTAACGCGGTATACTAGATCTAGTAGCCGGGGTATAGCCGGTATAGAGGCCCTAGTACCCGGGTAGCGGAATAGGCCGAAAACTAAGAGCTTATTAATACGAACTTAGAAGGCTCTACGTATAAATAAGGTAATACTATAGACCTAGTATTTATAAATATCTTAGAAGTAGAGACTTAAATACTAGAGAAACTTAGTACGGAATTAGATTATTATACGCTATAGACTAATATTTCCTTCTAAACCTAGGCCTAGATAAGAACTCGAAAGCTTACCGTATACGAGAACTAGCTTATAGATTTTCGATAGACCGTAAAAAAAAATATAGATACGATTACGACTAATATAGATAAATTTATTTCTTCCCGATATAGCTCCCTTACGGGTCTATACGGGGCTGGCTATCTATAGTTATTTTATACGAGGGGGAAAACCTTTTCGCCTAGTAAAAACCCCTCCTCTCTCTCTAGGCATACTATTCTATACTAGTTCTTATTTTTCCTTCTTACTAGTAGCGGCTACTATAGTAGCCCTATATTTACCTACTAAACCTATCTCTTTAGTCTTTATTCTCGTAGTTATCCGGGTTCTAGTAGTCCTAGTAGTCCTAGTTATCCTTCTAGTTTCTCTTCCTAGTTATCTTCCTATATTAGTTCTCTTACTAGGCTAAATTACTTAAGTAGCCCTAGGCGTAAGAACTAGTCTATTACTACTTTAATCTCCTTCTTTATTAAGAGGAGGGAGTAGTAGTTCGTGGTCCCTACTCTTTAGAGTATCTATATTCTACCCTATTAGAAGTAGGGGTAGAAGAGGAGGATATACTTTAGAGTTTATCTATACTAGCCGTATAGATAGATAGAACTAGGGTACTCTAGTATCTTACGCCTTAAGAGGAAGTTCTTTAGTCTAATATACTCTATACGTAGTAGGGTAGCGAGTATACTCTATAGCTTAGATAGTTCGCTATAGATTTATCTAATTTTTAGGTTCTACTATATACTTTAGGCTACTAGCTTATCTTATCTTCCCTAGCTAGTAGACTTTATCTATCTCTCCTTCTACTTATTTCTATATACTATACGTAGCTTCGTTCGCTCTAAAAGACTCTAGTAGATAGAGGGGTAGTAGTTAAGAAGTAAGTTTACCTTTTTTCTAAGTAGGGTTCTTCTAGTAGGGCTAGTAGCGCCTCTAGTACTTAGAGTAGCCTAAGCTATCTATTTAATACTCTAGTAAGTTTCCTCTACTACTATCGCGACTAGGCTATTCCTAGCTCTAATAGCCTAGGCTAGTACTAGTTCGTCTAGGTATAGTAAGAGTAGGGGAATCCCTATCTTATACTCTAAGATTTATATATTAGTTAACTTATACGCCCCTAAGATAGTACGTAGGCACTAGTTTTAGATCTTCTTTAGTAGCTAGATAGCTATTTTTCTCTATCCTAGGATTTCCTCTAGGGTATACTATACCCTATAGCCGTAGGTAAGAACTAGCCTTACTACGGCCGTATAGATATAACGGGCTTTAGTAAATAAGGCTTCCTAGGTAGACGCCGCGAGTTTAGAGAGAGATATATACTATTTAATTATCTTAGCTCCTATTTCTCTAATATAGGATTCCTATTTAAGCTTATTATCTACGTAGACTCCTAGAATCTTAATTATAGGCTCTAGACATCTAGTAAATCTAGGGATACGGATCCCTACTACTATATTAAATCTCCTTAGTTTCCTTATAAAATAAATAAGATAATACTTATCGGGCGAGAAAGCTAACCCGTAGGTAGCTACCTAGTGCTCGTAAATTTAATATACTCCCTCTAGTATCCTATAGTTCTATTCTATAGATCTACTAAAGGTTAGAATATTAGTATTATCGACGAATCTAAGGGGGAAGATATTACCTCTACGTAGCTATATAAGTAGATTAGAAGTAAAGAATAGGTAGAGTATTAGCGATAGTAAGAATCCCTAGGGAATCCCGGTTAAGGTCTAGATTAGTAGACTAGTAAAGTCTCCGAAGGATAGCTAAGTAGTACGGTCCTATAGAAAGGATCGGGTAAATCTTTCTACCTATTCTAGGAGTTTTACTATCCTTATATTATAGAGAAGCCTTCTATAAGATACGTAGTTATATACTCCCGAGATATCTAGGCTAAGGACTAAAGCTACTAGCCCTAGGTCTTATATCTAGATAGTATAGATCTATTCTATAAGTAGGTTAAGAGCTACTACTACGGATCTATTTCTCCTAGCTTCTATCTATATATTAGGGAGTAGGCCGTATACTTTAGTAGCCTAGGAGATTCTATCTACTATAATCCTCTTAAGTAGCTTCCTTAGCGTATTAAGTAAAGTAATCGGCCTAAATAACTTAGCTTTAGTATAGTCGTCCCTCTATAGTTTTCTAAGGACTACGGTAATAGAGCTTTTAAACTATCTAGGATAGTATCTAAGTACGAGGTATCTCTAGAAGAGCCTAGTAAGGGGTCCTCTTAGTATCTTAGCGTATTACTTTAAGAACCTATTAGTAATCTTATCTAGGCCTAGTACCTTATCTAGGGGAAGCTTCTTAATAGTATAGAGGACCTACTCTTTAGTAAGGTCTTAGGAAATCTCTACTAGTACTAGGTATATATACCTATCTAGATCTAAGAGGTTAGTAGCCCTAGGAGGTAGGAAGAACTAGTTAGTAAGGATTTCTGCCTTAGACTAGTTATCGTAATATAGTTATTTATCTACTCCCTAGAGGGGTAGAAACTAAGATAGGGCTAGAGGTTCTAGTACTCTTATTCTTATCTACTTTAAGAGCTTTTAGAGTATAGATAGGTCCGAAGTAATCTTAGCTACTATTCTACGCTATACTTTTATTCTATCTCTTCTAATCTACCTCTTCTTACTATTAGTAATAGTTTAGTATACTATCTAGTCCTTCTCCCTCTCTATAGCCGTCTACTTCCTTCTAGCTACTCTAGCCTAGTATACTAGGTCTAAATACTTCTTTATCTATTATATAGAGGCCTAGGGCGAGGGTCTCGCTACTAGAATAGTCTCCTAGATTATCCTTTAGATAGCCTTCTAGAGTAGTATAGTAAAGTAATCTAAGTCTACTTTAGTATTAAGAGGGGCTGCTTTAAGGTGTTCGAGCTTTAATTAGAGTATATTATTAGTTCTCTTCTAGTCTACTTTCTTCTACTAGGGCCTTAGGGGGCGTAGTTCTACGGAAGTAGGAGAAAAATTAAGTATAGTAAGGATAGGTAGGTGGTTAGAGAATAATTCGAGCTTCTAGCTAACTCTATAGCTAAGGATTCTCTCCTCTAGCTATCGTAATATAAAGATAAGGTTTAGAGTACTCTCGCTACTACTATCTCGTCTAGTAATAGTGCCTCTTAGAAGGGCTAGGTTAAGATTAGCTACGGTAGCTATCTTAATTAGGTTATCCGCTAGAATATAGTATATTAGAGAGGTTATATCTCCCTAGATAGGATAGTAGAGGTTAAAGTCCTCTAGGAGAATATACTCCCCTAGTTTTCTAAGAACTTCCGGTAGAAGAGATAGAGTTTCTAGCGCTATACTAGTATAAGAGGCTAGCGGGGGATTATAGTAGTTATAGATATAGATTATATATATTCTAGTAATAAGGAAAAGTATAATAAGATCTAGTAAATAGACTATTACTTGCTAGGAGTCGGGGCTAATAGCCTTACTTATAAAGAAGTAGGTTCTTACTACTCTCTTCTAGGGAAAAACTATATAGTAGATAGAATATCTTACTATTATCTTAACCCTCGGGTTCCTCTAAGGTTCCTAGATAGCTAGGATATAGTAGATCTTTAGGTCTACTTCCTTAAAGAGCGGAAGTATTACCCTATTCTTACTCTTATAGACGTTATACTATATAATAGAGAGAGAGCCTATATCTAATATTAACTTTCTTCTATCTCTAGGTTCGGCTACGAGGGGGCTAGTAGTATAGGCTATAAGGAGGGAGTTCCCGCGGGCTCCTCTAAGGCGTGTTATAAGCTATTAAGTCCGGTAAACCTTATTTAGTTAGGAGGCGGGGAGCGGCTTAAGTCTCTTAGCCTATTTAGTCCCCTCTTAACCGGCTCCTTCTTTCTAATTCTCTTTCTTAGTCTAACGGTTAACTAGTTAGTTTAAGGCTATATTTTAGTTATTAGGGGTCCTTTCCGGTACCTTTCTAGTACTACTAGGCGGGCCTAGGCGGCCTTAGTATAGTAGGCTCTACGTATTAGGTAGAAGTTACTCTAGGCTATATACCTTTAAGAGTAGTTTACGTACTATATACTTTTCTTAGAGTAGTCCCTAGTATTATATACCTTACTATACTATCCGTACTTTTCCTCCTTTTTATAATAGTTAGTAATATAATCGTAGGCCTAGTACTTAAAATACTAGGTTACTATAAAGACTACGTTATAGTACTACGCTATATAGATAGTAAAGTTAATAATAAGCCCTTTATTAATAATCTAGTTAGCGGTTTCGGAGTTTATAGTACTAAGGATAATAGCCGAGTAAGTTTTCCTCTCTAGGAGCTTCCTCTTTAGCTAGGCTAGCTTACTAATACGTAGTTCTAGGTATAGAGATAGGTTCTACTTCTAGATAGTTTAGATAGCTTAGGGGTCTATAGTATTAATTCCTTCTCGAGGGACGTTATATACTAGTACTAAGTATAGCTGCTAGTTAGGCCTAACTTCTTTTCCTAGTTCTATAGTCTATTCCTAGTTCTAGAGAAGAGCTATTCTAGTTACTTTATTCGATATAAAGATTCTAACGTCTCTACTAGGGAGCTTCTTAGTAGTAAGTACTTTCTTATACGCCTAGCTTTTTCCTACCTAGATCTTTCTAATAATTACCTTATTTAAGAGCTTAGCTATTTCTTATCTATTTACTATCTTTAGAAAGTAGAGGGTAAGTTTAGTAGTAGCTAGGGGGGTAGAGGGCTTCGGGACTACTTAGGCTATAATTTATACCTAGCTGCGAGTATTAGGTATAGATATAGAGGTAGTCTAGATACGGTTAACTATCTTTTAGACCTATTAGACCTCTTTAAGAATATTCTTAAGGCCTAGCTTCTTAGTAGTTACCTCCTAGTAGATAGTAATATAATCCTAGAAGATTATCTTAGCAATATCGAGAAAATTTTTTACCTGGCTAGAGAGGACTAAAGGAAGGCTAGCGGATATTTATAGGGCTTAGAGGAGGGTGTCTGCTATTTTTAAGGCTCTCTTAACGTATTCTACGCTATACTAGGTGCTCTACGGTTTTTTAGGGGTATATTAGGGCTAGATAGAGGTAGTTACTAGGGGAGGCTATTCGCCTCTTCCTATATCCTCTATATTAACTACTTCGCGGCTATAGTTATCTTAAGTACTATTTTAGAACTCGCGAAGCCTAGGAGAGTTTCTAGGGCCCTCTCCCGGCGCCGTAGCTTAGGATTAATTTTTTAGTATAGTTATATTTTTTTAAGTACTTTTTTCTAAAGTTATAGTAATCCGTTTAATAAGAGGGATCTTTATTATCTTATACGCGCGAATAAAGGAGGTATTAATAAGCTTAGCTTAGCTTTTATTATCGATAAGAGAACGTATATTACTACTAGCTACTATAGTATATATAATAAAGTAAATTCTCTTAATTTTATACGCGCGATTATCTACTACGAAGTTTAATACCTTTATCTCTTTCTAACTATAACTAGCTAGCTACTCGTCTAGCTTCTTCTACTCTTATAGTTCTAAAAGACGACTTACTTCTAGGACTAAGAGTTTTCCGACTCGCTATTAAAGTTAAGTTTCTTAATACTCTAGATATACGCGAACTTAGCGCGGTTATTATTAAGATAGTAGGTATTAGATATAAAGTAGTCTAAGCCTCTATAGCTACGGTAGCGTCTCTATCTCGTTATTACGAGACGTTTCTCGTCTAATAGCTTTAAGGGTTTTAGCTTAGGCTTATACTATAGTCTAACCTAGTCTCTTAGTTTAGTAGTAGTAGATATACGGCCCTATTAGCTATCTTAGTTTATATTACCGCTTCTAGTTCTATTCTAGCGGCTAAGGTTATTTTAAGTAGGTTCCTAGTTATAGGTAGGCTTAGTACGATCTCTTTTAGAATTATTACTATTATTTATTCTTTTATTAGAACGGATATTTATAGACTTAATCTCTTAACGACGATATTTAGTCTTATAAAGAGTTTCGAGTAGCTATTTAAGAGAGATAAAGATAAGAGTAGCTACTAAGAGGGCTAAGCTAATAGAAATACTATTCTATATTTTATTAATCTTCTCTTCTTTAGTTAGATTAGTAAGAGATTAAAGTATATATAGGCGGGCGTAGTAGAAGTCTACCGTCTCTTTCTCGCTTTATCTAGTAAGAATAAAGTTATTAGTAGCTTTTTTCTTTGCGATATCTATTCTATATATCTTTTCTAGCTTTTCTAAGAAATCTAGAGCTATCTAGTAGCTACTAATATACGGGCGTATTATAGTAGTAATTAAATTAATAAGGCGAGAGTAGATATAGCGAATTATTAGCTTCTAATTTTCTTTAAAGAAGTCCTCTTCGACTTTAAGCTTAAAGATTATATTATTCTTAAAGTTAACGAAAGTATAGATATTAGTAGAGATAAGCTTATTAATATCTTCTATAAATATCTTACGTAAGCCCTAATAAGAAAGGATTCGCTATAAGATAATAGTTTTCTCTCTTAGTTAACGTTTTTAGTTAAGACTACGAATATTAGTACTAGAGAGGATACCTTCGTAATAGTTAGCGATATTCTTAGTTAAAAGGTTATTTTCTTAGATAAGCCGGCTAATCTTATCGTTACTTTTCTTAATAACTCTATTAGATCTAGCAATTATCTTCTTATAAATCTATTTAAGTTTCTTATACTTATTCTAAAGAAAGACGTAGGCTATATACTCTTTACTAGTAGCTATTTAAGTAACTTAAAGAACGTAGTAGAACTTAGTACGCTAGTTTACTATTACTATAGTATACTAGTTATAGAAGATATATTCGTTAGGCTAGCGAATAGAGTCGAGTTCGTAGTTACTTAGTATTCCGGGGTTAATAGTAAGATTAAGATCTATAGCTAATAAATATATAAGTTCTTCGGGTTCTAGGTTTCTATATAAGATAGTACGACGTAAGATAAGACCGGTAGCTTAACTTTACTAGTCTAAGATATTAGAAAAGCCCTAAAATAGAATAGTACTACTTATAAACTTATTAAGGTTCTAGCTAGATTCTCTAACTATATTACTAAATAATTCTTCTTTATTATCGCTTAGGTAAATAGAAGTAGTACTAGCGATATTATTAGTACGGCTACGACTATAGCTTACGGGAAATAGACTTTATTACGCTATAATCTTCGCTAATTATTCTAGTTTTTTAGAGTAGTTTAACTCGTATTACGGGTAAAAACTCTAAAGAGATTAGTACGGAGTTAACGAGGATCTTTATATCTTATTTAAGAAGATAGATTTCCTATAATTATACTATTATTTCTCTAATAGTATAGATTTCTTTAATATTTCTAGGTTACTTATCGTAGAGTATCGGTATTATTAAGTTCTAGTTATAGGTTATTAGTATTATCGGGTTCTAGTTATAGATTATCGAGTTTAGATTCTAGTTAATAGTACGGATATCGGATTATTAAGTTTAGGTTTCTTATTAGTAGTATATAGATTATATAAGATAGTAAAGCCGAAATAATAGTATTACTTTTAACTAAAAATCTATATATAAGAAGAAAGAAAAGAGAGTCTAGAAAGAAAGGGCGAAGAGTAAATATATCTAGTCGCTTAGCGCTAGGCCCGTACTCTAGTACCCGACCGAGTTATTCTTAGTAAAGCTAGGGCCTTTAGTTACTATTAAGTATCTATCTAGTTATCTAAGGTAGTAGTACTTAAGAAGTCTAATATACTATCTATAAGAAGACTAAGCTAAAGAGAAAAGAAAGTAAGGTTTTAAGTAAGATAGCGCTACTTATATATCTCTCTAGAGTTTCTTTTATTAGTAGCGAGTTATAGAGTTTTCTTATTAAGCTTTAGAGTTCTCTTAATCTAAGATCTTATCGTAGAATCTATCTAAGGTATTCTTAGGGTTTAAATCGTAATACTTCGGCCTCGCTAATTCTCTATATACTCTACCTCTCGCCGCTACTAAAACGAGAGAACGTACGGACGAGGTTCGTATATATCGATAATATTACCTTTTTACGCTCTAGGAAAAATATAAAAGAGATAACTAAGGCTCTTACGGCCGATCTAGAGAACGCGCTATACTAAAGAAAGAAGAACGTAATCGCCTTCGTACCGGATAAGTATAAGCTTATCTACTTCTCTAGAAGTAAATTTCTAAAACTATCGGAATTAATTTAAGTAAGAGAGACGGTAATCCGCTCTAAAGAAAAGCTAGTTAAATAGCTAGGAGTTTACTTTAACTAAAAGCTTAACTTTAAGTATTACGCCGAAGTATAGGGTTCTAAAGATAGTAGAGTAGCGGCCTACCTCCGACGCCTAAATAGAATTATAAAGAAAATACTTCTAGCGGTAGTAGTAAAAGCCGCGTACGTATATATACTTCTAGTCGCTACGTACGGCACGAAGGTCTAGTATAAAGAAATAATAAAGCTAATACTATATACTACTAGAACGATAGTACTAAGATATTCGTACTATATAGCGACTATAGATAGAGCGCTACGAATAGTAGCTCGGGCTATAATACCCGTATAGAGAACGACTTTATTAGGCCTCTTAAGTACTACTACTTTAGGTAACTAGATAAATACTTAATAGTAACTAGAGGCCCTAGCTATATTAAAAATAACTCGATTAGATACTAGAATACGGGCCTAGCGCTAAGCGACTAGATATATTTACCCTTCGCTCTCTCTTTCTAAACTCTCTTTTCTTTTTTCTTATATATAGATATATAAATAAATTTATTTCTTCCCGATATAGCTTCCTTACGGGTCTATACGGGGCTAGCTATCTATAGTTATTTTACTCGAGAAGGAAAATCTTATCGCCTAGTAAAAACCCCTTCTTTCTATCTAGGCCTATTTATTTCTACTAGTTCTATTTTTTCTTCTTACCGGTAGCGGCTACTATAGTAGCCCTATATTCGCCTACTAGCTCTATCTCTTTAGTTCTTATCCTCGTAGTTATCCGGGTTCTAGTATTTCTAGTAGTTCTTTTAGTTTCTCTTTCTAGTTATTCTTCTAGATTAGTTCTCTAGTAAAACTAAACTAACTAAGTAGCTCTAGGCGTAGAAACTAGCCTATTACTATTTTAATTTTCTTCTTTATTAAGAGAAGGAAGTAGTAGTCCGTAGTCTCTACTCTTTAGAGTATCTATACTCTACTCTATTAGAAGTAGAGGTAGAAGAGAAGAATATACTTTAGAGTTTATCTATACTAGCCGTATAGATAGGTAGAACTAAGATATTCTAGTACCTTACGCCTTAAGAGAAAGTTCTTTAGTCTAATATACTCTATATATAATAGAGTAGCGAGTATACTCTATAGCTTAGATAGTTCGCTATAGATTTATCTAATTTTTAGATTCTACTATATACTTTAGGCTACTAGCTTATCTTATCTTTTCTAGCTAGTAGACTTTATCTATCTCTTCTTCTACTTATTCCTATATACTATACGTAGCTTCGTTCGCTTTAAAAGACTTTAATAGATAGAGAGATAGTAGTTAAGAAGTAAGTTTATCTTTTTTCTAAGTAGGGTTCTTCTAGTAGAGCTAGTAGCGCCTCTAGTACTTAGAGTAGCCCGAGCTATCTATTTAATACTTTAGTAAGTTTTCTCTACTACTACCGTAACTAGGCTATTTCTAGCTCTAATAGCCTAGGCTAGTACTAGTTCGTCTAGGTATAGTAAGAGTAGGGAAATCTCCGTTTTATACTCTAAGGTTTATATACTAGTTAACTTATACGCTTCTAAGATAGTACGTAGGTACTAGTTTTAGATCTTCTTTAGTAGCTAGATAGTTATTTTTCTCTACCCTAGGATTTCTTCTAGAATATACTATATCCTATAGCCGTAGATAAGGACTAGCCTTACTACGGCCGTATAGATATAACGGGCTTTAGTAAATAAGGCTTTCTAGGTAGACGCTATAAGTCTAGAGAGAGATATATACTATTTAATTACCTTAGCTTCTATTTTTCTAATATAGAGTTTCTATCTAAGCTTATTATCTACGTAGACTTCTAGAATCTTAATTATAGGCTCTAGGCATCTAGTAAATCTAGAGATACGGATCCCTACTACTATATTAAATCTCCTTAGTTTTCTTATAAAATAAATAAAATAATACTTATCGGGCGAGAAAGCTAACCCGTAGATAGCTATCTAGTACTCGTAAATTTAATATACTTCCTCTAGTATCCTATAGTTCTATTCTATAGATTTACTAAAGATTAGAATATTAGTATTATTAACGAATCTAAGGGGGAAGATATTACTTCTACGTAGCTATATAAGTAGGTTAGAAGTAAAGAATAGGTAGAGTATCGGCGATAGTAAGGATTTCTAAGGAATTTCGGTTAAGGTCTAGATTAGTAGACTAGTAAAGTCTTCGAAGGATAGCTAAGTAGTACGGTCCTATAGAAAGGATCGGATAAATCTTTCTATCTATTCTAAGAGTTTTACTATCCTTATATTATAGAGAAGCCTTCTATAAGATACGTAGTTATATACTCTCGAGATATCTAGGCTAAGAACTAAAGCTACTAGCCCTAGGTCTTATACCTAGATAGTATAGATCTATTCTATAAGTAGATTAAGAGCTACTACTACGGATCTATTTCTCTTAGCTTCTATCTATATATTAAAGAGTAGGCCGTATACTTTAGTAGCTTAGAAGATTCTATCTACTATAATTCTCTTAAGTAACTTCTCTAGCGTATTAAGTAAAGTAATCGGCCTAAATAACTTAGCTTTAGTATAGTCGTTTCTCTATAGTTTTCTAAGAACTATAGTAATAGAGCTTTTAAACTATCTAGAATAGTATCTAAGTACGAGATATCTCTAGAAGAGCCTAGTAAGAGGTTCTCTTAGTATCTTAGCGTATTACTTTAGGAACCTATTAGTAATCTTATCTAGACCTAGTATCTTATCTAGGAGAAGCTTCTTAATAGTATAGAGGATCTACTCTTTAGTAAGATCTTAGGGAATCTCTACTAGTACTAAGTATATATATCTATCTAGATCTAAGAGGTCGGTAGTTCTAGAAGATAGAAAGAACTAGTTAGTAAGGATTTCTACCTTAGACTAGTTATCGTAATATAGTTATTTATCTACTTTCTAAAGGGATAGAAACTAAGATAGGGCTAGAGGTTCTAGTATTTTTATTCTTATCTACTTTAAGAGCTTCTAGAGTATAGATAGGTCCGAAGTAGTCTTAGCTACTATTCTACGCTATACTTTTATTCTATCTCTTCTAATCTACCTCTTCTTACTATTAGTAATAGTTTAGTATACTATCTAGTTCTCCTTCCTCTCTATAGCCGTCTACTTTCTTCTAGCTACTCTAGCCTAGTATACTAGATCCGAATACTCTTTTATCTATTATATAGAGGCCTAGGGCGAGGGTCTCGCTACTAAAATAGTCTTCTAGATTATTCTTTAGATAGCCTCTTAGAGTAGTATAGTAAAGTAATCTAAGTCTACTTTAGTATTAAGAGGGGCTACTTTAAGATATTCGAGCTTTAATTAGAGTATATTATTAGTTCTCTTTTAGTCTACTTTCTTCTACTAGGGTCTTAGAGAGCGTAGTTCTATAAAGATAGAAGAAAAATTAAGTATAGTAAGAATAAGTAGGTAGTTAGAGAATAATTCGAGCTTCTAGCTAACTCTATAGCTAAGAATTCTCTTCTTTAGCTACCGTAATATAAAGATAAGGTCTAGAGTACTCTCGCTACTACTATCTCGTCTAGTAATAGTACCCCTTAGAAGGGCTAGGTTAAGATTAGCTACGATAGCTATCTTAATTAGATTATCCGCTAGGGTATAATATATTAGGAAGGTTATACCTTTCTAGATAGAATAGTAGAGATTAAAGTCCTCTAGGAGAATATACTCTCCTAGTTTTCTAAGAACTTTCGGTAGAAGAGATAGGATTTCTAGCGCTATACTAGTATAAGAGGCTAGCGGAGGATTATAGTAGTTATAGATATAGATTATATATATCCTAGTAATAAGGGATAGTATAATAAGATCTAGTAAATAGACTATTACTTACTAGGAGTCGAGGTTAATAGCCTTACTTATAAAGAAGTAGGTTCTTACTACTTTCTTCTAAGAAAAAACTATATAGTAGATAGAGTATCTTACTATTATCTTAACTCTTAGGTTCCTCTAAGATTCCTAGATAGCTAGAATATAGTAGATCTTTAGGTCTACTTCCTTAAAAAGCGGAAGTATTACCCTATTCTTACTCTTATAGACGTTATACTATATAATAGAGAGAGAGCCTATATTTAATATTAACTTCCTTTTATCTTTAGGTCCGGCTACGAGGAAGCTAGTAGTATAGGCTATAAGAAGAGAGTTCCCGCGGGCTTCTTTAAGGCGTATTATAAGCTATTAAGTCCGATAAACCTTATTTAGTTAGAAGGCGGGGGGCGGCTTAAGTCTTTTAGCCTACCTAGTCCTCTCTTAACCGGCTCCTTCTCTCTAATTCTCTTTCTTAGTCTAACGGTTAACTAGTTAGTTTAAGGCTATATTTTAGTTATTAGGGGTCCTTCCCGATATCTTTCTAGTACTACTAGGCGGGCTTAGGCGGCCTTAGTATAGTAGGCTCTACGTACTAGATAGAAGTTACTCTAGGCTATATACCTTTAAGAGTAGTTTACGTACTATATACTTTTTTTAGGGTAGTCTCTAGTATTATATACCTTACTATACTATTCGTACTTTTTCTTCTTTTTATAATAGTTAGTAATATAACCGTAGGCCTAGTACTTAAAATACTAGGTTACTATAAAGACTACGTTATAGTACTACGCTATATAGATAGTAAAGTTAATAATAAGCCCCTTATTAATAATCTAGTTAGAGGTTTCGGGGTTTATAGTACTAAGAATAATAGCCGAGTAAGTTTTCTTCTTTAGGAGCTTCCTCTTTAGCTAGGCTAGCTTACTAATATATAGTTCTAGGTATAGAGATAGGTTCTACTTCTAGATAGTTTAGATAGCTTAAGAGTCTATAGTATTAATTCCTTCTCGAGAAACGTTATATACTAGTACTAAGTATAGCTACTAGTTAGACCTAACTTCTTTTTCTAGTTCTATAGTCTATTCTTAGTCCTAGAGAAGAACTATTTTAGTTACTTTATCCGGTATAAAGATTCTAACGTCTCTACTAGAGAGCTTCTTAATAGTAAATACTTTCTTATACGCCTAGCTTTTTTCTATCTAAATCTTTCTAATAATTATCTTATTTAAGAGCTTAGCTATTTCTTATTTATTTACTATCTTTAGAAAGTAGAGGGTAAGTTTAGTAGTAGCTAAGGGGATAGAGAGCTTCGGGGCTACTTAGACTATAATTTATATCTAGCTACGAGTATTAGATATAGATATAGAGGTAGCCTAGATACGGTTAACTATCTTTTAGATCTATTAGACCTCTTTAAGAATATTCTTAAGGCCTAGCTTCTTAGTAGCTACCTTCTAGTAGATAGTAATATAATTCTAGAAGATTATCTTAGTAATATTAAGAAAATTTTTTACCTAGCTAGATAGGACTAAAGAAAGGCTAGCGGATGTTTATAGGGCTTAGAGAAGGGTATCTACTATTTTTAAGGCTCTCTTAACGTATTCTACGCTATACTAGATACTCTACGGTTTCTTAGGAGTATATTAGGGCTAGGTAGAGGTAGTTACTAGGGGAGGCTATTCGCCTCTTTCTATATTCTCTATATTAACTACTTCGCGGCTATAGTTATCTTAAGTACTATTTTAGAACTCGCGAAGCCTAGAAGAGTTTCTAGGGCCCTCTCCCGGCGCCGTAGCTTAGAGTCGATTTTTTAGTATAGTTATATTTTCTCTTCTTATATATAGATTTTTAGTTAAAAGTAATACTATTATTTCGGCTTTACTACCTTATAGACCCTAATTCCGATACTCTACCGCGAGATAGAGATCCCGCTAGTAAGTATACTTCTATAGTAGATCTAGAGAAGAGTATTACTTCGCTTACGGCTATTAGATAAGATATATCTACTCGTTAGGCGGATACTAATTATAAGAGGACGCTAGGGCTTAGCTTTAAAGACTCTTAATCTAAAACTAAAGGTTATAAGACTATAGAAAATAGCGTAACTTAAAGGAGAATACGAAAGACCCTAGCTCCTATAGCCGAGCTACGTTAATAGCCTCTAAAAGACGACGTAGAAAAAAGAGAGAAGAGTAAAGAAATTTATAGAATTACTAAGATAAGACCTACCGGGAACGGTATATATCTATTCGGACGGTTCGAGTATTAACTAGAAGACCGCCTAGGCCTTCGTTACCTATAGATACGGCGCGTAGATCTATATCTAAAGCGGAAGTCTATATAAGGCGAAGGTATTAACGCGGAAATCCGAGAAGTAGTAGAAGGACTTATATAGGTAGCCGCTAATATAGAAGCCCTATAGGCTACGAAAGTCACGCTATATATAGATAATACCTCGGTTATATAGGATATAGAAGGATATACCCCGGCCAGCTCGTAGAGCTAATTTATAAGGCTAAAGAGTACGAGGCGGAAGCTCCTAGTCCTAGTAGAGACTAGGTAGTACCCTAGTTATATAGAAATTATAGGAAACGAGGAGGCCGATTAGCTAGCGAAGGCAGCTATCGGTCTATAGAACGATAAATAGGGGCCGGCAACGGTATTCTAGGTAAGGCGGAGAAATAGGGAGGAGAGGTCGCGAGTCTACGAGGCTTAGTAGGAGGAGCACTAAATACTAGCCTACCGACACCTAGGCCTTAAGATAAGAAAGAAAAGGAACCCCGAGCTAGCGCTATTAAGGTAGATACTATACCGGCTACTAGCCGAAAGAACCGGCTATAGGGATTTCGCCGAGTATTATAGACGCCTAGGGCATAAAAAGGCGGAACTTATCTATAAATACGGCGCTAAGAAGGCGTAGTGGTACTTTATCGACTACCGCCTGGCAACGGGCTAGAAGTATCTAGGAACTACGACGAGGGCAGAGAAGATTAGGAACCTCCTCGGACCAACGGGGTAGTTTCTCTTTTAAAGCCTCCTTAAATTAACGGCGGTATTCCGGGGGAGATACGAGGAACCGTGAATAGCAGGTTTTATAGTAAAAAGTAGATAGGAAGCGGAGGATCTCATTTGTCCAGCGATAAGGTGGCTACTCTACCCGTCAACAAGCCCCATGGGAGGCAAGACTGGTTGTAAAGCTAGTACAGATAGACGTTAATGCAACTACTACGACCTCTCTCTCAGGAGACAGGCAGAATCTACTCTCTTTTCTGACCTCACAACTCTTCACTCTCAAATCCAACAACTCCACTTCCCGGTGATTGTAGGTTACGATCCCGAGCCTGGTGATAAGTCAGTTATTCCACAAAATATTGTTGTCCAGCAGGTTGCGAACGACATTGCGACCGCCTCGGACATGGATTTCCAGCCACACATTTGGCCCGACAATCCATACAATGACAGCGGCCTGCTTGACAGCTGGGCCTATCCGGCAAATCGGAGGTCTTTTTTTTGGCAATTCAGTGAATTGAGGGACGACGCCAGTTTCTTTGCCAGTGCGCTGGAGAATGGAACCACCACAGGCGTTCTTCGTGAACACGCCATAAGGCTCAATTCCTCTGTCACATGCAGCGCCGTGTCTCGTGAAGAGTACCCCGAAACATGTCCTGGCGAGCATCCTTTCACGGCAATTTTCGCAAACCAATACCTGGAAGTTAGGACCTGTGTTCCCGGAGAGCACGGTGTAACTCCCTGGACCTTGAGTCGAAACCGCCAAGATATCGACGAGGAGATGTTCATAGACGTCATGGATAACCACCAATTTGGGAACTATACAGTCCACTGGGCGGGGTGGTGTACTGGTAGGGTACACTTCCACGGTAACCTGGCCTTTCTGGGGTGGCACAGGTTCTAAGTTCGAATCTTAGACCGCTTACCTACTCGTGGCATGTGCGTCCCACGTTAAAAGCACACGTACCCGCGTTCTCCCTAGCGGTGATAAGGGGGAAAATCCACAGGTGGTTAGGGTGGGCCACAAGTGGCATATACGTCCCACTATAAAAGTATACGTACCCGCGTTCTCTCTGGCGGTAACAAGGGGGAGAAGGGCCAGCTAGGCGCTTCTAAAAATAAATTTTAAGAGCGCTTTACCAGCGCTTATAAATAGGTAAGCCGGGACTTCTTACGGCTTAGTCTTAAGATTTACAGTCACCTCTCTCTACAGTTCCTCCCTCTTAGCTACTCTTCCTACTTTAGACACCGCTACCGGTATATAGAAAAACCATACTAAATAGAGTATCTGCGGATACTACCATTGTAGATAGGGAAGGTTTTTACCCGGGCTATCCCAAGAAAGTAGCCACGGTTTCCCCTTCCATATACCCTTACAGATAGCCACAGCTGCATGGACCCTTCGGGGAGCTAAATCAGCTTAAAAAAAATTGAATTTATCTATCTATCTATACAGTCCACTGCATTGCTTCCACGACCAGAGGATACTTTGAGCTTGGCAATTCCCGAAACAGCTACGCCTACGGCCCTTTACTGGACAAGTGGCCGGACAAGCAAGAGATGGCGAACGAATTCAACGACTACCTGATGCCCAACGACTGGCTGCCACCATCAGAAAGGTAAAAAAGCTGCCCCAACCCAAACGCCACCCTTCGCCTCCCCGCTAACCAAAAGCAGCGATCCGACCAGCGCACAATGGGGTCCGACCGATCTGAACTTCAAGAACCACATCGACACCTTCGGCACCGCCAACCTCAACGCCTCGGGCCCGCTGACCACCTCCGCCATCGCCATGTTCGGCAACTCGTCCTTCTTCGCCATCCTCGCCAACGCCACCGCCAACGCAACTTCTCCACCCCCGCTCGCCCAGGTCTGCGCGAGCGACAACGTCCCCTTCACGCACCTGTCCCGGACATCGTGGGACGATTTTGGCACCTACTGCTCCCGGGACGTCCGGGACGGCGAGGATGCGGAGGAGTACGTCGCCGAATTCCTGACGTCGTGGCCCCGCAACTTCAACAGCTCCGACGCGTCCAGGAAGGCGATGGAGGCAGCCATGTTCTTCGCGAACCAGGCGGTGCTGACGAAGACGGTGGCGGCGGAGCAGCTGCTTGAGGGACGCAAGATCTTCACCGCGCCGGGAACGGTGGTCGAGAAGCCGAAGATCTCGACAGCTGCGCTCGTCGTGGTGAGTGGGCTGATTGCACTCCAGGCGGTGGGGTTGGCGTGGTTGGTTTGGTTTATCTACTCTGTGCCGACGTGGACGGCGATGTCGGATGCGGCTGCCGTGGCCCGGGTAGGGAGGGAGATTGAAGGAGAGGCTTTGCCACCAACCAGGAGGGTTGGAGCGGAGGAATTGGAGAAGCTGCAGAAAATTGATTGACTTATTGGTGTCGTCGAAGAGGAGCAAGCGCTGGAAGAGGGGTCGCCGCGGCGCGGGGGGATTGCCCTTGGCCTCGAGGTTTCGGGTTTGCTTACGCGGCGGACGATCTCAAGGAAGTGACGCTGTATAGCATATTTCACTGGTAGATTGGAACAGTCGAATGGATGAAGACATACTCTAGCAATCGGAAATGCAAATTAGTATGCGGAGTGACGCACTCTTCATTTATTGATGATGCATTCATCCTCGCGAATTCTTTAACGGAGAAACGCTCTCCCTTCTAAGTCGGGAATTCACTCCTTGCGGCAAAAAAAAAAAAAAATTTAACCTCACAACTACTGATGAGGTAAAGACAGATCTTTCTCCACCACCTCCCGGGTAGTCCATTGACTACTCTGCCTCCATCAAGGTGGTCGTAGATGCATATAACGCGTCAACACGAGCTCAGCGCGACCTGCTCTCTTCCTGGCAGTACGGATGACATTGACCACGGGGAGTGGAAGCATTCGTCCGGATGCAAGTGTCCAACATTATCAGTGACATATACGTCCGGACGAATGCTTCCACTCCCCACGAGGACCGAGGAATTTGCAATACATTTGCAGTTCTCGGAAATTCGAATGTGCAGACCAGCCTCTCTGCTCGAAATGTGAGCCACGCGATCGACCAATCAAAACTCCCGCACCCCGCAACTACCCGGAGGTGAGTGAGCTCGTTGACTCGCGTGGGTAACTTGATTCAACTCTTTATCAGGGTAGTAACATGGCCGATGAAGAGACGAATATGTATCATTTCCTCTGCACTGCTATCTGTGCTTTATATGAAAAGCCCTTCCTAGTCGCCGAGCAAAGTTGACAGCCTTTCGCAGTGTCCGTCGCCGCCGTCCTCCCTCCTCATCATCGTCATCATCAGGTCTCCAATATTGCCTGCTCGTCTTCAGATCATCCAGTATGTTCTCAATCGTGACCTTGTTGGCTTCCGTTTGATCGGATGGGCTTCTCTCCTGGATACAATCGAAAAGACGATATGCCCTCTCAAACATGAGCCCAGCGTCCTCAACTTCGACCATGTACAATTCTGCTCTCCATCGACGCTCATCCGTATCACAAGTAGTTTGGACAGCCTCGAACCATATGCGCATGAATTTGATCATAGCCTCGAGTTCATCGAGGTCAAATCCAGGCTCCGTCTCCTCCTTCCCCAGGCATGAAGTTTCCTGGACGAATTGCTCCATTTCACAGAGTGGACACGTGCAGGTAAATCCCCAGAGCTCCAGACTGCGCTGACGATATTCGTACGGGTCGAGCGTATTTACATACGGACAGGTCAGTTCCTCCCCTTTCTTGATGTTCCGCATCGCTTCCATGTACTGCGAACCATCATCTCTCACACCTTGCATCGCGTTGAACGTGCACATATGATTCATACGAGACTGGTCCCTGTAGACACCACCGCGAAACGCATTCGTGTCGTAGATTCCGGTGACGAGGATGGCGTCGGACACATCGACGTCCGTATCGTCCACGAGGAGCTTGTCCATCAGCTGGTCAGCCCTCTCTCGCACCTGATTCAACTTCGGGACCGAGTGGAAGAGGGCTCGGAAGTCTCGCTGTCGCTCCTCGGGTTGTTCGTCCAGCCTGTTCCAGACCTCAAACGGGCTCCGAAACGACTTTCTCATCGGAGCAGAGAGAAGCGGCTGCTCCTCCATGATGATCGTACCTCTGGGGATGGCTTGCGTCGCGAAGGTGGCTGTTCCGGCGCCGGGCTTGGAGCGAAACTCGTAGAGGCCCATCGTCTGTGATTTCGGCTGCTTCTCGGGATCCTCCGACTCCGTAGCGAACCTGCCAGTCGACTTTTGAGAGTGGTGGGCGTAGAGCCAGAAAGATGCTCTGTCCAGACACTTAAGACCATAGTCCGTCATGTCAGATATCGCGGTCTGATATCTAGCCGAGGATTCCGTTCGCATATGAAGATAGACCACCCATTCTACGCTGAATTGGAGCTTCTCAGCCAACGTTTGGTTCAGTGCCTGTCTGTCTTGGAAGACGGTAATTGAAGTTCTGGACAGAGCCAGATCGTATTTGTGGAAGAGTTTGAAAGTAAGTTCCAGAGAACTATCTTCAAGATGAGGCAACTGCAAGAATGAGCAGGTTTGAAAATTGACTAGATGCGCAACGTGCACTTACTTGAAACAGGATCAGGAGGCATCCGAGCAGGAGTCGAGAGGTCTGGATGAGTGCCTTTGATGTTGAATTCTCGAAAGGAGAGAGTGATCCACATAGGCCCATGGCCGATTGAAGGGCCGATGACCGGGTGCTTTCCTCGGAATGCTTGCTTGTATACTGTTCGGCGAACTCCAGGAATTGGTGACTGGTAACGCCATCTATCAATGAATCGTGACTTGAGCCTCTGAGTGCGACCTCGAGCCGAGTTTTAGACCGTGTAATGTCAATCCAAAGCTCTTCGTCGAATTCCGAGTAGCCCAAATCCTTGATCAGCTTCTTCATTTCTTCATGATTGACATTCTCATGGGATCCTCTTTGCTGCTGATAGGAGGAAGACCTTGTGATACTCTTGCGATAGGAAGAACATGTCGCTCTTCGAAGCTGGTAAATCGCGACCTCGACGCCGAAACGCAGAAGATGACTTAGAGCAAGACGGAGCTGTTCCTCGGACCGGTGAAGAGCTATAACAAGATGACGATTCAGATAGAAAGCAAACTCTACACTATAACGGTGCAAGAACTCCATACACACATCTCCATCCCGGTGTAGCTACCGTTATTAGCAAGAGCCCCAAGACGTGGCACGCCATGGTTTGATGAGACGGGCTTACCTTGATGAGGATTCGAAGGCATCCAAAGATCAGCTCGACAGCCTCTTTACCAGACCAATCAATAAGCATTTTGGAGGACAGCAGATCAACAATGATCTTAGCTGACTCGAGGGTTTTGTCTAGCTCTGTTCCTTCCAAAGGCTGTTTTTGATCCCGACGTTGAACGACATATTTCAGTAAATACTTTTTAGTGATACTGATATCGAAACTGTATCGCTCCTGACTGGAAATCTCCTCTTTGAGCCTGTAACGCAATGACTCGACGGTTCCGAGACCCTGGTCGCAGGAGTTTCCGGCGCAAGCCATGGTTTACCCACAAAGGAAGTGATAGGGTTTGTGAAGCAAGCACAAGCAAAGTCGGATGCTCATCAGCAGGACTCGCAGTCTCAGGCCGGAGAGCTCGTACGAAAGAGAGTGGCTCTCTCGTCCTCGGGGTTACATGCTGAGAGAATGTCGGACGCGAGGCTGAAGCCGAGCTGACACGATAGACGGTACCGGGCGGGAACAACAAATCAGAATGCGAAAACCTCGGAGAGAGCAGCGAAATAAGCGCAAGGCTGAGTGGATGAGCTGTCAGCTAAGGCCGGTTGAGCCTGCACAAGAATGAAGGTTGCGGGAGTGAGAGACAGAGAGCAACGAAGCGCTAGAAAGCAGGCTCCCGCCTCGCTAACCTCACCAGTCAGACATGCGCAGGCTTACGTGATGATGCATTTAGCGCCTCTGCTTCCCCAATCTGCAGGGCCGTCCTGGAGTCACGAGCAACCGCCACATGCGATATGCTCGTGCATAAAAATTCCACCAGTCCTGCCATGAGGAGTCGAAGCATTCAGCCGGATGACTCCGTCACCAGGAATAAAATACATTCGCATCCGGCTTCCCACGCAATCAATTTTGCACAAGGCTGTCATCAGCAACGGTCTGGATTTAGCTACGTTGTATTCGAAATCTCAAAAAACAGAAAATACAGTCCGTGACAGATCCAAAACGTCCAATTCAGCTCAGAACGAACCTGAACGCCCCCCTTACCAGTCGTCCGCAACTGCGCCTCAACAGCTCTTGATCCTGCTTCGATACTGGGTAGTTTCTCAGGAGATGCACGTAGGGCTCATCAAAGCCGTGGAAGAGTAGCGGTAGTAACGAAGATTTCCAGAGCAGAGCACCACAGCGACGGTTGACGATGATGGTCACTTGAAGCGTTAAAGCTGCCATGACGACCAGCGAAGCAGGGAGGATGAACCATGGCCAGCGTACGTGGATGAATATCTCGCCACGGAAGGCTTTGCCGAGAATCTCAGTTGAGTTGGGTGATCTGCGAATGTGGTTGGTCAAACTGGTTGCGACATTGCTGACTATTTGCGAAGTGTTCGGCGTCGTTAACAGGAGGAAAGAGATATCGGAGGGCGGTATCATGACATCATCTAAGGTCCAGTCGGCCGTGAACGCGGACCCGAGCAGTCCGAACGTGTTCACGATATCCACCGCGTTGATAGCAAAAGATTGGTTACTAGGCTAGTCCAGTGGTGCGTGGGCGTTTAGTATGTTAGTCTGGTTCTCATATTCAGGGAGGACGAGACCAGAGTTGCCAAACTCAACCGGGGCAGAGTTCAGCGCGGAATCGTTGCCTTTTTGTGCCCCCACCCACATATATGCTCTGTGTATCTTGCTGCAGTAGCCTGACCGTGACATGTTAAACTGCTGGATTGGGGTTGAGATTGTCCTTACGGCGAAGCTGAGACACGCTGAACTCTGTTGAACCATAAGACAAGCTGAAAGCACACCGCTTAGTTCTTACGGAAGTTGGACGACTGCAATACGGGCAGATCCATACACTTACATCGGAACAAAATTTCCACTTCTTAAGATAGTATCACGTTACAACAGTAAAGGCCATGTATGCGAACAGTTTTCATATACGCCAATATCTCTTCTCCAAAGCAATTTCTCTATCTCGCAATCGCCAACACTTCCGAAATGCGCCCATTTCTCAATGGAACGAAACGAAAAGAAATATGAGGGGGGTATCCAGCCTACCGCAAAAAAAACCTGAATGGCATGCGCAATGAGTAGGTGCAAGAAACGAAGCGCTGTGCTCGACATTTTTACTTCTCGCTTCAACGTTGCAATTTGAATGACGATGGAACGCAACAAAATGCATAAACAGTAAAACCATGGGAGGAGATGCTTTTCCCAACGAACCTGGAAATTTCCCTCCCGTCTCGCTCAAATTCCAGCACAGCTGAAAAAAAATTGGGGTATGTAGATGAATGAGATGAGAACAAGCCATATATCCTCGCCCGGAAATGCCCATGACGTAGTGTTTTTGTGATATCATAAAGACCCAACATAAACAGAAGAAAATCCAATAGCTCAGAAGAAGGGGGGTATCACCAGCCCTGCCGTATCCCATAAAGAAAACCCAAAAATCCTCGACCCGTCTCTTCTCTGTTTGTCCATGATTCATAAGTCGTAAGCAAATTTGGAAACAGAAAATAAACACTCATACTTCCCCTCCCAAATCATCATAAATCTTACCTTCCCATCACATATATCATCACAAACCTCACCTTCTCCTCCCATCCACTCAATACGCCATCACCCCCTGCGCCCTCTGCGCCCTCCCCTCCACCTCCGCCGGATCGTCCTCCACGTAGTTCAACCACATTCCCACCCTCCCCATCCCGCTCCTCGCCGGATCCGACAGTCCGGCCATGACGCTCGCCTCAACCGGCCGCGCCGCCCTCGCCGCACCACTCGCCTGCGCCTGCTGCGCCGGCGCCTGCCCACCGTACGCTCCATAGCCCATATTCCTCGCCGTCTGCCTATCCGCCTCCGTCGCCCTCCGGGTGGTGGTCCGCCTGATAATCGTGCTACGTGGCGCGCGTAGCGCAGCGGCGGCGGCGGCAGCGGCGGGAGCGCCAAAATCGTTCATATGGTGGCCCGCCGCGTTGCCGACGCCCACGACCTCGATTTCGATTTCGGGGGACTCGTAGCGCGAGGGCGCGGCGCGGCGGCGATGGTGATGATGGTGGCGACGAGTTTCTCCCGCGCGGCTGCCGCCGGCGCGCTGGCCGGTGCCCTCGGCGAGGTACTGCGATTGGAGGCGGCGGGCGAGCATCTCGTCTTCGCGCTCGCGATCCGGGTCGCGGCCGCGCGGGTAGGCGGGGCCGCCGCCGGCGGCGGCGGCGGGAGCGTAGACGGGGTGGTTCTGGCGAGGGGCCGGGACGGCGTACTGGTCGGGGCGGGCGTTGGGCGGGGCGCGAGGGGGCGGCGCGTTGCCGCGGACGTCGTGCTCGACGACGACGTACGGCTCGGGGACGCGCATGTTCTGCAGGCGGTCTTCCTCGTCGAGGTGGGCGTAGTTGAACCACGGACACTCGCACGTTTTCCACTTTGCGCCGCAGAGCATGCAGAACTGGGCGGTGCAGCGGCAGGTCATGTGGTTGCAGCCCTCCTTCAGCTCGACCATGGCTTTGCAGTTGTAGCACTGTTGCCATCCCGACTCCTTCGCCATAGTGGCGAACTGCTGGGCGTCTTCATCCTTGGGGCATTCTTTCCGCAAATGCCACCTCCCGTTGCATTTTACGCAGACCTTGCCGCGGCAACGGGGACACTTGCCGTACTTTCTGCCGACGGTAGGGTCCACGCGGATGTGTGAGGGCTTGATCCATTCGCCGCATCCACGTGTTGGACAGTAGATGCGGTTTTTGGCGGTGTATTCCTGATATTTTTTGTTCCAGAGAACCTTGAATTTGGTATCGAAGATGCGATCAACATACTTGAGAGGGATATGGTCGTTGGTGCAACATCTTGGCGGCATATGTTGTGGATCTCTCACGGAGAGCTCGAACTGGCGCTTGAGGCAAGTATGACACATGCGGTGTCCGCAGGGTAGTCTTGGACAACGCGACGCGCGGACTTCATCGAGACAGATCATGCAGCCATATCTGGGGGAGATTCGTAAGCAACGGAGTGTTAGTAGTCGAGACATGACCTACTTCTTTTCCGGCGTCTGCTGTGTAGGCACGGGACGGAACAGGCCAAAGATGCCGCTGTTTCTCCGGCTGTGATGTGATGCAGGGGTGGCTGGTGGTGCGTCGGCAGCGGGAGACTTGATTGTGCCTGTTCTGCGCAGAGACGGCCTAGTCATGGCGGGACGGTTCTGGTCGCGCGCCGACGTTGTCCTGATCCATGTCAATAATCGAACGAGCCGCGCGACAACATCTGTCCATACCTGCTCAACCTCACCCCATCGGCCCTGCGCACGGATGGGTCCGGCTCTTTTTCCACCTCGACATCGATAACGTTGGCGGCGGGCGACGATACGGTCCTCCTATGTGCGCCTGGGCGCGATCGACTGTCACCCAAGTCCTCTTCACGGGAATCGACAGGCCTGCTTCTGCTGCCGCCACTACGGGGAGTGCTGTAAACGAAGACGCCGCTGTCCCGATCCTCGCGCTCCTTCCTGCTGGGTTTGCGATCAACGTCGTGGCGCTTACTCTTGGAGTTCTTGCGCGTGCTCGCGGCGCGCGTGAGCCTGGGCTCCATATTGTGTTGTGCGGAAGAAGTGGCAGCTGGAGCTGAAGGGCGGCGGGAGCGCTGATCTTGGGGACGGGCGTAGTATTCTGCTCGGGCCTGGCGCAGGTGGTCGGCGTCAGGTGCATCGACGGGGCTGGGTTCAGGGTGCGAGTAGCGCTGCGAGTGGTCGTACGTACCGCGGCGCGCACGG
Organism: Botryosphaeria dothidea; assembly: GCA_011503125.2. Classification (NCBI taxonomy): domain Eukaryota; kingdom Fungi; phylum Ascomycota; class Dothideomycetes; order Botryosphaeriales; family Botryosphaeriaceae; genus Botryosphaeria; species Botryosphaeria dothidea. Next base: position 4,087,876 of record WWBZ02000033.1, on the reverse strand, counting down.
CGAGAAGAGCGCGGGCGGTAGGCGTCGTTGTCGTAGTCGTCGTAGTCGGGACGGCGGCGGTGTTTTTGGTCGTGGTCCTTCCCTCTGGGCTTGGGAGCGAAGATTGCTCCCACGCCGTCGAGCAGGTGAGAGAAGCGACGGCCGTGGGCCATGGAGCTCGACTACGTGGGAGCCGTGGGCGGGCGGTGAGCGGGCCAATGAAAAGGTGGCTGGCAAGCAGGGCGCGCCAGGGCCGAATGAGACCATGCGCCGTGCTGCTCACACGATCTTGGAGCGGACGGGCGAGAATTTGAGCATTGAGAAGCCCGGGTGACGGCAGCATGCGCGGGCGACATTCGATCGGGAGCCTGAGCAAATCTTGCTTGCGAATTTCTGACTTCTGGGTTTCAGCGTGGAGAGTAAAAGGGTCGGTGGGCTGCCAGGATGGTCTTGCTGGGGGCAGCTTCCGCCCGGCTGCCGATCCCCCGGCGCAGATTTGCGGTCTGGCATCCGCGCGACTCTCCCACGCACGTCCGCCCGCCTCGCATTTGCCAGCACAGCCCGGCCAAGCTTAAAACAGCCCTGCAACCTCGCACCGCTCCTCCTCTGCTGCACTGCTGTCGTCACTCAATCCGACTCCGCCATACCCAGCACACGCTCAATCGCACGCGCCCCCATGCTCACCCGATCCGGCACTCCACCGCAGCCTCGTGCTACCCAGTAAGCTTACCCGTATCCCGTCTCGTCCACGACGAGCTGCATGCGTCCCTTCATAGCTGCGCGCAGTCGATGGCGCTTACATAATCCCTCTCGAGGGCATGTAGTAAGTACCGCCTCGTGTTGGCGCATTCGTTCCGGCGCTGACCATGACTAGGCTCAGTGGTAGAGCGCTCGCTTTGCAGAACCATCTCGAATGCGAGAGGTCCAGGGTTGTAAGTTCGAAACGCGTCCCCAATCCCGCCGTGCTCCGTCCTGACCGATTCGCAGCAATCCCCTGCTTGTCCACCAGACTCGTTCTTTTTGGCACTACCCATGCAGCTAACGACATGCTGTCCTTTTTTGCCAATGCACCCTGACGACATGTCCGACATGTCCCCTCACCCCACGAGCTAGCCCTGTTCCTCTCGTCCAATCTTTGGCTCCAGGAACGCGCCAAAAAAGTCATTCGACCGCAACGAATGGCGGTCGCGGCTGATTCGCCTAGAGCCTCGGCCGCATCCCCGCCGCCCCACACCGCCATCAAAACTGATTTTGCACCCATCTCAGCTCTCATCCTGCTCAACGCCTCCGCAATCGCCCTTTAGCCAGGCAAAAAGATGATCTCTCCGCTCCCAGAATCGAACTAGGGACCTTTTGATGGCATATGCACTAACACCTCTGGTTAAGGAGGCACAGATATTACAGTCAAACGTGATAAACCAACTACACCAAGCGGAGGGGGACGTGACCCAGACAGGCGGTGGACCGCCCATGCTTTGGTGACTTTATGACAAAGCCGCGGCATGACAACATTATAGAGGCGATGACAAAGTCGACAAATGTGCGGGAAGACCGCCATGCGAGAGAGATTCCCTATCGTAACCAGATTCAGGACGTGTCACTACAAAGGCGACGAAACACTCAAAGGCGCTGAAGGAATCATACATTTTCACCCTGTCGGATGGCATGGATCAGAGACCTCCTCAGTGGAGACCCTACCGATCCTAGCCAACCTGATCCAGGAGAATGCGGCGCCTACTCCAATGGCAACTCCGCATCTGCGTGGTTAGCTAATCCAAAGGTAAAGCACTTGCGGTATATAAGCTCCGACCAATAGTCGATGTAACAGAACTCAGGATCCAGCAGTTTTCGTCTAGTAAATTTAATGAAGAAAGAGCATCATTCCCGCCATGGCGAGCAGATTCTACTTCATTATTGCTGGGCTTCCCACCGACAAGTTTCAACGGACTACGACATCAAGAAAAAATTAAACCTAAATCCCAATATCGCTCGTTCCCAGATGATGGCCAGGCTTGTAGTGCTCGGCGAGGCCGGACACGACTTCGAAAGTAGCACTGCCTAAATGGAATTTACCTTCGTTCAAATTGGCTTTTAATCCCCATGAAACCGGTCATTGACGCCTTGGACAAAGCGATGCGTCGCGATGGCTTCATTCTTGGTTATTGTATGTGCGGGCATCCAAGTCCTGAGATTACTATTTTCTTGAAAGATTTCATAAGGACGCTGCGGAAGCACCCGAAAAATGTCGGAGTTCTCTTCAAATGGAACCTCCCGTCGACCATTGATGCCTGCAAGAGAGCACTCAACAAGCATGATGGAATACTCATCTCATTCTATCACCTGGGAACAGCTTTTGCAATGCATCTCAGTCCTTCCGAATCACAAAACGCCGAGACCTCGCCTCAGATAGATCATTTCCCTTTCCAGAACTGCTCCAGCAGATCCTTTGCCGTCAGCGTCTTGATCTCTGGGAGCTTCCTGTTCAGCGACTTCTCCTCCGGCAGGTCGAAATTGCCGTCGATGACCCACTGCTCGAAGACTGAAAGCATCCCATTCAACGCCGGCTTGGGGAAGAAGGCATATGCCTGTCTGTGCCCGGGGAGCTCCGTGATCTGCCCGGTCTGGAGTTTCTCTAGCGGATCATACTTGACCTCAAACTTGGTGCCTGCAAAGCAAACCATCAGTAATTCCTGATATCATTCGTTGGCAAGACTGAGAAACTTACCACGTGCCTCTTCGGCCAACTTCAAGAAGTCGTTAAAGGTAAGCTTATCCCCGATCACAACGCTGGTCTCTGGCCACTCGCCCGCCGGTAGGTCGAGCGCTGCGCGCACGAATCTGGCAACATCGAATGTGTACGTGAAAGTCATAACGTCATTACCGGTTCCTGGGATAGCAGCCATCTTGTTGGCCACATCAATCACGAACGGGTAGTACCACATGTGCGACTTGAGGTGCGGAATGCCATAATAATCCAGGAAATACCCGTTGTGGAAGTGCGTCCACTCGAGGCCCGTCTTCCTGAGCTCGGCGAAGGTCTTCTCATGGAGCGCGAAGTGAGGGAGGGTTACGGAGCTAATGAGAGCTGAGAAGAGCGAAGAGCGAGGCCTGTGGGCAGGGACTTACCTTTCTGGTACCGGTGCGCCCCAGTCGCTGGCGATGAAGCGCTTCGTCGGGGCGGAGGCCGCGGCGGCCTTGACGAGGCTAACCTCGCCCTGGGAGACGGCCTCGCTGGTGATGGAAAGAGCGGAGATGACGGTGTGGATCTGGTGCGCCTCGAGGAGGTCTTTCAGAGCGTCGATGTTGTCGTAGCCGACCGCTTTCACCGGCGCAGGGGCGTTGTCGTCGGACTGGGGATGGTGCTGTTGAGCTTCTTGCTCCGAAGAGTTTGGGTCCGGATCTCAATCTTACCTTCCGGGAAAGGATGATGACGTTGTACTTGGGATCCTCTTTCAACACCTCGACAATGGTTTTGCCGACATTTCCCAGACCACCGGCTACCGCGACGTTGACCATGACTGATTGATATAGGCTCAGGATATGAGAGCTGTAGTTTCGAAGGATGGACTTCGAGCTGCACCTGTTGAATGTCTTCGTTGGTGTCTCAAGTCTTCCTTTTATATCACCGTTTCCTACGATATAGCAGGGTGTCCATGACACAGCCAAGCAAAAACAACAGCCATCATTACACAATGCAAAGCATATCAGCAGGAACGTTCCAACTCTTTCCAAACGGACTTATTTTCTCGGCCATGGACGTATCAGAATTTCCGACCGTCCGTAGCTTGCTTATGCTAGGGGTAACTGAATATGGCAATTTGAGTCCCCGTTGGATATCTTGGTGCAGCACGTCTTCTCTGAAGCTTAGAAAGCGGACGGAACCTAAAAATCCGCTCTCCGGCTCGTTTCCACATAAGGTAACGACGATGTTGGCCTAACTGCATACAGACCTGATCAGGATGCGTAGACGGCACAGCTCGGATTATTGCGGAGGTTTTCGGACCCGTTGGATCCGCTCGGCTTTTTCATTGCCACTTTGAAAAGAGGAAGAAGAAAATGTCGGCCGATTGAAATCTTTAAATATCCAGTATGCCGTACTTATCGCCATATGAGGGAGATTCCCATCCGGATTGAGGACCATCGTGGCCAGAAGATGGTGATTCACCGGCAGATCCGGTCGAACATGGCACTGAGTAAGCCTTCAGCCTAGGCAGTGGTGCTGAAAGAGAAGCAGGCACGATGGATGCTCAGTGCTGATTCTCACTCGAGTCCCGAGCAACATCTTCAAGAGAATGGAAACGTAGGCACCTCCAGATCAGAGACCACCTGAAAGCGGGGGAACCCAGAGTCCGTGCGGTGGCAGCCCAGTGAATTCTGGCAAATCGGATCAAGACCCATCCCCCCCTTTTCTGTGCCGCGTTCCTGACGAGCAACGTCATTGAAACATCCAAGTTCCTGGTCGAGCGGGTTGCCTGGGTTTGAGCCGCGTTTCAGCCATAATGCATGCTCTGCGCTTCCTCAGCCCGATCGAAGCCCAGGAAGATTCCAAAATCTGCCCGAGTGTCCCGAACTCGGCCGGTTTCGGAGATGTCCTACCACTTATCGACGCCTATCGGATATCCGAGTCTGACCACCATGCTTTAAAGCTGCTGCCTTATCAGATCTTTCTCCTTCCCCGTGTCCTCCGCTTTCTTTCTCAGTTGTCCGTAAAAGCTCATAGTCTCTTCTGTTGTCGCATTTTTCTCTGTAGCCAAAAGTCAGCCTCGTAAATCCATTCCTCAATCTACTCCTTGCCATCAAGAGACCAGTCTACGGCCTTCCCACAACGCCAAATTTGAGGCTACCATATACACCCGGGCTTCAAATCTCTTCGCCCCTCTCCTGCACGTCTAGGATTCTTCGCTGCCACAACCATGGGGTTCATTGCCGCACCAGCTCCAGCCCCTTCCACACCATCCATCCTCTTCGTCACCGCAAACCTCCCGACCCCAGAAGACGAAGCCGCCATCTGGATCGGTAAAATTGAAGCCTACCTCAACGACCCGCTCAACGCCCTCCGCGCCCGCGGCGCCACCGTCGACCTGCGCACCTTTCAGGATGCCTCCCTAACGCCCTCCGCCATCGCCTCCACCTACACGCACATCCTCTTCCTGGCCGTCGACAAGTACATCCACCACATGTCCGCCTTCACGCACTTCCTCACCATCACCCTGCCCGCCGCCCAGCGCCTCTCCCCCGCCCTCCGCATCCAAAACCCGCCCGCCCTCATCGCCTGGAACGCCAACAAGACCTACCTCTCCGAGCTGCAGCGCCTGCACCACCCCGCGTTCCGCGTCCCCCGCACCACCTTCCTCGACCCGGCCACCACGACCCCCGACGCCCTGGCAGCCCACCTCGCCGCCGACCCGGACGTCGCCGCCGCCGCCCCGACCACCCCCGTCGTCCTCAAGCCCAGCATCGCCGCCTCCGGCCACTCGACGCACCTGCTGCGCACGCCGCTCGCCCTGACGGCCGCCGACGCGGCCGCGCTCGCGAGCATGCGCGCGAACGCCGCGCCCGGCGCCGCGCTCATGTGCCAGGAGTACTTGGCGCGGGTGGCGGCGCGCGACGGCGAGGACGGCGGCGAGTGGAGCATGGTCGTGGTCGACGGGGTGCTGACGCACGCGGTGCGGAAGCGGCCGCGGGAGGGGGAGTTTCGGATCAACAGCGCGTTTAAGGGGGTGTGGGAACCCATGGAGGCGGGGGATGCGCGGGTGCCGGAGTGCGGGAGGAGGGCGGCGGAGGGGGTGTGGGGATGGTTGAAGGGGAAGGAGGCGGAGCTGAAGGGGGAGGGGACGGGGGAGTTGTTGTATGCGAGGGTGGATGGGGTGGTTGGGGAGGATGGGGCGTTCGTGTTGATGGAGGTGGAGCTGATTGAGCCGTGGTTGTGGATGTTGGATCAGGAGGGGCATCCGGGGAGGGAGGGGTTGAGAGTGTTTGTTGATGCGGTGGTGGGGAAAGGGTATTGAGCTTGAGTAGAGGCCGTCGAGTTCCGAGTCAAGTATGTTTTGTTAGCCATGTGTCATTAGGTATACGTTCAAGAGAAATGGCCGATAAGAGCCACATTAAACTCATCCGCTGACGGTAGAGGAAGTTGGATGTCTCGACCATGCGCGGGATGCCATCCTGCTGAATACGTCATTGCCCTCCCAGCCTTCTTGATGAGCAATCAGCTACTTCACGAGACATAGTGCATATACGCAATCCCGTCGTGATGCCTTTTCAGTATTGAAATAAAGACCTCAGTACGATCAAGCTATATCCAACCGTTGTTCTAACCGGTGTATGCCCCTACTCAACCTTTTCGCACGTGCATCTCTTGAACGTAGAGAGTTGTCCGTTATCCGGTCGAACGAACAGCGCATGCTGCTGTCCGGGTCCTTCAACAAGGAATCGGTCCACGGGACTCATGCCGGGAGTCGAGCCACCGGTGTTGGCCTGCATTTGCAAAACAGATCCGTGGTATGGACAAGCGTAAGTTTTGGAGGAGCTGTAGCCCTGTCCATAGTCCTCGTGCTTGTTGGTGAAATCGGGCTGGACTGATCCGTTGGAGGTATTGCTTGAAAGATCGTTGGATAGCACCTTCTGCTGATGTTGGTGAGAACTAACGGTGCAAGTTGTCAGTCAGCAGGCTATCCGGATAGAGCGGGGGTCAGTGCGTACGATGTATGGGGGGTTTGCGGGCTTTGTTGACCCTGTTGACTGTCCCGCGATGCCATTCTGCAGTTTTGACCGCTAATGACCTGTGGAGAATCAAATGAGAGGCTGTGATCTTGGTATTGAGTCAGTGAAGGTTCGAGCTGGAAAGGTCTGCTACAGATGTAAGAGCTGCAAAGGTTCCCAAGAGTAACCTTTATAGTTCTCTATGAGGTGGCAAGCTACAGTGATAGATCGCATAGCTTCCACAGAGGACTGCCTTTCAGTAAGCCGGCGAGCATTCCATCAGACATTCGCATGAAAGATCAGACGCGCCACCTGAGCAACCCAGAGGCTTTGGGCCAATTTTGGAACCATTGGGGGTCAGCTGTGGAAGTCTGGGATTGGTTGTTACTCTTTTGCACATTTTGGGAGGTAGAGTTGCCTGCGGCAAAAGGTGGAGGCTGCGAAATGGGGCGTGTGTCGTTAATCCCGGATTTCCTTTTTGGGAAGGCTTCGGGGGGCGGTCGGGCGGACCCGTGATAGAGAAACCTTGTCCGCATCGTCTAAGTGGAGTTTACTCTTTTGTCAAAGTTGGCAGTTTGGGTACCTGGAGGAGAGTGGAACAGCTGTCGGGCGGGTGGCCGGACCAGATATGTAGTGTCCCGAAGACTCTCGATTCCACTGGCCAGTCCTCCTTTGCGAGACTGGGATGAGGTCCCTGCTGGCGTCACCCAGGCCCTAAGATCTGCGACATGGAAGGTCGAGGCAGTCAAGCAAGCACAAGTCTTAGTCTTCTCGTTGTGATTGGCTATTACTCTTTTGTTAGCTTGGCGTACAGGGGTGTCAGTATCAGAGCTAGAGTCAGCCTTGTTCTACCACCTCGCGACTTTGCGTTCCCCACAAGCATAAATACGCACCCAAATCTTCTTATACTATTCGGATACAGACCACTATTTCTTCTCTTTTGAAATTTCCCTCCATAGCCCACGGTTTTGTTTCTTTCGAACGCCTTCACACCTCCCTCCCTGCCCCCCTCGGCCTGCCCAGTCTGTCCGCCATGGACCCCCCTGGGCCGCCGGGTCACTCTTCTGGATCTTCCCGAGGTCCTATACAAGACCGATGGCAATTGTTGAAGGATGTCATTGAGCATCAATACATCAACGAGAAACGCAAGTTGCTAGATCTTGCGGAGTATATGAAGGTCAATCACAACTTTGACGCGGGGTATGTGGCGCGTGCGACCTCTCTTCTATGATTTCTAACATATCATGCCATTCTTTGTAGGGTACATCAGTACAAATACCAGTTCAGAAAGTGGAACCTCAGGAAGAACGTGCCCTCAGACGCGAAAACCCACATTGGACGATGCCTCCAAACTCGGGCGGAGGCAGGACGAGCCTCCACAATCATTCAGTACAAGGGACACAATGTGGATCCTAGGAAGATACGAAGACATCTCAAGGACAAGCAGAGGCAAGATTCCATCCTCAAAGTTTATGCACCGAACACAGGCGTGGTCGCGAATGCGAGGCTCGCCTGCGGGAAGAACATGTAGGTATCTAGCTCTCGTATTGCGATCGCAGATGCTGATGGTAGTCGTTCCATAGCTTCGCCACCTGGAGCATGCCCTATGGGGCTTTTCGATCTTCTGGATCTGAGCACCTCTCTTCCTCTCCATACGCCAGCGCCCCCTCTCCATACGGAGACATAACCATCGCAACTCCTCCTTCCGATGGAGCACCCCCGGGACCCAGGATGCTCAAATGAGGATGAATTCAGATGTTCTGAAGAGAACTGGTATTGAAAGAGCCCGGCTGTTCATGCAAGGCAGGCATGCAGAGCTTATCAAGACAATGAGCAGACAAGACTATCAGTGAGCTCCTAAATCCAATGGCTATGGAATTACTCTAATTTCGCATGCAGAGTTATGAACGAATGGTTGTACCAATTTTGGCTTTTTTCGTTCAAGTCTGCCAAATATTGGGGTTATGGCCCCCGAGAGTGAACGTCCGCTGAACTGCACTTCGACGCATTCGAGGCCATCCCCACCTCAAACCATGGCACTCCAAGATCCTCCACGTCAGTCTTCGCGGCATCATCTCATGTTATCACGTATCCTTCTGCAAACAATTCCTTGCTACAGGCAGAGCCATCGCAGTTGTGCAAATGGGTCATCCATGTGCGAGTACCCAATGCAGAGTATCTTCCTCTGCCACACGGAGCCGTCCCTGATCAGCATAAAAACGACGTAAGCATAGGGAAATCATGGGGTCCCACATGGAAAACTCCAGCCTTCGATGACCGCATGCGGGATGCACTAGAACACAATGATTTCAGCACTCTCGAATCGGACCAGCTCCCGGTCGCCATACCTCAGGTGGCCAAGGAAGCAGAACGATCCCCTGATGAAATGCTACTGGAATCATTGAGCTTCGCAATCATGGCTCGCAACGTTGACCTCACAGAGGAAGTGGTTGACAAATGTTTTGACCTGAACGTGGATGTGAGGCCATGCTATCCATTTCATCTGGCTGCAATTTACCTGGATGGGTCCAAAGCATGCTGCACTATTGTTAGATTTGAGAGTGAAGAGTTGTGAGGTCAGAAAAGAGAGTAGATTCTGCCTGTCTTCTGAGAGGGGGGTCGTTAGGCTTACTTATATACATAAAAGAGTGTTTAAATAACCGAGGAGAACAGAAGCCGATGTTAGTATCCGAAGCTTGTGAATATGAGGAGTAGTGAGGAGGTGGCAAAGAGTAGCTACTGATCTTGATGCCCGAAAGAATGTAATACCTGATATAGTAGGGCAAAATAGTCTGACAACTATCTTCAAGGACTCATTAAAATTTTTCACGGAGATATTCCACCAATAATGCTTGTGGACGACCTAGGGCACACCGTCATTGACAAACTTTTACTTGTGATCTTGGAATCTCATACAACAACGCTACCATCCATCATCGATCCAACAAATCAAGAGAGACATTTTCCTGGAGATGAACTGGATATCTGCGGACGCTGGGATGCGGACTCAGATTGTTACCGTTCTCTCCTTTCTCGAGGGATTCCTGCCGCTCCACCAGAATGGAAGCACAAATTCTGCCACACTTCGGCAAAATCTATCTGCGAAATCATTCAACTCGAAAATAATTACATCTTCGCAAGCATGTTGATAGACAGTGGGCTTTTCACAAGACTATGTACATTGTGCGGGTCGAAGCTTACGATGTCCCACCTCCACGCGCTAGTCATTACTGCATTTCATCTCGCCCAGTCCGGCATGGATGACGAGGATCTATTTGGAATTCTGGCCTGTGTGTGTCAAATGCTTACCGTTAGTGCAAATCCTAGAAGTAGGTGTGACATATCGCTAGAGCTCCTCGATATTAAAGTGTCAGACAACATGGATATGTGCACCCATGAAGCATTCACTCCAGCAGAATTAGCCCAGCGAATTAGTTCCTACAATATAGCGCATTAGCCAGAGAATCTTGTTACAGGTTGGGAAATCCTTTACTAGGTGCTCTCGCGTAGCCAAAATTCGTGCGCTTCTTCTGACGGAGCCGCGGATGATGATGACGACCAGGCCTGTTATTACGAAGGCGAATACCATAGACCGGGCCATTTCGGTAAAGATCCCATCCTGAGCACCCTTCGGGCATCCGTGCAGACGGAACTTCTAACTTACCGACGTGTGAATGTCGGCGATTCCTGGGTTTCCGACAATTTCAATATGGAGAGGCTTCTTTGGGGATTGAAGGCTGAAGAGAAAGTGGCGGTGGGTCTGGTTGAAAAAGGGCTTATGAAGAAACATTGCAGGTGTGGACAATTTCCAAGCCATCATCTCTGTATGGATGATGTCTCTGCCACCTACTTCTCCAATATGGACATCTGAGAACGGGCAACTTATCTTGAATTTCCTTAATTAGTGTTTATTCATCAACTGTGGATCTTTCAAATTTCAGGCTTCATCATTTCTTCGGTATAGCTATCCATTTATTTAGACCCTCAACGGCGCGCCCAATCTCTCTCCTTTTGGTAAGTCCAAACGACGAACCACAGTATCTTATACCATTTCCCCTGTATGTTTCAATCATTTGAGCATGTCACGAGTTGGGCGTCTGAGGTTGTTCCAATTTAATTTTTTTCGAATTTGGAGATGGATGTCTGTGCGTCTTTGAGAGCGAACCTCGAGAATCAATTGGAACTTTCCTACCGGAGCAAGCGCAAAGCGTATTGTCAACCACAATGGCCCGAAGTCACGTGTTCTCTTTGCTTTTTTATACACGCGTTCTTTCTTTGTTTTTTTTTTTGCAACACCAAACACGTATCCCCACACGCCTCATTTGCCCCATTTATGTTTATTTCCGTAAATCCGATTACCATACGTATATAGCAGACCTCGATAGCAACAATGAGAAAACCAGCGGCGTCTTACTTTCTCGCACCGTTCGACACGTATCGAATGTAAAAGAAATTCTCCGGGCGTAAACTATTCGGACAGACTAAAATTTCAGGGTCAAGCGTTCGCTCCAAGTCACCATCGTGGCGGCATACGTTCTGCTACCCCTCAGACAAAGCCTTCATTTCCGTAGCATTCTCGATGTTTGCTCCAAGTGAGGGACATTCGGACGTCAAGCTACATCAAAGTTTCACAATATTCAGTCTTCCCAAGGCATATCCGCAGTATCACTGTTTCTTATCTGTCCACCCGTTCCCTTGCCTTTGAATTCCATCATCCAACCAAATTGTGCTTACAACACGACCAGCCAAGTCCCGAAGATCCCAGCCAACATTCCAGCCGAGCTCTTCTTACATAGCATCATGTAACTTCCGTCAGCCTTTGACGTCTTGGCCGTGCTGTCGGTGCTTGTTGGGCCCGGAGTTGCTCCACTTTCAAGGTTGGAGGAACTCATCGAGAGTGACTCCGGAGAGTCTGATGGGGTTTCATCCTGACCTGAGCGCTGCTGGACGGATTTGCCGACACTAAGAGGCTTGTCTGTTGAAGCAGGCATTTCGTTCGACCGAGATGTAGGCCCCTCAGAGACGAGACGAGCGGGGCTGGGCTGAGCGAAGTAGTCGTTTCGGAATCCATTTCTTGTCGGGGAAAAAAGAAACCAGCCATTCTCGACCAGCCCGAGAAATTCTTGATATTTGTTTCAGCGTGATCCGTGCTTTCACTTGGCTCATCCCTGCTATTCCCAATATTCGAAGGTGATGATGGATCCTTGTGTCACATTGTGTTAGAACTCAATTCAAAAGCGCTGCATAAGAACATTGATAATATGAATAGAAGACTGGACACAACTTGAAAAGAAGAATATGGTACCTGGACTCACCATCCTTCCACTTTGGTTCTGATTAACCACAGCCCGCATTAAATTCTTGGTTAGTGCAGCTTGCGAGCTCGTGATGGTGCTAGTGAGGGTCATGGCAGCTATTTTCGGATCCACTGGTGCAGTGTACGAAGATGAAGTGGTAAACGTACCGGAGCGGGCACCTGAAATTGTGGGCAAAGATTCCGTTTTTGTATTCTCATGACAACCCCAAGATGATACTTGTGGTGTGGATAGTATCAAGGAGGTCGTTGGCGTCAAAGTGGGCATCGATACTCCGGGCACTGTTGATGGTGATTGTTCGAAGGTAGATGATGTTTCGCGGGTGATTGATGTTTGAACGCAAATCCTAAACTTAATAAATACCGGTGTAAACCTTGACCTGGAATTAGCAACTGATATTGCCGCGCTTCTTATATGTGAGCACCCACCCGTATCCGTGTAAGTCACTACTACTCGGATACTGCCAAGTAGAATGTGTTGTCTGAAGGCTGTTCAGAGAATCATTTTCACAAAGCGTCCAGCCTCCTTGGAGGCTGGGATTGGGGCCGGTTCTCAATTTCTCGGTTGGCCAGTAGGTATACGCTGTGGTGTGTCAGTCATGATTACTACCAAACAAGAAGGACTGTTCACCGGAAGGATACGTTACAACTGTTGTGACGTTTGCTTCGGAGAACGTACACTTGTTGGTTCCATCTATTGGTGGTAGGGTAAAGATGGAATCGCTGTTGATATCGTCGGGCAATTCGTATGGTATCGTTCGAGTTGTGGTTGTGTTGTGCGCGCATACTTCTACAAGCACAGTTGCTGTGTAAACTTTGTCGAAAGAGACTTTTTCCCAGGTCACCGTAGTTGCCACTGGGGAATCCGTTGTGTTCGTCATTGGAAAAGCTGATATGTTTGCTTCATTCTCCTGAAGCCTGTTGTTTGCGGACCCTGGTTCGATTGTCAAGAGATATCTGTGTGCGGGGATGAATGAACTGACAGGCAATATTTTCGGGATCAGAAGAAGAGTTCACTGAGGAGATCAATAGGAGAGCCACACAGGCCCAGAGAAAGCACATTGGATACATTGCAGGGAATCCTCATGGGTAGAATTGAGATAAAGCAGACCGAAAGAACACGCCACGCGCCTGCTTTATATACTTTGTCCTTGATAACGCAAACATGTAAGTTGTGCCATGGAATATTCCCTTTCGCATCAGAGAACTCCAGTAGTACAAGCCTTCGAGCCCTAAATAAGGCAACAAGACTGTCATGCTTTGACAGCCCCTTGATTTGTTGAGACTGAGGAATCATGAGAGCTGATGTTACCACTTCAAGACGGTTTCTACAGCTGCGGCCTTGTCGGTTAGTCTAAGAGTAGAGAGCGGTGAAGGTCGTTTCAATTAAACCCCTCTGTTGCGTTGTACGGCCGGCACTTGTGTGGTTACACCAGAAGATCTGGTCTCGAAAAAGAGGTTTGAGTTCGAGTTCCAGGGTCCTTGCAAGCTCCCAGTCACTCGTCGGATTTCAATTCAAGACAGCATATTTCAAGAGGGCAGAGCAGACAGCGGCACGGCCCGTCAGTCTCGATTTGGAGTGAAATGGTGTTGTGTGTTGATCAACAACGATGATCCATTGATGATTGGCATGAAGAGGGAGAGGGTAGGTAACCCGCTTGCCTCTTATACAAGTGATTGTGACTAAGCTATATAGTGAGACACGCTTCGTCTCAAAAACGAGTGATATCCTACAAATGGCATGGATTGTCTTTCTAGCTATAAAACTTACAAGCAACCATGCCACCAATCTCTCTCTCAAATATCATAGATCAAGGCAAGCCTCCGGAGACTTTAGGTCAAAATCGAAACATTGTTGTTTTACCGTGTATTTTGCAATCATTCATGGGATTTATGTCAACTTCTATGGAAGTATGAATGACAATCTTCGAAAACATGAAGGAAGACATATCAACTGGACATATACAGCTGACAATGAGCGGCTGTGATTTTGGATAGACAGGAAATTTTGCGGAATTGGAACATTTTCCGGGACCCCATTGTATTACATTCCAGTACGGAAGGTCAATTCCTCGCTTTCTGTCAAAGTAAGCCCATGGGTCTATGTGGGCTGTTCAATTCTTTCTTTGTATTGCATCATGTCCTCCGAATATACTATCTAAGATTTTGCTTGCCTCCAAACACTTTGGGAAGCTCTAGGTGTTCAAATATAAACCAACAATGTGACAATGGCTCCAGTGAACAATGCCGCCCAGCCCGTCTTCCATTGATACACACAGCTAGCCCTCGCATTCGATGGCTTTGCTGTCCCGTCTGTGCTACCTTTCAACGTTATGCTCATCATTGCAGTCTTCCCTGTGTCCTCTGTCGTTCTTGAAACACTCGAGTCCTTGCCCAAAGTCTCATCCAGAGTCGTCCATGACAAGAAAGAATCAACCGGTCTGGTAGATTGGCCACTATTCCCTGTCGGACTCGACCTTTCTGCATTCGTGTTCGCAGATGTGGCCTGATTATCGTACGTTGTCACCGCCGTCGGGAGGGGCCCGGTTCCCACGAGCCGCGTTCTGTGCAATGTTGCGCCTGAGTTGTCCCTGGAAGGAAGTGCGGAGTCCGTCTTCCCGAAGGGATGGCTGGACGCATGAACGGTGGGGTCGGAAGTGGCATCGAGGGTATTTGAATTCAAGGTTGGCTGCTGCACCGCGTGAGAATGCTGTATAGCGCTTGAAGGGATGGTTTGAAGAGTTACAGATTGCGATGTCCTAGCCATTCCGACTGGTCCGTCTGAAGCTATCTCCGATTTCAATAGCTGTCCTTCGTTAAGGTCGGTTCCAGTGTAGGCTGTCTGAGGGGTATCAGCGGTGATGCCGCTGTCTGGCGAGCCATTTCGCCACCTTCCGGATTGCGGAGCGGTGGAGTTTCCTGTTGCTGACATTGACATTCTGTCTTCCTGAACCGTGCTCATTTCGTTCGGTACGCTTTCTTCGGGGCTCAGCATGGTTCCATGTCTCTCTCTACTGGAATGCGGACCTTCGACCACAATAACCGTCTTCGCTGGACCCGGAGCCATGTCTGGAGATTCTGGTTCAGGCTCATGGTGGTTCAAGCCTGGTTGAATCAACTCACCAGCCGCTGGCGCCTCTTTCGTCATAGTATGCCCTTCGGTCTGGTCGGAATTTACCTTTTCGTTAGAGGAGGGAACTGATTTGGACAAGTCACCGGCTGGAGAACCTGTTTGAGATGGATGAGAGGTATCGTCAACTCTCTGCACGCTTGAAGACCCTCCCTTAGTCGTTTCAGGCTCATGACCCCTTCCAGCGGATGTTCCGGGAGTGTGTTGAGTACCGGATGACGGGGCCTGCATTACTTATTGCATCAGCGCTGGTATCGGAGCAATCATACTAATCCTCTTCAATCTCCTTGTCCGAATGAGTGAACTTTCTGAGAAGCTGCTTCTCCGTCAAGGTTCAGGCTTATCATATCCATCCTGAATGACCAAAATCCATTGGGCCAAGTTTAAGGATGATGACACGCCACTAGGCTACCATGGGGACTTGAAGCATTCGTCAGGATGTGAGTGTAATCCGTCCTCTTAGACGCATGCATGTGAATGAAAATTTCAAGTTGCCACGTCCCCTCTTTTGTCGTTGCAACATTACTGGAATTGACCCCACCTCTGGCTGAATACTTGCAGGGAATCCACCAGTGGGCTTCTCGCTCGGCCAGTACACGAAATCTAGGCTCTGTGTCAGATGAAACTCTTTTCAGACATCCCAGAGTGCTCACCTGTTGGATACGCAATGACAGTCGTGAGTCCGCCGTTTGAGAATGTATATTCGTTTAATGTGATGATCGAATCAATGCTGGTGTTTTCGGGAATCTCATGCGTAATGGGTCGAATTTTCGTAGCGTTGTCTGCAAACAATTCTACAACAACAGTAGCTGTGTACACAGCTTCCAAAGAAACCGGTTCCCAGTGTATACTAGTTACCATCGGATATTCAGAGTCATATCCACCGTGGAAAAGGTCTTCGGACGAGCCAGATCTGGCAGAGCAATCTGACTTGACTTCAACAGTCAAGAGGGTTATTGAAACTCAGAAAAGGAGAGTTGAACACATTTTCGAAACGCTTCAGAGTTTGCGGGAGGTAACGAGAGTTATCGACGCAATACATGCAACATTTGCAATTCTACCTTGTAGAGGACGATATAGAGACAATATAAACTTATTTCGGAGCAATTTTCCCAGCTTGCACGAGTCTAGTAGTGCCTTAAGCTATTGGGGGTCTGTGAAAAGCCAAAAGCCACTGTGCCATTGCTCAGCGCTTGGATAAGCTGAGAAGAAAGGGGTAGGGGAGCATGGCTGTTTTTTTTTTTTTTTTTTGGAAACACTGTTCAAGCTTCGATTCACATGGAGAACTCTATTGGTTGGTTTCATCTGAGTGGGTTGTAAAAGTCTGACTCAAACCCCTCTGCTGTAAGACATGGTCAACGTCTACGGGAACACACAAGGAGAAATGATCTCAGGTTGAGGTGCACTGGCAGGACTCTCATAAGCCACAATCAATTTGCCAAAGTCTAAGGATAAGCCAAGTGCTATGGGAAAACTGCGGAGAATGATTGATTCGGAAAGTTCAGCACCGGCTTGGAAGGTGGCGTAAATTCAGCCTTACTCTGGAATGAGCTATCCTCCACGTATCTTTCGATACTCAGCCTCGTTATCCTTTAGAAGGCCACTGAGCTTTTGCCTCCGCAATCAATGGAAGGTTTTAGAGCTCCCAATAATCCGGATCAAGGTTCCAACTCTGCTGACGATCTAGAGATGGAGCACCACTGACCCGGATAGCTCTTTCCAGAGCCTCAAATACGTAGCATCTGGAGGATGGGACACAGTATCTATCCAGGGAGTCTGAATGGAGTGTGGCACAATTTCGAGGTTACTCACGGTGATGATGGCTGGTGTTACAGCAGCTGTCACACACCAACTTGTCATGTATGCACACTACTTTGCCGCAAGCGAAAACTATCGGCGCTCTCCGGCCTCCTGGAGCAGTTTAGTAGCCTCCAAGCTGCTGACAGAGATATGGTCCGAAGAGAGAAGATGTGTGACCCGAAAATCTTGTTGAGCACGCAAGCAAGAGTCAGGGGAGGTATTTCCGGCAATAGTGGGTAAACCTTCGTGGCAAATCTTTGAGTGCCGCTGCCGCACAGCGGTCACAACAACATAATAAAACTGTGCTGGATGCCTACTCTTCCCCACAGCGCTACGTATTTTACAACTTCACGTGGAAATAGCGGCCTGGAAAATTCTCAAGCAATATGTAAGAAGCCTACACCACATCGATCATCTTGAACTCAAGGTTCCCCTCTGAAACCTCACCGAGCATGGCACCATGACAGTACGCCTCACCGATGAGCTCCCAGCCGCCTGCAGCCCTCTCAGACGGCCGAAATACATATGGTACATACACTCCCGCTCCGACCATAACGATATCTCCCTTTTGAGCCGTCCAAGGAGCAAGCCCAAGATACGTTTCGTCCGCCACGAACAGTCTGCGGTCGACGTGGTACCCTTCGAATAGATTCCGAAACAGCGGATCAGCCTCATCCGTCTGCCGCTTCTCTTGCGCGAGTGTTTCATGGCGCTCTCTGATGGCTCTCTGCAACCCATAGGTTGGCACGTCCAGCGCTTCGAGGAAGTCTCTCACCGCATCGAATTTGTGTACGTCGTTTCGCCTCAAGTCTTTTGCCAAACCAGTTCTCGGGACTTTGCTCTCATCCCACACCTTGCGGGGCGAAGTTCGCATCCACATGTGCCTTTCGTCAAGTCTCAGGATATGGCGGCACATATCCGCCGGGCTCAGGTCTCCCCCATCCTCAGCCATGCGGACGAACCATTCGATAAAGCGCTGCTCGTTCACTTCGACAACCTTCCCGTCTCCAGTGCGGATGGCGGTGTCTCCTGCAATCAGCGTCTTCCAGAAAGCAGATAGAGTTGATTCTTCCGTCGGCCCGTACACAGGCCCCAGCTTTATGGGGAGACGGAGGTACTCCCAAATTGGTTGGAAGTTGTAGATACCGCCGGGCGGGAAAGGGCCGAAGTTGAAGCTCTCCCCTACGTTCGTGATGGTCCGAAGAAAAGCGGCCTTCAAGGTGAGCACTGAGAGACTTGTGTCGATAGTGAAGCTGGGATCCTGGTCTAAGCATGCAGTGAACGGTCTTTCGATCAGACTCCGGAGTGTAGCGGGTACTGTCCTGGCGCTGAGGTCCGGAACCCAACTGGGCAGTCCGGCGACGAGACCGGCGTTCGGGACGATGTCCTCCCATTCCTTTCTCACGAAGTAGCCTTGCAGCAGTCTCTCATGTCTAACCTGGCCAACGGGAGACAGAACAAAGAGCCCAGTCTCGCTGCGGAGTAGCTCCGCGGCGCATTCGGCGTACACCTGCTGAACGGTCTTCTTGTAGTTCGCGGAAAGCCGGTTGCTGCTATACGCCAGACACGCAAAGACCTTGTCCCTTGGGTCCGTCGCCTTCCGGCCCCGATTCTCCGTAATCGCTGCTTCAAACGTGCACTTACCCGCGCTTCTCACCTCTTCCCGCGCATTTAGCAAAAACCTCGGCCCCCTGAGCATCTGCTTCACAGAGTACGCAAACATATCCTCCAAGCTCGTTGACCTCAGCTCAATCTTCTCCGACGACCTCACCAGATCCTCCAACGGAACCCTCCTATCCCCCACAAAATACACAATCCTCCTCGCGAGCACGCACTCCTGCACCGTCCACACCCTCCCAAACCACCCCCGGTCCAAAAACCACGCCAGCGCCAGCAGCGGCCCCACCGCAAACTTGTCAATCAGCGCAATCCGCCACAAGCTCAAATCGTCCGTCCGCTCGCCGACCCTCCGCGCGACCGCCGCCTGCGCCGCGAACCACTCCCCGGCGAAAATCCCGTCCGCGTCCCTCAGCGCGGCCCGCATCGGCCGCGTTGCGCTCCCCAGCCACACCACGACGGTCCGCGTGGCCCGGTAGATCGCGCCCATCAGGTTGACCTGCACGCTCTTTTCGTCGGCGCTGCCCTGGTCGATACACACCGCGTCGACCCACAGCGGCAGGCCGCGGCCGCGCCGGCGTAGCTGGCGCAGCGCGGCGCACAGGTTGCGCTGCGCGGCGAGGGCGCGCCCGTTGCAGACGATGGTGCGGGCGCGGCCGGTGCGGGGGGCGCGGTCGAGCGCCCACGTGTACGAGAGCGCTTCGAAGGCGGGCGGGGAGGCGAGGTCGGCTTCGTGGAGGGTGCAGTGGATGCCGGGGGCGGTTGGGGTGGCGGGGTGGAGGGTGAGGAGGCGGATGGAGGTGGGGGATGACAGGGGGGCGTGCTTGTATGGCGGGCGGCGCCGCTGCTGTTGACATTGTAAGTCAAAGGTGGTATGGTCAGACGTAGGACAGAATTCACCGCGTTGTATCCGGATATCTTCCCCATAAACGCATCATTGCAGTGTTGCATCACTGGTTGTTCCTCGGCTCGGACGCTGACAAAAGGGTTCAAGTAACGCAGGTTCGCTGCTGTTGTGATTCACGGAACGGGTGTGCAGCCTATAAGATGTCAATCAGCCCCCAAACATACGCCTCACTGATGTGTCCGGCGACGCGGCACAGCATCATGATTGACAGCTTTCCCACGATTCGATACGCCAGAATGACAGACACCCTTGCTCGTGTTATGGGCTCGCCTTTCCGGGTAGCTGTGATAACACTGTTCAGGCAGCAACTCAAATGCTTTACGGACCGTCCCCGTGCTCAGAGATCTTTCAGCAGGTATGGCCAGAAGCGCGCGCTTAAATTTGCGATATAATTGGTCAACTGCGAGCCGTTTTTACGGAACTCTCACGCTTGAATGGCAAGATTTTCACATTTCGGCTAATTGATTACCCCCATACACGGGTCGCAGTTGCAGACCGCGCCTTGAAACGATCATAAGTAGAGACGTTGATGTATGAAGTGATGCTGCTGTAAAAGATGATACCATTCCAGCCTCTATTCGACAGTGGAGAACGAGATTGTGACTGAAACTCCATAGATTGACGGACTAATGAACAATAATGATGCAGCTGAAAAGGCAATACAGTCGCCCCAGACACCATCTCAAACCGCGATCTCATTCAACACATCAACGACCAACTTTGAAAATGCCTTCTGGATCAGCACGCCGTATATCGGCTTTGCCTGGTCAATGTCCGAGTCCAATTTGAATGCTGAAAGACCTTCGATGCATGTCCTCGTTGCCTCATAAAACCGCCCACCCATCTCTTGCTTTAAGGCCCCGAGATTGCAGTCTGAACCATCCAAGAGGTTCCCTCGAATAGAGCTGAGTTCGGGTAACGGGGCGTTGGCTGGGTCGGGTATATCGAATATCCGGCTAGCTGGCTTCCAGTGGGCGATCTCCAAAAGAATGATGCCGAGACTATAGATATCGTAGCTTTTCCGGTACTGTGGCTTCGGCTCAGTCAAATAATCAGGATGACAATATAGCTCCCATTGTGGATTGTTCGAAGGCCCAACTGTGATATCACTCTCATCAGGCCTCGAAACGCCAAACCCGTCCGTGGAGGGAAAGAAAAGAATATTGCCGCTGAATAGCTCTTTGTGCAGCCAGCTGCCTGCATGAAGGTAGAGCAGAGACGTGGCGAGCTTTTGAGACAACTTGTTGCAGTTCCCTCGGGAACTTGCTGAATGCGCAGCATATCCTTGCGTGCCTAGAGTCTTCTACATCTTCGTTTTCTCTCCCTAGGCACGCAAGGATATGCTGCGCATTCAGCAAGTTCCCGAGGGAACTGCAACAGTTATGAGCCCGGATCACGCACTCTTTTGCGTGCACTTATTCTACACCTAGTGTAGCCTCTTTTACCTTTATCTATTAGACCCTCTTAGTACGGCTAGAACCTTATTCCTAGCCTCAACAATAACATCATCTCGACCTTCTACGATAAGTTCCTCAACAACCAGGGCTATTTTGGCCAAGCCTTTAGACTGGGATAATTGGCTATACCTAGTCAAGTCCCGCGCCGAGTCCCTAGAGATCTGGGACCTCATCAACCCAGATACTCAACCTAAACTAGTACAACCGGTTAAGCCAACCGCACCTACCTTTTAAGTTAACGATAACGGCAACCTTACTACGGATAAGGACGTCTTTACCGCCTATAACGCTAAGTACCGTAACGATCTTTCTAACTATAATACCTATCGGAAAGCAATCATAGACCTGACTACCTACATTCAGGAGTCAACCTTAGTTAACCTTCTTACGTATATTACGGACAAGCCTTCGTACCCGTGGGACCTTCTTTAGGCACTTAGGCAACGTCTAGCACCAACGGACGCTGCTAGAACCCTAGAGCTTAAATAGCAATATTAGAACCTTCGGGTTACTCCGAAAACCCAGGAAATCGAGTCTTGGATTCAATAATGGGAACGGCTCTATTCTAGAGCTAAGGCTCAGAATCTCGCGGAGGTTCAAGGATCTAAGCCCGTACGAGACTTTCTCTTGGCTATTAAGCCTATTTTCTCTCATTTCGCCAACTTTTAGGAGCTATCTATGCTTAACGACAATATAGAACTAGATTTCTATACAATTACGGAGAAATTTCGGCAACACGTACGCCTAAATAAGCTCGTTGATTCTCAGCTAATTAAGGGAAGCTACGTAGCCTTTACTGCTACACTTAGCGGAAAAGATTAGGCAGGAAACTGGCGAAAACTACTACCTTAATGCCTATGCGGGAGGAAGGAATACTTTGTAGACTGTAGGTATTTCAACCTAAAGATTAGGCCTTCTGGCTAGAAGCCTAAAAAGGATGCTTAAGAAAGGGTGGATAAATTCCTATAAACCCCGAAAAATAAGAAATAGGTTTAATAGGCGCTTGCTAAATGGGAAGCTTATTAACAACGTTAACGACCTTAAACCTAAGTAAAGGAGGAGAATTAACCTAAGAATTTAGCTAAGAATTAAGACGTAGGAGTATTTATAGCAACCTATTAAGCCTATTTAGTAGGCACTCTAGCGATTAACTATAGCCTACGAAGCTCCTAGATACTCGATTCTAGTACTAATATCTATATTTACAACAACCTTAATTACTTTACTAAAACGCGAAATATAGGTTCTTAGGATAAGCTCCTTATAGGTAACTAGACTCTTTAGATAGAGTTCTTTAGTACCTACAAATTACGCGTTTAAACCCCTACTAGGACGGGTATTATAACCCTTCTAAACACGGCCTATATTCCGACCTTTCTTACTAATCTCGTGTCCCTTAAGCTACTATTAGCTAAGGGGGTGCACTAGGATACTCGGCGAATGCGCCTAGTACGAGATAACTAAGACCTTTGCCTTATTACGCCGAATAAGGGCTAATTCTTGCTTTAAGATAATACTACGGAGACACCTTAAGCGTATACTAGCACTCGATCTCAACTAGCTATTAAACGAGCCTCTCCGGCTTAATAGTACTAGATTCTTACCTATACTAGACCTAAGGTAATTAACTAAATCCCTAAGGCTCTCGATAGAGCTAAACTTATCCCTTAATCGGACCCAGCTCCGGTTACCTAAGAATACGAGACCTATGCCCTATTAAAGGCTTATAGAATAGTCTCGAAAAGCTCTAATTAGGAGGAACTAGACACTAAACCTTTCTAGAGAATTATATATAATTTAATAGAAGCTGGGCAGGCCTATAATTAGGATCGCTGGGTAACCCATCTCGCTTGCCATAGTACTAGCTTTTAGTTTACTTTTACGCACCCGAATAAATTAGATGCACCTAGCATTATTAAATTTACCCTAAATCTAATACCTAAGCGATATAAGGGTACCGTAGTCTTCTTTAGGACTAACGGAGAAAAAACTCTTAGTACTTAATTTTAGGAAGAGCTAAGATCTAGAGGAATTACGCTCGAAATTTCAGCCCCGTACACGCCAGCATAAAACGGTTATTTAGAACGATTCGGAGGAATTCTTTAAGTTAAGGCTAGAGCAATAAGAATCGGCTCTAAGCTACCCTAATCTCTCTAGCTAGAAGTTATTAAAGCCGCGGGCTATATCCTTAATCGTACCCCTTAAGAACGTTTAGACTAGAAAACTCCTTTTGAAGTTATTACAGGTAACAAGCCTAAGGCTTCTCACCTACGGGTATACGGCTGTAAAGCGTATCTCCTACGGTATCTAATTCCCCGCACACATAAACTTGCCGAACGAGCCCATATTAGATATCTCGTTAGATACGATTCTACGAATATCTACCGCATTTAGATACTAAGCCTACGCAAGGTTATTAGAACGAGAGATGTCACCTTTAACGAGAACGAGTTCTATACGCTAGAAGACCTAGATTTATTATAAATCTTAGGGGAAGAACAAGAAGAACTTTTGGCTACCTTAATTCTACTACGTCTCCTATAACTAGAAGACCTACTAGAATTAGAAGCTTTAGAGCTCGAATTCTCTATAATTACTCTATAAGAGAAGGATGCTATAGGGCCTACTCTACTACTAGCGTTAATAACTCTAGAAGAGACTCTAGCTCCGTAATAAGAGCCAGCTACTCGGCTGGGCTCCCCTAAGCTATTAGATCCCCTAGATCCACCAAGACGTCTAGATAGACTCCTACCTACTTAATACGACGTCCCTTCTCCGCTAGGCGCTAACCTAAGCAATAGAGCACCCTAAGGAGACTAAATTTCAGGCAATATTAGCTTAGATGCTATATTACCTAAGGGGGTAAAAAGGTTAACTAGGAAATAGGTATATGTAGCCGCTATATAGGCAGTCTAAGACCTCTTAGGATACTACGCTATATTCTTAGCTAGTATAACTAATAAACAGCCGTTATTAGAGGCTAAAATTTACCGAGATCAATTGCCACCTCCACTATAAAACTTTCGGGAACTTCTTAACCATCCGTATAAGGACGCCTTTTTATAGGCTATTATCCTAGAGATTAATATTCTAACGAGCAAGAATACCTAGGAGATTTAGCCACGAAGCGTAGCTATAGCCTAAAACAAATAGATTATCCCTTTAATCTAGGTATTTACCTATAAATTCGACACCGAAGGATACCTACTTAAATTCAAGGCTAGACTCTACGTACGGGGTAATCTTTAGTTTATAGAACGGGATACTTTTACGGCTACCCTAGCCGGCAAGTCTTTTAGAAGCCTAATAGCTATTACGGCAGTATTCGACCTAGAAACCCTATAACTTAATACCGTTAATGCCTTTATTAACAGTCCTATAGACGAGGAAATTTTCTGCCAAATCCCAGATAGATACGACCTACCTAAAGCTTAATTCCTAGGCCTAAGAAGCCTATACGTTCTTAAACTATTACGGGCCTTGTACGGACTCCGCCAGTCACCAGCCCTGTAGTACAACTACTTCTCAACTACGCTTAAGTCCCTTAGACTACAGGCTATCCCAGGAGTAAACTACCTTTTTAAAGGCCAAGGACTCATCCTATTCTTCTACGTAGATAATATCTACCTCCTTTACCGCTACGAAGATAAGGAAACTACTAATTAGTTTATAAGCAAGCTAGTATCCGTATATTAAATACGGATGCTCGGAGAGCTTGCTTGGTTCCTAAATATTAGGATTACGAGAGATAGAGCTAAACGAGAGCTTTATCTCTGCCAAGATTCCTATATTAATAAACTTAGAGTAAAATTCAACCTACAACAGAAGTCTTATTCTACCCCGCTACCCCAGGAGGACCTCCTGCCAGCAACTACTCAGGCCATAGAGCAAGAAATATACGCTTATCAACAGCGTATCGGATCGATCAATTTCGCCGCAGTCACCTCTAGGCCGGATATTGCTTAGGCCTCATCCAGGCTATCCGAATTTCTTAAAAATCCCTCTCCTCTTCACCTTGCCTACGCCAACAGGGTAATCGAGTACCTTTTAGGTACAAAGACCCTTGCAATCTCCTTCTTAGGACTCTAGGAAAATTCCCTAAAGCAGGTTTTCCTTGCCTGCAGTGACGCCTCATTCGGGAATAACCCTACGACCCGGAAAAGCTACTAAGGCTTAATCTTTTTACTATTCGGTAGCCCTATCGACTGGGTAGCAAATAAGCAGCGGACGGTTACTACGTTAAGCACTAAAGCTAAACTTCTAGCCCTATTAACCACGGCTAAAGAAATAATTTAGTAGGAACGTCTTTTCCAGGAACTCGACTTTAACCCAGGTTATTCCATCAATGTTCAGTGCGATAACCGCCAAACGATTCGACTACTCGAAGAACCTATACCTTAGCTTAATACCAAGCTACGACACGTCGATATTTATTACTATTGGCTACGCCAGGAGGTCCGCAAGAACCGGATTTCCCTTACCTGGTCTCCATTAGCCGAAATGATTACGGACGGCCTTACAAAGCAACTACCGCCCCAGCGATTTAGGCAATTCGTAAAACAACTTAACCTAACGGATATTAAGCCCGTTATAGGCTAGGAATAGGCCTTAAATTGCAAAATAAACCTTCCTTATTCGGCGTTCTAGGACTTAGTACACTTAATTTACCGTTATTTATCCTATCTAGCATTTCTTTTTATTATAATAGCTATTCAACAAGCTATTATGAAGGGGGTGTGTAACGGTTTAGGCATCACTTGGGCATACGGTGGCAATTCAGGCATCTACCTACTACCCAACCTGCTCCGTGCTTAAAAACACTACCCAATATCTGCCCAATCACTACCTTAACTCTACCCAATTTGTACCCAACAGTCATGTATTTAAGCCACCATAGTTACTACCTTCAGATATCAGAGTCTTCTACATCTTCGTTTTCTCTCCCTAGGCACGCAAGGATATGCTGCGCATTCAGCAAGTTCCCGAGGGAACTGCAACACAACTTAATCCGCTCCTCAAGCGTTGGCTTTTTGTTCTCAAATGCGTCAAGTAGAGTTTGCGGTCGCCTAACGCCCTGGAACCCACTCTCAGGGTACCGGAAAATGAGTCCAAACTTTCTCTGGTCTTCCTTTTCAACATAACCGAGGCAGCGAGGCACACAAAACTCCAGTGGAAGGTGGCGATCATTGAGCAATGCGGTCAGCCTTCGAACGTGCCCGCGGAGCTCATCAACGGCTACAGTCGCACTCGGTTCGCATATCTTCCATTCCACCCACACTGGCTTCTGGGCGAAAGTCCCGATAGAACGGTCCTCAAGTTCAGCATCTAACTCCTCGGAGTCTGCGAAAGCAATATCTTCGATGTCCTTGCTCAGCGGTCCATGAATGCTTGAAGTACTAAACAGGTCGACTTCCATGACCCTGATCTTGAACTCAGCCAGGTTTCGAAAAATTGAGTCTCGTGTTCTTGAAGGAGTCTCCAGAGTTTCATCGTCTGGAAGTTCCCTGACTGTGGTATCGTCCGAGATTGAGCTCTGCGAGTCATCTGAATTATGGAGAGAAGTAGGTTTGCCAGCTTCCAACAATTGCTTGATCTGTCCCGTGGTCTCTGACATCTGGACCATGGCAATTTTGATCTCGTGCGTAGCCTGGAGCAAGGCGTCTCTCTTGTGATCCCCGAGAGTTTCATGCAAGTAGTCGATGAGTTTCCCGAGCTTGTTCAGGTCCTTCCCAAACTTCTCTCTGTCGCTAATTGCCCATCTCAGCTGCTTCGGGTCTTTGGCAACCGACTTCATATTTTTTCCGAGCTTGAAAATATGGGTGAAGCCCATAAGACCCTTCTTCCTCTCCGACGATATGCTTGAAGAGTTGAAGACAGATCGATATTCCGACAGGTCGATGTTAACAACAACTTCCTTCCGACCGTGAGCTCCATCCTCGACGGTCCTGAGAGAGTCACGGCTCGGTTCTCCATACTTGAGCGAAGTTCGTCGCATTCTTTTGAGCAATGTCTTGAGCTCGCTTAGAAGCGCCATGATGACGCCACGGTTCATCTGCAGAGTCCGGTCGAATGTGGCGAAGTCGCTCTCGGAGGACAAGCCTGCAAGGTCTCCCCAATCAAGCAACCGGGTATGTTGAATCTCAAGTTCAAGCTGGAGTGACTTGCAATCCGCAGGCATGTTGGCCGCCTGTTCGAAATACCTGTAACCTTCAACCATCAGTCAGATGAGCGAGGCTCGTTTTCGGACAATTCAAACTTGATGGCTAACCTTTCTTCGCGCCTTCAAAAATTTGAACTGATAGTGAGGCTGCGCCCAGGGTGATACCTGTCACGGAGAGTATTTCCGCCATGATGTGTGGCTGTTTTTGGGATTGAAAGACAGACAACCAGGAAGAAGCCTCACGGCTCTACCTTGTGTGCTTTTGGACTGTAGCATCTAGGTATTAAGGCAAAGATAGGCTGATCCCGACCCCGATTCAGCTTCACGAGGCTTTACTGAAGAAATCCACAAGGCAGACTCTATCCAGCCCAATACGTGCAGCTGCTGCGAGATGAGCAGGGACTCGAATGCTGTTGACTGCGCGTGGCTTATTCAAGCTGCAGTGGCTGAGCAATAAGCAACGGTTCCGGACTTGAAGGGCTAGCTACGTGCTGCATTCGGGGGAAGTACGCCGGGCTGAAAATGCCCTTGCTCGCTTCGACAGACCCACTCAAATTCTGCTGCGTCGAGTGGCGTTGTTTCTGCGACGGTCGTGAGCGGAGATAACGTGCTACTGCACGCAGGGCGGGGACATGCTTATATGCGTGTTACTGCATATTGTAGCTGCATGCATTAGCGGTAAAAGAAAATGCGTTCTGTCGCCGATTTGGAGTCTTTGCCGCGTGGCCATCCGCAAGAACTTCAGCCTCGCAAGATCACAAAGATCCGACGAGGCTTTAAGTGGGGTCCGAAGGCGCTTTAGAACCGCCAGAACACAAAATGACTTCCCGTGCTTAATCATGGCATCGCCAGCCCGTCCAACGAGTTCGAGAAGTTCGAGTGCCAGAGGCTCCCTCGCTGCGGAATACCAGTCACTCCGCGGCTCGGCAACAGGCTCACCCACAAGATTCGGAAACTTACAGAACGTAGCGGTACAGGGGACCCCGGGAACGAAGAGACGGATTGTAACAAGAGAACAAAGTACAAAGAGGCTCTCACCAAGACCCAGCACTGCAGAGAATTCCCCGCTCAAGCGCACTGGTAGCTCAAGGCGCCAGGGTAGTGGGCATGATAGTGCATCCAGGAAACGTCTGGGTTCGTTCCACCGGGAGAATCTCCAGTTTAGTTGGCCTAGCAACAGCTCGGTGCAGAAATCCGGCGACGGTGACCAGTGGATCGCTGATCTACAACTTCCATTCTCCAAAACCGAGCACGTATTCCTGGAATCCGAAGCTAAATGCGATCTTTTTGCAGCCGAATCCACTAAGGCCCACGGTCTGAGTGACTGGATCGCCATCAAAAGGGTTGTTTCAAATGAAAAAACCAAGCATGACGCCTGGAACGAGGTCCAAATCCTCAGAAAATTACGCCACAACCACATTGTGGCATACCTCCAATCCTACTGGTTCGGCCCAGATCTTTACATTCTGATGTTCCCTTTCGCGGCGTGCGATCTTGCTCATCGCCTGAATAGCGTCTCCCAAGAGAACGGCAAGAAAGGAGGGGACACGGCAATCCAGAGAAGAAATGATTATTTGATGGATTTGAGGAAATATTTCGCCTGTCTTTGTGGGGCTCTCCGATATCTACATGGCAAGTCGGGAATGCGAATCAAACATAAGGACATCAAGCCAGCAAATATTCTCATAGACAGGTACCGCTCGATTGTTCTCACCGACTTCGGCATCTCCAAGAGATACGAGACTCAGGAGGAAACAATGACATCAGGACAGACGAAAAGAACCACCCAATACGCACCAAGAGAGGTTCTCAATAGGGAAAAGCGAGGTCTAAGTGCAGATGTCTACTCAATGGGATGCGTATTCATGGAAATGGCGACGGTTATCCTTGGAGAGACTCTGGATCACTTGAGACACAGAATCGCTTCAGGATCTATTCCAGAATCCTCTCCAATTGTCTACTGCCGACAACCCGAACGTGTCAAGGACTGGATTCAAAATTTGCAGGATCTGGCTAGCAAAAGTCAAGATGAAAAGATGGCGAATGAATGCCTTCCAATGGTGCAAAAGATGTTAGCAGATGACCCAAAAGGCCGGCCAGAAGCTCAGAAGCTGTGGGATGCATTCAAAGACTTTAGCCCCATTCATTGTGATGACTGCGAAGATGAGGTAAGTACGGCCGAGGTTCAGCTGAGAGTCTTCGTACGATCTGACTTTCGCTCGCTTGTAGGATTATCCCACCAAGCCTGTAGATTCTGCCTACCCAAGACAGTGTTCGAGTCCAGATCAGGAGAAAATCGCGGAAATTCAGATGCCTGATATTGTCACCACACCGGAGCAGATATTTGACGATCAAAGAACGTCAACAGACTCTGAAAAAAGCGGATCTACCTTGCAGGACCTTCCAAATTTGGGACAAGGCCTGGCCTTGACAATACCAGCAGAAGAGAAGCAGTTCAACCAGCCTCAGCTCGATAATCCTCCGGAACCTTCCGTCATGGAAGAGAACAATGTCGCAGTGCAAGATCACGCTAGAGAGAGGCCAACAGCGGTAAAAGATGCCCCCAAGAGGGACGCCACGAGTGCGGGGTTTTCGAACAGCACTGTGATTCCGTACTATGACGTACGTAAAGGAAAATGGTCACACTTCGATCATGTCAAGCAGATCCCTGGAAGCAAAATTCTTGTGTGGGACATGAAGAGAGAGTGTCTCGGAATAATGACGAAAGATAAAGCACGAGGTAAAATGAACAAGCCTATTAAGCCTCAAAAGGAAGACTGCTGACACCCAGCAAGATGAAGAAGGCTCTCTTTACCTTCTGCCCCGTTTTCGGTGCTGGAAAGTTTCCTTGCCTTACAAAAAGGAGGAACTACTGGACATAGATCTGCTTAAAATCCTGGGCCGAAGGAACTCCATGCGAATTTTCGGTAGCGCACGTCTCCTATCAGTCCATGGCCCAGTTTCCGGTCGTTCGGTTGGTCGAAAAGCGACGGGAAGGACGGTTTCACACTCGTGAATGGGTGCGCTATTGGCGTGTGGCAACTACATGGATTATCTGTCTTCCTCATGATTTCACAGCAATCCAATGAATACACAAATGTTGATCTGTGAAGCGTTCAGGCAGCCACATTGATGCGGCAAATTCCGGTTTCGATCCATTGTGTTCCGTCATTTTTGGAAGGTGCAAGAGGTTTCCGCGCCTGCGTGGCTGCAGGATTACTGCATGTGGGCTGGCTGCAACATGCATCCCATTCTGGCAGGGGTCAGTATGCAAGTCAGCCCGTGCCTAGTGAATGGCGAGGCTGAGTCTTTCTACTTGGAGGGGGCAGACTGCAATCAGGGATATGACCGCCTTGGGCCCATGACCACAGCCCATACGTGTCAGGCTTTCTACCTTGCGCGTCGAGTCCGTATGGGGTCATGGCTTATTGGCTGACGTTATCGTAGGCTTAAACGGTGAAGAGTAGCATAGCCTCCTCACAGCCCACCTGCGAATTTTCGTCCTCTTTTCACTCACTTGCGCATATCCGCAATAAATCCACTGCTGCCTCTCTCACAGACATTTGTGACAATGGAAATAACACCCTGGAATGACGAGATAGCCAAATCGCTTGAAGAAAGAGAAGGAAGCACTCACAAGTTTGGTGTGCCAAGGTTATCTACCATGTCGAGGCTGCTCTCTATACATTCTATCCGCAGAGGATCTGACGATTCGATGAAACGCAAGCTTCACAGCGTTGAACAGGACCTGGAAGCTAGCCGACTCACCACTCATGCTGTGCCAAGGACAAAAAGCGGTCCATGGAGTGAAAGCATGGTTCTCTGCCTAGGTACGAATTGCCTCCGAACTAAAAGATTTCGACTGACATGTCAAAAAGACGGGAGCGGGTGGGCTGGCCTCGTCCAGCTACATATCCTCAAGTTTCTCATGATCGCGATAGAACGGCTGGAAAAAGAGCGCAGAGCCGTGTCCAGCTTAGACCCGCTAATTCTTCGCCGCCGCAAATCTGGACAGATAGATCGAAGTCCAGAACGCCACCAGGATGTTCGAAATGTGCCAGTGCCAGAGAACTCTGAGCTTGTCCTGGAATCTGATTCGACGTTTCTCCCCTGCCATTATTTTGATTATATCGCCGGTTCGAATGCAGGAGGGTTGGTTTATCCCAATTTTGTTGTCGAAACATTCTAACTTTGATTAGTCTTGTCGCCATCATGCTCGGGCGGCTTCAAATGCCTGTGGATGAGGCTATCAGGGTGTTCCAGAGAATCACATCTAGGACAGGAAAACTACTATACCATCGAAGGCGTGGGAAAATTCCACGGCCTATCAGGAAGCTGAAGTCGAAGAACCGGCAGGACTTAAAAGGAATCCCAGAGGAGGAAATGTCTCACTCTGATCCACAGGGGTTGTTGTCTTCTCGATTGCAGGAAAAGCTCTTTCTGGACATTAGGATGTGCAAGAGGTGAATGATCAAATCTGAACTGCATCAAATATATCTAACCCTTGTAATCAGTTTGCCTCTACTATCTCTACGCGGAAAGAACAACCACCAAGCACTTCTTGGTCCCGATCATTCAACAACTTTGTCGAAAGTGGAAGTGCAAGAGGTGGATGTTATTGATGCAGCCCTGGCGACTTTGGCAACACCTGAGCAATTCAGCAGTGTTCAAATCGGCGAAGAAAAGTTCAACGGAGTTTCTGCTCTACCATCTGGACTGGCGCCAAAGGTCGTGACAACTCTCAAGAGTCCAGAAGCTGGTAGCCAGCAGATTGGCTTCCTGTTGAATCTCGTATGGGGAAAGACGGAGACGATGATTCGAAGACGCTCTTTTTCTCCTCAACCAACCAGTCCATTCAAAAGAATCGAGCCAGCTGCCGACGTAAGGCTTCTACAAAAATCTTTGGGAGGAGCTTCCAGAAACCATACTATTCGTATCCCGGAGGATGCGGCTATACCCATTAATTGGGAATCCGGAGACGTAGAAGAGGTGGCCAAGCGTGTGGTGAAGTTCACGGAAGATATATGTTCTGGGGAAATCAAGGATAAGCTTCACGAGTGTGCAAAGAGTCTTGTAGACATCAGGCAAGAGAGGGCACAGACCCGCCATTGGGAAAGGTTTGCTCTAGGGACGCACTACGTGTGTACCCTGTGCGAAGAGTCAAAGCATGAACGCTTTGATGAACAGTATGCTTTAATTGACCATCTTCAGAGTGCCCACGACATGCCTCCCCTGAACGAATTCTATTACAACGACTACGTGGAGCTCCTCAGAGGGTTTCGATGCGAAGTGGTCGAGTAGCACAGAGAACGGCTCTCTCTGTCTGAAATCTCCTTTCAGGCAACATCTCTTGATATTTCTCCTTTTCTTTCATTATTTTTCGAAGGATTTTTGAGGCGGCAAGGAGGATGCTTTGCTGAACGTTTTATCTCTGAAGGTACACCCTACTTAAGACAGTAACAAAGTAATCATTCGTAGCAGCATATCCTTTAATCAACATCCCGTTTAGAGGTGGATTCTGATCTTAAGATCTAAGCACAGGCGTAACTGGGCTAGAAAAGCCGCCTACGTATACGATAGCGCTTCGAAGGCTAGGTGCGAAGCGAGGTCTACTTCGTAGAGGGTGTAGTAGATGCTAGGGGTAGAGGGGGTGGCGGAATAGAGAGTAAAGAGGTGGATGGAGGTTTGGAATGAGATGTGACGTGGTCGTATGGCGGGTGGCGTCGCCGTTGTTAGTATCGTACGTACGATACGTCAGGGGTGGTGGTGTTGGAGCCGGTGAGCGATCAGGCAAGACTCACAACGATAGAGCTAGCTGCCCCACCCTACGGTCGTGTCGGTGCAGCGTTGCACTGTGGATCGCGCCCAGCTCGCTTATGTAGAAATACGGAGGAGAAGGTTGCGGATTCGCGGTTGTAGTAGATTTAGTGCGTTGTGCGGATTTTCGTGATGTTCGTTGGCCCCCAAACTTGATGTCTCGCCGTACGCCCTAATTCGTCTGGGGATGTGTGTGGATTCCTTTTGGCCTATCATATCACGAGAAAACGACCAGAGACCCTTGCTCCTCCGCAGGTTAACCGTATATCTGGATATTGTGGGCGTGCTTTACGCAGGAAACAACGTACAGCTTTCTTGCTTTGTTGCGTTGGCGTAGGATCTGAGAAAAGGATTGCCTTGGCTAGTTCCGATGACGAATGGAGCAACGACGTGTACGTAAGTTCAGTTCCAATTCATGTAGACAGCTTGGCTAATGCAAAATCATTCCAGCTCACCCCCAACTCACGTTCCAACAATCAAATGCCGATGCCAAGAGAAGTTCAGGAATGGGTCAACATGCACCAGTATGATCAAAGAGGCGAAGATGTAAGCGGTAAAAGGCAGTTTCCTCGGATCTCAACACATTGGCAAGAAAGCCTCCTGGGCGAACACCTGCGGTTAAAAACCACCACTTGGAATTGGTCACTCAGAAGAACTTGTTGTAAGGATAAGTAAAATGCAATTTCGGGTTGTAGTACACTAATTAAACGAGTGACAAAGGATCAAAACAATAAACCAGATCAAGGGAACAAGATTCCTAATCGAGAAGATGCCCGCAAGCCAGTGCTAGACACAAGGAGATGATGCAAAACCTAAGGAAATGCGCGTGGGGAATCGAGCGGCACACATTTAGCAAAGGATGGGGATGTCGATGAGGTTGCAGATGAAGTCCGCAATGTCGCCGACGTCACGCTTGTTGTTGTTGTCGGTCTCGGTGGGCATGTAGGAGCCGTCGAGCTGCTTGCCGATGCAGAAGTTGTAGGCCTTCTGCGCATCGGCATCGGCGGGGTGCAGGCAGAGTGCCACGGTGGGGCGCTGCTCGCCATCGCCGAGGGCCTTGACGGCGCGAATCGAGTTGGTCGTCGCGTCCTCCGTCTGGAGCTTGAAGAGATCGAAGACCAACCCAGCGACGACATCGGAGGGAGCGGTGCCGCCGGGAGCAATCACCGAGAGCGTGGCGCCCTCGGCGGTCCACTGCTGGCCGGTGAAGGGAGCGGGGCCGTTCTCGTTGTCGTAGGTGACGGTTTCCGAGGACAGGACCTGGTCGAGGAGGGCGGAGACTTGCTTCTGCGAGACCTCCTCGGAGTTGCCAATGGTGCCGACCGCGCTCTTCTGGACAGAGAAACAAGGATATTCAGAGTAGCAGATGCCGTTGGAGGCGAACTTGTCGCCGCTGGCGGGGTTGATGCTCTTGACGGCCTTGTCGGAGTACTTCTGGTACTTCTCGAGGAACTGCTTGGTCTCGGCCTTCAGGTTGGAAGGAGCATTGGGAAAGCCGCTCTTGTCAATACCCTGGATCTGCTCAGGGAGAGGTGCAATGGAGGCAGTGTCACGCTGAACTACTCCAGCCAGAGCAGCAGTGAGGAAGAAGGAGGTGGTGGCGATTCCAGTGGTCTTCATTTTGGAGGTTGGATGATTGATGATTGGGATATTTCAAAGATGAGAGAATTGGGATGCTTTGTGATTGAGATTGGTTGTTGTGTTGATTGCAGTGGTGGTGGTTGTGATGCTGTCTTTCCGGGTGCCGTCAAGCCCGTATTTATACACGGCATCTGTTCAGTGCTACTCCTCAGAGAGCAGATAGTCAACCGCCATCTTGAGTGGATTCCATTCTTAGAACGATTCTTCGTTAGATTCAATGCCTCATCTGTTGGTGGATGAGTACAACACGAGCTGTCAACTGATCCAGGAACAAGATCCATTGACTGAGGTCTCAATCACGAAGCTCCAAGTTCATACTTTCGACGTCCTCAGGGGATCGCAAGGGGTTGGTGGACATCATGGCAACGCTGGTTCAATTCTTCAAGCCTTGGCCAACACTCACCTGCAAAGATATCAGCTCATTGCCAAGTCTCGTTGCAGTGGACCATACGGGAGGCCGTGCCAAGAAGGAATTACTTGTTGGAAAGGATCAAGAGAGGATTCTCCTTTCCCATGGATCTTCTGATCAGTGCCTCGTTGTATACGAAAGCAATCTGGAGCGTTTGCTTCCAACACAACAGCCTCCGAGACTGCGCTTCCAGCCCTTTGCTTCAATGGTGTTGGGACACTGAAGAATTCGAGATTAGAAACATCTTCAGAACTGAAGACATATATAACATACTGAGTGAACTTAAATGAGCACCAGAAGCCGCAAAAACGCAAACCAGAACGACAGCAAGTCACTTGTACACTATTTGAGTTCTTCCACACGTTCAACCTCATTTATCAATACCCACCCAAGCATTCCCATCAAGATGAGATTCCTCTACTTCCTCTCCGCTAGCAGCGCGCTTGTTGCTGCGGCTCCCGGGTACATCCCAAGTGAGAATAAGGACGCGATACCCAAAGACAGTGAATTCAGAAAGCACACCGACCTCATCACCAACGAGCAAGCCAAGGAAGCAGTTGAGAAAATGTGGCCCGAGGGCAAGGAAGATGCGGACTGTCTGTTCTGGACCGGTTTTCCACAAGGTACCGAAGATGGCTGGATGGACCAGTTCAAGGAGAAAATCAAGAGCAAGACGGGCCGAGACACAGTCTGGTTCAACGAAGTCATCCCGAGAGGATGGCTGTCCGGATGGCAAATGTTTCTGGAAGACAAGTACAGGCAGACGGTGATCAACAGACTGTCTTTTGCTTTCGCCGACCGTTGCAAGGGACAGACGGCTTGGCTCTTGATCCCGAAGGGCGCCGACACCAACGACCCGTACAAGGGCACCTCACGCAAGACGCCCGCGGTCTGGGTTCTGTTTGAGCAGCCAACGCTTACGATCGTGCCGAAGTTGAAGGAAATCAAGAGGATCGACCTGGACCACATGGAAGAAGACATTGATTCGGAGGAAACGGCCTTCTGGAAAGAGGGCGACGGTCCAATTGGCGAGTGGAAAATGCCTGACGATCTACCCCCAACTTCCTACTAGTGTGCGGGTCCCTGCTTTGGAATCTCACCTTACCGTATTTTTTTTTTCCTTTTTGATTTCTGTTTTTCGTAGTTCTCAAGGGTTGTAGTCAGTCACTCGTTTTTGTATTTTCGACTTCGATCTGCAAATTGCAGGCGATATGCAGTAATCAATTCATTCAAATGCCGGTTCCTCCAATATCAATGTGAGCGGAATGAGAGTAGGATACCTGTGAGTTCATTTGTTTTGGAACGGCGGTACAATACTACTTGCCTGCTACGGCGTAGATTCTCTGCAACGTCGTCTTGGCGCTCTGGAAGGAGATTACTGAAAAGGGACCTCGTCTTTCACTGCGTCAAAAGAGTATAGATTTCACACCGCTCTAGTATTCACTTTAGCATGAAGTAAATATAGATACCATGTGACTCCCTCACATTATAAAGTCCCAATCCTGTGTCCCGGAAACGAGTGACTTGGCTCATCATCGAGTAAAATCGCTAACGAGAGCAATGAATCTGTGCGTCGATATCCAAAGCAAAAAAAAAAAAAAAAAGCCTCAAACAGACCTCAGCAACTTCAAAATATCAGCATCGCCCTTCCCTTCGGCCTCTTCCAACGGAGTCCGGCCATCGACCGAAGGTTGCGTCGGATCCGCCCCCGCGCGAACCAAGACCCTCGCACCATCCAGCCAGCCGCCAGTGACCGCCTGGAACAAGGGCGTCCGGCCGCCAACGCTCGGCTTGTTCACATCCGCACCGGCACCGAGCAGGTACTCGACGACGTCCAGATTGCGGCCGGCGACGGCGTTCTGCAGCGGCGTTCCCGGATTCCCCGGCCGCCGGCCCCAGGCGTCGACGTGCGCGCCCCCTTCCACCATGCGCCGCACGGAAGCCAGGAACCCCTGTGCGGCGGCGGTGGCCAGGAGGTAGCCGTCGTCGTCGCAGCGGGCGCCATACTGCTCCAGCAGCGTGCGCATCTCCGGGAACTCGGACAGGGCGATGGCGCGCTCGATGGGCGTCATCTCGTTGATGTGGCGGAAAGTGTGCGGGCCGGCGCCGTGCTTGAGGAGCAGCTCCGTCATGCCGAGCGCGGAGGCGCGGTTCCAGTGGCTGATGGCGCCCCAGAGCGCCTCGTTGATGTGGCCGGAGAAGGTGAGCTTGGGCAGGTTGGGGTCGCGGTCGATGAGGATTTGCAGGCACTCGACGGAGCCGCATGTGATGACGTTGTCGACGATCCAGCCGCCGTCGCCCTCCATGGTTGGGAGGGGGTAGCGCTGGAGGAGGTGGCGGAGCACGTCGGCTTGGCCTCTGTCGGACGAGGCTCTGAGAAGACGGCAGAGGGCGCCGTAGTCATCGTGGTCCAGTTCGCCGTAGTTGGTGATGCCGCTTGCCAGCTGGTCGTGGAGCTTCTTGCTGTTTTTGATGAGTATGTCGCCGTCCAGAAGCTCTTTGATCTTGTCCAAGTCGCCCTTCTGGGCGGCTTCGACTGCAATATCCAGAGGACTGCTCATTTTGGAGAGCTCAAGGTTGGATCGTGCTGCGGGAGAAAAAGAGGGTCAGGATCTATCTGACGAAAAAGTTTTGAAAATTCCGGCCCACAAATTAAAAGTGATGTTTTGTGTGGATGTTGAGCACTGCTGCCTTGCTGCGACATGGTGATTTAGTAGGAAGGATTGCCAAGACCTTGACGAGCTCGTTTACCCTGAAATGAGGCAACGGTGCTAAATGTAGGAACTTATTCTTTCGATCCTGCCAAGCTTGTGGATGCCTGATTGCTGCAGGCAGAAGTGTTTGGGAGTTGGTGTGCCGAGCTGCGAGGATTCGTTGCTGCCCCACACAACACCTTCAACTCAGCTATGGTGCGATACCAACAGATCCTCCAATTTGCCAAGACTGCCCTCCCGCTTGTCAACGGTCATATATCAACGTTGCAAATGCTGTCGCTAGGTCAATGCCTCATGTTGCTGCCAGGCCAGTCAACATTCTCCAGATTTTTGAGTTCATGTCACCATGAGCGATTCGTCATCCAGTAGGTCCGGATACCTACCTTCCAAACCTGCTGCTATCTGCGGCGCTCTTCTCTTCTCTATTGCAGCGACTGGCCATGTTTGGCTGTTTATGCAGCATAGAGCCTGGTTTTTCTGGGCCATGGCTTTGGGAGTATGCAGTGAGTGCTCCACTCCACAACCCATCTCCCGGCCACAACTCCCTCCTCCCCCTGCCATAATGACATGCGCTGACTACATACAGTGGAGGCTGTCGGCCACATTGCAAGAGCAATCTGGGCGAATAACCTGCGAAGTATCTGGGCTTTCCTCATCAACTACCTCTTCATCATCCTTGCACCATCCTTCATCGCAGCAGCTTGCTACGTGACCTTCGGGCGCCTTGTATGGTACATCACGCCCCAGCCGCGCCGCAACTTCAAGCATCTCTGGGTCCCGCCCCGCCTGATCACGCCCATCTTCGTAGCATTTGACCTCTTCGCCTTCCTGGTCCAGTTCCTGGGCGTCGCCACGGTCGCAAGCGCCTACAACGACAGTCAGAAGGGCGAGGACCTCTCGGGCAACGCCGACAAGACAGCGAGGGGCAAGAAGATCCTCAAGGTCGGCCTGGTCGCGCAGCTGCTCTGCTTCTGCATCTTCGCCCTCGTCAGCGTGCGGTTCCTCGTCATCTGCAAGAAGTGGCGCCACTCGTCCCACGCCCACGGCTGGATGCCTCTGAGCTGGGCGGTCAATGCGGTCGCCGTGTTGGTGACGGTAGGCTCGCCCGTCTTGACCAGCTACCTTGATCACTAACTTTTTTTTAGCTCCGGGGACTATATCGCGTCTTTGAATTCTCCGGAGACCGCGAGGACAAGAACTACTTCGAGACTCATGAGTGGACTTTCTGGGTGTTTGACGCCCTCTTCGTGCTGAGTACGCCATCGACGTTCAATCTTAGGCGCCTGGCTGATGTCTTCCAGTCTCCTCTATTTCCTTCATTGCCGTCCATCCGTCCAAATACCTTCCGTACAGCTTTACGCGCTTCCGACTTGATAAACGAGAATTGGGGTTGACGACGCAGTACCCCACTCAGTCACCTCCGGCTTACGACATTTCTCCATTACGTTGATTTGCCTATATTTTCGCTTTTCTATTTCATGCCCTCACTTTTGTCGCGCAGTTTGAGTTATTCTTGGATAGGAGT
Organism: Botryosphaeria dothidea; assembly: GCA_011503125.2. Classification (NCBI taxonomy): domain Eukaryota; kingdom Fungi; phylum Ascomycota; class Dothideomycetes; order Botryosphaeriales; family Botryosphaeriaceae; genus Botryosphaeria; species Botryosphaeria dothidea. The sequence continues at coordinate 4,048,704 of WWBZ02000033.1, read as the reverse complement.
GATGTCAGACACCAACACCTAACAACTGTCATTCACCGGCTAGAATATCGAGAGGCTGGGGTGCCATGAGCTACTTGATAATACAAACACTACGCTGTGAAGAAAACACTTAACTGATAAGGAGAATATAACTGAGTCTATAGTGAAGGTCGCAAAGAAGGCCAATAGCAATAATTCAACAAGACAGAAGAGCAAAACTGAATACCGACCGCCGTTCGATTCACTGTGTCTATCCGTCTGCATTATCCATAATCCCCATCCAGCCCGGCAGCTCCGTCATCTGGGCATCAGAAATCTGTCCAGAGGGTGACGAACTTGCTTCCAAGGTGACTGCCCTGCCATGTTGGTCCTGAACCAACAAAGATGGCTGTTGGTACTGGCTTTGAAGCAAAGATGGATCAATGTATTGCTGTTTGAAGTGGTGCTGTCCGGCAGGAGCAAAAAAGGAAGGCGGATACTGCAGCGGGGCGAACCCGCCTGTGGATCCGTGATCGTGGCGAAACGGGCATTGCATGGTGGGAACCTGATGCATGTTCAGATTCGCGCCCATGTTGCCTGACGATGAGTGAACCTGCTGCACTGGCATAGTTCCGTATGGAAAGGCTGTGAAGGTATGGTTTTCACTGCCTTGTGCGCTTGCTGGGTTCATGGAAAAGGGGTTGGCTTCAAGCGAAGCTCTCGCGGCTGATGGTTTGTTTCTCTCAACGGCACTGGGTTGCCTCAATGGAGTTCTGGTGTTTCCGGACGAAGGGCTTCCACTGTAGCCAACCTGTGGAACTGCGGTGGTGGTTCCACGTGCAGAGCTTGACCCCATGTGAGTACTCAAAGCATTCGGGCTCTGAGGATGCTCGAGGACAGGAGACAAGGGAGCAGATTCAAAAGTTTCTTCGTTCCAGGTTTCGATGAGGTTTGAAGTATCGGCATCGATGAACTCCGACTCAGTGCTCGAGGCCGGTGTGTCCATCATGGCTTCATTTGGATCACTGCTTGATTTTCCCGAATATTCAGATGCAGTGCCGTTGGAAGACTCGCACTGCTGTTGCTGAAATGCGCAAAAAAGGCTTTCGTTCACATCCTCGGCCACTTCAATGAGCATGTTCTTCATCCGAGAATCGAGGCCGAAAAGGTCAAGCTTTGCTAACAATGCTGCGCGAAACTTTCGGCGGATGTGTTCATGATAGTCGGCCAGGATATCGTTGTTCCAGACTGAATTGTCAGTTATGCATTCCTGAAGATCGAATAGAAAAAAGCAAGGGATGCCTACATGGTGATGGAATATCTGATTCTTTGTCTTCGGGGAAGAAGTTTGCGTAGAGGTCCTTCCACTTTTGTTCGTCGGGCTTTTTTCCAGTCGAGCGCTTTTTGAGGAATTCCTCTTGATATGATGTCAAGATTCGATCATCTTCCTGGCGCCGAACTTCGCAGGCTTGTGTGGCCTTTTGATGCCGTTTCAAGGTCTCAGCATCGCGAAAGGTCTCCTGGCACCTGGGACATCGGTGGGGGACTGTATGAGATCTTTGTAGATGCCCTCTTTGACCAGTCAGCTCGATTTGGCCCGGTTTCATCGTAAGTTGTTTGCACCTTACTTCAAGCGGGCAAATGACGGAAATGGGTGAAGGCATGACGGTGAATAGGGTTGCCATTTCGCGCTTGCTCGACTATATTTCTTGGCATAAGGACATGCCAACCTTCGCTGCCCAACGAGAGAAGTGTCTGACTTGCTTGGGCTAGGAATCGATTGCAGCGTTCTCTGTTCTCTTGTCAGTAACTAAGATGCCAGGGGTTATTGAGAATCCATACCACGTCACGTTGTGGCTGTAGACGAGCTGACCCAGGATGACTTCTTGTACTCGAGGCACGGCCTCGACTACCTATTAGATGGCTAGAATGACTGTCAGCTTCCATTGTTGCTTACCGATTGCGAGGGAGAGGTCAAACCTAGATCCCGAAAGCGGGAGGGGACACCTTAAAAGGTCTTATAGTTGAGGCGCTGGTACGTTGAGGTCAATACTGCACTGTCCTCGGCCAGCTTCCCTTTTATATCCGCACTTTGCGGCAAAGTCGCGAGTGCGGGGGGGGGCCTTGGGATGCAAAGACGCAAAATTGTTGCAACACGTTTGCGAAGTCGCAAACGTGCAAATTGAACAGGCAGAAGAGATGATTGGGGTCGTTTCGGGCCATGCAGCTGCGGTGTTCAGCTGGCATTCTTCTATTGCCTTGTGGTTCGCTCCAGACGCAAGACCAAAGCAATGGGGCTGAGCCATTTGTACGCATATGCGACAACACGATTCCATGTTGAATGCGACTTTGCGTAAAAAATGAACAGCGTGAAACAGCCTAGCCTGATCCTCTCAGCTGCATCAGTTCCGTTGACCACTAAGCAGTGACTGCGCATTTGCGGCAAAACGCTGATACGGACGGCTTCTCCCCCGCCGCGCCAGTGGCTCTCCACATTCGCCTTGCAATTGCTCAACCCCATGCCAGAATTCAACGTAATTCACGCCTTCGATGGAATCACCATAGGCCCGAGGCACCACAACACGCAGGGGTCGACAGCTGCATCTACGTGAGCCAAGTCTGCCTTGAGCGTGCAACACCACCACCAGTCAGCCCTGGGTCCACTTGAGAGTATTGCCTGCAGGATGCAAGGCAGGCGGCGCAGGCTATGCCCGCAGGCAGCGAGGCATACTCGAGCGGAATGTGCGCGCAGCAAGGATTAGCTCGCAGTACAGAAGTACTTCCGAGGTTCCGAGAAAGGTGGAACAAGGCTCTCCTTCAGCCTTGCTCATCGACTCTATCTCCTTCTTTTCTGTCCAGGATGAGAGGTCCCGAAATGCCGCTGGTCCGCAATGCGCCTTGAAAGCGTTTGCTTTCCGTCAGCGTCGTCCGTACAATGTGGGCGGCGGAACTTCAACTCTCGAAAAGCAAGCTCTTCGTCTTGATAGAACAATGCATACATGTCATGTGTGTACGACACGGCTGTGGCTGAGAGGTGTTCAAGCTGATCTGAAGTGAGTGCCACAGAAGATCCAGCTCACTTACACAACATCATGCCTGTATCATTGACCGTGAAAGAGAAAGATCCAGGGAGGGGTGAGCTGTAAGTAGCTTGTAAACAGTCAAACATAATCAAACGTCACTAAATGAGAAAGCACAGATCCAGAATTTCATTGGACGCTTCATCAATGCCCATACCTACCCCCAAAATGACTTCATAATACACACGGAGTCTACCCACCCCACCCAACCAGCAGCGCCCTTTTTGATATTCCGCTCCAACCAAGCGAACCCTAGTATGCCCTTGTGCAATATCCCATCAGCGAAATGCACCGATCATGCCTCGACCTCCTCCCCCTCCAACTTCTCCTTAAACGCCAACTTCTCCGCAACCTCCTTCTCATCCGGCTCCCTCACCTCAATCTCCAACACATCAACCCTATTCTCCGGCTCATCGGGCTGGCTCATCGCACCTACCACGCCCGCGCGCGTCGTCTTGCGCTTCGGCCGTATGAACGTGCGCTGCACGATGGGATAGTAATACGCGCCCTTCTGCAGCCTGCAGCCCTGACCCGGCACCGCGCCGACATCCGTCTCCGCGTCATGCAGGGCCACCGCGACCGTGTCGTCGTAGGGCTCCTGCGGGTTGCCGGCCTGTTGGTACGTCTCGTAGCACCTGACCCTGTCGAACCGGAAGCAGCGCTTGCCCGTCTCGCCGTTGTTGTAGTCGTACAGCGCGTCGTCGTCGCGCTCGGGGTCGTCGGGTGAGAACTTGCGCTTGATGCCGCGCACGGCGTCGCGCGACCCCGGCAGGAAGAACTCGTAGTCGTAGTCGGGCTGGGGCGGCGGCTTGGACGCGCGCGTCTCCGGGTCGGCGGCGTCGTGCTCGGCCAGCTTCTGGCGGTACGCGTCCTCCTGCTCGGCCGTGGGCTCGAGCACGCGCAGCAGCGACACGTCGGCGCGGTCGTCGTACGCGCCGCTGCCGGCCTGGTTGTTGGCGATGGGGTTGGTCTGGAACTTGGCCACGATGTAGCCGCCCGTCTCGGTGACGGCGTCGAGGTCGGGCAGGATGGGGTAGCTGTCGACGAGCCGGAGCGCCGGGTTCAGCGGGTGCTTGGGCGCGTCCCACGCGCGGCGCTCCTCCTGCGCGATCTCCTCGGCGCGCAGGTTTTGTACCGTGTCTTGTCCCCTGTACGCGTCCTCTGGGTAGGCGATGTCGAAGCCCTTCAGGATTGAGCGCAGGATGTTGATCGGCTCGTTCTTCTCCGCGTCCGTCTGCTTCTTGCGCTTGGGAGCGGCCCGCCGCGCGCCAGCTGAGTCGCGCAGGCCGCTGTGGCTGCCGCCGCCTGCTGCTGTCATGTACTCGGTTCGCCGCAGGAAGCTGACGCCGCCGGCGATAGACGAGGGTTTGCCCAGGCTGGACACGGGTTTTAGGAGGGCGCGGTCATGGGGGTGAAGAGGGATTGGGTTCTCGGGTGCGAGGAGTACTGTGCGGGTTGTTCTGTCAGCGACTGTTGTGCACAGGTGTGAGCTCCGCGGATGAGGGGCGTACCGGAGTCATCGCCGTCGAATACAGCGGGCAGACCGACGAGGTCTATGGGCATTCCAAGCTCAGCATCGGCCTCAACATTTAGCGGCTGCTCTCTGGCCAGGCGCGATGCGAAACCGGCGGAGGTGTACTGGCCACTAGCTAGGCCGGTGTTGGGTATCTCAAGGAGCTTCGGGGGATTGGGCGGTGGGGCCAGCGCATTCGCGTATCGTATCCGTGCGATGTAGTCCTGGTGGTAGACGCGCCCGCCGCTCGCCATCTTGGAAGGTTGTGGAGGAGGTGTTGTGGGGTTGAAGGGGAATGGAGGAGCAACCAAGAAAGTCGGCCATGCACGTCGAGGTTGATGTTCAGGGTCCGTGCACCATGGCCGGTGGCAGCATCGCTGTCTCCCGGGCGTTGAAGGTGTTCATGGGCCGCAACCAGCGGAAAGAATAATTACCCCACAGCGATGAAAATCTATAGTAGAAGCGCCCGCTTGGACTGATACTGAGCCCCATTTTCTGCTCTTCCAGCGCCATGATCCCTGACCACCGCTACCATAAGAACATGCACTTGTTCATCAACAACCGGCTTCCGAGGATGTCATACTCCTTCTGCGAGACCCAGCTATCGTTGCCGCTGGTACTCAGCTTCCCGAAAACACTGCCACCCTTCCATACCAACACCTGAGGATCCAGGTCTCGCGGCGGCGCACCGATCAGGATATCCTTGCCAAGCCCCGGCAACAGCGAGCGCAGTCGGTCCTCCAGGAACGGCATGAAGCCAGCAATCTTGCTGCCGCCACCGATCACCATGATCCCTCCATAGAAATCGCGCGCTTTGCGGTCGTCACCGCGCGCTCCATGCTGGATTGATGCCATAATTGCAGTGTCCAGACCTGTGATTGGCAGGATCTTGTCGCGTTCTTCCGCAACCTTGATCTTCTCAAGTGTCGGGTCGAAGAAGATGCTTGTTGCACCAAAGCTACCTCCTTCGCCAGGAGCGCCGACTGCTGCTGAAGTCTCGCGAGGTGGTTGTGGAGTGCCCGTTCCGTCCGGGCCTGGAGAGCCGGCAACTGACGAGCGAGGCGTTCCTTCTTGTTCATTGAGACGTGCCACAAGGCTGACGGGGTTAGAACGGCTAGGAGTTCCTGCAACCATTGTCGGAAGTGGCTTGGCCTCTGGGGCAGCGGCACTGGCAGCCGCCGACTGTGGCGGTGCAGCGCTCTCGATAATGGTGGTTTGTGCAGCAGACTGGGGATCATTTGGCGATCCGTCATACAAGTCATATGAGCGGTCGATGAGCTTCCGACGTCGCCTGAGCTTATCGGAATGGTCATAAATGGCCGGCTGGAAGTACCCCTGCGACAGGTTAATAGTGGCCACCGAACGCACGTTGCATGCCTTACCATAGGAGCCAACATTGTCTCATCATACGACTTGAAAAAATATTTCCTTGTGTCCTCCCCGAAAGCTCTCAAATGAAAGTCGTAGAGCTGCACGCTGATGTCGGATTCGTTCATCGTGCAAAATTTCTGCTTCAGTTCCTCGGCCAGAAGCCAGTCGTATCTCCTTTTCAGGTTAATGTCAGAATAAGGAAAGTAATCGTGAAGCATCATGCGCATGAAAGTCTCCGTCACATCTGCGCCGCCATACTTCACGTTGACGCGAGAGTCTTCAATACACATGCCCTCATCGACGCAACAAACCGATGTTTTCTGCGCTCCGATGTCGACGATGCAAGAGCTTGAATAGCCGGCGCCGAAAGTTGCCGACAGACTTTCTTGCTGGAAGCATACACGGCCGAACCCAAGATCTCGAAGAAGAATATCGAGCATTTGGGTGACATAATTGCGCTCAAAGAGGTCAGGGATAACGCACACGCATCCATATTGGGACCAGTCTTTTTTGTGCTTCAGTCCGAGTTCAGAGATGATTGCATGCTCAATGATCAAAGAGACATCTTGGTAAAGCATGTTCTTGGTCGTGTAGTCCTGCTCGTTGAACCACCCGTAGCGAATTGGCCAGAAGAGTTTGTAGCGAGGTTTAGAGTTGTCCGGTATCCGCAAAGCAGATTGACCAATGATGTAGTCCGGGGCGTCTGAAGGAATCTCCGTCCAATCGACGCGATGAGGGTCGTTGTGTTCGCTAATGACCTCTGGTGGAGTCCGTCGGTTATAGTTTACCACCAATTCCTTTGAGTTCGGCAAGACCCTCCTCTTGTTGGCTCGCATGCGCTGCTTCAAATCGTTCGACATTGTGGTGTATTGCGAAGAGAACTCGTCGCCAAACCACTTGTCTGGTTCTTCGGCGAGCTCATCATCAATCTTTATGCGCTTTGGGAGGGGTTCGCCTCCATCTTCTTCGGCTTCACTCTGAGGCCACTTGCGAGCAATGACCATGGGGACGGTCTTTGGTAGAGCATCGCTTGCCAAACCTATCCTCAAGTGCTGGCTGCCAGGGTGTATGACGACAATTTTTGATCCAAAGGCTTCTTGCGTTGCCGTGGCGGCTCCGCTCTCGTCTTCCTCATTGACATCAACACCCTGTGCTAGAGCTCTGTCTTTGTCTCTTGCTTGTTGGACCATGCGATTTGTCGCCTCTTCTTGCTGAGTTCGGTACGCAAGGAATTGATCGTCACGCTTCAGATATTCACTGGAATATATGTCAGTAACACGGCTCGTCTGTGAAAAGTGAAGAAAACCAAAACATTGTGCATGTCCAACGGGTGTAAAGGCCAGGATGATTGAGCAGGGCGAAGAAGGATCCTTGACTTTGCGGACTGGGTATAATGGAAGTCTCGCGAACAGTCCTGTATGTTCTATGATTCCCGGCGAGTCATGGTTGAGGCGCATACACGGTCACTCGAAGTTTGTTGATCTCTGTCAGATTTCGCTTTGGCCTTTCGAAAAGAAAGAATGTCTGGCCTCTCGCCAATGGGCGTACACTACGCTGCCCTGAGGCGGCAGTGGAGCAAAGTGCACCTCTCCATTCCAAACGACTGTTGGATATGTACGATGGGACGGGGGAGAGTATACTGATTGGATCCCTGGATGCTCTGGGGTCAAACGCGGGCTTGGTGGCCGTAGTGGAAAAGGTTCCACCTTCTGTGAACGATTCCTTGAAAGCCGTTGAGGATGATAAAGTTCTAATACGAGATTGCACCGGGTGTTGTCATGAACACCAGCTGGCAACTGTTCTCCCGAGCCCGGAGATAAGCTGTGATATCCCGCCAGTAACATTGTATCATGCCCGCCGAAGACTTCTCGAAGATATGAATTTACCATCAGGGATTCGTTATCTTCCATAGCAGAGAGTGAGCGTCTCAAGCCTCTATGCCTGACTGGCGGCAGCTTGCTGACAGGCAGACCCGAAGGAGCGAGGTTGTCCTGAATGACCGGCTTCTGTTGCGAATGGAGCGAATTGCCATACATGTTGGCTTGGACCGGCGTATAAATGGACGATACGTAAAATGTGTGAATGTGCTTTGTTATGAGGCTGCTGTTGTTGGTGCAGATGATGTGCACCATTTCACGCCGCGGCCATTATCGCCATTGGCAGCTCTCACTGATCGCGCCTACTTCCAAAAGGTCGGTGTCCGGGGATGTTGCTCCTTCCATATTTCCTTTGGCCATAATGCGATTCGGCTAGAACCCTCAACCGGGTATTGGACGGCGAATGTGGTCGATGCAGGGCGGGGAAGCGAGGGGCGATTGCGAAAGGAAAAGAACGGGGATTACAGACGTGTAGTAATTCTTCTGGTTGATCATGCTGACCTGGGGCCAGGTAGTGAGGTCCAGATTGTTATCCGTCCTCTCCAGGCCTGGCAATTGCGTGGCAAAAGTCAGCACACAGCTTCAATGCAGCGCGCGACGGGCGATGCAACAGAGGGCAGCTCTCGCGGGCAGAGAGCACTGGACGGACAAACCTTCATCCCTCAAGAGGGCGCGGCCGGATTTCTTGCCGACCATGATGAGCAACTGGAGTTGCGATCAGGGCAGCTCTGGCGGGTGGATAGTCTGGTGCGGGCGCGACGGACGGGCGGTATCGACAGGCTGGGGTCGCGGGTGTTGAAGTCGTGGAAGCTCAGGCTCAGGCTGGCTGGACGGCGTCGGCGGTGGTTCATGGCCCGTGCCTCGAGGGCCCAGCGGCGCGGACACAGCGGAGCTTGCTGCACTCTCGACGGAACAACTCCGCAACCCAAAAGCTCAGATACGCCCGCCGGTCATCACAGATTGCTGTCCATGACTACCACCCCTTTTCCTGAGTCGAAAATGTCCGCCGCCTGGCCATTCGCGACCTCTGCTCCCCGAATCTTAATAAGCAGTTCCCCGAGCCCTCGCCCCGCACTGGGAACAAGCTGGCAGCAGTGGGCCGCGGACAAGGCTTGATTGGGGCATGCGAGAAATGAAAAACCCACGACCTGTTTCATAGCTTCACGGCCCCTAATAACACACTCTCTTAACCCAAACATTTTCACACGTTGCCTGCGTTACTCGAATCTTCACAACAACCTCCGCAACCATGGCCTTCAGCGGCGCCGGGCTCTCACATCTGGTCGTCGACGCCCGCCCATTTCCCTTCAGCTTCCCTTCGCGCCACACTGCTCTGCTCGTCATCGGCATGCAGCGCGATTTCCTGGTCGAAGGCGGCTTTTCCCACAACGTCGGCGCAGATCTCTCCGCCGTCCAGGCCTGCGTCCGCCCGGTGATGCGGCTGCTGGACGCGTGCCGAGAGGCCCGCCTGCCGGTTTTCCACACTCGCGTGGGATTCAAGCCGGATCTATCTGATTGTCCCTCCATCACTTTGGCGCGCCAGGCGCCCGCCCACGGCAATGCGGGCATCACCGTGGGAGACAAGGGTTCCATGGGCAGGTACCTGGTGCGCGGCGAATACGGTCACGACATCATTGACGAGCTTCGCCCGCTTGCGGGAGAGGTTGTGATAGACAAGTCTGGGAAGGGCGCTTTCTGGAACACCGAACTGCTGCACAAACTCAAGGCCCGTGCCATCACCCATGTTCTTGTAGCCGGAGTCAGCACAGAATGCTGTCTGTCCTCTACGGTCCGGGAGGCTAGTGACAGAGGTCTTGAGTGCTGTGAGTTTCTGCGTCCGTAACACCACCAACCAATTTTCTTACAGAATGCAGGCGTGATCTCGGAATGCACGGCTGGATATAATGAAGAAAAATTCCGACGGGGAAGTTTGGACGTGATCCATGTGGACGGAGGTCTTTTCGGTTTCGTCTCAAAGCTGGAACGGGTTGTCAAAGCCTTGGCCCCCCTGGCGGAAGCACGTGTAGCGCAGGATGAGCGATATCGACAGAACGCAGATATGCGAATTCGCCGTCTGCAGGCGGCCTATAAGTCTGGCGTTTCTCCTGAATCAGTCATGAACTTGCTGTACCGCAAAATCGAGGTCTACAAAGACCACGATCCCGCGGTTTGGATCCATCTGGAGAGCAGGGAAGCCGTGCTAGAAGCGGCAAGGAAGGTAGAAGAGAAGTGGCCGAATCCCAGGGAACGACCGCCGCTGTTTGGCATCCCCTTCAGCATAAAGGACTCCATCGACGTTGCGAACATTCAAACCACCACAGCATGCCCGCCGCTCACACGAATGGCATCTACATCAGCACCTGTGTACCAAAATATCATCGACAACGGTGGCATTTTCATAGGGAAAACGAATATGGATCAACTGGGCACGGGTATGACAGGCTGCCGAAGCCCTGAAGGAACACCACACTCGACATTTCACAAGGACTACATCGCCGGAGGCTCAAGTAGCGGCAGTGCTGTGAGCGTTGGGGCGGGATTGGTATCATTTTCCATCGGGACGGACACAGCAGGATCAGGACGCATTCCAGCGGCGTTCAACGACGTTGTAGGCTTCAAGCCTACTCGAGGACTTGTGTCCATGCGCGGGATTACTCCTGCATGCGCCTCTCTGGATTGCATAGCGGTCTTAGCTCGCAACACAAGCGAAGCTCGCATGGTGTGGCAAGCGATCGAAGATTACGATGCTGCGGACAGATACTCGAAGCCGTCCATTGCTTTCGAGCGTCACATCAATGCAGTCGGCCCGCAAAGGCAAACCTTCCGCTTCGGCATCCCCCCTCCAGAATCGCTAGACGCATGCCATCCGCTCTACCGCAAGATCTTCAACCACGTCATCCGGAAGCTTGTTAGTATTGGCGGAGCGTTGAAGCCCATAGATTGGACTCCATTTGAGAAGGCAGGGGAATTACTTTACGACGGGACATTGGTTATGGAACGACTCGCAAATCATCCTGACGACTGGCTAGAGAAGAACAGGAAATATTTGCACCCGGCAGTGGTGGAGGTCTTCGACGGGGCTGTGGCGCGGCAGAGCACGGCCATTCAAGCTTATCGAGACATCCAGGCCAAAGCTCTCTATACGCGTCAGGCAGAGGAGACATTCAGTGCCGGGGCCAATGGGGTTGACGTCATCGTCACCCCGACAGCTCCAGGGCACTGGACGATCGAGGAGGTGCTGGCAGATCCCATCAGGAGGAACAGCGCGCTGGGAGAGTACACGCACGCGGCCAACGTGCTGGACTTGTGCGCCGTCTCGGTACCAGCAGGGCTATATCCCCTTGACGAACTTCTCGGCACTGGGGGCAATGAGGGCCGACTGCCGTTCGGGGTGCAGTTCATGGGCGGAAGCCGCATGGACGCAGAGTTGCTGGAGATCGCACGACGCTTCGAGCAATCGCTAGACCCGTCAGCAACCGGGGACAACGAGAGGCACGATAGGAATAGCAATGGCAGCGGCAATACGAGCCGGAAGCGGAGTCGCGACGACACGCCGACGCTGGCGGAAGAGATGAATACGGAATAGGGGACTGGAATAATGGGCGAGAACTGTGGGCGGGATGGGCTTCTGTAGTAGATGCATAGCGCGGACGCGGTGAGCTGAAAGCGAGGGCTTTTCGCAGGGCTTTTTACTCAGGGCGAGAAAGCGCAGGGCATGTGTGGTTTGATTGCTGGGTGGGTTGCGCCGCATCGGGGAAAGGCGGTTGGCTGCCTTTCACCAGCGGGTCTAGCTCTGGCCCTCGGGCCCATGCCCGCTGCTGCTGTTAGGGCTCGAGCTCGGATCAACCACCTGGGCGACAGGTTGCTTTGCTGGCTTTTGCCTTAATGCTACTGCAAGTCGGTCCAAGACCATCCCATTCTCTCTCCTGTCCCTCTCCGCTCGCTGCTCCCACGCGCTCTTCTGCCCGTTCACCTCGCGCCTTCTCCCCCGCGAAGCCAACGCGCAAACCCCCCCCCCCCCCCGGCTGCCGTCTCCCCGACTCGCCCTGCTTAGAAATCTCGGTCGCCCTTCCTCGGCCCTGACGCCATAGCTATCCCTCCCTCGGAACTTTTTTTTGGGCGCATTTGCACAACGACACCATGGGCGGCTGGGTTTCGCGGTTGACGTCGCTAGTCTGGGCGAAGAAGGAAATCCGCATCCTAATCCTCGGCCTGGTACGCCCGCGCCCACGACACGCCTGAAAGACGAGTTGCAGGCTCCGGCGCAGCTAACGCGAGCACGCGCAGGACAATGCTGGAAAGACGACGCTGTTGTACCGGCTAAAGGTGCGGGTTCCTGCAGAAAAGAGAGAACAAAGCATGGATCTGCTTACACTGTCATGTTGAGTGCAGATTGGCGAGGTAGTCACGACGATTCCGACAATCGGCTTCAACGTCGAGTCCGTCACCTACAAGAACCTGAACCTCAATGTCTGGGTACGCCTCCTCACCATTCGCGCCCCTTCGAGCCCGAATTCTGCCTGCTAACTCTCCTTCCCAGGATCTCGGAGGCCAGACGTCGATCCGCCCGGTACGCGCGATAGCTCCCCTTCTCCCCCGCCACCCACTCTTCCAGCAACTCTCCCGCACCGCAGAGCTGCGCACGCTGACCTTCCTCCCCCGCCCGCAGTACTGGCGGTGCTACTACAGCAACACGGCCGCCGTCATCTTCGTCATCGACTCGACCGATATCGACCGGTTAGGCACCGCCGCCGAGGAGCTGTCCGCCATGCTGTCCGAGGAGGAGCTGCGCGACGCCGCCCTGCTCGTCTTCGCCAACAAGCAAGACCAGCCCGGCGCAAAGGGCGCCGGCGAGATATCCGAGGCTCTCAAGCTGGGCGAGCTCAGGGACCGCAATTGGAGCATAGTCGCCTGCTCGGCTATTGATGGCAGGGGTGTGGACGAGGGTATGGACTGGTTGACTGTGAGTCCTTTGCTCAAATCATTGCACTCAGCATTGGCGGTTTTCCTTGGTTTGCTAACGGCGCGTTTGCGCAGACGACGATCCAGGCAGACAATGCATAGACGTGGCAGGTTATCTTCTACTATCCATCCCTACTCGAAGCGATTCGTGTTCTGCCGCACCAAACAACGTCCCATCGGTTCTCCACAAAGATCGAGAGACCCGTCATCAACACATAAATTATCTCTTGTAATACCCGCATGAAGGAGTTTCGGGCGTCATGTTTGTTTTATCGCAGCACAAAGACTTTTTTCTGAGGTGGAACTCTCAACGTCTTTACTACGTTTCTTCGTTCCTGGATCCAGGAGATGCCGCAATTAGCCCGAAGTTCTGATTTGATTCATGAAATGTCCTTAGTAAAAGAAAAGGTTGCACCAAAACAGGAAGAGATAACGCTTACTTTACCTGTTACGGCTCATATGAGCAGACAAAGGTACGCGCTCTTGTATATCTAATGCAAAAAGCTTTTGATAAAACAAGTTTCAGACTGCGAGGCAGACAGTGACTCAATATTGGACCAAAGATTGCAGGAATCCGAGAATCAAACGAGAAAACAAAGCATCAAGATAAGAAATGCATTGGGGTATCAAATCTATGTCATCTACTCTCCTTCGATGGACCCTCATGGCTTTCACCTCTCAGACGCCATTATTCCTGCCGTATCGCGCACGCTGGAAGCAGACAAAAAGGAAGAAACGCCAATTTGCTCCTACCCCTAGCCGTTTCACGGCATGCTTATATGCGGAAGCAATCATCCACATGGTCATCTTCCTGTTTTCCGCCTATCCTAAACCCGACCAATCTCTCTAATGCCCCACGTATATTGCCCATCCATCCCTCGTTATCTCCATCACGACCGTCTACCCTCGCCTCCTCGCACACATCCTTCCTCTTCCAACCGCGCATACCCCTCCCCTATGGTCGACGCAAGCGACACCAACCCCCTACTCGACCGCCTCGACGGCGCCACCACTCCCCCCTCCTCTCCGCCGCCCACCCAGCGATACCCCTTCGTCTCCGACCCGTTCCTCGCCCGCAAAGACGGCATCCGCGAGGCAGCCAGATCCACTGCTTCGCGCCGGCTCGACACCGCGCCGCCGTCGCCAGATGACCCCTTGCTCCTCTCGCTCTCCTCCTCCCCGCGCCCATCGACATCGACGTGCGAATCCCTGCGCTCCCCCGACGGCAGCTGCTCGAGCGCGACACCGTCACCATCCCTCGTCTCGACCATCGCGCCATCCGTGAGATCGCCCCCCCTCGGCATTGGCGATGACGACGGTGGTCCGCAGGGCGACAACGCAGCCATTCGTCCCCACACGGCGCGCTCTTCCGGCTCCTGCTGCTGCTGCTCGCCCACCCAGCGCCTCTCCCGCCTCGACAACGACCGCCACCGCAGACTGGCAGGCGGCGCCGCAGCGTGCCCGGCTGCGGCGGTGGGAGTCCGGACGGCGCTGAAGCGCGCGTGCGTCGGCGGGAGCGGGAAGCTTGAGGGGAGGACGGCGGCGGCTCCGTTGCCGCCGGGCGAGGTGGGGCGGGTGGGTGTGGCGGGCGGGGAGGAGTCGTGGCCGGTGTTGACGCGGTCGGGGAGGGCGGTGGAGCTGCGGTTGGCTGTGGCGGAGGGGGAGGAGAGGAGGGAGAGACGGAGCGGGCGGGCGTCGATGGCGGGGCGGCGGCGGTGGGTGGGTGTGGTGGGTGTGGTGGGTGTGCGGTTGTTGTCGTCGTCGTCGTCGTCGTCGTCGTCGTCGTCGTTGGAGTTGCTGCTGTAGAGGCTGTGGAAGAGGTCCATCATGACGGGGTCGTCTTGGAAGAGGCGGCTGGGGGCGGAGTCGCGCTGGCGATGGTGTACGGCGGCGGGCGGCGGGCTTGGGAGCGAGGACGACGCCCTTTCGGCGCTGCCGCTGCTGAGGTGCGTCTGGAAGAGGGAGAGCTCGCAGCCCTCCCCTGCGGCGGAGCTTTGCTGGCGGCTGCGGCCGCTGGCGATGATGCTGCTTCTTCTGCGAGTTGGATCGGCGCTGGCTTCTTGGTGGTGCTGCGCCAGGATGCTCTGTCGGTGGTCCGTCTCCGTGCGTACTTGCGGCGGCGCTGATGAGTCTGTATCGAGGCGCTTCTGCGAGCCTTGGGCTTCGGCGTTCGAGTGCATCGTCCGGAGCTTGTTTTGCATGTCGCGCATGCGGCGTCGCTGGTGCCGGAAGATGAATGTCGTCATTGCGAAGACAGAGGTTGCGCATGCGGAGAAGACCAGCCATATGACGTAACCGGCACGCTCGCTGTCGTTTTGTAGTGTTTCGTACTTGGCGATAAGGAGGACGAGCGCCACGACGGTGGAGAGGAGTGTGATCTGGCCAAGGGCGATGACGCAGTAGAAGCGCTTCGAAGGCGCGCTGAAGGAATATCGGATCGGTGCCTCCATGTTGGCGAAAGAGTCGAGGATCTCAGCTTCTTCAAGAAAGGCAGAGTATGTTTGTGAGTCAAGGTTACGTCTGGTGGCGAGTATTTTCGGGAAGACAGTGTTGGTGGAAGTGGTACGTGTGGGCGAGCAGGCGTCAGGAGCCATTGCGCCTCTGGCTTATCTTCGCCGTTGCAGTAAAGTGGGTATTTCCAGAGGAAGTTAGGTATGCCTCTTCAAGTCGGATGCGTGTTGGGAGTTGGTGCTGAAACGGGGGAATATCTATCCGGGCCAGTGAACGAGTGTGTGGTAGAGAAGAAGTTGGAGTTGAAAGAACATAGAAATTAGACGGTTGGCGGGCGTGTTGATTAGCAGGATGGAGCAGCCAAGATCTAAGAGTGAGGCAATGTCGACAGTCGCCGAAGTCAGAATAAAGTGAGGTCAGGAAGGCTTGGTGCGTGAGTTGTGTCGACCACTACCTCCACGACAACGGACGCAACCTACCATTATACGCACGGGTCGAAAAGCAATCTAATTCAAAAGGAAAAGCAGATCTCGTCTGATGCATGCCATCGCCGCCGATGAGAGTCCGGGTGGAGTGACCGCTAGATTCCCTGGGGTGAGCGCCGTGGAGTATTAAACCCGGAAAACCATCCCATCCCTGCTACCCCCTCTCCCCCACACGTCGTACCTGCAGAACTGACCCACTACGCACTGGCCCGCGAGGCTTGCTGTACAAGATGAATGGAGACAAGCAAAACAAATAAAAGTCACATATGCGCGTGCACTGAAGTATCAGCTCCGAGGATCGCGACGGTGTCAAACTGAGACACCGCACATATGCAAGTGTACGGAAAAGCAGCAGGTTGCACAAGCAATTGACATTGCTCAATGGGGCTCATGCCTGTAAACGCCACCTAGCACCCCGAAAATCCGGCCATGCGGCTCCCCGTGTGCTTCCATGAACCCTGCATGCCAGCGGAGTGGGCTTAGCACCCGCTAGGATGCTCCCACTTCCACAACAGCGGCATCGACCTCCCGCCTCTTTATCTGAATCCTCTAAACAACCTTTCGTCCCAGGCGGCGATTCTCACGCTGGCGTTGGACCTTCATTGCTTCCCTCCTGCGTTTTTTCCATGCCCTGTTGTAGTCTCCCCGGTTTTCCCAGAAATGCTTCGCAAATTCGCTCTGCTGCGCATCGTCTGCGCCTGGAACCGGTGCGCTGGTAACATCGGACTTGTTCGTCCCGACCAGGACCGAATTGGCATCGATATGCATCATGCTGTCCTCCAATTCTTCATCGTCTTCCTCCTCGTCCTCGTCATTATCTCGCCAAAACTTCTTGCCAATGGCGGCAGTGTCGGGCGTTGGGGCGGCGCTACGCATGCCACGTATTTGCATGTCTTGCCGCGTGTATGGCGTGAGCGGTGGATTTGCTTCTTCTGCAACCTCTTCATCGTCATCCTCGCCACCACCAAAGAAGCTGAACGAAGTATTGATTGGCGCGAGCTTCGTTGGCGTTCCACCCTCGGGCAATTTGGGGCGCTTGAAAAGAGCCTCCAGAGGGTGAACTTCTTTTGTCGCCTCCTCCGCGGCGTTCCCGGTATTCGCTGTGGAATCAATCATCTCCACGTCTGCGCCAGGAACACCACGAGGAATGTTGTCCTGATCAGCTGCCTTCGCGTGTGCAACTGGTGGCTTGGATTCCGGCGAAGGTTGCTCTTCGGCTTCCCGTCCTTGTGCGACTTCTGACTCAGCCTCCGACGAAGACACTTCTTCAGACTCGCTTTCTTCACTGCTGCTGACGTCGGATGAGGATGTAGAGATGACTGAAGAATCATCGGAAACATCTTCATCGTCATCCTCTGACTCTTCGTCAGATGATAGAGCTGCTTTTTTAGACTTGCATCTTGCCTCGAGCGCCTCCGCCCGCTCCAGGGCAGACTGCTTCTTGGAGCGCTTCTCTTCCTTAGGGGCAGATGCCTTCCTTTCTGCGCGTTTTTGCCTCGCCTCCTCCTCAGCCTCTCTGCGCGTCCGACGCGACTCAGACTCTTGCTCCACCACATTTCCCTCTTCGTCGACCCATCCCTTGCCTTCAACGAATTCGGCAGCTTTCTTTGCATCTTTCGAGACTTTACTGGTCTTCAAGAAGCTGGCATGTTTTGTTGTTTTGGCAAACTCGTGAACAACAACCTCGCGCGAGGACTTCTTCGATTTCTTGGGCTTTTCCACAGCTCTGTCGGACTTGGCTATCGGAACGGCATTTGGTGGGAGTTTTGTCTTGAACAGCAATTCTTTGTCCGTAGTGTATTTCGAAGACTGCGATTTGTTCTTCTTCTCCTTCTTGTCCTTGTCCCTCTTGTCCTTGTGCTTGCGATCCTTCTTGCTGTCTGGCTCAGTCCAGCCACGCTTGACGTGCCGTTCATCCGGAAGCTCAAATCCTGGAAGCACGCCATCCTTGCGCTTCACCTTCTTGACCTTCTTACCGGCCTTGCGATCTTCCTCCTCTGCGCCCGCCTCGGCTGCCGCTTGTGCCTCCTCCACGATCATCTTGCGCTTTTCCGGGCGCGCGTCTTCGATGCGAACCTTGTGACCCCTCAGAATGGAGCCATTAAACTTCTTCTTAAGCTTTTGGGCCTCCATGGTGGGGAGCTCGACGTAGCCGAAGCCTTTCTCGGGAAATGTCTGAATACTGTGGTAGGAGATTTGCGACGCCTGGGGCAAGATGGAGGGCGGGATGAAAGCCTTCAGTAGGTCCGGATTAAAGGGTGTGATGTGCAGGCGCGTTCTCTCGGGCGCGGCGCTGGAGCTGCTGGAGGGCTCTTCGCGGGCGGCGGAATCTGTTGTAAGCGCTTGTGTAACGGACATTGCTGAGGTGTCGTGATGTGCGAAAGGATGAGCCACCACCAACCAGCGGGCGAAGGATGCTAGAACATAGCCGCGCAAGTGTCTCAGCTCAGCGGGCGCTGTGTTGGCTGTTGCTGAGGCGGAGAATCGCGCTGGAAGTTTTTAGGGCCCGGCGGAGACAAATTATCGAGCTCGACCCTTGCCGGGTTCCCCACTGCTGCCAAGCCGTCGCAGGGTACGCGGCCGGCAGGGCTCAGGCCATCCACAGCGCGCGCATCATCTCCAGCGCGGCCGTTTGCGATCCTCCGGCCTGCGATCCACCACCTCGCGCCGTCGACACCATGTTGGGACGAAGACATGCCCTCCTGACTCTGCTCGCCCTCCTCGCCCTGCTCTCCACCGCTCTTGCAGCCAGTATGCCGCACGCCTCCGCTCCTGCATACCTGTCCGTCCGCTGACCCTCCTCCGCTTAGCCCCGGCCTCCTTCTGCAAGTGCACTTGCTTCACCAATAGCACCATTATTCACCTCGATGACCCCTCGCCCTACAGCTCCAAATCCGGCTCCTCCAAGTCCGGTTCCTCCAAGGACTCCGGCTCCAGCCTCTTCTCGCGCGCAAAAGAATCCAAGAAGGGCAAGCGAACCTGTAACGATTGCAACAAGAAGTTCTGTTTGGACTACAACCTGCCCATATGCCACGGCGCTAAGGAGGAGGATGTATACACGGAATGCTTCCGTAAGTGCTCCCAGCATCAACAGGAATGTATGGCGCTCACATGCTTCTGCAGAGAGGGATTCAGCCAAAGACCAAGCAGTCGTCGTCATCTTCATAACTGCCACCGTAAGCCTGCTAGTCTACGCAGCTGCTCGCCCATACGTCAACCGCTGGCAAGAAGTAAGCTTAGTCGGGCCCTGCCCAGGTGATTTGAGTGCTGACAACCGGCGCAATGCAGAAGGTGAAGGAGAGAAGGTCGTATATTCCTGTAGCTACCCAGGGCGATCAATGAGCGATAGGGAAAAAAAAATGGCGCCCAGTTTTTTATATACCCAACCAAATCCATTCATGTTCAGAAGTACTCCGGACGCTCCACACCCGTGATGCACCTCTATGCTACATCCCATCTCAATTTGGGAGGTATAATATGATACAATGGAAGCTTGAAAGCAAGCGGCCAGCTTTTATGGGGCAAAGGATTTCGCCTCCGTCCTCAACTCATCGTCCAGTGATCCAGCTCGTCCAGCTCTTTGACTTTTGCGTTGCAGTCTGTGCCGCCTCTTCTGCCATGAGATCCAAGGGCCCGGGAGCCTGAGCCTGTGCCTTCTCGCCCTCTCTTCTCTTATCCTCCACTGCCTGCAATATCCCGAGGCCTTGTTCCTTGGCTTCCTGCGCATCGCTACGGATTGCATCCCAGGCGTCCTGCGTCTTGTCGGACGCCTGGAACGCCGCAGCGCCGAGCTTACCGCCCTCCTTCTCTTCCTTCGAGAGGCCTCCGAAGAGGCTCTCTTTCGCGCGCGTGAAAATGCCCTTCTTGTTCTTCGCGTGCTCCTGCTTGTTGCGCTCGTTGTTGAGTAGAAGGACCTGGTCCTCGGTAGCCGTGCCTGCCGCGACAGCTTGCTTCGCCTCGGCGAGAGAAATTGCATGCTTCTGGTTCTGCTCGTGGAACCATTCCCTGCGCTTCCGCCTGTTGTATACTATCATGTCGCCCAGGGCAAATACGGTAACAACACCAGCAATACCTAAGACCGTTCAGTCAGCCGGATGCGTCGTGTTGGTGTTTGCAGCACATTGCGCTCACCAGTGATGGCAATCAAGCTCAGCGCCGTTACCCGGTGAGCTCTGTCCGCCCACACTCTGCCTCCCGCCACAACCTTGTCGAATGTCGACACCTGGTCAACCTTCGCCTTCTGTGCCGCCGCTCTTAACCTGTTGATCTTCTGCTGTGGCGTTTCATTCTTGGGCGCGGGCGCCGAGTTGAGCGGGATGTTGGTGGATTTCGAGTGCGCGTACGGCCCGGTGGCCGTGAAGCGCGTGGCGTCCATTGCTGAGCGAGGCGACATTCTGAACGGTCTTCCGCGGCTCAATGCGTATCAAGCGGGGCTTCCAGACACGAGAGCTTGCGAGCGCTGGGCGGGACGGCGGGCGGTGTTCGTTGCGGGAGGGCTGCGCAGATGCTGCTGCTGCTGCGGTGGGCGGCCTCGTATGATGCTTTGGTCGCCGATGAACTTTCTCATGCAGGGATCTCAGCCAATCGCCCGTGCGCCAATGGGAATCCAAACGTCAACGGCATCGCCGCAACCCTTTCTCCGACTTCATTCGAGCACTCCCAGGCGACTGTGAGCAGCGCTGCAAAGAGCTGTGGGTTTGCTGGATGCGAAATGTGAATGTCAAGCTGAACTGAAAGGCTCATCGCTGTTTTTGCGGGATCTACCCACCGCGTCCGCTCTCTTCAATACACGGCGAGTCTCATCATGGAGCAGCAGAGCAATTCACAGGCGCCGGATTTGGCGACAGTGCTCAGAAACCTCGCCGCGCTCGCGCCTCCTCCTGCTCAGCAGCCGACAGGTCCGTCTTTGGATGGGAGCCAGAGTTCTGCGACTCCGCAGGCTCTTCCTGATTTCGGACGCCATGCCGTTCCTGCACACCCTGCCAACCATCGTCAGTCGTCAGATCCGAGGCTCGCTGGGTGTAGCCAGAAACCCGCATCGCAGAATTATTCCAGCGTTTCGACAACTCCACCTGGGTCTCCTCTCCCTGCTCTTGTGCCGCAATCTTCCGCACCAACGCCCATTGATCCAGCAACCATCACCGAGTGGGCCCCCGGTCTCCGGTGCATTACCAAAATCGCTGCTCAAAATCACAATTTCAAGCCGATCATCCAGAAGGTAGATTGTCTTGTCCTTGTTTCAGCGTGCAGTGCTAACCAGCATTCCTTAGATGATCGCGGACCAGCACGAGCACGAGCTGATCTGGTGGGGCGGCCGCCAGGCGCTCATGAGCCAAAGTGCAAACAAGGAGCAGCTGAAAGCCTATGACAGGAAAGTTCACCGCGCGCAGAGCGAGATGTTCTACGTCATGTCCGGACAGCTGAAGAGTCTCGGCGTACCCTTCTTCGGCGTCAAGCCTGGGCTTGTTGCGAGTGCGGAGGAAGCGGCAGCCGGCGCTGGATCTGGTGCAGATTCCAAGGCGAAGGTCACTCCGGATGAGTTGTTGAAGTTGCAGAAGAAGATGATCGAGTATCTTGAGGATATGTACAAGGACTGAAAATTCCTTGTGATGCAATTGAGATTCGCCTTGTTGCCTGCAAGCTCGGCGAGTCTATTTCCGGTCCTTACAAGCCAGTTTTCTGAGACGTACATGGCTGGGATCAAGTTGTGATTATAGGGGCTGGTTGTGCTCAGCTTCTGTACACCCACTCTTCACTACTTGCTTGTTGTCGAAAAGTCATTGGCTAACGGGTACAAGCACAGTGATGGTGGGTTGTTCATCAAATGTGAAGTGAGATACTCTCCTGAGAGCATTATCCTGGTACCCAAGATGGAACAATCTACCAGAGAATATAGTTACAAGTATCTACAAATTATTAAAGTATTTCACTTCCGCGAGCGTCCAGCAAAATAACGAGATGACGGTAACATTGCTAAGCTTTTTGGCGAGCAATCATGATCTTGTGGTATTTGAGTAGCTTGTCCATAATGTCAAGAGCGAAGGTGTATGAACGTGCATCCCCTCGTGGGAAGTTGAAGCATTCGCCTGCATGATCTGGTGTCAGACTATTCATTCACGTCCAACGATGTGCTTCAACACCCCGCAGAATGTGTGGTTCTGGAAGGTCTGGAAGGGAAGGCATGGTCATTGATTCAGCGTGACCTCACTGGTTGGCCGCGCCAATCAGAGAGCCAGAAGGTTTGGTGCAAACGTGCGCATGCCAAATATGGCAGCAACGATCGAGCAGTCATTACCAGCGCTCGCACCTGCCTTCCCAGCGGCCCGTTTGCCATCGTCCACTTGCGGCTAGCGTCTGGAGCGCAGGTTTATATATCTTCGTCCTCAACCGCTCCACAACCTTTTTTTTCCTCCACCACACCTTTCGTTCGCACACGCACACGCACTCTACATCCCACTCCCTCCCTATCGTGTTCGCATACACTCTCGTTCATTGCCCTCACTGTTGCGTCCACAATGGTCACGATGGCCTCACTTCCGTCGGCCTTTATGGCCTTTCTTCTACTCCTGCTCTTGGGTGTCCAGATCAACGGTCAGGTCGCCAGGTCAGTTACCCTCACTCCAGATCTTTTTGCAATTTCAGATACTCCTTACTATGCCACAGCTGTGACACTATCTGCCTGAACGCCAACGCTACCGAATGCCATGTCCCGGCCAACGAGTACATTCAGGCTCTCTGTTGCCCGACTGAGCGTCCCATCTGCGCTACAATCCTTGGCAGCACCGGCTGCTACGCTCCCGACCAGGTCCCGACTATCATCGCTCGTCGCGATGCGACCGAGACTGACAACGGCCCGTCCCTAATCGGCATGACCGCTTCGTTCGTGACTGGTTCGCCCGGTCCCATCACTGGAGCTACTGGAGCCTTCACCATCTATCCGTCGTCCAGCTCGTCCGCCAACACCTCACCTAGGGAGGTTTCGACCGTTGTTTCCTCACCCGTGGACACTTCGACAGGTGGCTATCCTTACTCGACGATCAGTCTGTTTTGGAGCTCGTCCTCCACCGTTTCAACCAGCACCACGACCGTTCGGACTCCTGTCACCTCTACCAGCACGTTAATGGTGACAACCACCACGTTCAAGAACTCGTCCGCTCAAGTTTCTTCGACTCCCATCATCTCATCTGCGATAGACCACTCCACAGCCGTGCTCGCCACTAGTATCACGACTGTTTACCTGTCGACCCGCACTCACACTTCGACTGCGATTACCCTCGTGAGCACGTCAGATACCGGCTCGTCTATTCCAACGCCGACTTTCCAGGCCCGTGGTCCTGCTCCTGCCAAGTCCAGCGATCCCGTCTTCACCCAGTATCCTTGGCCTACCTTCCCCTTCACCCCGGAGCCGTTTACCCCGGAGCCGACCGCCATTGTCACCATTACCGTCTCACAGCCCGTTTACACCCACGCTGAACGTGGTGAGGCGGTGACCAGCATCTCCATCGCCAGCGATGATGTGGCCACTGTCACTGCTACGGGTGTGAGCACTACGTTCCCACTGGCATTGATCACTGATAGCACAGCCGCTATTCCCACTTCTTGCCAGCGCTATATCAGTCGTTCAACTCAGGGCAACACCTCGGTCTGGCTCACTTACGTTGCGCGTGACTGTACGGGCGTTCCCACTACACCCGGCTCCGACACGACCATATTCGCCACCTCGACTTCGACCACCATCGTTTCGAGCACTTCGACCGAGTCGTACACCCACTGCTTCTTGTCATCCCACATTGACGCGTGCGACAGCTTGTTCCCGCCTACGGCGACCAGCTCCTCTACCTCAACGCCGACGACCTCCGTCCCATCCACTGTCGCTGGTCTCGCTGCAGGCGAGTCGTCTTTGAGCTTCGACTTGGCCCCCTCGCAGACCAGCGCTTCAGCCGATACATCTAATGACGCCTGTGCCGGTGCCAGCACCATGTACATCACCATCTCGGCCACTCCCGCTACGTCCACGTACACTTCCTGGATCATGCAGACGACCAACATCGGCTCCACTTCCTCCTCGATGGTCATCGTGAGCGGTGCCTCTAGCGACTCTTCGACGTCTTCCCTGGTCGTTGTCAGCGGTGCTACTAGCGACGGCTCCACGTCTGTGGAGAGCAACACCAGTGCGGATCCCGCTTCCACCGGCGACATTGGTAGCACGACTATGGGTAACAGCTCGACTATCGCTTTGCCGACTACCCCCCCTGCTACTCTAATCATTCCGACCACTCCGGTCACTCCAGTCACTCCTGGTAGCCCTAGCCCTACTGTGTTCAACGGTGGTGCTGCGGCCGTCCAGGGTGGCAACTTCGCTGGCCTGCTGGCCATCATCACTCTTGTCCTTGTTTTCTTCCAGTAGATAGAGGCTGCATGGGTGTGCTTTCACTTATTACTACGATCCGACTCGAGATACAGTCGAGATCGCTCTTGCTAATGCGAGCATGGTACTAACCATGCTGGGATAGCCCGTAGATGGTAGTTCAATCAATGATGACATTCAGTTGACTGCATTTCGTGATCACATAAGTGGAGTTGAGGACCCAACTGAGACGTAGTAACTTGTGCTGCCGCTGAACAGAAGTCATGGTCCGGATTGTTCGTTGAGCTGCCAATGCGTGATCATCTGATGTTACAATGACCTTACATGTTGATATGTGTTTCAACAAGTCAATCATGAATGCACTTTTGCCGAAGAAGAACAAAATTTAGCAAAAGCCTCCTCATCCATTAAGAGACCTGCTTTGCAGTGTAATACCAGAACTCATTAGCTCCGAAGCAATTATTTTAAATTCTGCAGATTTCGTAAGGTAGTCGTGCCTATGCAAGTTCATGTCAGCAGTCGCGAATAGAAACGCTGCTCTAGCGCAAATTCATGGATTAGAGCATGAATAAGCTTTATCACATGCATGCATCACTACAGTGCAACGGTTGCTTCACCTCGTATTCCTTTCCAAATTCCTTCAGGTAATGTGTACTTGGTACTAGGAATATTGATGATGCTATGATTTTGAGGCCGATAAGCTGTTTCTCTCAGTTGCGGGCGGAAGTGTTGGCCGTGTTGTTAGTAAACGTGGAATGTTGGGCCCCCCTGCATTTTGCATCTTGGCCACGCGGCAGTGTCATGACATACTCTCGGGAGCTTCCCGAACCGACACGCAATAATCAAAAACGGGCGATCATCATATTCGTAAGGCTTCGTCGTAGATAACTATATCGGCTATCAAGCGAGAGGAACGCACGGATTTCTTCGTTTGTCCGGACCACCAGCGTAGGACAACTGGCAGCGTCATCGGCATTGGATTGTATTACGTGACGACCGGACACGCAAGACAAAGTTCGAGATGTTTGCCTCCCCCACCGGGTTTTCCAGGATGACCTGTCACTTTCCTTTCCAGGGTCTTTCCATTTTGCGGGTGCATTGCAGCGGGCTAAGTCATTTCGCGAATTTGCTGGGCCATGCGCAGAGAGGCATGCCAGCCTTGAACACTAACGGCGGCCGGTATGTAGGCAGGCCGGCCGAATGGAGTTGGCGTGGTCTGTCAGCCAGCCGCGGCTTGCGCATTGCGTGGATGCAGAGTCAGAGGCGTCATCGTCCTGGCGTACCCAGCGGGCAGGAAAGCTCTGTGCTCTGCAGAGCTCCACACGGCCACGTCCCTCTTGCTGGCCTGCTAGTCGCGCCGCTCCATAGGCTCGCCGATGATTGCCGCTTGAGGTAGGATCACCAGTGGATTCGATCTGTGATGCACCGCAGATCAGTGAATCGTGTGGGAAAGCCAAGCGGCATTTTCATCGGAGGCTCCAGAGGGTGCTGCTGGGGGGAATAGCAAGACACGAGCCACGGCGCAAAGTTTGGAAAGACGAGCGAGCTGAGCCCCTTTTTCCCTAGTGACAGGGTTTCGTGCGTATGTGGCGTGGGTAGGCTGCGCAGGGAGAGGGCGGCGGCGGAACAACGGCCAGGCCAGAAAAGCAGCGGCGGTCGCCAAGCGAGGCCTAGCGGGGCGCCGCCGCTGGACCTTGGGATGTCGGGCACCTGGGATTCGCTCGTGCCTGGACGGTGGCGCGTTTCACCCTTCCTTTGCCCACGTCCCTGCGGGAGTACGGCTCTCAAGCTTTTCGAGTCCTTCATTCCTTTTCCCTCAGGACCTCACTCCCAGACACGCCGCGTTTTTATTCCTTCGTTTCCTGTTCCTGTTCACCAGCAAACCGACGGCGGGCCTTCGTTCAATGCTCGTCTAGACCCTGCCTTCTTTTTTTTCCCACTGCGCCAGTTTTACCACCTCACGCCGGCGTGCCCAGCGTGCATTCCTACCGAAGGCTTTTTCGTCATTTTGCGCGCGGAGCATCTTCAGCCCCTTGACATTTAAGACACGCCGAAGCCTTCGCGATCTCCTCGCGATCGTCACGTCGGAAGCTTTATTGAGCTGTGTCCCGGCGCCTGCTCCACACTGACTGACTCTCCACCGCGGCGCTTCTCCACAACGATCACCATTCAAATGTCCACCAACCCCCCGAAGTCGCCCAGGTCGCCGTCCCATCGTTTCTCCCGTCAGGGTTTCCACCCTCTGCGCGACAATCCCAGCGACATGGCTCCCAACGACGCAACCATTGACATCCCACTCGAGCCTGTCACCAGCCGCACGCCGTCCTCGACCGGTATGCGCAGTGGCAGCGCTGCTCCAATCACCCAGATCCCCACCACTGAGACCCCCAATGAGAAGTCGGGCCACCATCACTTTGGCCGACGCGTGAAGAAGCTCGACTCCAAGGGCGAGCCTCTCGGCACTGTTGGTTATGATGGAGAGGAGGACTACATCAATCGCGTGGGCAGGATTTACTACAAGATCCTCAATTTCAGCATTATCACTCGCTACTTTATCTACGTTCTGCCGTTGGCTCTCTGCATTGCAGTACCCATAATTGTAGGTGCTACCGTCGCTACGGACGCGAAGATTGGCGGTGTGCGGATCGTCTGGTGAGTCGTGCTCCCCGATCCGAGATCTGCACGTCACTGACACATTTCCAGGTTCTTCACATGGGTCGAGGTCGTCTGGCTCTCCGTTTGGATTTCCAAAATCGTGGCCCATTTCCTTCCCAAAGTCTTCCAAATTCTGGCCGGCGTCGTCAGCTCCGGAGTCCGCAAGTATGCTTTGGTTCTTCGTGCGCTTGAGATCCCGCTCTCTCTGGTCGGCTGGGCCGTCACTTCTCTTGCAACTTTCATTCCTTTGATGGTCCACAACCCCGACATTCAAGCCCAGGCGAAGGCGGAGAAAAAAGCATCATCCAACAACACCTCTACCGCAGATTCCGTCAAGGAATGGGAGAAGGTCGTCCGTCAGCTCCTTGCCGCAGCTGTCGTCTCTGCATGCGTCTTGCTCGTTGAAAAGTTCCTTATCCAGCTCATCAGCATCAACTACCACCGCAAGCAGTTCAACGCGAAGATCAAGGAGAACAAGCGCCAGGTATTCCTCCTTGGTTTGCTCTTCGATGCTTCCAGGGCGCTCTTCCCATCCTACTGCCCTGAATTTCAGGAAGAAGATTACATCATCAACGACTCACTGAGGCTGAACATTCCCGGTGCCAAGAAGAGTCACGCACGGTCCGGATCGGCGACCCCCATGCGTCTCCTGCATGATGTAGGACGTGTCGGAGATAAGATTACCTCTGCTTTTGGCAACATTGCTTCCGAGATCACTGGCAAGCAAGTCTTCAACCCTGATTCTGCCCACAACGTGGTTGTCGAGGCGCTCGAGAAACCGCGTTCCTCCGAGGCTCTTGCCAAGCGTCTTTGGATGTCTTTCGTCGTCGAAGGCAGAAACGCCCTCTTTCATGATGACATTGTCGAAGTTCTTGGCTCTGGCCGGGAAATAGAAGCTGAGGAAGCCTTCGCGGCTCTCGACAAGGATGGCAATGGCGATATCAGTCTCGACGAGATGATCCTTACGGTCACGGAGATTGGACGTAGCCGCAAGTCTGTGGCTACTAGCATGCACGATGTTGATCAAGCGATCAACGTGCTCGATGGTTTGCTCGCCACTGTCGTCTTTGTTATCTGTGTCTTCGTCTTCAGTAAGTCTCACCCAAGTGTTCTTGAGGACCACAGACTGATCTTTCAATAGTCGCATTTTTGAACTCCAGCTTTGTCACTACACTTGCGACTGCCGGAACGGCCCTGCTTTCTCTTTCCTTCGTTTTCTCAGTC
This sequence comes from Botryosphaeria dothidea, assembly GCA_011503125.2. Lineage (NCBI taxonomy): Eukaryota > Fungi > Ascomycota > Dothideomycetes > Botryosphaeriales > Botryosphaeriaceae > Botryosphaeria > Botryosphaeria dothidea. The sequence goes on along the minus strand of WWBZ02000033.1, from coordinate 4,020,760 downwards.
ACTGCTCAGGAAGTCCTCGGTTCCTGCATTTTCCTCTTCGTCAAGCACCCCTACGATGTTGGTGACAGGGTCGACCTCACCAACGGAACAGACCAGCTCACCGTTGAGCACATCTCTCTCCTTTTCACTGTCTTCAAGCGTGTGAACAACGGTCGCACTGTTCAGATACCCAACATTGTTCTCAACAGTCTCTGGATTGAGAACACCAGCAGGTCTCTGGCCATGAGGGAACAGATTCCCGTCTACGTTGCGTTCGGAACTTCCTTTGAGGACATCACTGCTCTCAAGGACGAGATGCAGAAGTTTGTCCGCGATAAGGAGAACTCTCGCGACTTCCACCCGGATATCGATATTGAGGTCAAGGGCATCGCGGAGCTCAACAAGCTGGAACTCCAAATCGAGTGTCGCCACAAGAGCAACTGGGGCAACGAGATGCTGCGGGCTACGCGTCGCAACAAGTTCATGTGCGCTCTCGTCCAGGCGCTTCGCAAGATCCCTATCGAACCTCCTGGTGGCAGCGACGCCGCGCTTGGATCCGCCGACCAGCCCTCGTGGTCTGTCGCCGTGACTGCATCTGAGGCTCAGGAGCGCCGCCAGGCATATCTTGAGGAAAAGGAAAAGGGCCGCCTGTATCCGTCAAAGAAGGAGGCGCCAGCAGGCAATTCCTCGGGTGTCGATTACCTCGGCGCTGGCCTCGGCCAAGAGAACCAGGCTATTAACACGCTGACGGCTCGACCGGTTGGCTCGGATCCGTATCGGGATGATGCATTCCGCGAACGTGCTGATCAAGCCGACATCAATCGCACGGGTTCGATCGGAGGCAAAAGCATGGACGCTCAGGACGCGGAAGACGTACGCAACACGTTGAAGCGTGAGAGCACCAAGGGTAAGCGCAAGGCCGGCCCGACCAGCCCCTCGGCGATCATGGTCTCGGGCCCTGGCGGCCAAAATGATGAGTACTACGAGTACGGCGGGGCGCAGAACATGAGCCCTGTGAGCCCACAACAGAGCCAGGGCTCGTACGGCTCGCCGCAGAGCTACCAGTACCAGCAGTTCCCTCAGGGCAACACAGCGTACAAGCCTCTGCAGCAGACTACGAGTCAGCAGCAGCAACGAGGCCAGCAGCAAGGCCAACAGCCCCTCCCGCGCAAGCCGAGTAATCCCTACGCGCAGTCTCCGTAGTCGACACAGCAGAAACCAATAATTGCGCGCGTAGCCGGCAGCGGGGCTGTGGTTGCATGATGGGACGAGTTTGACGAATCTTCTTTCGGTCCTTTAGGATGGAAAATGGATACGGCATGGGTGTCGGCGGGTTGGTGGTGGGACTGGGGAGGGTGATTACTATTTCCGTTCGCTCCTGCATAGGCGGCGGCCCGAGTGGCCTTGGTTTTTCATTTTCATCTGCTTCATGTATAAAAGGCGGCGCCCTTGTTTTCTTATGGTTTTGCTCCCATCGGGGTTTCACGCCTAATAGGTCACACTCGGTTGAACCTAATGCCTTGGCCGGGATGCAGCCGGCAGCGGCTTAGTCAGATCAGCTATGTAAAACACGCAGCACAGATTGCTTGGTTGAAAGATGTTCCAACAGTGCAAACGCTAGTGTCAGTGAGTGAGTGAGGCGCGGAGAGGCTGGCAGCGATGAGACGGGTTTTGCGCTGGGGATCGGCGGCAGCGGCCAGAATCGGTCGGACGAAATACGTGCTGCTTGGTGTGTTGTTCGACGGGTTTTCTTGGACGAGGAGGGGGATTCGTGCTCAGCTCACCCGAAACGGCAGCTGCGGAAGCAGTCGAGGGCGAGGTGAGGCGGGGATTGGCCGGGGCGAGTGCTGCAGTAAGTAGTCCTCGGTCCTTACGTAACCTGATGCTGGGCCAGGTTGCAGGACGCCGCGGCGAGGGATGATGGGCTGGACTGTTGGTAGAGGGGCGGGTATTTGGGGGGGGGGGAAAAGGGGGCATGGATCGCTAAGCCCTCCAAGAATAGAGCTGCAGCAGGATCGAGCATCAGGCGGACGGGCGCTGGCTCGTTCTTTGGTGGACGACGACGACGGCGAGGCTGCGGCAGGGCGGCGACTGGAGAGCGCGGATTGGTAATCGTAATGATGGGGTGCTGACGAGCGGTATTCGGAATAGCCGGAAATATCTAAGTAAGCAAAGTCCGAGACGAGTGTCTACCGCCGGCGCTGCTGCTGCACTTCTTCGCCAGACAGCTGCTTGAGGCAGGCGCTCTCTCTCTCTCTCTCTCTTTGACCTGCTGCCTGCTGCGCGTGCAACCGGTCTGACATAACGCGGACGCCTGCCTGCGCGTGCTGTGCAAGAGTGAGGAATCTCGGGCTTCGGAAAGCGGAACGGCAGCTGTTCCCGACGCGGCCTGCCTCCTCTTGGCTCCGCCTGGACCGCCCCGTCCGCCGAATACCTTATTAAAGCCCGTGGCCAGTCTCCTCCGCCCGTCTCAGTCAGAAATTATTCATCAACGCATCAAGGTAAGTTAGAGCCTCCACCAAGCCTCACACGCGCGAAAGCATGAGACGAGCTTCACTGCGCCCTACGTCGCAATCATGCCCGCGCGAATCTGCGCCCGCGGCGACCTGCGCTCACCTGTGCTCCTGCCAGACGCTCCCTTTTGCCTCCGCCCAAAGCGCATCTCTCCTCCCACGCTCCACGCCAGCGCCAGCCCTCCGCCGCCAGCTTCCTCCCCACGTCGCGGGTTGAATGACGGCCGCCACGAACGCCTGGGGCTACACGATGAATCAATCGCCTTCGGTGAGTCTAATCTGACTGCGCTCGCCCCAGCCGCTTGGTTTGGCGACGCCTAAATGCTAACCCATTCGCGCGACCGCTCCAGGGCTCCACGCACAATCTCGAGATGAGTAAGCCGGACCATCCACCTTCCCAGCTGCATCCTCCGCTCAAACCGCCCACCGCCAGCTCCTGCTAACTCCGCCTTCCATGTCCCCAGGTTTAAGAGAGCACCTCATCGCCGCTGGCGCTGGCCAGCCTCCTCCACCGCCCCAGCAGATCACCCCCGGCCCCACGGCGCATCCCCCCGATCATTCTCAACACCAAGGACTCGACCCTTCCATCACCGCCGCCGGCTACCCCATGAGTGCTGGCGAGGCAGCAGACGGTCATATGAGTGAGGGAGGCCGCAAGGGCCGTCGCGAGCTCTCGACCTCAAAACGTGCCGCCCAAAATCGCGCCGCTCAGGTTAGCTCACCTCACCTCACCTCACGCGCTCCGCCCTCGTCGACGGCCCGCAGCTAACGTGCAGCACAGCGAGCTTTCCGCCAGCGCAAGGAGGAATACATCAAGTCGCTCAAGGACCAGGTCGAGGACTACAAGCAGATGGCGGAGCAGTTCCGCGCCATCCAGGCCGAGAACAACACGCTGCGCGACTATGTCATCAGCCTGCAAGCCCGCCTCATCGAGTCGCAGGGCAGCTATCCCGAGCCGCCGAGCAACATTGACTTGTCGCGCCCGCACACGGAGATCCCGCCGCCCGTTCAGAACATCCAGTCCCCGCAGTCGCAGAATGCTGCCCCGCCGCAACATCCCCAGCAGCCTGCGCCGACCGCGCCCATGTCCGCCTCGGCTGCCCACCAGCTCCAGCAAGCGGCGGCACAGGCTGCGGCGGCCCAGGCCTCCAGCGAACACCTGAACAACGGCTCCAAGCACAATCATGAGGAAGCACAGTACATTCCTGCGTCGAACGACTATCCCCCGGCTAAGAGGCAGAAGAGCGATGACACCGCTGTCAATTCAGGTAGGCCATAATTTTCTTTTTCTTTTTCTTTTTTCAGAGGTCCACAGTTCCATCTGGCGTAAATGGAATGTCCAGCCAAACCGGAGGCTCGCGTTCTCATTTCGGTTGTCTTCAATGATGTTGCGAATTCAGTCTAGGATTCGTGTTTCCATCCACTCCCCAGCACTGCAACTCTCCTTACGCCCAGGGCCAATCACCGTATCTCAACAAATATCCCGGTCTTGAGGTACCACGCTCCAGTACCTATTCCAGTCCTTATGCCCCGGTTCAGCCTACCGATCCTACCCAATTTGGCTCGGCTTTTGATGATGCATTGGAGGCTCAAATCAACCAGGAATTACACTCTGGTGTTAGTCCCCTTCTCAACTATGAGGACGATTCGGCTCCGGTCTCAGCACCTGCTTCATCTCCTACCCCGGCCCCAAAGGAAGAGCCCAGCATTCTTGAGATTGTAGACCGGATGATTGCACGCAGCCGTCCTCCGCCGCCGCCCCGTGCTTTCATGAACACCTACTTTCAGCTGAACTTTAACGACGGATGGGATTTCTCTGATGACTAATCCTGGATGTTGGCTACCGGATTGTTTACCATCTCTATGACGTGGATACTTTCGGCACAGATCACGCTGACCAATCGGCTCCCACAGCACAAGCCGCACCCGCAGCGCCAACCGCAGGCGCAGGTAATGAGCAGTAACAACACTGCGTTCGACGCGTTTCGCAACTCTCATTCCCTCGATGTGGGAACTCATCCGCAATGCCTTCACGCTGTATTTCATCAGAGAGGCTGTGAGAGTCGAGAGCAGTCAACACGGGCGACCTTGAACGTGAAAGTATACTGCCGAGAGACGCAATTGTTTCCCGTCAATCTTTCCTTTTTCTTTTTCAAACCCTGGGCGGCTATCACATCACCCATACACATACCGTTGCGAGGTGTCACGGAGGGGTGGGAGTCTTTTACTCATGGCGTACGGCGGATTCATCAGCCCTGTGTACTTTTTTTTTTTTCTTCTTCTTTCTTTTCTAACGTGTTTCTTCTTCCAGCGAAGAAGAGCTGTTTGAGGGTGAGCGGAGGTGAAATAGCTGGAGGGTGATCAGAAGCGGATGTTGCCTTGCTTTTTGTGTTTGCGGCACCCCATCGATCAATATGGAGGATCACTGGTTGATGGTGTTAAGTTTCTTGCCGGACATGTTCGATGTGGAGCCGAGTCATATAGAATGTGGGAATCGAGGAAGCTGTTAACCCTTATCCGGCTGCTTGTGTACGGCAAGCGGGTATTCTTCAGTGATTTTTGCGCGTTCATGAAATTAGCCCAGGCGATGGAAGTTGTCCAGCGTTTGTGGATGGACAGTTGACGCACGAGTCCGGAGGCGAAGGCACGGGCGGAACTGGCTGCATTCCTCTGTTGAAACGACCGTGAATACGAAGATGGAGGCCGAGAGCCTAAATGTTCGGTGAGCATCCCCGCTATATGTGTTTCCCTAGTTCCCTTTTTCCCCGCCGTTTCGCCCACCCCTTTAATATCTACGGGGCTGTGGGGTGACGTCGGTTTGCTTGGCAACAAAGTCCAGCGGTGCCAAATTTAGCAAGGTTCGAGCCTTATGAGCTTCCGCTCGTATTTACACTTCCCACAACCTGCCACCTTAATCATGCTTCTTTTTCGTCTTACGATGGCGGATCAACCGCGCCGCTGACCGTGCGCGAGGCGAGTATTAGCAGTAGCTATTCGTTGTTCGCCGAGTTCTTCTACACTAGGGAGAGCACGAGTATCGACGTGGCAAGGGAATGCTGTTGTGAGCGAGGCAAGGGCGACTTCTTTCTTCTTTCCCCTTTCCTCGGCCCGGAAAGGTCGGCTCGCGTACTGTTGTTCGACGTTTCTCCATCCAGGACGGACCGCACGCTGCACGTGTGCTCCCGCATACTTTCGGTATCCATGTTTCCTGCTCGTGTTGTCACGTAACCGCCAAGAAGGCTGAGACCGTCCGTCAATAACTATATGATCGACGAGCCAAGGGATGTCTCCGAGATGGCCGTGAAGGGGCCTAGAGTATATAAGAGGGTGTGGTCAACGATCTGCGTTTCCTTTTTGCTTTCTTTACATACCTACCTTATATTGTCGAGAGTTCGCTCTTACTATCCTTTTTCAAATCCTCGTATACCTCGAAGCACTATACAGCACATTTCGCAAATATGCACGGCCTTCTGTCTACCGCTCTGCTCTGCATGAGCGCCGCTCTCGCCGGCGCCACCACCGTCGCCGAGGATGGCAAGACTTTCCACATCTGGATGGACTACTCCCGTGAGTTTCCCTTCCTGCCATTCAGACCAAACATGCCCTGCTGCCATCACGGCACACTCTCTCCGTGTCTCCAAAAGCCGATCCCACCACCACCTCCACCACTCAGCCCCCGCTTCCATCCCCCCCCCCCCCCCCACAAAAGAAAAAAACTAAACCTCCCCTCAGGCTGCGATACCCCCGATGCCCTCAAACTCCAAATCTCCGACTTCAACGCCCCCTCCTCCACCCCCGACCCCGAACCGTCCCACCAGCCCACCGGCGAATACCTGCTCTCCCTGACCGGGCCTTTCCACGGCTCCGTCACCCTCCTCCAGCCCGACCGCATGGGGCCCTACCGCCAGCAGTACCTCGACCTGCGGCTGTACGCGGCCGACGACGCCGGGCCGGACGACGTGCTGGGCAACGCGACGTTCGTGCCCGGCGCCGAGGTCAGGAACTGGGACGGCGTGAAGTGGGGGAGCGTGGAGAAGGGGCTGTATCCGGATGGCGGGGTGGAAGCGACGGGGGTGGTGGATGGGGTGGCGGGCACGACGGTGACGAGGAAGGCCGGGGATGGGCTGTTTTTGGAGTGGGTAAGTGGCCTTTTCTCTTCTTCTTTTTCTTATCCTTTTTGTCTTGCTGTGAACAAACGGATGGTTCGGCTAATGTGGGGTTGACAGTGCACGAAGAAGGCGGACGAGGCTTGAGCGTCTGCTGGATTGGAATGGACCGGGGAGATGGGGGTGGTGAGGTGTTGTAAATATGTGTATATGACGACTCTTTTTCGAAAATGTGAACCGAATGTTTTGCGGGTGAAATGCGCTATACTTCTGTGGAAGTATAGCTTTTCTCTTTCGATATTTGATTCCTGTTCTTTCTCTCTCTTCCTTCTTTCTTCAGACTTTGGGGCTCATGAGCCACTTCGTCACCATCGTCAAGATTCCCTCCGCCCATAAATTGTGGGCTCTCCATCCCAGGACCGGACTTTCTCCAATTTCTCCTTCGGGGAATCTTTCTGTGTCTGATCTCAGTTTCGGTGAGGAACCCAACAGTCGTGTGCATTAGAAAACTTGTAAACGCTTAGACTCACTATTCGTGGTTAAGTACCTTGTGCAACTGGTACAAGATATTCACACATACTTGCATAACCATGGCAAGCACCCGCTATGGTGTATATAAGTAAGTGTTAAACCAAAAGTACCGAACACTGTGATTTGCGGCACGCTTTATAGATGAGATTGTCTATTTTCGGAAGCGGGACAAATGATTGGCTGTTAGATAAGCATGCAGTGACCTCCGTGTCCGACTACGCTGAACCCAAACCCCGCTCACCAGGCTCTCAGACACCTTGACTCGCATGCACAAGAGCCTCAAGCACCTTGCTAAGTAGCAGGTTTCTCCTCCGAAGACCCATCGGTACTGTATGCCAGAGCTTACACTGATACAGCTGAGGTCTCGGACCTGACAGTGAAGGCCAACCACGATGGCCGTTCCAGCCAGAGCCTTGCCGCAGATCAACCTTCCAGTGCTCCTCAAAGACTCTACTGCGCAAGGAGAGAGCCTCTGGGAACAAGCATTCAACAAGCTTTGTGCAGGTTTAGCTAAGGAGCCGATCCGAGATCCTGTCGCAACGACATTTCGCAAACGAAAAGAGGAAGCTGAAAATGATAGGAGTGACATCATCAAGCTGACACTACATGATTGCACTACTCATATCAACAAAACATTGGACAGAGATCCTTGCATCGTAATCATTGATGCTTTGGACGAATGTGATCCAGTCCGTAGACACGAGCTACTCGAAGCCTTGGACAACATCATCCAAAACTCATCAAAACCTCGTAAAGGTCTTCATATCTAGTAGGAATGACACTGAAATTGTTATCAAACTGGAAGAATCACAGAGCGTGTACATCACAACTTCAGACAACTTTACGGACATCGCACGGTTTGTCAACGTCGAGCTCGAAAGTGCCATCAGGAGAGGCTCGCTTCTTCATGGAAATGTCAGTGTCCAGTTGCACAAGCATATCATAGCTTCTCTGTTGATAGGTGCTCAAGGGATACATGTTAAATCCTGACTTAGCAAGAAAGAGAAGTATTGACCAGCTTTTGCCTCGGGTTTCGCTGGGTCAGTCTGCAAATGCAGAATATTTGCAATTCTCAACGTTTAAAGCTCCCTGAAGACGTCGAAGAGGAGCTGGAAAAACTACCTTGGATTCTCAAAGAGTCATATGATGTCATCTACGAGAAGATCATCGATTCCGGCCCCAGGAGCGGAAGATTGGCAGAGAGGATGATTTCGTTACCTCTTTGTGCGAAGACACATCTTGGGCCCAACTCACTGGTGGATGGTATCACTCTCTCTGGAAAGCTTAAGTATCTACGCGAGGGCAAACATTGAGCATGAAGCATTCCAGGCATGTATCGGTCCTTTTTAAACACCTACCAATTACCATGGCATCTTGGCTGGAAACGGTACTGTTTTGTTTCTCTTCCTCTGCATCTCCCAAGCCCCAACAGCACTCTCCAACCTTCAGGCCGGGTATCGGAAGTTATGAGAAAAATGCTTTTCTCAAGGGGGAAGCTACTCCTTCTTTCCAAATATAGGCCAAGGGCCTCGACAATACCGCCCGGGGGGGAATCGTATAGGTCGCCTTTCGCTAACCTGACGTTTGAGCCAGCAGGGGATCCTCCCGACAAATTTGCTATCTGGAAAGACAAAAAGGCCGGAGGACCTCATGATATAGACAAAACTAATGTCGAAACCTTAGTCTCTCATCCGGCCTGCATGCTTGTGGCTTTCGGTGTCACATTCGTGCTTAAGATCATGCTCCAACACGCTCACGTGAATTTAAGCGAGGACCAACGGCATTTCTGCGTTGAAGAAGCCATTTTGAACAATACCCCACAGTTAATTACACTCCTTGCGTCTAAGTGATTGGATCTGGCCCAGAAGGCTGTCCTTGACAGCCTGAATATTCCTGGAGTCTTCGTACAGAACCCGACCCTCGACGCCATTGCCAACAACATCAGCCAAAACTCCACGGAGGGAATTCTCCTTAGCTCAGAAGTATACACTCTTCGACGATGGGACTGGGAGTGGAAAGAAATTTCCATCCCACATTTCTACAAAGCATTAAAGATTCGCCATTCCAACATCAAAATTACTCAGACTCAACTCAAGCTGACATTGCGATCTAAGGATCTCGCTCAGGTTTTCCTTGACCATGAACCCACTCTGGAGGTCACTGAACAGTTTCTGCTCACTAACACATCACACGAAAGCTCACGCTCAGGCCTTTTCCAACGAGTACTCACCAGATGTCCCAGTATTGAGCTTGACAAGAGTGTGCTTCAGGAAAGCACAACATATGAGAAGGCCGTCCGACTATTATTTACGCACATAACTATCACGGAGACCTCTGTCCTTACTGCCGTATCAGCCCTACGGTCACCAAGGATATCATCTGCTCGATGTTTGAAAAGGCTCCCGATCTCAAGATATCCGCAGCAATCCTCCTACGAGCAGCGATGTTGAAAGATCTGGTGAACTATAGGATAGCGCGGCTCATGGTGGATCAAAAGCGCGAAGTTGAACTAAACGATGCGCTGATGGAGATGGCCATCCGTTGGCTTGACCTACATACCGTCGCGCTTTTTGCCTCTCTCCTTCCCGGCTTCGAAATATCAAGAAGCATTGTACAAGCAGCCGGGAGCAATTAGGGGAGATGTACACACGTTCTGCAACTTCTTCGCCACTTGTTGGGAGGAACAGGGTCTGATCGAACCAAGGGTCAACACCGAAAATTTGTTATATAGCTACTGTATAAGAGGGACCGGGTCACCTACCCTCCTCCTCCTCATGCCAATCTACAATGAACTTCACTCCCTATATAAACAACTCGTTTATCCAACACCACTTCAACATCGAGATCACCGATGCATCTCGGGATGCTGTTGTCGAGTTCTTCGGGAAGGATTTCATTTGGAGCTGAAGTTACTTTATGTCAAGAGCCTTTTCCTAAAGCAGGCTCAACAGGTGTCACGGAAATTGTTCCTTTGCGAAATTGCTGTGTTGAAGCTCATGCAAAATTCTGCATATCCGAAAAGCACTCTCAACAGGCTCTACTTCCGCAGATGCGAAGGAGGTTACAGCTGTGACTGCGTTCCGTTTGAGTGATGACGCCGATATTTTCACTGGAGCGACGATCAACGTGGACGTCCATTTGCAAGAATGTCCGTGCTAATATCATTCTCTTTTGTCGGCCAGCTGACCGCCGTGCTTAACCGATAGCCGGGATCGCATACCCGATACCCGACAATTACCTAGAATGTAGTAGCTCAGAGCTGAAGACAACGTTCTAAATTAAACAGCCAATGGATGGCAGTTGTGAATGGCCTTTTAACAACCACTTAACTCTAGCGTCCATATCTGCCGACTGAAGCATGAGCGCATATACACACCCCGCCTTTTCCGGTTCAAACGTATGAGTTCCCCGCAAAGGTTTTGAAAATTACCGCGGTTCTCCGGAATCGGAAAGACTGCGTCTACCGGATACTTTAGGAGAAACACGCAGTCCGCACAACGTTCATAGAAGGCGGTGCTGGGGAATAAAGAATGCCATCCAATGAAAATACATGCGGTGGAGAGGGTGCACCAGCTTGTAGCTGTGGTCGGAACAAACAATCTCCAGAAAACAGCAAACTCCGGCCGGCTGCAAATCCCCGTTCGGCGGTGAAGTGATTGACTGTACCTCTATCAAACAAAACCTCCGGCATATGCCCTATGAGCCAGTGAAACATGGCATATGCGGCATGGTTAGCATGTTCTCTCCAAACATTGATGAGTAGAGACGCCTTACCGCATTGAGAAGCTCAAGTGATCAGTGGCAAAGCTCATCCTAGCATCTCAAGCAAAGTGAGAAGTTCCCACCCGGCACGACGTGGACGTGTGAGCTGATCGCTAGGCTACGAAGGAGGCCTTGCCGGCGCACTCCCACGGGTTTTTTTGCCATTGGTTTTCCTTCCAAGGGATTCCTGCGGTTTACTCCGGTTTTTTAACGTGCGGGTCTGCACGGAGAAAGGGTGAGAATGTGAGGGTCGGCAGGGGTAGCCACAAAGGGCCGTCATCTCTGGAGGTGTCGGTGGTGAGGAGGAGGAGGAGGAGGAGGAGGAGGAGGAGGAGGAGGAGGAGGAGGAGGAGGAGCGGAGGCGGTGACGACGACGACAACGGGAGGCGCCGCTGGGCGGGTGGAGGACACCACCTCAGGTGTGGAAGAAGTGCTGAGCTATAAGTGAAGTTATCCGATTCCCCGAAGATTGAACGCAGAAGAAACTTACGGATGTTCCACCAACGCCTGCGGGCGCGCTCCGCGTCCCTGTCACGGATGACGTACCAGGAGAGGAGGTTGTCTTGCTGCTGGTAGGAGAAGACGTCGGCCAGCGGGTTGGGAGGCCACATGCCGATGGCCTTCTTGGCGGCGAAGTCGGCGAGCTGGTGGCCCAGAATCTCGTTGTCGCGCGGGATCCAGCGCAGCTCGACCTCGACGCCCTCCTGGCGGATGGCGTTGGTGATTTGGACGATCTGGGCGAGGAGATCTCTACCCCAATGTCTCCGCCGGTTGGCCGGGCGCTTGCGGTATCCGCGGATGGTGTCGACGACGCGCAGGTTATCGGTGTAGGCTGCGACCACACGCTTGTGCTGGGCGCCGCCGCAAGTCGCCAGCATGAGACCTTTGTGAAGGGCCATCAGGACAGCCCGCATCTCGGCGCGGCGGATGGTGACGGGTAGGTGCTGCGGCTGGGCCACCTTCGTCTCTTCGTCCCACTCCCAGGCCCCGTTGCCGAGGTCCTGGCGCCAGACGATGGCTGCGGCGGTCGGAGTACCCTCAGCTCCCCCCTCCGGCTGCTGGCTGTGCTCGTTGGTGCACAGCTGCGACGCGTCTGCCCAAATGGGAATGCGCTCGTGGGCGTCAGGGCGTATGTATTCGAGAGCGGCCGCCTGGAGCGCAAGCCTCTTGTTATGGGCCGAATCCGGCTCATGCCGCGGTGTCTTGACCTCACCCGTGAAGCGGGTGTAGTCGGCGGCGTTGGGGAGAGGGAGAGCACAGCGGGCAGCGAAGGCAGGCATGGTGGCGGTGGTGACGGTGGTGTTGGTGATGGAGGAGAGGAAGAGAATGATGGTGGTCGTCAAAAGAAGAAGAGGAGGAGGAAGAGGAAGAAGCTGCCGAGAGCGCGCAGGTGAGCTGGTGGTGGTGGTGTTGATGGAGCGTGTGAAAAGACCGAAGAGGAAAGAGGCAGGAGCGGCTGCTGGCACAAGATATTTTGTGCCCACCAACGTCACTGTGTGTGGTCCGTGCTAACTAAAGACGCTCTGAGGCAAGGTTTCTACGAGCTTCCACGTCTAAGAGCCCTCTGAGAAGCTCGAGATCAACTCCGCTCAACCTGACTTTCCATAATATCCATCACGCTTCGAGATTGGCCAAGCGCAGCTTCACCCCAAGAACTTCAAGAGCTCTTCAGGCGCTTCTTGTCTTCTCAGTACCACATAGAAAACCCACATTGCTCTAATCAGCGCGCATATGCAGGAATGAATTGGTCTGGTTGTAGATATATGAGTTCCCGGGCCTCTGACCACTCCACCAGAGCATCACGACCATTGGCGTTTAGAGATAAAGGGAATTGATTATATCCTCCATAGATGACGCATAAAGGCATTCTCCGATCTTCCAACTGCGAATCTTGTGAAGCGGCAGCTCTGTTTTTGCTGGAAAGTTATAGGCGACATTCTTTCTTCCTGCGCATCCACAAGAGCCATACCAACTTCCACGCAAATACCGCCAACGCGCCGAGAAGCAACATTTAGAACTGCGAAAGGTTCATACACGAATATAAGATACTCATAACGGGCTGAAGCAGTCATTCGGAGGCTGATTCCGACAAAGCCTTCGAATGTTGACGTCCGAATAGACGTGTCAAATCCTAGTTTGAGTTTGCAGTGCTATTGCTCAAGGTCCGCGTCCCATAAACCTCCGCTGTAAGCGTACTGCGGGCAAATTCCCCATAAACTTTGCTTACTCAGTCACAAAATGCAGGCGTGACGTTGCAGCATCGAGGCCACCCAGCATCCCGCGCTCCGCCCTTTGGGCCAGATCCGCAGACCACCTCGATATCAACGCTCAGACAATGGCATCAACTCCGCATGCTCGAGGAGAGGGAGGCCTCCGCCAGCCCAATCAAATCTGGACCCAACACTCGTCCAGCTTCACGTAAGGGTTGAGTAAGCACACGGTCTTATACATGCAAGCAAAACGCGCGTCCATGGTATTACTACACCTCCACCAACTACGCCCGACAAATCACCACCATCCTGTATCTTCAGCTCACGCATATTCGAACCCAAGCTCCAAGCAACACGCCGTCAAAATGCAGAAAGAGAGAATAGAAGAATATGATCGTCACAACGCTAAAACACACATCAGCGTCTCAGATCCATCCAATTCTCATTTCGCTACGCATATACTACCACATGCAATCCCCAGACCACTCTCGCACTCATCATCCACCCGTCAAAATCTCCCGAATATAACGCCTCCGCCCCACCTCCCCCCATTAAATCCCAAAAATAACAACATGCACCAAGCAAAAAACGAACCCATCGTGATTCCCAAAAGGAGTGTCGCAAAAGCCAGCAATAAGAAAAATCCCCCCTTACAGCTTTAAAAAAAAAAAGTATGTATAAAAAGTGGACGAATATCGAGTATTAGGCGTGGCTTTCGTCAATGTACGCAAATGTGACTGAGTAGGATGCCACAAGCAATCCAGAGCTTTAGGAAGGAAGATTCAAGCCATTTTTGGTGTGGTAAAGTTAACGCCCGTTGCAATGCTCTCGTCAAAGGAACGATGAGGATAAAACACAAGAGTCCAGAATGCATTATCCACTGCCGTTCGAAAATGTTCACTGTGTGCAATTCGTCCAACTGGTCGGAGAAATCTTGTCGATGTTTTCTTTTTGAATCGTCGTTTTTTTACACGACGCCGACGCCGATGACGAACCAAGTGAAGGTGACGACGGTAATAGCGAAAGTGCCGAACAGGAAGCGGACGGTCTGGGCCTCGACGGAGGTGCCGGCAGCGTTACAACCGGTGCATTGCCACTCTGCAAAAAAAAAATATTACGTTAGCCGCAGCCCGCCAACCCTGAGTGGGGAAAAAAAAAACAAAACAGATCAAACTCACCTGATCTCGGAGTGTACGGCTGCGGGGAGTACATCGCAAACTGGAAAGTGTTGGCCACGCCCAGATAACCGGCCGCCGCGGTCGCCGAGATGGAGCTGCCGGCATCATACACAATCAGGGTGTACGTCTCCTGGATCAGACTCTTCGTCGCCGTCTTCTGGTACTCGCCGGTGTCCCAGAAGACCATGTTGGTCTCGTGCACGCTCATGTTCTGGGCGAGCGTGTACGTCTCCTGGTTCTTGCTGCAGCTGGCCAGCACGTTGATGGCCGACGGCGTCGCCGACAGCGACGTGTAGTTCCACGCGAATGACACCCAATCGCCGATCTTGTAGTACTGCGACGAGTCCGTCGCCGCCGGCGTGATCATCGAGATGCCGCCCGCGGGCAGCCGCGCGTCGTACGACGTGCTCTTCGACCCCTTCTTCGACGTCTTGGTGCCGCTGCCCGTGGCCGAGCCCGTCGTCTTGCCCGTCTGCGACGCCGTGTTCGTGCCGGAGCCGCTGTTGCTGCTGCCGTCCGTCGTCGCGGCGGCCGAGTCGGTGCCCGTTTTCGAGGCCGTTTCGGCAGCGGTCGTCTTCTCGCTGTTGGACGCGGAGGCCGTGTCGGACTTGGAATCGGTCGTCTTGGCGGCGGCCGAGGAAGCTGGTCTGAGGTTAGCTGGAGTCTTTTTATGTTTGAGAGGGATCGGCGGAGGCCGGGGCGGGCAGATCTTCTTACATTCGCTGGTATTGTCGTTGTTATCCTGGCGGACATAGAGCCAGTTCTCGCGCTTGAACAGGTTCTCGATGCCCATGACGGCCTTCATGTCGTCGACATTGGGGGGCCATGGCCAAGCAGCCGAAAGGGATGACAGCGTCAGGGCTGCGGCAAGGAGTTGTTGAGGACGCATCGTGGAACTGCAGCGGGTGGGTCGGCAGCGATGCACGAGTTCAATGGACGCAGGCGCGTCGTGGAGCCGGTGTGTTGGCTCGCGGGTGAGGGCCTGAGGGTTTTGGGGGCGGGCTCCGCGGATCTGGGTGGTGATGCGTGGTTGGCGGTGTCAGTGGGAGGTTGGGAGAATGCTGCGACGCGACGGAGACGCTGGCGTGGGTGGACGGCCTTCCAAACGAATGACTGAGGAACGATCGAGGCCGGACAACGAGCGAGCGCGGGCGATGGATAGGGGAGAGTTGAGGTGAATTTTGCAGGCTCGGAGGCGAAGGCGTGGAGAGACTGGAGGGCTTCTCGGCGGATGGCCCGCAGGGGTTGCAGCACAGCGCTGGTGGAAGATCGCCGTCGGGCCCGGAAGGCGAAAATGCCTAAAATTAGCGCTCAATACGGGGTAGTCTCAGGCCGTATCGCTCACGAGCACCCACCGCACCGACCCGTTGATGCGCTGTAAAACCTGCCGTAAGCCCACAAAAGCGAGCGTGGTGCAGCAGCAGCAGAGAGGTGTTGAGCGTCCTCATTATTTTGCGTGCGCCGGGGGGAGGGATCTCCTCTCGCCACGTCTGGCGCCAAGGCCGGGCTGCCTCTGTTGTTTCCACGAGCAACGGCACGCATCCCCCGTACATTTCAACAGGCCGCCCGCGCGTCGGGGATAAACAGCTCTCTCCACTCCCACAATTGGCTCAGGAGCCCGCACACAAGCACTCAGCAATGCCATCTCGCCGTGCCGTTTCGCCGCACCCTATCGCGACTGTGGCTTTGCGGCTCCAAACGATACGAGCGCATGCTTGCAAAACGCCTGGCAAGCTAGGCCGCCTTCGGTCGCATTCCTGATGCACAACACCCACACGTCATAGGGTCAATAAGTGGTATGCTTTATGCTAAAGGAATTTACTAGGCCCTCTTTCCTCCGTTTCCCCCATGCAGACATGATCTGCCTATACACTCGGCTTTTCTTCTGAAATAGAGGTCATGCTACCGATCATGAACCGCCACTCAAAAGCCTTTGCTGAAGACGCTGGCCATCCTCGCGAATCCCTCCGCGTCGCTCGTATGACTATTAGGAACCCCGGAATAAGCGAAAGATCCACACCGAGTGGGTGTTCATTCGTCACTCGCGACTTCGATATACTGGTAGATAGAAAACTTGGGCTGACGTCTGCCGTCTTGACACCCCGGGATATGTGCTCTCAACCCTCCCTTTCCCTCGCTCTTAATTCCTCCTGAGGTGGTCCGAAAGGATCGCACCGTCTCAAACAATAAAATTTCACTTTCAAGCCGCCCATAGCGCCATGCCGTTTCCGTGCTTTCCATGATCCTCGTTGCGCCCAAACTCCTTGTTGACTGACAGGAAAAAAAAAAAATTGGAAAACATGCTCGAAATATCTTTGCAGAAGAAAGAAACCAATGAAAACGCCTATGTAAATGACCACTGGCAGTGACAAGCGTTCGAAGGGTCTTCTCTTCTGTATAGTGACCTCTTCGAGCTCTTACTGCTGCCCCCGTTCTTGTAGTTATCGTAGTCCGGGTCCGACTCTGACAACTGGACGATGATCGGGTTGCCATTGCTGTCTGGCACCGCCACCATTTCCCCATTATCCAGTAGTTGCATCTTCTGGCAATACGGTGTCTCTTTTGTCGACATGCGACGCTCCTCGATCTTCACGATACGAGGATACCATTGAATTTCCGAATCCGAGCCCCGCCGCTCGACGGTAGGCACTGCTGTCGTTGTGGTAGGTGCGACAGTCCCAGTTGAGGGCGAGGATGATGTCGGGGCTGGTGTCGCATACGAAGACGCGGGTGAAGCTGATCCTGTCGAAGTAGGCGTGCCTGCAGTTGAAACTGCGGAGCTTGCAGCAGATGTGTTCTGTTGTACGTAGACGAAGGCTTCTATGAACGTCGAGTTCCAGATGCAGTACCACGGGGTATCTCCAGCGACGACTTGGTGGCGGGGTCCCCGAAACCCATCTGGCATTGAAAATCCATCTGGTGGCCACGGCTTTCCGTCGCCGCCATCTTGGGCATGAGCATGCCGTTTTGTGTTGCCGCCCGACGTAAAGTCTTCATCTCTCAAAACGACGATCTTGTCGTACAAGGTCTGAAAGTGCCATGCAGGCCCGTCCGACGGATTGTCGAGATCTGTAACTAAGCTGAGAGACTGGGGCTTAAGGTTGGGTGCCTGGCTTCCATAGTTGATGTACGTCGTGTTGGCCAACGGTTGAAGCCACATGGCGTACGAATTAGCCTTTCCTGAAGTTCCGAGGTTGATTTCAAGAGGTGGGCCTTCGACATTGCAAGACCACGCATCATTCTGCTCAGAGTTCGTAAGGCACTCGTTGCTTGAGACATCGGGACTCCTAATGGGAAGTGCATATTTGCCAAGGGGTAAGTTTGGCAGACCGGTCGGGATCGGGATGTTTGAGGCATCAAACAAAGACTCAGTGCTGATAACCGTGACCATTGCAGTCCTGTTGTTAGTCAGTACAATCTAGGAGGTGCGAGCTGCTCGGCTCGGGTCCACTCACCCTTTGTCTTTTCCACCATCCTTCATGTGCTCCTTGGCCATGAACGTGCCAATCACAACTCCTAAAATCACTGCCAAGATGACAATGATGACAATGGCGGTAATCAATACCCATAAAGGAACCTTGCCCCACAATATCCGGGTCTTCCTCTTTTCTTTCCATGTCTTCTCACTCCACGTCTTGTCATCTGGGCTTTCCGAAGCTTGCTGGTTCGCTCCATCAGACAGGGAGCGATCCTGTGGTTGGAGTGGCTCCTGTGATTGTGGTGTGGTCTGCCCGTTCGCCATGGGTTGCATCATCATGCTAGAATTGCTCGAAGGTAGTGCTTCTTGCGACATGGTTGCACCTGGAGCATGCCCTGTTGGTGATGCCGCTAGATTCCTTGACTGCGCCCCTGCTGCGGCATCTGGTCCAGTGACCAGGTCGAACTCCTCCGGCACTGCCATAAGCGAGGCTTTTGTCGGACCTTCTTCCGGAAATCGAGAATAAGGGGGCAGTTGTTCGAGATGGCCATCTGGTCCTATGATGTCCTGCTCCTCGCCATCTGGTCCTATTTGTCTGTGGTAACCTTGGCCAAGACCGGGAAATCCGACAGGGATCTGATTTTGCGCTGGTGCCGGACGTATCTCATCAGGGTCGTCGTCACCAAAGGAATTCTGAGGATACATGGCATAGGGGTGCGCGGGACCACGATTGGACATTGACCGTCGAGATGTCTGCATGGTAGATGTTGTCGTCACGCTCTCTGACCGGGCTAGACCGGTTCCCTGAGGGTACATGCCGTAGGGGTGGCTGGGGCCCGAGTTGCCCGCAAAACCACTCTGCGACGCGTGTTCGGTCGCAAACGACGAGGTTGAGGCAATCGAAGCGCGATGTGATAGTTGCGGTAGACGAGGAGCGGGGGAGTAGGTGTTGCTTCGTTCGGAAGTCGAAAAGTTGGGTCCATCATTCGCCATGGAGAGCGAGCTTCTTGGCGCATGGCCGCCTTTTGCGATGCTGTTCCTTGGCTGGGGGGCCGGAGAAGGGCTCTTCGTGTCCAAGGGGAAATTTTCTGAGATCGAGTGACGCACCGACGACCGCAACGACGCCCTGTGGTCGAGAGCGGCCGCCGTGTTACCAGTGATTGAGCCTCTGTTCTCGTTTCCGGGCCGAAAGCCGTCTGCTACACCAAAGCCATGTTCCGAGTCGTGTTCGCGATCGAGCGCGTACTCGTCGTCGAAGACATTGGGATTCCTGGAATTGGAGGGTGGCTCGTGGTCGTCACTGGGCGGCTGGCGTCCGTCCATTGCGCCCGGCAAGCGAGTGCCTCCTTATCGGGGGCGTGAGGGCGCCGTGGTGAGTCGAATTCGGTAGGGAGAGGATCGTGAGCCGGGTGGAAGTCGCGGGCGGCGGGCTGGGAGTCGGCGTGCAGGGAAGGCGCGGGTACGTGATGGGGGGCGAGGGCGGTGTTGGTGTTGATGAATGTGGTCGCGCAGTGAGTGGAGAGATCCGGTGGTCAAGACGGCAGACTCGGGGAGCGCCTGGTCCACTCACTGGGCAGCGCATGATTTCAGACTAGAGCCGTTTCAGGCATGACATAAAAAACTGCAGGCACGGCCGGCCGCCGCTACCGAAACGGGCTGCTCTAGAGGGCGCTCTGCGGTGCTGCCAGCGCTGCTCTCACTCCATCATTATTTACAGCGCTGCACAGCCATCGCCGCCAGAGCTGCTTCTCCCCTCGCTCCACGGCCCCATCACGCCCCATCCGCCGCCAGAGGGTCCCGCGCGACGAGGGCGCCCCGGGCGCTCTCGCCCTGGCCAGGGACAGTGCGCGAGCGTGCGGCCGCCGCCTCTGGGCCGGCGCCGGCGATGGTCACACCGCGCGGGCTGACACCTCGCGTGTGGCATGCTGCTGGCAGCCTGCAGGCGCGAATGCCGTGCTGCCGGGAGGGCGAGCCACACCTTCACCCCCTCGCGGCCATACAGCAGCTCTGGCGACTGCGCCCCGGCCCTGTTTTGACTGCCAGAATACACAGGATTAACCTTGATTTTAGCCTCCCCTTGCTCCATTGACAGCCACCCCTCGCCCGCCGAGCCGTTCGAATCGGGCAGGCCGCTGGCGTCTGCCGTGCCCTCCCCCCTCCCAAAGCGATCAGCGGCCATGGTGCCCGCCGCCCACCCACCCAGCGCAGTGAATAGAGTGCTGACAATACGCTGACCTCCGCTTCACAACTGCCGCCCTTTCGCACGACGACGCAGCCGCGTTTTTTGTAACCGCCGTACCTGCGCTGCGACACTTAAGCTGACTCTGACGCGTGATCCTGAAACGCTCCAGTCACGTGTGGGGCGTGCTAGTGTGGGATTTTCTGTGCCACACTGTGCCTCTCTCAGTAAGCTTCGCCCGGGGATTCTCAGGGCGACTTGTTGGCAATGAGATCATTACCCTGGACCTGAGCTGCACCGGCGCGCTGTTGGAGGCTATTTTTTGCCCCCAGCTCGGTTTAATAAACAGCCTCTGCTTATTTGTATGGCCTCTTCGGCCCCTCTTGCGGTCGCATTCGCTCGGCGGGTGGAGCCAACCTTCTCGTCGCCATGGAATGGCCCGAACTGATCTCCGTGGGGCCATGCGCGCGACTCGAGACTTGAGACGGAATACTTCCGACAAATTGTTGCCGCAAGAAATACCTCGTATTCACTCGTGCGTTGGCTCTCCGCAAACTTCGCGCTGGCGACCAATGATCAGCTCGAACGGCGACGGCAACTGACGGTATCGATCAGCATGGTTGCTTTCTGTGTGCGTTCGGAAATGACACTCAAGCTTTTTTGAAAGGTAGAGCCGGGACCTCAGCTGGAGGGTTGTGGAAGGGTCTGGGCGTGAGGATCTGCTTGGCAGTGCCCGAAACTCGATAGTTCGCACCCCAAATTTGAGCAATGGGCTTTGTCCATTGTAGCGCCTACAATTGTGGAATAGCCACTGCTACAGATTGAAGCCCCCCTAATTACTGTTAGCCGGTGCCGCAGCTTGTGGGCCAGAAGAGATTATAGTGAGACAGCATAACCACTTCTAGGCTTAAGGCGAGGCGATCAATCAACAGAACTTGGCTTGATTCAGCCTGCAAATGAACAATCGCCTTGGGGCAGGGCTATGGTAGGATGTGAATCGAAATACATAGATAGATAGATAAATTCAATTAAGCTGATTTAGCTCCCCGAAGGGTCCATGCAGCTGTGGCTATCTGTAAGGGTATATATGGAAGGGGAAACCGTGGCTACTTTCTTGGGATAGCCCGGGTAAAAACCTTCCCTATCTATAATGGTAGTATCCGTAGATACTCTATTTAGTATGGTTTTTTTCTATATACCGGTAGCGGTATCTAAAGTAGGAAGAGTAGCTAAGAGGGAGGAACTATAGAGAGAGGTGACTGTAAATCTTAAGACTAAGCCGTAAGAAGTCCCGGCTTACCTATTTATAAGCGCTGGTAAAGCGCTCTTAAAATTTATTTTCAGAAGCGCCTAGCTGGCCCTTCTCCCCCTTGTTACCGCCAGAGAGAACGCGGGTACGTATGCTTTTATAGTGGGACGTACATGCCACTTGTGGCCCACCCTAACCACCTGTGGATTTTCCCCCTTATCACCGCTAGGGAGAACGCGGGTACGTGTGCTTTTAACGTGGGACGCACATGCCACGAGTAGGTAAGCGGTCTAAGATTCGAACTTAGAACCTGTGCCACCCCAGAAAGGCCAGGTTACCGTGGAAGTGCACCCTACCAATACACTACCCCGCCAATCGAAATACATAGAACTGGTCCGTTCAATATTCGGTCTCTGACTGCAGATCGATTGTCCGTGGCTCGGGGTACGATAGTCGTTTGCCTGACGATTCGCGAATCTTTACTGTTCCGAAGCCGATGCGAAAAGTATTGCTGCAGCAAGCGCAAAGACGCATGGGGAATCAAAGTTTTCCGCATGTCTGTCCAGGAGAATTGACAACATCCACGCCCGTACGACTACTTCAAATCTCATGTGAGCTCATATGCCAAATTTCTAGGGTTGGGCCCAATCACTGGTTTGCGTTTGGAGAAATGCCTAGGTAAGTGGAAAATTGGCCTTGTGAGCTCAACCATCGCTTCGGAACGCTGTGCCGAGAAGCAAATTCAGCCGAAAACTCACTCTATGTTACATTGTACGCCGGCATTTGCCACCAGCCTGTGCAATGTGCTCTAGCAGTCGGTCGTACTGTACCGTATAGTCGGATACTTTGCCGACATCATACACCGAGCATACGCCGTGCATCAGTCCGCCGTTGGTAACAGGTCGCAAAATGAGACGTGGGACCACTTGTCATCCCTTGAGTAAAAAGAAAAAAAAGGCTCGAGCTTCCATGCGGTTTCGACTCAACAACCATTGTGTTTAAAGGAATACGGGAAAAGCCGTTGTGGTTTCGCTTGGCCAGTAAATGCTTATGCTTGAGCACCTTCCACCTGCGGCGGGGGATAGCTTCGTTGAAATCTTCCGACAACAATGGCCGGAATAGGCTCTGCGGTGGGTTCCCTCGTTTTATGATAGCGAGAATGGATGGAACATGGTGACATGAAGGAGTCGTCCGGAGGCGAATGGACAGTGAAGACTGTCGGCTTCAAGTGCCCGAGCCAGGACTGTTTGGTGCTGCAATAGGCGTGCCGACCGCCTAAGGGGTTCCATCCATCCCAACTCATGCCGAAAGGATAGGGCTGTTGCATAAACGTACGCAGGAGATATCCGTGCCCCCGCATGAAGGACATGGATAAAGGGGGACCGTGCCATTTGCCTCTGTAGATGAATAGGATGTATTGGTTGGAAAGTCCGGCTTAACCGAGGCACGAGCTGAACACTGGATGGACCAGCATCTGATGAGGCCTCCGAGGGATAGCGTGGGGTGTTCTTTTAACTTGAAAGAGAAGAAACCTCGGGAATGAACAAGCTTGAGCATGTTGCTTTTGAATTCCAGATTGTTATCAGGATTTGGTGCAATAGAAACTCAGGAGCAGGAGACACAGTGCGAATGTGAATGACCTAACTGACCTCCCATATTTAGGCTCCTAGCGCTTCGCTTCACTCATGTACTTACTGTTGAAAACGACCTCACAGATGCTCGATACTTTTTACCAAATACCGCCTGCAAGATAAGCACGACGAGATGTGGGGTTGCATACTAACCTACTGGTGTAACAAATGGCACACTGGTGATAGGCCAGCGCTGAAGTAGAAGCAAGACACATTCGTCGATACCTGCATACCCAGATTACGGTTTGGAGTGGCAGTTTCTTGCGGCATAACGGTGACCAACGCCTCTCTCCACATCGGTAGCTCAATACCGCTTTTGAAGAGGCAGTAGCGCGAAGTGCTGGTAGTTGAGTGGTATGATCCTTGTCGTCGGATGCAAGCTTCTCTTTCCACACATCGCTATGCCACGACGGCCAACGTCGCGCTTGGCTCCCAACGCGTACAGTCTCCTTGATAACGGAAAACTTTATACGCTCTTTCTAACGAGCAGCATCGCGTTGGTGGTTTAGTGGTAAAATTCATCGTTGCCAAGAAAAGTTGTTGATACATCCCAAGGAATACCCTCTGATGAATCCTTCAAGATGCTCAACATCAGTTTCGATGAGCCCCGGGTTCGATTCCCGGCCGACGCATCTCTTTTGCTCTTCTTCTACAAGCGCCTGAGAGACCCTAGAAGGGTTGCGTTTTGGTCTGGAAAGCGATTGTGGAGAAATGTCTGAGGTAGGAGAGGATTTTCTTTTTGCAGACAATTTGGAGCAAGCGATCTTGAGCTGACTTGATTGGTAGTGGATATCTCGAGGGACGTTCCAATTGCCATGACACAGATTCTGCCCGTCGGACCCAGAATGCGGAAATTTCCAGTGGGGCATGGTTCAGTTGACGAACGTGGCTGGCGTATTCGAGGGCGTTGTTCGAGGCCTTGCGTGCTTTTGCTACGCGAGTGAGAAGATTTTGTTTTCTGCCGCGGATACCGACCATATCGTGGACTTGAATCTGTATTCTGCAGGTGGCTTCATGCAAAGTGGAGCGAGATCGGAGGGTTTCTCATAGACGGGATGTTTTCGTGGCGGCGGATTTCTCGTGAAAAAAGCCCGGCTGCGCGGGATAGAAAAGAACATTCACAAAGTATGACAGCTGACAATGCAATGGCTCCGAAATCCGAAGAAAAGAAGTAAGAGGAAGACAGACTGTGGAGCGCTTAGTGGTTGCAGAAAGCGAGAGGCTTACATTTAGGGCGGGTTTCCGAGAGTGTGAGCAAAAAGCGCAGGGAAGAGTAGAAAGATGGGAGAAGATTCGATCGGAGATAAGATCAATCAGGATCGGGGTGCCGAGTTGGCTTCTCGGGATATTGAAGAGGGTGTGCGGGAAAGGCGGCGGGTTGGTCCGTAAGATTCCGCATGGAGGGGAGCTTCTACGTAAAATCATGTCGCGGGGTGGGGTGCGTGGAGCAGCGGCCAGGAAAATCTGCCGGGCGGTTGCGCAGCAACAAGATCGGATAAGATCTTTTCGACCGATAACGGCTCTCGGCGGGCTCAATCATACGAGAGGCGCGGCACTTGCAGGCAAATGAGGAGCGGCGGGTTGGATGGCGGCATGGCGGGCTTAGGGTGCGCAAGCGAGGAGGGCTGAGTTGTGCTGAATGAGGCCATCAGTGCAGGCAGCAGTCGCGGTGAGCGTAAGGCGAGGAGAAGGCTGACGGGTGCCTGCATTTAAGCATGCTGCACGAGGTGATGACAGCGGCGAGGAGGGCTTGCGTGTGCAGCCGTGGCACAGCAGCGGAGGAGCAGAGTTGTCTTCTCATTTGCGGCGGCGCGGAGAGCGGTGTGGCTAATAGGCCTTATCGTGTGCCTGGCCTAAGCCGCATACAGCTGTCCTTCGCACGGCGGGCCCCTAAGTGGCCATGGGTCCCTGCTCCGTCCTTAAGATTTCTTTGAGAACGTTGAGCTCCCGGTCCTCGCCCACGTCGCTGCCTCTCAACCCACTTTCCTCCTCATTCCCGCCCTCTGCTCTGCCACACCAATTCCACAGCCCTTCGCACGCACAACCGTCACAATGGCTCCCCAGAACATCGGCATCAAGGCCGCCGAGCTGTACTTCCCCGCTCAGTGCGTCGACCAGGCAGAGCTCGAGAAGTTCGATGGCGTTTCCCAGGGGAAGTACACCATCGGCCTGGGCCAGACCAAGATGAGCTTCTGCGACGACCGGGAAGGTATGCGCCTGCCCGTCTTCCCGCTTCCTTCGCTCCCAGCACTAACGCCGTGGGCTACCAGACATCTACTCGCTTGCCCTCACCGCCGTCTCGTCGCTCATCAAGAAGTACAATGTCGATCCCAAGAACATTGGCCGCCTCGAGGTCGGCACCGAGACTCTGCTCGACAAGTCCAAGTCTGTCAAGTCGGTGCTTATGCAGCTCTTCGCTGAGTCCGGCAACACCAACATCGAGGGTGTCGACACCGTGAACGCCTGCTACGGCGGCACAAACGCTGTTTTCAACACCGTCAACTGGGTTGAGTCCTCCGCCTGGGACGGCCGCGACGCGATTGTTGTTGCTGGTGACATTGCTCTCTACAAGAAGGGAAATGCCCGCCCGACTGGCGGTGCTGGCTGCGTTGCCCTCCTCATCGGTCCCGACGCGCCCGTCGTCTTCGAGCCCGGTCTCCGTGGCACCTACATGGCTCACGTCTACGATTTCTACAAGCCTGACCTCACCAGCGAGTACCCTTACGTCGACGGCCACTACTCCGTCCGCTGCTACACCGAGGCTGTTGATGCCTGTTACAAGGCCTACAACGCCCGCGAGGAGAAGCTCGCCAGTCAGGAAAATGGCCACTCCAACGGCACCAACGGCGCCACCGCCGACAAGGAGGTCCCGCTCGACCGCTTTGACTACATGGCTTTCCACGCCCCTACTTGCAAGCTCGTCGCTAAGTCGTACGCCCGCCTGCTCTACAACGACTACCTGAAGGACCCCAACAACCCCTTTTTCGCCGAGGTCCCCGGCGAGCTTCTGAACCTCGACTACACCGCCTCGATCACTGATAAGACGATCGAGAAGACTTTCATGGGTCTGGTAAGTTGAATACGTCCCGCAGAGAATATTTCGTTCGTGTCGGCTAAGACCTTTGCAGACCAAGAAGCGCTTCGCTAGCCGCGTCCAGCCCGCCATTCAGGTTCCCACCATGTGCGGTAACATGTACAGCGGTAGCGTGTGGGGCGGTCTTATCAGCTTGCTCAGCAACGTCTCCTCGGACGAGCTCCAGGGCAAGCGTATTGGTGTTTTCAGCTACGGCAGTGGTCTCGCCGCGTCGCTGCTCTCCCTAAAGGTCAATGGCAGCACCAAGGACATCGTTGAGAAGGTCGACCTGCACAAGCGCCTGGATGCGCGTGAGGTCGTTCCCCCTCAAACCTACGATGACGTAAGTTGACCTGGCCCCGCGCTGAAGAAAACAAGCTGACGATCGCATCAGATGTGCAACCTCCGCGAGCAGGCTCATCTCAAGAAGGGCTACAAGCCCCAGGGCTCCACCGACAGGATCTTCCCTGGCACCTACTACCTCGAGGAGGTCGACGAGATGTTCCAGAGGAAGTACGCCATCAAGGCTTGATTTCCCCATTTTCGAGCGACATGACCGGGTCCACGCCATCAGTGGCGCACAACATTTCCAATGCATCACATTCGGCGCTTTTCGTGGGTGTAAATATATCTGCATGTAACTGCAGTTTCTCCCGCGGGGCTTGCAGAAAAAAAGGATCCAGGAGATACGAGATGGATGAGACGATACCTTCGGCGACTTCTTTGCTCGCCGCCCTCCACAAATTGGGGGTTTCCCTTTTACGTGCATGATTAAAGAACGACTATAATAGATCGTTGCTCCTGGTCTTGCCCTCTATTTTGTTCGACAATCAAGGGCAGCGAAGGGCTTCGGTTGGAAGAATATAAAGAATTGCGATGTTTTAACGTAGAATAACCTGACAAACCCCTTCAATGGATTTGAAACTTGACGATTTTCACTGGATAGACCAATATAATTGGAGATGCATTCTACTGAGCCACTCAAATGTACTCTCATTCTTGAAGTCTTGCTTCGGTCGCATCATCACCGCGCAACCACAGGCCATGAAGACTGCCCAGATTTGGAGAGCGGTGACCAGGGCGGAAGAAGGCGGGACCTGGTGTGTCTCAACATCAGACCAGAAAACGGCCCATGATCTGCCCTTCGCCTGCCATTTTCCTGCTGTCCCTCCGCTCTGCGCTGGCACGTCCTGATAAAACCCCGCATCTCTGCCAGCTCACCGCAGACCCTGCGTTTTCGTGTGTACAGTGAATTATTCATGTCGAGGCAAAGGAAACAACAACACTGGAATTATCACGCGTTATTTTTTTCTTCTCTTTTCCCTTCGCATCGTATGTTCGGCACGTTACTTCGGTGACTTACTTCTGTCCATATGACCAAAATCCCCGGTCTCGTTCTGACATGAACAGAGGGATTATTGTCAGCGCCTTTCGGTATCTTTCTGTTGGCTCCTTTTTTTTTATTTCAAGGCCCAGTCCCCCATCCATTTTTGGTTGAGACAAGGGCAAAGCAATACTTCTGTATCGAGCGGCAAGTTCCTATTTATCTCGTTCTCTCATAGAAATCAAGGGGTTGGCCGTGCCGCCGACCCTAGTCTCTTTCGCACGATATCGCGTATCTCATATCTGAAGTGGCTGCGGCGCGGTTGTTGTTGGCCACTCAGATGCTGTGTATTTCTCATTTGCCTGATGAGTGCTCCTGGGTCGGGAAAGAGGGCGCGGGATTTGTTGGGAAGAGAATTGGGCAGATCGACCGTGACCGGTGAGCGGAGAGAGGGAGGGGAAGGTCTGTGGAACAAGATGGTCATTGCCGCGAGATGGGTGTTCTAGTATAGACCGGTAGCATGTTAGGTAGGATGAAGGCAAAAACTCACGCATGGGAAACAGCCGCGCGCTGTGTATTTTGTGGACGAGGGAAATGGCCGGTGAGACGGTCGCCGGTGTGTGCACGCTACGGCAACTCAACGCTTCTCCTTGACTGTCCGCGTACCGCATAGCCGCCGGTTGAGCAAAACTTTATCTCTGCAAACAGTTGGGGAGGGATCGTGCTTCTTCGCCCACGTGCTCTTGTTTCGTCCCCCACGCAGAATGTGGAACTAGTCCCAGCTTAAGAGTCATCAAGCATCGCGGCATCGCGGCCTTGCGACAGCCTCGGCGACGATCTCCAGGCACCCTCGCATTGGAAAAGTCTATTTGTAGATCTCTGATTGCGGAAGGGAGTGAGGCTCAAAAAGAGGGATTCCAGATTCCCGCTGATCTCGCCGCTTGTGAGGGAGAGAGCGGGGGTCCTGCAACTGACCCCGGGAGCTAGGCACAGGATGACGAAAGCCAAGAACCCGTAATAGGAAATTATCTCATTCCATAGCAAAACTGCTTCTAGTATACATTTGAACCCGAGGGAGAGAGAGAGAAAAGGCATTAGAAGGATCATTGTTTTGCTGTTCGTTGATGCTGACCTGCGTCTGCAGCTATTGGCGCAATCGCCAATTGAGAACCGCTTTTGTTGCGCGCCCGCTATGTAAGAACGAGCATGCTCAGCCAGTCAGTGATCCTGATGCTTTCCATGTTTAGAATCCCCCGGTATCGTTATCCCCGTGAAAACCGACCACCCGTCCGGAAAGAAATGGTAGACCAGGCCTTCCCCGAACGCGCCTCGCAAAGCAAGTAGGACAGCAGATACCAGTAATTGTTGTGACGAAAAACGCGGTTCATCCGATCATGTAAACCGCACGACCTGCCTCACCCTGCCAACGCCGCAGAGTAAAACAGCAAAAGACCGCGAAAGAGGCAGACTCAAGGAGTAGTTGATGAGAGATCAGGTGAATGAGGTAGCGGGAGCTTTACTCCGATGCCTCATCCTCGTCATCACCAGCCTGCGCGAGTCAGTTATGTGTTCACAGGGTCACGCTTTGGGGACATACCGCGTTGTAGGCAGCCTTCTCATCCTCGTAGCGCTTCTTGTCGTTGGCAGCCTTCGCCTCGTAGGGAGCGCGCTGCTTGTCGGAAAGAGCCTTCCACCTCTCACCCAGGATCTTGCCAACCTCACCTATTGGTGGCGTGAGTAACCGTGTAACGACAAACAGTAGATGGGGGATGGCGACGTACCGAACTTGATGCCCGGGTTCTCTTCGCGAACCTTGTCGCGCATGTCATTGGCAAAGAACATGTAGGCCGAAAGACCACGCTTGGGTGCGTTGGGATCTAGGATGCTGTCAGTCATGGCCCACGCAGTGCAGGTGCGAGGAAACGTACCCTTCTTCTTCTTGCCATCAGCCTTGCTGGCCTTGGTCTTGCGGGATGTGGTCTTCTCCTTGGGCATGGTTGCGGTGGTCGTCAAGCTGCAAGTCGGGACAGTCAGCGTGGTGCACTGGTGAGATGAATTGTTGATGGGCAAGAGCAGAGGCGGCAGGCTTTGAAATAGTCGCGCGGGCGCGCAGGTGCAGATTTTCGCGTGCAAGTGGATCAGGTGATGTTTGGAGGGGTATGCGACCCAGCTGCAGTGCTGCAGCGACGATGCACGAGGTGGGTGGTGGTGAATGGAGCTGTGGTGGTGGGCGCGGTGTTGTGTTGGTGTCTGCGTGCATCGCGGGCGCATAGCGGGCGCGGTCGCAGAAACAGCGCAGAACAACAACACCTTGGAACAGGTGCAGATGGGTCGCAGAAGGGGCGGAATGCACTTACAAGACGAATTGGAGCTGTTTGGGTGAGGTTGTGGAGATGGAGTCTGCCTGTGCTGGTGGTCAGTAAGGTGTGCTGGCGGGCAGCGGTGATGGCGAGATGACGGCGAGAGCTCGAGATGCAGTCGCGAATGAAGCTCAGAAATGGACAGAATGAAGCGGATGTCGCGCGGAAATGCGAGAAAAACGCGTAAAAAAAGGTGCGTTGTGGTTGCGGAGTGCGGGCGGGTGTGAGGATTCAATGCGGGAAGCGACTCACTCGGGGGGGACGTGTTCTCGACGGATTGTATGGACGGCGCTCAGTGGGAGTAGAGAGGTGAGCACTGCTATGGGGGAAGAGGGCGGGCGCTGCGCGGTTTTGCTGGCAGGCAGCGCGCACCTGGCGCCTGCGTCAGCGAGAGCCTAAGCCCGACGCTCACGTGATCGACCACAACACAGTGGCAGCCCTCAGCGCGCCGCCGCCCACAGTGCCCCTCTCTGAGGGCACGTTAAGTCGAATCCGCTCGAGAAGGCCGGCCCGCGCGCGCAGCAGTCTGCCCTTCCACTGCCCGCGTCCGTCTCCCCATGCTGCCCGCTGCCCGCCTCGCTGCGCGCGCCTTTGTTGTCTTACGGCTTGCCTGCGCATGCGCGTCAGGCCCAGCACACCCGCGCACACAAGGCACCGCACCGCACCGCGCCCGCACGCGAACCGCCGCTTCTGGTGCGCCAGCCGCAGCTGCTGCACTCGTCTATGGCATCCACACCCCCTTCGAGCGCTGCGGGCCAACTGTTGCGACGCACGCGCCTGCGCCTGCGGCCACAGCGGGCTGTTGTCCGCCAAGTTGCGCGCCCGCCTCAGCACCCGTCGCTGCGACAATGGCAGCCGGTGGCATGATGTAGCCTTCACGCCCAAGCCACGGCCGGACGCCCCAATATGCCATCCCGTCTGGCATCGCTCTCTCATTGCTGCGCTGCCCGGGCGCGCAGGCGCGGATCTTCGGCTGCGGAGAAGGAGCCTCGCAGCTGACGCCGGCCGCCAGCGCCAGGCCTTACGCGTGCAGCTCTGTCCCGCGTTCCGACCTCGCCCAGCGCGCCCGCTCCCGCCAGCGCGCCAGTCTAGCTGAAACAATGTGCTGACAAGCTTGCAGAGAGCCGGCCATCTCAGGCAGTAATTAACGCCGCTGCGGAATACGGCAGGTTCTCCGCCCGTCATGCCTCTCGGGCAGCACTGCAGCACCACTCACGTGACCTGTTGCGACGGCAGACGCGGAATGCAGTATAAGTAAGCGGACTGCCCGCCCGGACGCCGATCAGTGCGCCTCTTTCTCCAGCTCAAAGAAGCCTGGTCGTCTGCGGCGACGCACTGCGTTCCCATTCGCGCAAAGCTTGTGCTCCCCCTTTGTTTTTCTCTCCCAGAATTCAATGCCCCCTCCCCAGCAACCGGCACTGATCCCATCCGTGTCTTCCAAGGGCTCTGGTACGTCTTTTGTCGTCCATCTCTTTCGTGTTGATCATCATGATGGAATCCAATTGCATGGCTTATCCGAGCATCTCTGTGCGGAAGCCTTACCTTTCTTCTCTGAATCAAAGCCACATTGGCATCCTTTTATCTCGGCCAGCTTCCATAACAAAGCGATAAGCTCTGACCTAGCTTAGGTGCAGTATGGATAGCATCACTCACAGATGCTGCTCCTCGTCGCGATAGTCCTACAGCCCGTCTTAGCGCGGAACATCTGGTCGCAGCCACTCTGACAGCCTCAAGCTTTGTAACATTGTTAGAACGCCCGAACATCGTCCATCCAACATAGCCGATTTGATTTCTGTAATGACCGACAAAGGCGAACCCTCCCCAATATTCCGGATGCACAGTTTATCATTCGAGTCAGCCGCTTGTCTCCCTTGAAGTTGGCAAAAGCATACCACTTCCCCGATGATAGTATGGAAGTTCGGATCGTTACAAATGTGGGCTTATGATATACTTGTTTCACCGTCCCCTAGATGCTTTTGCCTGTTCATTTTCCTTTCGGCATTACACTTTGACAATCTTCGATACATTGATTTTCAAGTAACAGGAATACTTGGACGTATGCAAAGCATTCGGTAGGCAAGAATGACATCGTTTCATCTCCTATGACATCATTCCGAGTTCAGTGTGGAGCGGAGTGGGTCAGGTCAGACCTCCCATTTAACAGGTCTTCTGTCCTGGTTCCTCTGAAGTACGTAAGCCTGGCGAGCTTGGTCCCTGTCCGCAACCTACTGGATCTTCCAGTCAGGCAAACGTGCTTGCACTAAGGACACGGAACGGGCTTGACTGCCTCTCAAAAAGTCCCTGCAGCACATCCGATGATCGGCACGAGGATCTCATCGTGGACCCTTTGGATGACAACAGTAAATTACAGAGCCCCACATAGCGGTCAGCCCTATGCCTATGGAGCCAAAGGTTTATCGTCCTTTGAGGAAGCTTGTTTCGACCGCATCGACTGCGTACACCTGGTTCATCATCAATTCATCCGCACTGATGAGAGGTGTGCCTCTTCCATACCCAGCCTCTGGCCCAACAGGAATGTCACCCAGCATGACATACCGCACCCTCCCCAACGGCTGGCCATCTAGATACTGTCTACTGCTACCCGCCGACAGCGCCGCCTAACGAGTAGCTCTTCACCATGCATGGGCAAACTCTCGATTCGTAGAGCGCCTAATTCTCTTCCGGAATTTAGGCTTGAATGAAAACCATGTTAATCCACTGGCAGATATATGCATTTCCGGATGCACCGTCGTTGTTACACGTGAGAGCCTCAGACAGAGGCATGAGCGCAACCTGAGAGCACGTTTTGTCTCAGCCCTTCAGATGCTTTGAAGCCACCGCACGTGGCAAATACCATCACATCCCTTATCTTGGTGTTTCGGTGACACGGCTGGGCAGGCTGTGCTTCACGTTTCTATCACATTAATTGTCTGATCTGACCTTCAGATGTAACGAGCGGGCCTCTGCCTCTAAGGATCCAAACACCAAAGAGGGTGGAAACCTGTCGAAGGGTTTTCCTTGAGTGGGTACAAGAGGTACGCGAGGAACGAGCAGACGACTAAGACTGAGCACTACGTGCGAAGGCCTTGTTACCAATAGAGTCCAAATTCTATTGCGAAGTTGACCACGAAGGTCAAAGCTATCTAAGAAGTATAGTTTATATACACGTAGAAGAGTATCTATAATCTATTATTAATCTATTTAATCTATATTATCCGTTAGACAGAAGCGTGCGGATTAGATAGATTAATATTATCTTAACCTTATGTTACGACGGACCGACCGTGTTGGGTTTCAGTCGGTGTGTAAGACCATTCGGCCAACCTCCCGTCGACTCTCAGTCGATAAAAGGTTCAGCAATGATCAGCCTAGTGGCTAATCGCGCCCCAACAACTCTATATACAGGTAGGTTCGTAATACCTTATTAATCTGTTCCTAGATGTCTAAGGTATACGGGATTAAAGAGATTAATTCCTTAGTATTATATAATATACGTAACCTATAGTAGGTCTTTACGGCACGTATTTACGTCCCGCTAGCTTTCTTTTTTATTTAATTTTAACTTTATAAAGGCTATTATTAAATAAATAGCCTAAGGGCTACTATACCTAGGTAGATTTTAGCTAACTAAGCGAGTTAGCTTTTAAGCCCTATATCTAGAGGGAAGCTAATACCGAGAAGGATCCGATTAGCGAAGACTAATTAGGGTTTAGCGTAGTACGTAACGTATACGTATATCTTCCGTATACGGCTAATAGATAGAAGAATCGAACTTCTTACTATAGACTATTTTAATACCCGCTACTATACTATATAACCGTTAATAGATATATACTTT
The DNA here is from genome assembly GCA_011503125.2 of Botryosphaeria dothidea. Lineage (NCBI taxonomy): Eukaryota > Fungi > Ascomycota > Dothideomycetes > Botryosphaeriales > Botryosphaeriaceae > Botryosphaeria > Botryosphaeria dothidea. The sequence continues at coordinate 3,987,409 of WWBZ02000033.1, read as the reverse complement.
ACTTAAAAGATTATAAGCCTAGATTTATATATCTAAGTCTAGAGAGTTCCCGCTAGATATAAAATTCTATATTTATCTATAAAAAGACGTATTATCTTTATAGTTAGTCTATAAGTAACCTAGTATCGATAGCTAGATACGGTCTTCGTTAAGAGAAGAAATAAGTATATTTTAGGAAGCTATCGCCTAAGGCCTAGGCTTACGCTAAAAAAAATAGCTATCTTATTATCTATCTATATCTTAAGAGAAGTAGACGATTTAATTAAAAATCTAATAAACGCTTAACTTACCGGACTATAGCATCTTACTATTTCGCTTTAATAACTTTTTATTCTAACTTTTAAGTCTAATAGTCTAGACCCGATTAACCGTAGTATACTTATTTTACTACGTTTATAACTTTTTCGATTACTTTATTTCGAAATATATCTTTCTCTTCGCTATATCTTCGTAAGACTTCGCTAAGCGTCGCTCTATTCTAGTTCTCTTCTATAATAATAAAGACGACTAGTTCTCTTTAATAAAGAAGTAGCTTTAAGAAGAGGAACTATTCTATATAGTTACTATAATCTAGTTAGCTACCTCGGGGTCTATAGTACTAAGAATAATAGCTAAGTACGTCTTTTTCTCTAGGAGCTTTCTTTTTAGCTAGGCTAGCTTACTAATATATAGTTCTAGATATAGAAATAGATTCTAATTCTAAAGAGTTTAGGCGGCCTAGAAATTCTTAGTATTAATATCTTTAAGAGGGACGTTATAGACTAGTACTAAGTAGAGCTACTAGTTAGAATAGACTTTTCTATTTAGTTCTATAGTCTATTTTTAATTCTAGAGAAGGGCTACTCTAGTCTAAGTATTAGATATAAAAAGCTTAACGTCTTTACTAAAGAGCTTCTTAGCCGCTAGTACTCTTTTATAAGCTAGGCTTTTTTCTATTTAGATCTTCTTAATAATAGCCTCGTTAGTAAGATTAGTAATCTTTTATCTATTAGTTTTATTTAGAAAGTATAGAATAAGCTTAGTAGTAGTTAGGAAGGTAGAAGGCTTTAGAGCTACTTAGGCTATAATATTAGTCTAGCTAGATACTACGGACGTAGAAGTAGTCTAGAGTTAGCTAACTATCTTCTAGATCTACTAGACCTTTTTAAGAATATTCTTAAGACTTAGCTTTTTAGTAGTCGTCTTTTAGTAGATAGTAATATAATCCTAGAAGATTATCTTAATAATATCGAGAAAATTTTTTATCTAGCTAGAGAGGACTAAAGAAAGACTAGCGAATACTTATAGAGCTTAGAGAAGAGTATCTACTATTTTTAAGTATAACGGCTAAACGAAGAAGTAGTATTAAGATAGTATACGTAATAACGTATAGGTAGTAGACGCGCGTATACGCGGTAACGTTACGTACTTTATAACTTTATAGCTCTCGCTTATACGTAGACTCTCGTACTTTATACGATCTCTCTATAATAGTATCGAGTCTTATTATATTAGATTATACCGCCTATCTTACTTATAGCTAGAAGTAGGCTTTAGAATAGCTTACGTCTCGTTACCGTTACTATTACTATCGTCGAGCCTCGCGTAGAGTCTTATTATTTCGCTATAAAGTTAGAGCTACGCTAGGTATCTAAAGCTAACCGTAACCGTAACCGTAACCGTTATCGTCTATTATAATATTAGAAATATATCTAGATATTATAGGCGATAACGCCTAGAGAGAGCTATACTATTATCCGTACGATTCGTTATCTACGAGACCTTCGTTACGCGTTCTACCGCTTAAAAGCGAGAGTCTAGTAACTATTTACTAATAGAGTTATAATACCTTCGGCGTCGACTAGCTTAGCCTTAACTTTATTAATATTACTAACGCCTAGATACTCGTTAACTACGTTACTATAGATAGCGATTAGGCCTAGCGCTTTTTTAACTAGTTAAGAGAATAGTACTAACGCGTAGTAAGCCTTAAAATATAGCTTTAGTCCGCCTAGAATAGTATTAATACTCTTATAAACGAGTTAAATACCGTACGTATAATATAAGAGATACTAAAAGAATAATTAGAGGTATATAAGAGATAGTAGTAACCTACTAGAGGATTTAGCTATATATAACCGTTAGTAAGGCTAGAGACTAGCTTTATTACGAGCTAGTATTAGAACTAGGGCTTATAATAAAGAATAAAGCTTAGCGAAAAGCTTTCTAACGTACCGGTTTTTAAAGAAGAAAAAAAGAAATATCTTAATTAGCGAATAGTAGTACGTATTAAGCTTATAGTAAATAGAGACCGCTTTTCTATAGCTTAAGCTCGTCTATAATATATTATATTACGTCTTAAAGGTAAAGTAAGCGCTTAAGTACGAGAATACGTTAAGAAATACGGCTTAATTAACGTTCTACTACGAGATTCTTTATTAATTATAGAAGACTTTAAGAACCTTCTATAGTTACTAAAGTAAGCCTTTAGCGACTCTAATCGTCGTAAAATAGCTTTTTAAGAGCTCTATAAGCTTAAGTAGACTAATAAGCCTTTTAGTTAGTATACCGCGAAATACTAGCGCCTCTATACTAAACTTAATATATTACTAAAAGATCGTAAAGTAGAGTTTTAGTATAGACTCTTTTAGGAACTTAAGAAAGGTCTCTTCGTAGTTATAACTATAATTAGAGTAATATCCTTCTATTAAATAGTAAGCTATATTTAGTAGATCGATAATAAACGCTTATAGGCTAAGCGCCGCCCTACTTATTATATATATTCTTTAAAGTTATCGTTATAGTTATTATCTACTTAATTAATCTCTATAACGTTAACTCTAATAGTTTTAGCTCTAACGCCTACTATAGGCGGCGAGTCTATAAACCTCTTAGTAATTAGTATACGTCTCGTTTCTTTAAAACTACGTTATTTTACTAAAAATATAACTATACTAAAAAATCGACTCTAAGCTACGGCGCCGGGAGAGGGCCCTAGAGACTCTTCTAGACTTCGCGAGTCCTAAAATAGTACTTAAGATAACTATAGCCGCGAAGTAGTTAATATAGAGGATATAGAAAGAGGCGAATAGCCTCCCCTAGTAACTACCTCTACCTAGCCCTAATATATCCCTAAGAAACCGTAGAGTATCTAGTATAGCGTAGAATATATTAAGAGAGCCTTAAAAATAGTAGATACCCTCCTCTAAGCCCTATAAATATCCGCTAGCCTTTCTTTAGTCCTCTCTAGCTAGGTAAAAAATTTTCTCGATATTACTAAGATAATCTTCTAGAATTATATTACTATCTACTAGAAGGCAGCTACTAAGAAGCTAGGCCTTAAGAATATTCTTAAAGAGATCTAATAGGTCTAAAAGATAGTTAACCGTATCTAGGCTACCTCTATACCTATACCTAATACTCGTAGCTAGATATAAATTATAGCCTAAGTAGCCCCGAAGCCCTCTACCTCCCTAGCTACTACTAAACTTATTCTCTACTTTTTAGAGATAGTAAATAGATAAGAAATAGCTAAGCTCTTAAATAAGGTAATTATTAGAAAGATCTAGGTAGGAAAAAGCTAGGCGTGTAAGAAAGTACTTACTACTAAGAAGCTCCCTAGTAGAGACGTTAGAATCTTTATACCGAATAAAGTAACTAGAATAGCCCTTCTCTAGGACTAGAAATAGACTATAGGACTAGGAAAAGAAGTTAGGCCTAACTAGTAGCTATACTTAGTACTAGTATATAACGTCCCTCGAGAAGGAATCGATACTATAGACCCCTAAGCTATCTAAACTATCTAGGAGTAGAATCTATCTCTATATCTAGAACTACGTATTAGTAAGCTAGTCTAGCTAAAGAGGAAGCTCCTAGAGAGAAAAACTTACTCGGCTATTATCCTTAGTACTATAAATTTTAAAACCGCTAACTAGATTATTAATAAGGGGCTTATTATTAACTTTACTATCTATATAGCGTAGTACTATAACGTAGCCTTTATAGTAATCTAGTATTTTAAGTACTAGGCCTACGGTTATATTACTAACTATTATAAAAAGGAGGAAAAGTGCGGATAGTATAGTAAGGTATATAATACTAGGGACTACCCTAAGGAAAGTATATAGTACGTAAACTACTCTTAAAGGTATATAGTCTAGAGCAACTCCTACCTAGCACGTAGAGCCTACTATACTAAGGCCGCCTAGGCCCGCCTAGTAGTACTAGAAAGGTACCGGAAAGGACCCCTAATAACTAAAATATAGTCTTAAACTAACTAGTTAACCGTTAGACTAAAGAAGAGGATTAGGGAGGAGAAGCCGGTTAAGAGGAGACTAGGTAGGCTAAGAGACTTAAGCCGCCCCCCGCCTTCTAACTAAATAAGGTTTACCGGACTTAATAGCTTATAATACGCCTTAGAGGAGCCCGCGGGAACTCCCTCCTTATAGCCTATACTACTAGCCCCCTCGTAGCCGGACCTAGAGATAGAAGGAAGTTAATATTAGATATAGGCTCTCTCTCTATTATATAGTATAACGTCTATAAGAGTAAGGATAGGATAATACTTCCGCTCTTTAAGGAAGTAGACCTAAAGATCTACTATATCCTAGCTATCTAGAAACCTTAGAGGAACCCGAGGGTTAAGATAATAGTAAGATACTCTATCTACTATATAGTTTTTCCCTAGAAGGGAGTAGTAAGAACCTACTTCTTTATAAGTAAGGCTATTAGCCCCGACTCCTAGTAAGTAATAGTCTATTTACTAGATCTTATTATACTTTTCCTTATTACTAGGATATATATAATCTATATCTATAACTACTATAATCCCCCGCTAGCCTCTTATACTAATATAGCGCTAGAAATCCTATCTCTTCTACCGGAAGTTCTTAGAAAACTAGGAGAGTATATTCTCCTAGGGGACTTTAACCTCTACTATCCTATCTAGGAAGATATAACCTTCCTAATATACTATACTCTAGCGAATAACCTAATTAAGATAGCTACCGTAGCTAATCTTAACCTAGCCCTTCTAAGGGGTACTATTACTAGACGAGATAGTAGTAGCGAGAGTACTTTAGATCTTATCTTTATATTACGGTAGCTAGAGAAGAGAATTCTTAGCTATAGAGTTAGCTAGAAGCTCGAATTATCCTCTAACCACCTACCTATCCTTACTATACTTAATTTTTCTCCTACCTCCGTAGAACTACGCCCTCTAAGGCTCTAGTAGAAGAAAGTAGACTAGAAGAGAACTAATAATATACTCTAATTAAAGCTCGAATATCTTAAAGCAGCCCCTCTTAATACTAAAGTAGACCTAGATTACTTTACTATACTACTCTAAAAGGCTATCTAAAGAATAATCTAAGAGACTATTCTAGTAGCGAGACCCTCGCTCTAGGCCTCTATATAATAGATAAAGGAGTATTCGGACCTAGTATACTAGGCTAGAGTAGCTAGAAGGAAGTAGACGGCTATAGGGAGGGAGGAGGACTAGATAGTATACTAAACTATTACTAATAGTAAGAAGAGGTAGATTAGAAGAGATAGAATAAAAGTATAGCGTAGAATAGTAGCTAAGATTACTTCGGACCTATCTATACTCTAGAAGCTCTTAAAGTAGATAAGAATAAGAGTACTAGAACCTCTAGTCCTATCTTAGTTTCTACCCCTTTAGAGAGTAGATAAATAACTATATTACGATAACTAGTCTAAGGTAGAAATTCTTACTAACTAGTTCTTTCTACCTCTTAGGGCTACTAACCTCTTAGATCTAGATAGGTATATATACCTAGTGCTAGTAGAGATTCCCTAAGACCTTACTAAAGAGTAAGTTCTCTATATTATTAAGAAGCTTTCCCTAGATAAGGTACTAGGCCTAGATAAGATTACTAATAGATTTCTAAAGTAATACGCTAAGATACTAAGGGGACCCCTTACTAGACTCTTCTAGAGATACCTCGTACTTAGATACTACTCTAGGTAGTTTAAAAGCTCTATTACCGTAGTTCTTAGAAAACTATAGAGAGACGACTATACTAAAGCTAAGTTATTTAAGCCGATTACTTTACTTAATACGCTAGGGAAGCTACTTAAGAGGATTATAGTAGATAGAATCTTCTAGGCTACTAAAGTATACGGCCTACTCCCTAATATATAGATAGGAGCTAGGAGAAATAGATCCGTAGTAGTAGCTCTTAACCTACTTATAGAATAGATCTATACTATCTAGGTATAAGACCTAGGGCTAGTAGCTTTAGTCCTTAGCCTAGATATCTCGGGAGTATATAACTACGTATCTTATAGAAGGCTTCTCTATAATATAAGGATAGTAAAACTTCTAGAATAGGTAGAAAGATTCACCCGATTCTTTCTATAGGACCGTACTACTTAGCTATCCTTCGGAGACTTTACTAGTCTACTAATCTAGACCTTAACCGGGATTCCCTAGGAATCCTTACTATCGCCGATACTCTACCTATTCTTTACTTCTAATCTACTTATATAGCTACGTAGGGATAATATCTTCCCCCTTAGATTCGTCGATAATACTAATATTCTAACCTTTAGTAGATCTATAGAATAGAACTATAGGATACTAGAGGAAGTATATTAAATTTACGAGTACTAGGTAGCTACCTACGGGTTAGCTTTCTCGCCCGATAAGTATTACCTTATTTATTTTATAAGGAAACTAAGGAGATTTAATATAGTAGTAGGGATCCGTATCCCTAGATTTACTAGATGCCTAGAGCCTATAATTAAGATTCTAGGAGTCTACGTAGATAATAAGCTTAGATAGGGATCCTATATTAGAGAAATAGGAGCTAAGGCAATTAAATAGTATATATCTCTCTCTAAACTCGCGGCGTCTACCTAGGGAGCCTTATTTACTAAAGCCCGTTATATCTATACGGCCGTAGTAAGGCTAGTTCTTACCTACGGCTATAGAGTATAGTATACTCTAGAGAGAATCCTAGGGTAGAGAAAAATAACTATCTAGCTACTAAAGAAGATCTAAAACTAGTGCCTACGCACTATCTTAGGGGCGTATAAGTTAACTAGTATATAAATCTTAGAGTATAAGATAGGGATTCCCCTACTCTTACTATACCTAGACGAACTAGTACTAGCCTAGGCTATTAGAGCTAGAGATAGCCTAGTCGCGATAGTAGTAGAGGAAACTTACTAGAGTATTAAATAGATAGCTCGGGCTACTTTAAGTACTAGAGGCGCTACTAGCCCTACTAGAAGAACCCTACTTAGAAAAAAGGCAAACTTACTTCTTAACTACTACCCCTCTACCTACTAGAGTCTCCCGGAGCGAACGAAGCTACGTATAGTATATAGGAATAAGTAGAAGAAGAGATAGATAAAGTCTACTAGCTAGGGAAGATAAGATAAGCTAGTAGCCTAAAGTATATAGTAGAACCTAAAAATTAGATAAATCTATAGCGAACTATCTAAGCTATAGAGTACACTCGCTACTCTACTACGTATAGAGTATATTAGACTAGAGGACTTCCTCTTAAGGCGTAAGGTACTAGAGTACCTTAGTCCTACCTATCTATACGGCTAGTATAGATAAACCCTAAAATATATTCTTTTCTTCTACCCCTACTTCTAATAGGATAGGGTATAGATACTCTAAAGGGTAGGGACTACGGACTACTACTCTCTCCTCTTAATAAAGAAGAAGATTAAAGTAGTAATAGACTAGTTCTTACGTCTAGGGCTACTTAAGTAATTTAGCCTAGTAAGAGAACTAATATAGAAAGATAACTAGGAAGAGGAACTAGGAGGATAACTAGAACTACTAGGACTACTAGAACCCGGATAACTACGAGAATAAGAACTAAAGAAATAGGTCTAGTAGGTAAATATAGGGCTGCTATAGCAGCCGCTACTAGTAAGAAGAAAAAATAAGAACTAGTATAGGATAGCATGCCTAGAGAGAGAGGAGGGGTTTTTACTAGGCGAAAAGGTTTTCCCCCTCGTGTAAAATAACTATAGATAGCTAGCCCCGTATAAACCCGTAAGGGAGCTATATCGGGAAGAAATAAATTTATCTATCTATCTATATTAGAGCTAGATAGAGGTAGTTACTAGGGAAGGCTATTCGCCTCTTTTTATATTCTCTATATTAACTACTTTACGGCTATAGTTATCTTAAGTATTATTTTAGAACTCGCGAAGTCTAGAAGAGTCTCTAGAATCCTCTTCTAGCGCCGTAGCTTAGAGTCGATTTTTTAGTATAGTTATATTTTTTCTAGAGCTACTATAGTAGCTACTACTAGTAAGAAGAAAAAATAAAAACTAATATAAAATAGTATATCTAGAGAGAGAAAAGGGGTTTTTACTAGGCGAAAAGATTTTCTTTCTTATATAAAATAACTATAAATAGCTAGCTTCGTATAGACCCGTAAGGAAGCTATATCGAGAAGAAATAAATTTATCTATATATACTTACGGCGAGAAAGGTCTAGTTATAATAAGCGTTACTAATAATCTTTATAATATATATAGATAGATAGATAAATTTATTTCTTCCCGATATAGCTCCCTTACGGGTCTATACGGGGCTAGCTATCTATAGTTATTTTACTCGAGGGGGAAAATCTTATCGCCTAGTAAAAACCCCTTCTTTCTATCTAGGCCTATTTATTCCTACTAGTTCTATTTTTTCTTCTTACCGGTAGCGGCTACTATAGTAGCTCTATATTCGCCTACTAGCCCTACCTCTTTAGTTCTTATTCTCGTAGTTATCCGGGTTCTAGTATTCCCGGTAGTCCTTCTAGTTCCTCTTCTTAGTTATTCTTCTAGATTAGTTTTCTAGTAAGACTAAACTAACTAAGTAGCCCTAGGCGTAGGAACTAGCCTATTACTACTTTAATCTCCTTCTTTATTAAGAGAAGGGAGTAGTAGTCCGTAGTTTCTATCCTTTAAAGTATCTATATTCTACTCTATTAGAAGTAGAGGTAGAAGAGGAGAATATACTTTAGAGTTTATCTATACTAGCCGTATAGATAGGTAGGATTAGAGTATCCTAGTATCTTACGCCTTAAGAGAAAGTCCTCTAGTCTAATATACTCTATACGTAGTAGAATAGCGAGTATACTCTATAGCTTAGATAGTTCGCTATAGATTTATCTAATTTTTAGGTTTTACTATATACTTTAGGCTACTAGCTTATCTTATCTTTTCTAGCTAGTAGACTTTATCTATCTCTTCTTCTACTTATTCCTATATACTATACGTAGCTTCGTTCGCTCTAGAAGACTCTAGTAGGTAGAGAAGTAGTAGTTAAGGAGTAAGTTTATCTTTTTCCTAAGTAGGGTTCTTTTAGTAGAGCTAGTAGCGCCTTTAGTACTTAGAGTAGCCCGAGTTATCTATTTAATACTCTAGTAAGTTTCCTCTACTACTATCGCGACTAGGCTATTTTTAGCTCTAATAGCCTAGGCTAGTACTAGTTCGTCTAGGTATAGTAAGAGTAGGGGAATCCCTATCTTATACTCTAAGGTTTATATACTAGTTAACTTATACGCCCCTAAGATAGTACGTAGGTACTAGTTTTAGATCTTCTTTAGTAGCTAGATAGTTATTTTTCTCTACCCTAGAATTTTCTCTAGGATATACTATATCCTATAGCCGTAGGTAAGAACTAGCCTTATTACGGCCGTATAGATATAACGGGCTTTAATAAATAAGGCTCCCTAGATAGACGCCGCGAGTCTAGAAAGAGATATATACTATTTAATTACCTTAGCTTCTATTTTTCTAATATAGAGTCTCTATCTAAGCTTATTATCTACGTAGACTCCTAGAATCTTAATTATAGGCTCTAGATATTTAGTAAATCTAGGAATACGGATCCCTGCTACTATATTAAATCTCCTTAGTTTCCTTATAAAATAAATAAGGTAATACTTATCGGGCGAGAAAGCTAACCCGTAGATAGCTGCCTAGTACTTATAAATTTAATATACTTCCTCTAGTATCCTATAGTTCTATTCTATAGATCTACTAAAGGTTAGGATATTAGTATTATCGACGAATCTAAGGGGGAAGATATTGCTCCTACGTAGCTATATAAGTAGATTAGAAGTAAAGAATAGATAGAGTATTAGCGATAGTAAGGATTTCTAGGGAATCCCGGTTAAGGTCTAGATTAATAGACTAGTAAAGTCTCCGAAGGATAGCTAAGTAGTACGGTCCTATAGAAAGAATCGGGTAAATCTTTCTACCTATTCTAGGAGTTTTACTATTCTTATATTATAGAGAAGCCTTCTATAAAATACGTAATTATATACTCCTAAGATATCTAGGCTAAGGACTAAAGCTACTAGCTCTAGGTCTTATACCTAGATAGTATAGATCTATTCTATAAGTAGGTTAAGAGCTACTACTATAGATCTATTTCTTCTAGCTCCTATCTATATATTAGAAAGTAGGCCGTATACTTTAGTAGCCTAGGAGATTCTATCTACTATAATTCTCTTAAGTAGCTTTTCTAGCGTATTAAGTAAAGTAATCGGCCTAAATAACTTAGCTTTAGTATAGTCGTCCCTCTATAGTTTCCTAAGAACTACGGTAATAGAGCTTTTAAACTACTTAAAATAGTATCTAAGTATAAGGTATCTCTAGAAGAGCCTAGTAAGAGGTCCCCTTAGTATCTTAGCGTATTACTTTAGAAATCTATTAGTAATCTTATCTAGGCCTAGTACCTTATCTAGGAAAAGCTTCTTAATAGTATAGAGAATCTACTCTTTAGTAAGGTCTTAGGGAATCTCTACTAGTACTAGGTATATATACCTATCTAGATCTAAGAGGTCGGTAGCCCTAGAAGGTAGAAAGAACTAGTTAGTAAGGATTTCTACCTTAGACTAGTTGTCGTAATATAGTTATTTTATAATATATATAGCTCTTCTTTAATTTCTTAGACTCTTAATAATTAGATTTAGGTTAGAGTCCGCGTTAATATTAGCTATAAAAAGTATACGATTATCCTTTACTACTCCTAGGTTAGATTTAATATTATATTAAATAGAAAGAAGATAACCGAGACGTCTCTCTTATTATTACTTCTTTTTCTTACTCTTTAAGAAAGACGAGTCTCTAAGAGTAGATAATAACGGTAGCTCGTTATCGCCTAGTAGTTATAGTATATTATCGTTTCTAGTAGAAGGCGATAGTATACGTAGTTAAGCTTATTACTTATCTAGCTTATTAGATAGTATATCTTATTATTATTATTTATTTAATAACGAAGTAGATTATTCTTCTATATTAGTAGTTTTTAGAGTATTAAAGAGATAGCCCGGGCTATACTAGGCGCCGGAGGCATAGCCGGCCTAGCTAGAAGAACTCTACTTAGAGAAAGGGCAACAGCCCTTCTTAACTACTACCCCTCTACCTACTAGAGTCTTCCGGAGCGAACGAGACTACGTATAGTATATAGAAATAAGTAGAAGAAGAGATAGATAAAGTTTACTAGCTAAGAAAGGTAAGATAAGCTAGTAGTTTAAAGTATATAGTAGAACCCGAAAGTTAGATAAATCTATAGCGAACTATCTAAGCTATAGAGTATACTCGCTACTCTACTACGTATAGAGTATATTAGACTAGAGGACTTCCTTTTAAGGCGTAAGGTGCTAGAATACTCTAGCCCTATCTATCTATACGGCTAGTATAGATAAACCCTAAAGTATATTCTTCTCTTCTACTTCTACTTCTAATAGAATAGGATATAGATACTCTAAAGAGTAGGGACTACGGACTACTATTTCCTTCTCTTAACGAAGAAGAGAATTAAAGTAGTAATAGACTAGTTCTTACGCCTAGGGCTACTTAAGTAATTTAGCCTAGTAAGAGAACTAATCTAGAAGAATAACTAGAAAGAGAAACTAGGAGAACTACTAGGACTACTAGGACTACTAGAACCTAGATAACTACGAGAATAAGGACTAAAGAGATAGATCTAGTTAGTAAATATAAGGCTACTATAGCAGCCGCTACTAATAAGAAGAAAAAATAAGAACTAGTATAGGATAGTATGCCTAGAGAGAGAGGAGGGGTTTTTACTAGGCGAAAAGATTTTCCCCCTTATATAAAATAACTATAGATAGCTAGCCCCGTATAGACCCGTAAGGGAGCTATATCGAGAAGAAATAAATTTATCTATTTATATTAGTAGTTTAAAAAACATGACCACACCAAAAAATCGACCCCAAGCTACGGCGCCGGGAGAGGGCCCTAGGGACTATCCTAGGCTTCGCGAGTCCCAAAACAGTACTCAAGACAACTGCAGCCGCGAAGTGGTTGATGTAGAGGACACAGGAAGAGGCGAACAGCCTCCCCCAGTGACTACCCCTACCCAGCCCTAATACACCCCCAAGAAACCGCAGAGCACCTAGTATAGCGTAGAATACGTTGAGAGAGCCTCAAAAACAGCAGACACCCTCCTCCAAGCCCTACAAATATCCGCTAGCCTCCCTTTAGTCCTCTCCAGCCAGGTGAAAAATTTTCTCGACATTGCCAAGACAATCTTCCAGGATCATATTACTATCTGCTAGGAGGCAGCCACCAAGGAGCCAGGCCTTAAGGACATCCTCAAAGAGGTCCAACAGGTCCAAAAGATAGTCAACCGTATCCAGGCTACCTCTACACCCACACCCAATACTCGTAGCTGGGCATAAATTGCAGCCCAAGCAGCCCCGAAGCCCCCTACCCCCCCAGCCACCACTGAACTTACCCTCTACTTCCTAGAGATAGCAAACAGATAAGAAATAGCCAAGCTCTCAAATGAGGCAATCATCAGAAAGATCCAGGCAGGAAAAAGCTGGGCGTGCAAGAAAGTACTTGCTGCCAAGAAGCTCCCCAGTGGAGACGTTAGGATCTTTATACCGGATGAAGCAACCAGAACAGCCCTTCTCCAGGACCAGGAATGGACTACAGGACTGGGAAAAGAAGTCAGGCCTAACCAGCAGCTATACTCAGTGCTAGTACACAACGTCCCTCGAGAAGGAATCGATACCACAGACCCCCAAGCCATCCAAACCATCCAGGAGCAGAACCTATCTCTACACCCAGGACTACGTATCAGCAAGCTGGCCTGGCTAAAGAGGAAGCTCCCAGAGGGGAAAACTCACTTAGCCATCATCCTCAGTACTACAAACCCCGAAACCGCTAACCAGATTATTGATAAGGGGCTTGTTATTAACTTTGCTATCTATATAGCGTAGTACTATAATGCAGCCTTCATAGTAACCCAGTGTTTTAAGTGCCAGGCCTACGGTCATATTACCAACCACTGTAAAAAGGAGGAAAAGTGTGGACAGTGCGGCAAGGCACATAATACTAGGGACTACCCTAAGGAAAGCACGCAGTGCGCAAACTGCTCCCAAAGGCACACAGCCTGGAGCAACGTCTGCCCAACACGCAGAGCCTGCCATGCTAAGGCCGCCCAGGCCCGCCTAGCAGCACCAGAAAGGCACCGGGAAGGACCCCTGATAACCAAGACACAGCCCCAAACTAACTGGCTGACGGTCGGACCAAGGAAGAGGATCAGGGAGGAGGAGCCGGTCAAGAGGGGACCAGGCAGGCCAAGAGACTTAAGCCGCCCCCCGCCTCCTAACCAAATGAGGTTCACTGGACTTAACAGCTCACAACACGCCTTAGAGGAGCCCGCGGGAACTCCCTCCTCACAGCCCACACCACTAGCCCCCTCGCAGCCGGACCTAGAGATGGAAGGAAGTCAATGTTAGACATAGGCTCTCTCTCCATCGTACAGTATAACGTCCATAAGAGTAAGGATAGGGTAATGCTCCCGCTCTTTAAGGAAGTGGACCCAAAGATCCACCATATCCTGGCCATCCAGGAACCTTGGAGGAACCCGAGGGTCAAGACAACAGCAAGACACCCTGCCTACCACACAGTTTTTCCCCAGGAGGGAGTGGCAAGAACCTGCTTCTTTATAAGCAAGGCCATTAGCCCCGACTCCTGGCAAGCAATAGTCCATTCACCAGATCTCATCACACTATCCCTCATTACTAGGACACATACAATCTACATCCATAACTGCTATAACCCCCCACCAGCCTCCCACACTAGTACGGCTCTAGAAACCTTAGCGCTTCTCCCAGAAGCCCTTAGAAAACCAGGGGAGCATGTCCTACTAGGGGACTTTAACCTTCACCATCCTACCTGGGGAGGCATTACCTCCCCTACACACCATACTCTTGCAGACGACCTTATTAAAATAGCTACGACAGCTAGCCTTAACCTAGCCCTTCCAAGAGGTACTATTACTAGGAGAGAGGGTAGTAGCGAGAGTACCCTAGACCTTATCTTTACCACACGGTGGCTAGAGAAGAGGATCCTTAGCTGTAGAGTTAGTTAGGAGCTCGAATCCTCCTCAGACCACCTACCTATCCTCACCATGCTTGATATCTCCCCTACCCCTACAGAACCACGTCCTCCAAGGCCCCAGTGGAAAAAAGCAGACTGGAATAGAACCAATCAGGTGCTCCAAACAAAGCTCGAATACCTTAGAGCAGCCCCTCTTAATACGAAAGCAGACCTAGACTACTTTACAGAACTACTCCAGGAGGTCATCCAAAGAACAATCCAGGAAACCATCCCAGTGGCGAGACCCTCGCCCTGGGCCTCCATACAATGGACAAAGGAGTGTTCGGACCTAGTGCACCAGGCGAGAGCAGCTAGAAGGAAATGGACAGCCACAGGGAGGGAGGAGGACTGGGTGGTATACCAAACTATTGCTAATAGCAAGAAGAGGCAGATCAGAAGGGATAGAATAAAAGTATGGCGCAGAACAGTAGCTGAGATCACCTCAGACCCATCTGCACTCTGGAAGCTCTCAAAGTGGGCAAGAACAAGGGCACTAGAGCCTCCAGCCCCACCTCAGTTCCCACCCCTCCAGGGAGCAGATGGACAACTGCGCTACGACAATCCGGCCAAGGCAGAAATCCTTACCAACCAGTTCTTCCCCCCTCCTAGGGCCACCGACCTCTCAGATCTGGATGGGTGTATATACCCAGAGCCAGTGGAGATCCCTCAAGACCTTACTGAAGAGCAGGTCCTCCATACCATCAAGAAGCTCCCCCCAGATAAGGCACCAGGCCCAGATAAGATTATCAATAGGTTCCTAAAGCAGTGCGCTCAGACACTAAGCGGACCACTCACTAGGCTCTTCCAGGGATACCTCGCACTTGCATACCACCCTAGGCAGTTCAAAAGCTCCATTACCGTAGTCCTAAGGAAACCACAGAGGGATAACTATACCAAAGCCAAATCATTTAGGCCGATTGCCCTACTTAATACGCTAGGGAAGCTACTTGAGAGGATTATAGCAGATAGAATCTCCTAGGCTACTGAAGCATACGGCCTGCTCCCTAATACACAGATGGGAGCTAGGAGAAACAGGTCCGCAGTAGCAGCTCTCGACCTGCTCACAGAACAGATCCATACTGTCTGGGCACAAGATCCAGGGCTGGTGGCTTTAGTCCTCAGCCTGGATATCTCGGGAGCATATGACCACGTATCTCATAGAAGGCTTCTCTACAATATGAGGATGGCAAAACTCCCAGAATGGGTAGAAAGATTCACTCGATCCTTTCTACAGGACCGTACCACTCAGCTATCCTTCGGAGACTTTACCAGTCCACCAATCTAGACCTCAACCGGGATTCCCCAGGGATCCTCACTATCTCCGATCCTCTACCTATTCTTTGCCTCTAACCTACTTACACAGCTACGCAGGGGCAATACCTTCCCCCTTGGATTCGTCGATGATACTAATATTCTAACCTTTAGTAGATCTACAGAACAAAACTGTAGGACACTAGAGGGCGTACATCAAATTTGCGAGCGCTGGGCAGCTACCCACGGGTCAGCTTTCTCGCCTGACAAGTATCACCTCATTCATTTTACAAGAAAACCAAGAAGATTTAATATGGCAGCAGAGATCCGTATCCCTGGATTTGCTGGATGCCCAGAGCCTACAATCAAGATTCTAGGAGTCCACGTAGACAACAAGCTTAGATGGGGACCCCACATTAGGGAAACAGGAGCCAAGGCAATCAAATAGTGCATATCTCTCTCTAGACTCGCAGCATCCACCTGGGGAGCTTCATTTACTAAAGCCCGCCATATCTATATGGCTGTGGTGAGACCAGTCATGACCTACGGCTGTGGGGTATGGCACGTCCCAGAGGGAACCCCAGGGTGGAGAAAGACAGCCACCCAGCCACTGCAGAAGATCCAAAACCAGTGCCTACGCACCATCTCAGGGGCATACAAGTCAACCAGCACACAAACTTTAGAGCACGAGACGGGGATTTCCCCACTCTCACTCTACCTGGACGAACTGGCGCTGGCCCAGACTATTAGATCTAGGGATGGCCTAGTGGCAATGGTGGTAGAGGACACTTGCCAGAGCATTAAAGAGATAGCCCGGGCTACACTAGGCACCAGAGGCACAGCCGGCCCAGCCAGAAGAACTCTGCTTAGAGAAAGAGCAACAGCCCTCCTTAACTACTGCCCCCCTACCTACCA
The DNA here is from genome assembly GCA_011503125.2 of Botryosphaeria dothidea. Taxonomy (NCBI): domain Eukaryota; kingdom Fungi; phylum Ascomycota; class Dothideomycetes; order Botryosphaeriales; family Botryosphaeriaceae; genus Botryosphaeria; species Botryosphaeria dothidea. The sequence goes on along the minus strand of WWBZ02000033.1, from coordinate 3,970,855 downwards.
GAGTCTTCCGGAGCGAACAAGACTACGCATAGCATATAGGAATAAGTGGAAGAAGAGATGGACAAAGTTTACCAGCCAAGGAAGGCAAGATAAGCCAGTAGCCCAAAGCACACAGTGGAACCCAAAGATTCGACAAATTCACAGCGAACTGTCTAAGCCACAGAGCACACTCGCCACTCTACTGCGTACTGAGCATATTGGACTAGAGGACTTCCTCTCTAGGCGCAAGGTGCCAGGACACCCTAGCCCTGCCTGTCCATGCGGCTGGCATAGACAAACCCCAAAGCACATCCTCCTCTTCTGCCCCCACTTCCAACAGGGCAGGGCACAGATGCTCCAAAGGGCAGGGACTACGGACTACTATTCCCTCCTCTCAACGAAGAAGGGAATCAAAGCAGCAATAGACTGGTTCTTACGCCTAGGGCTGCTCAAGCAATTCAGCCTGGCAAGGGAACTAATCCAGGAGGACAACCAGGAAGAGGAACCAGGAGGACCACCAGGACCACCAGGATCCGGATAACTACGAGGACAAGGACTGAAGGGATAGGTCTAGTAGGTGAATGTAGGGCTGCCATAGCAGCCGCTACTGGTAAGAAGGAAAAACAAGAACTAGTATAGGATAGCATGCCCAGAGAGAGAGGAGGGGTTTTTGCCAGGCGAAAAGGTTTTCCCCCTCGTGTAAAATAACTATAGATAGCCAGCCCCGCATGGACCCGTAAGGGAGCTATATCGGGAAGAAATGAATTTATCTATCTATCTATATTAGTAGTTTACTTATAAGTTATCTTCTTACTCTTACTAGATAATAAATCTAACGTAATAAGATTTTTAGAGCTTAAACGAATACGAGGAATAACCTTCTAAGGCTCCTCTTCTATATTCTAGATTTCTTAATACTACTCTTACTTATCTAGTAAGTATTTTAATAACTCGTTAAAACTAACGTCTCTTAAGCGAATAATATAGTTCTCTAGTAGATACTATATTTAGTAGATATTAGTAGAGTCGTAACTAATAAGATAACTAATAAGAGCTCGTTCTTAGAGCTTATTACTACGCGGGATATTTTTATTAAGGGCGTAGGCCTTATATTCGTAGACTCTTATATAAGCTACGTTTAGTTTAATACTATAAGTAACCTTAAAGGGTATCTTCTACTTAAGAACCTTACTTATTACGACTATTACTAAACTAAATTCGAAGTAGATATAATAGAACGAAGTTTCTAAGCTAAAGAGAAAAAGAGAGAAAGGTATAGTAGATATAGAGTAAAGAAATATCGTCTTATACGCTAACTAATAAATAAGTAAGCTAAAGAAAAAATAATTAATCCGGATCCTACGCCCGTCCTCTACCCTACGATAGGTACTCTTATATAGAATCGTAATATTACTCCCCCCTTTAGCGTAAGATCTCCGGAGCTTACTCTATTAATTCGGCGTCGATTTTAAGCTATATCTTTAGTAGCTATAATAGGCTAGGCTTCTCTAGATACTTCTAATAGAAAGCCTAAAGCTTTCTTAGGGCGTAGTTAAAGTTATTAGCGGGGTACTATTAAGGGTCCGGAGGCTAATCGGCCTATTAAATACGATAATAAATATATCTATACTTTTTCTTAGAGTCTAGGATCTCCTCTACGATCTACTCTTTCTTACCGTCTACCTTAATTAGTTACTAAGGCTTAGATAACTAACCTTCTAGCGGGTTATTTAGATCCTTAGTAAGTTTACTAGCGTATATTACTAGATATAAGTTTAATCCGGAAGGAAGGTCTAACCGATAGATATATTCTATCTTAGCGGTAATAGGGTAAGGACTAATTCTCTTCGCGGAGAGTTTCCGCGAAGGCCTACTCTAATTAATATTCCGAGTGGTTAAGAAGACTCTATCGCCTATCTTAAACGTAACGTCCTTACGGTAGCGGTTTACGTTTCGGGTCTAAACTTCCTAGCTTACCCGTAGTCTTTCTTTATACTATACCTAGATGCCCTCTATTTTCTTTGCTATTTCCGTAGCTTTCTCGCGGTTCTAATTAATAACGGGGTCGTTAGTTACTAGGCGAGGGTCCTAGTTAAATAATAGACGCGGTTCGTATCTATATATAGTAAAGAAAGGACTAACGGTAGAGGACGTAGAGGTATTAGCGTTGGCTACGTATTCCGCGGAGAATAGCTAAGAAACCTAGTCGTCCTAATAGTAGTTAATAAAGTACCTTAAATAGGTCTCTATCTCCTTATTCGCGTTCTTAGATTATCCGTCCGTCTCCGGGTAGTATACCGTCGATAGCTTTACCTCGATATCTAGAAGTTTATAGAGTTCTCTCTAGAATTCGCTTATAAACTAGGGACCTCGGTCCGAGAGAATACTATTTAGAAGGCCGTAAATCTTCTAGACGTAATTCTTAAATAATCTGGCTAGATCTCTAGCCGTCGCCGTGGTAGAGTATAGTATAAAATGTCTTATTTTTAAGAATCTGTCTATTACTACGAGAACGGCGTTACTCCCCTCGTAGACGGGTAGTTTTACGATAAAATCGCAGGTAAGGTCTTTCTAAGGGCGATGCGGAATCGGAAGTAGCTTAAGAAGACCATAGTAGGGATTATTACTAGGCTTCGCTCTCTTATAGGAGTAATAGTTCCGCACGTACCGCTTAATATCGTTTTTTATACCTTTCTAGTAGTATCGATTCCTAAGAAGGTTAATCGTTCTTCTTTCTCCGGGGTGCCCCGTTATAGGCTTATCGTAGGCTTCTCTAATTAGCTTAACTCGTAAAGCATTACCTTCTAGGATAGCCAGCCTCCTCTAGAAGGTTAGAAGACCTTATTCTAAACTCTAACTAGTAGCGGTCTTCTCCGCCTCTTCCCTTTAGTGCCGGAGGCTTAGATTTATTCTATTTGCCTCTCGCAGGTGTTTAATAAGGGAAGCAACTAGGAGGTCTAATAGGGCTAGGACTAGAATATCCGGGGTAAGTTCCTTAAACTAGGATGCGTTAAGCAAGAGTCGGTGTATATACCGTACCCGTTCGTCCTAGGCTAACTGCGGAAGGTCTTGTTCGCGGCGAGTAAGTGCGTCTACTCGTTAGTTCTGCTTGCTAGGAATTGGTAGGATAACGAAGTCGTAGTCCTGGAGTTTCTAAGCCCAGCGGACCTAACGACGGGAGAGTTATTTAGTCTAGATAAAGTTCTTAAGGGTCTCGTAATCGGTGAACACTTAGATAGGTGCGTTGGTGCTAAGGCACTCGGGTCTCTATTCCTTAAAGGCTCGAATAATAGCGAGGAGTTCTTTATTATAGATAGTATAGTTGCACTTAGCCGGGTTAAGCTTCTTCGAGAAGTAAGCTACGGGATAGAGCTTCCCGTTTTTATCCTTCTATATTATAATGCCTCTACTAATATAGTCTAAAGAATCTACCTTAATATAGACTGTTTTAGCAGGATCGAAGTGTCTTAGTACCGGGTCCGAACGGATAGCTTCTTTTAGGGCGTTAAAGGCTTTCTAACATCTAGGAGTCTAATCCTAAGTCTAGTCTTTATAAGTAAGTCTAGTAAGGGGTCTGGCTATAGTTAAGTAGCCTCGCATAAACCTTCTATAGTAGTTATAGAGGCCTAGAAAGGACTATACTCCTTTAATAGTTTTCGGTGCTTTCTAGTTAAGAACGGCCTGGATCTTAGCTGGGTCTATTTTAATGCCGTCCCTTAAGACGATTAGTCTAAGGAACTTAGTCTTAGTAACCTTAAACTCGCACTTCTTAAGGTCGGCCTAAAGGCCTACCTTCTAGAGTCTATTAAGAACGTCGCGGACGTGCTTCCGATGCTCTTTTCTTAACTTACTATAGATTAGAATATCGTCTATAAATACTAAACAATATTAGTCTAGGCAACCTATAAGGGCGTTATTAATATAGTGCTAGAACGTCGAGGGACCGTTGCAGAGTCTAAAGGGCATAATATTATATCGATATAAACCGTATCTGGTGCGAAAAGTCGTGAGGTTCTTGGAGTCCGGGTGCATCCGGATTTTATAGAAGGCCTGCCGAACGTCGATCTTAGAGAACTACTTAACTCCCTTAAGCTTAGCGAGAGTCTTATTAATAAGAGGTAAGGGGTAACGGTTCTTCTTCGTAACTGCGTTTAACTTCCGATAGTCGACGCAGAAGCGGAGTCCTTCTCCCGGCTTCTTTGCTATTAGTATTAGAGATCCGAGGGGAGAATCGCTTGGCTCGATAAATCCCTTAGCTCGGTTCTCGTTAATGTACGTCTTAGCTACGTGGAGTTCTTCGACGGATATACGGAATAGTGGGGGGGTCCGAAGGTCGGGCTCCCCTTCTAGCTAGATCTTATAATAGAAGTTTGGAGCGGTCGTGATGGTGTCTGAGACCTTCTTTGAGAAGACTTCCGACATATCTTGGAGCTAGTCTGGGATTTCTAGCTCCCTAGGGTTAGAAGAAGCGGAGTATTTTAATTTATCTGGGAGAGCCTCTTAGAAGTGGTTTATCTCCGCTTCGTCTTCTTCTTCGGGATCTATAGTAATCCGGAATACCTAAGTGCCGGGTTGCTTTAGATAATAGAAGAAGTTATTTGCTGAAAGGAGTTGACAGTAATTAGGCGGTTCCGGGCGCTTCTCCTTTGTTTTTAGTTGTATAGAGTTCTTAAATCTTAAGAGTTCTCTTTCTATAGTCCGGAGTATATCCCGGTTATCCTAGAGCTGCCTGTTTTGCCCGAGGGGTCGACGAAGGATTTGGACAGGGGAAGGAAGTTTCGGAGCTACGGTATCTTCCGTTGTAGGTACTAGAGGCTGGGTAGGAAGCTTTAGAATAGCTTAAGGGTGCGTATAGTGACCGGGCTTAAAGTAAAGAGTTTGGGAGTCGGGATCAAGAAGCACTCCGTGGGCCTCCATCCAACCCAATCCCAAAATCATCTCGTATTTGCCTAGGGTCTGTATAATAAAGAGAGGGGCAAGGCTTTCGTTATGGTTGCCTACTACTATAGAAGGGCAAATCTTCTAAATAATGGCAGGTCCGCTGCTACCGTCCGCTATTAAAAAAGGCACGGGTTTTAGGAGAGAAAGTGGTAAACATTTAAGTTGTTTAACAACTCTGCGCGTAAGGTCTCGACTTACGACTATATAAAGAAGCGCTCCGGTATCTAGTAATGTATTAACTTGAAGTTTTCTACCTTGTAAATAAAGTGTTACTAGAACAAGGAATAGACTAGAAGTAGGGAACTAGAGAGAGTTAATTCTTATATTAGGAAATAAGACCTCGAAGCTGCTCTTCGACGCGACTATATAAAGAGCTACTCGTTTTCCGAATCAAAGCTGCTGCTAAAGACCTCCTCAACCTAGGGCGTCGCCTTCTACTACTCCTTCTTAGAGGACCTTAGCTATAGGAAAGCGATTAGGGCCTTCTTCTTAGGGCACTAGAAGGCTAGATATCTAGTTTCTTTATAGTGGAAGTATTTGCCTTCGTCGCGGAGCTTCTAGGTCTCCTTAGTAGAATGCCTTGGAAAATACTTATTCCGGTCCTCCTTACTAATATTAAGAGTCTAGCGAGGTACGGCAGGAGTCTTATTAGTAGAACGGTTGCCCCGGGTAGAGCGCTTACCGGCCTTCTAGTAACGCTAGTCGATAGAGCGGTTTTCGCGGTCTACGTTGCGGTAAAGGGCGACTAAAGCGTTAAAGCTACCGTTTAGCTAGTCTTTGCGGTAGATCATTCCCTTGCGGAGCTCATCTGAGAGACGGTACCACATCTCCTCAAACTATTCTAAACGAGCGAGACCCGCGTCTATAGCCGTAGTAATAAATAGAGCGTGGAACTCCGTAAAGGTCTTGTTGCGCTGATAGAGTCGGCGAAGCTTCTGCTTCTTGTTCTCTATAAAGTAAGGGTCGTTAAAGGTATCGGTTAATAGTCCCATAGCTAAGTCGAAGGTGCTAACCTAAGGGGACTTAGTCTCTATGTAGGGACGTAGGATAGTATTGGCTTAACCGGACGTGCGTGAGAATAGGTAAGCCATCCTAGCTAAATCGCTACGGAAGTGGTCGCGGTTAACTATTATCTTGTTCCTTATATCTGCCTTCCAGCGACGAAAGGTAGGTTCCTTACCGGGCTCGCCGGTAAAGGCCTTAGGGTCCGGAAGCTTGGCGGACTTCTCCGGCTTGTTAGGTCGAGAAGTGAGGCGATTAAGTATCTCTAGAATCTAAGGGTCGGTAGCGGTACCGTAGGCCTCGCTGCCTACCGTCGACACGCTTCCCTAGCGTCTAGCGCGTAGTTGTGCAAGCTCCTAACGCTATTATTTATTAATCTCAGCAAGGCGGTCGATCTCGTCATTGCTAGCGTTATAGCCGTCACGCAGGCGGCGAACGAGACTCCTTACGACGTTCGGGAAGGTATAGAGGAGAGGAAAGTCGGCGGCAGCGTCTATAAAGGGTAAGAGGTCAATTGTATCTTCGTTAGTCAGACCTGGCATGAAGCTGAGGTGAGGAAACGGGTCCTCGGGGCAGGGAGCATTCTTAAGCGGGCTGTCCTGTTGAATGCAGAGCTCGTTGATTCGATTCCAGAGATTAACGCGTTTGGCACGCCGGTTCTCACTGCTACTAGTATCAACGCTGGGGAGTAAGCGCTCGTCCGACATGTTGGGCGATTCTGACTGCTCTTGTCGCGAGCCTAGGAGGTCGCGAAGTTCCCTCGTGCTAATGCGAGCCACGGTGAAGTAAGGATCAGGGTGGCGCAAGTCGCTGGGGTTCTGACGCCGGTGACGTGGCGTCCGGGCCGCGTCGGTCTGGTCTGCTGGTTCTGAGCTGAAGTGAGGTGTTGCCTTCTCTGTTGCAGAACAAGAGCGAGTCGATTGTCTGCGTAGATGAAGGGCTTAAGGAAGAGTAAGTGAGCTTAGGAAAGTGTCACGACCATTACTGAACTGAATTCGAAGTGGGTATAATAGAACGAAGTTCCTAAGCTAAAGAGAAAAAGAGAGGAAGGTGTAGTGGGTGTAGGGTAAAGGAATATCGCCTTGCACGCTGACTAATGAATAAGTAAGCTAAAGGAAGAACAATTGATCCGGATCCCACGCCCGTCCTCTACCCTACGATGGGTGCTCTTATATAGGATCGTAACATTACTTAGTATCCGATTATATATATACGTTACTACTAAAACTATCTCTAGCTACAAGTATTTAGAAAGGTTTACCCCTATACGTATAGCTCTTGCCTTAACGATAATAGACTAACTAGTCCTCTCGGCGTGTCCGTTCTAAGTAGGTATATAGGGTACTAAGACCTCTATTATAATTCCTCTTCGCTTAAGTTTATTTTTAAACGCGGTATTAAGTAATCTTTCGCCATTAGTTCGAAAGAACGCGGTAAGAGCGTCAAAGCGACGTTCGATTATACTTAGAATATCGAGAATAAGCGTATTATAGTCTAATTTAAGCATATAGGTGCGGGTAAAGACGTAGTTGCTCTTTATATATTCGATATAAGTGATCTACTCGTGTTAGTTGTAAGTAGGAGTCATCTAAATAAGGTTAAATGACACACGGAAGAATGGTTCGTTGCGAGCTTCCTCTAGTAATAAGTCCCGTGTAATAAGCTAATAAGCTTTTACTCGTAAGCAGGTATCACAGTAAATAGGCACGACGTCGTTTATAAACTCTACGCCGGTAATAGCTATAAGGAACGCCTTAATAGCGTGGTAGTTAGCATAAGCAAAGACTCTATGCTACTGTTCAGCTAGAAGACTACGGGTAGTCGTAGTACTCGTAATAGCTAATACGGACTCTACTTAGTATAGCTTAAGAAAGAACTATCCTTTAGACGGTATAAGGACGTATACTATCGTATTATCCTTATAGAGACGAAGACTCTTTATATCTATATAGACACCCTTCTTATTATACTTAGAAATAGAGACTAAGTTGCCCATGAATGCTAGGACGTAGGCCACATTACGAAGGGTAATAACCTTACTCTTCTTTCCGTTGCGGGCATTAACTATAATATTCCCGAAGCTCTTAATAGGTACACGCGTGTTACCACAGATCACGAAGTCGTCTAGGCCTACGTTGCGTGTCTTGATAAACCTTTTACGCATATACCGGTTATACACGTAATAAGTGGTGCCAGTATCTGCGATCCACGAGAGCTCTAGTGTGGTTAGACGCGAGTCTCGTTGCGTAGCAAATGACTACGCAATAATGGCTGGGAAGGACTTAATAGAGCCTTGCTCGTCATCACTATTGTCCTCACTAGCAGGTGCGTCAGGCTTAGGCTCCTTGCCCTTACCCTTATTTCCTTATATGTAAGGTATTGGTGGTGTGCCACGCTTTAGTGCACTCTTAACCTGCGTCTTAATCTTATCATTCTTTATGAGCTTAAGAATCTTATCCTAGACCTTCTTATTAGGTTTAAAGTCGGTAGGACGGTTAGGCGCGTTTAGATTAAGGTAGAAGCATAAGTAATACCAGTAATAGTCACTACAGAGGCACTTAAGAGGCCTCTTAGGCTGTTCGTCGCCTCGTAGAGTAGCTATAAAGGTCGTACGGGTCTTATTCATTATAAGTACTTGCTTTTGGCGTGCATGCTTACGATAGTCGATAATGACGTCTAAAACGTCAAGCGTCTTGGTTCCTAGTCGTAGCTCACGAAGGATAGGGCTAGCGTATTCTGAGTCGTGTTGTATAATAGGCTTAAGGAATGCGTTTACTCCTCGGGAGCCTTCGACATCAGAGAGGCCAAGAGAGTGTGCTTTAAACACACACTCTTCCCATTATGTAAGCCACTTTTCAGTATTCTAGGCAGTTGGAGGCTTCTCAAGCTCGCGGAGCTTATTGAGAATAAACTCCTGTTGTGTAGAGATAGAAGGTTGAAGTCGTGCTTGTAAAGCGCGCAACTACGCATAAGGATAAGAGTCCTCGATCTTGCGCAGGAGCGGCAGCAGTAGTTAAGATACTAAGTCCTTAATAAGTGATAAGAGGTCATTAAGCTCTCGTATCTGCCTGTCGTACTCCTTCTTATCCTCCTTGTAGTCCTCGCGCTTCCACTTATGCTCCTCACGATCCGTATCGGTGATATTACCTATTGGCAGAGGAGGCTTGGTGGGCGCGATTGGTTGTCGCGGACGTGAGTCCTTGGTTGGGTCGATGTAGTCGTATATGCGAGCCTTCTTTGCACGCGATTGGACGATGAAGAACTATTCATCCCAGTCTTGCGAAGACTTAAGGACGATAATTGGTTTCGAAGATGACATGGTAGGTAACAAATAAGTGTTATTCGTCAGTTGGCGTAGTACAGTTAACCAAAAAAGGATTAAAGCTAGCCAGGAACGTGTATCAGACACTTAAGATGCTCACTAGGGAGGCAAGTAGTTGTGTCTTAATAGTTGTTGATAAGATGACGCGTAAAAGAGGGTCTTTACACGGTCGCAATGTGTTACAACAGGGTGTAACACGGTATCCTTCTGGATACCGCAGAGAGGACGTTATAAGCGTAGAGGACGCTTAAGAGGTGATCAACCGATAAACAACGACTTTGGAAGTGACTCCGGGCTCATAACTATTGAACAAATGGGTTGTTTGTATAGGGAGTGAAGTTCATCGTAGATTGGCATGAGGAGGAGGAGGGTAGGTGACCCGGTCCCTCTTATATAGTAGCTATATAACAAATTCTCGGTGTTGACCCTTGGTTCAATCAGACCCTGTTTCTCCCAACAATTTCGTATAGCTTCTGTATCCTGTTTTTTTGTTAGTAAAAATTCTCCTACCAGAACATCCTTGAGTAACTTACCGAACAAAGACCTGCTCATAGAAATCCTTGAGTAGAGACCTGTATGCCTCATTCCTTCCAGGTACGTCCGCATCATCTAGTCCCCTCAATTGCGCCCAAGCAGGATTTCTGTTGATTCCCGATTGTCGGAGACAGAAATCGACAGCGTCGCTGTAAGAGAGGTGCATGCAGTTGTTCACCTCCCGCACAGCGGCTCCGAGCTTCATTCCGTGATGCTGTTTGTTTCCCTGATCGTCTTTACGAGTTATTCGTAAGGCCAATTTCTGTCGCCCGTCTTGCGACGTGTAAGGTTCAAGTCCGGTAACGGGTGTTGCAATAGCAATCTCCGTGAGCAGCACCCCGATCATGAATGTCTGTGGCTCGACAGCAGATAGCAAGTCATTTTCTATGACGAAACCCTCTCCATTGCCGTCTGAAATTTCGAGAATGAAGAGAGACTGCTGGCGCAGGTGATTCTTGAGCCGCTTGATCTGCGTGCTGCGGACACCAGACAACCAGGACGTGCCAAGCAACATCAGGCCGCACTCGGCCACCTGGTAAGCGAGATCGATACGCTCAGCATTGGGGAATTTCTCAAACGATTCAGCGAAAGACTTATTCTGAATAGTTTCCAGTAGCGAGTGGATACAAGTGCTCGATGCTTTTCCGGTGGACACAGCGTTCGGAACAGGATACTTGGATTGGAACCAGAAGGACGAGTCTGACGAACTCATGTCGTTGCTTATCTTGAAGCACTCTGCGTTCCTCTGCAGCACTGTGGAACACGCGGTTTCAAAGTCGACTACACTGACAGATTCCGGTGGTGGTGAGAAGTTGGCTCGGTGTTGTGCCCACGGGTTGCGTGAGTTTGCGGAGTCACTACGCCGAGTCATCGGTCCTTCGAAGAAGACTTCTTGTTCTTGGCCCTGGAGATGCCATAGGACAAACAAATGATAGCTCAAGCTGGACGATGATTGCGTGTGGTTTCTTGCGGCAAATCCGATATCGAGATTAAGTTTCTCAATGCTCCGTGACCCTCCTTTTGGGTTCGCCGCTGCAGTTGGAGAACTAGCAGCATTGAGCCTTGCAGCCATCATACACCAATCATACAAGGCTCTAGAGGCATCCCTACTATCCAGAGCTCTTTGAAACTTGTTGCCAGCATGGAATGCACTAGCTATCTCCGAAAGAGATGCATCTCGTGGGACGTCTGGATATGACAGGCAGAATGTTTTCAAGGAATCGCCGTCCAGTTTCCCGAATTTGTTATTCAGATCTTTCAGGAGCTCATTCAGAGTATCTCCTTTTGAAAGCACGAAGTCAGCTTTAGCTCTCATTGTCGTTGCCTTCTTTGCCGTGCGAAGCAGGTCTCTGTACTTTCGAGCTCTGGAGTCTCTGGTGAGGCCTTTGGGAAAGTCGGGGGCCTGAAGAAAAGGAGTCAGCCTAGAACTGTATACTCGAAGCCTAATCAAATTCTGTCGAGCATAAGGATACCTCACCTTGTCTTTCTCATCCGGGATGTCTAGGATGCGTGCTTGAAAGAGTTGGTTCTGGAGGTCATGCTCCTTCAGGTGTCTGTCACCCATCAAGCTTGCCATGAGCCTCGTGAACCTCCTGCAGTCTTCATCGATGTTTTTAAGCTGCATCATTATACGTTTTGCCCCGACCTCGCTCCAAAGGGCTTTGATGTACACTTCTGCATTCTCGGGGCTGACGGATGAGATGCGCCATGTCTGCGACCACACATTGAGGCGCCATTGGAAACAGTCGAACTCTCCTGCGATCTCAAAAAGACGAGGCACTGCATCTCTATAATCTTTCAGAAGTTGACAGAGTCCACTGATAGTGATTTTCGCGAGGTGGATCACTCCAAGGGCCGCAGACACTGTGTCAAATCCGCTCATGATTACGGATCGAGCGGAGAGGATGCAGTAAAAATGATAACGAAGTCAGAATTGGCGTACATCGACTCTTCCGATAAAGGTAGTAGCCCTGTGACGTAAGCGCTCATGCATCATTCATGCATGCCCCGCTTCTGACACGTCAACTGCACCTGCGCCTGGCTTCACATTTCTACTGGCTATGAGCGCACCGAGCTTGGAACTTGCCCATTGAGCTACAAGATTTCAGTTCCAGAGTAAACATTCTTTCCTCAATTTCCCGAAATGGATTCTCAACTACCAGCAGCGCCATATGAGAGCCCCGCTCATAGCTTGACTTCGGGTACCGCAAGGCAACCTTCTGAAAAACACCTCTTCAACCACACGATTCAGGACGAGAATTCGATACCAGCAGCTAATTTATGCTGTGGCTGCTTGAGCGGACTCGGTAACTACTCCGCGGATGCATTCGCGGCCGCCGATGCCTCTAAGCAGCTTGCAGCTGGAAAGCTCAAACCGCTGGGCCGTAGGTTAGATGGGACCAGGCTGAGACTACAGATTTGGATGTCAGACATCGGCCTCTCTATTCAAGATGACTCTGAGACGACACAGTCAAACCTGAAAGATGAATATCTTGGCGAGGCGACTGTGCGGAAAATTCGCAGGATGGTCCAGTCCTGCAACGCCGCTGGTTCCAGTCTGCAAAGGGTGCGGGTAGATTTGGAATTTGCATCATTGACTGCTGAAAATGGGTATATTGGGTTTTCAACTTTTTGAAGTTGACAAGATTGACTGATTCGAGAGCAGACATAACAGGGTCGCATCGGCCGACGAGGAATTACACACTATCAATACATTGCTGGACACTATTGAGCTGATCATTGGAGACCTGGCTGGATTGGTAAATCCAATACGGATGTCACAAGCTCTCTGCCAAGGCACAGGTCCATATTCACGGATTATGGAACGACTGGATATGATCGCTCAAAGTCCACATCCTGACGACAATGATCGGAGCATGGCCACCGGAACCAACACTCGAGTACAGCGCGCAGCCCTTTCGGACTCCTCTGGAAATTCTGTTTTCACTATCCATCAGGAGGCTCAGGGCAGGCGGGACGCAAATCCCGAGTTTGAAATGCAAGATCAAATACGTCCTACAAAAAGCCAGCAAGGGACTTCAGAAGAGGTCCATCGTATTAAGTTTGGGGGACCAACCTCGAGTGCTACACTTCGAGGAGATTCACAGCATGGGCTGCCGAAAATTCCCAAAAGAACCTGGCGACGAAAGCCGAACTGGTTCGATCGGGTAATTCTGGAAACATCACCACCTGCTGAACCCGACTTATCAGGGCTCCGGCGACAAGACAGTCAGTAGACCGCAATAGTCCCCCATTTCTTAGAAATCTACTGAGTACCTCAAGTTTTTTATCACCCTAGTAGGTTGAATTCAGTAAAATTCATTGACTTTTGATTCTTATCAACACAAGGGGGATATCCCAGACTGGCAGCATTCATGACAAACACTGGAAACTGCGCGATTACTAGGTAAGATCAACGGTTTTGAAACTGAAGTCGATGAGGCTTAAATTTGCCTAGGAAGTATCGTATTCTTCAGATGCGTGTGATCCTGTACCAGCAAGATGTTCTGCGAGAACTGGAAGACGAACTGCTTAGCTTAGACGTGGAACTCAAGACGGGAGATGCTCGCCTTCTCTCATCTAGAGAACTGCTTGATGCCCATGACAACTATGGTTTCCAGAACCTTATTCACAGAATAGACAGTGCGTTGTCTCAATATGGTAGGTATACTTGTCTTGTACTGTTAATGAGACATACGTAGACGCGAGCCTCCGCCGAGCAAGGCGGATGAGCTCTGCGCAACAACCCTCTGATGACGACTTCAGATCTCTGCATAACTATTTGAAAAACACATCACCTCTTTGCGAAAATGAGGCATTCAGAGACAGCCGAGAAGATTTCGTTTCCGTCTTTCCTGGAGAAATCCTCTCTGCCGTGGAAAAATTCGTCGAGTCTGCCATAATGGTAATGCCAGGTATCATTCAGGTCAGTCATGCTCAGCCTCTCACTCATGGAAAAGATTCCTAAAATCGTCTATTCAGAACTTTTTCAAAGACAAAGAGACGACCAGGGGGGCAAGAGACTCACATATATTCGTTCATTCTCGAAGTCGACTAAGATTTGTAGGCAACGCCATCATGGCTTTGGTTGTGGGAGCTACGCTCATCGGCCCCTCGCTTGTCATCGTTCTTGCTGATGCGTCTGAACGAGCAACGTTCTCAGTTATCATTGGATTTACCGTGGCGCTGGGACTCGGACTCTTGTTGTTCCCCGATGTAAAAAACTTCCAAGCTCTTCTCGCCACCGCTGGGTAAGTGATATCAAGAGTGTTTATTTGCTCCAGAGGGGGTCATCTCCGTGATTTACCAAATTCTGATCTTGCGACTAGCTATTACGCTCTATATCTTGTGTTCTGGACCACATACCAATGGCGTCGATGACGAAATCAAAACACGGAACCAAAATTGCTGGGAAATATGGGGAGAGCGGTGGTCAAGTTTAGGGATCCTAGTAATCAGTTCAAGTAAGTGCAGGCGCGAAATCGGATAAAGGGCGTTTGTGAATAGGGTCGAAGCATTTCCACAACACTGTTACCAGCGAACGTACGAGTGAATACTCTTGAGTACACTTTGTGGCGGAATTGAGACGTAAAGGGGGCTTCTTGTCCACTTTGCTACATTATCGTGAAGACCAAAAGGTCAAAGCATTTACGATCAAATGATTTTCACCCCTCAATGACGTTTGAGCCACGTGATATTAATATACGAGCCGCGCATAGTCTCCTGCACCCATCTTGTCAGATGCGCCGCCGATCTCAGGCTCAGTCCACAACAGTCTATTGTCGGTGCTCAGATTCTTCACCATTCCTACATTCCTGTTTTCAAGCCGAGGCCTTTGGCTGTCGGGGATTCAACTTGATGTAAAGCGGCGGCTTCTCCCACACAAAGTATGCCTTCTGATCCAACCAGTTCGTCTTCATCTGCTCGGCCAGCTCGATATCAAAGTTCAGGAGAATGGCAGTAAGTATCGAACGCATTTCGTGCCAGGCCAGACTTCGGAGAATGTTGGTCAACACACGCGCAGAAAGTATGCACAACGAATGAAGACTCACTTCTTCCCAACGCAATTCCTCGGACCCAAGCTAAAAGGCTCAGCAGAATTGAGCTTGTCATTGGCGAAGCAGGGGTCCGGATCGGGGAGCCACCTTTCCGGATGGAAGCCTTCAGGATCGTAGAAGTTCCGTTCGCTGTGGGAGACGGCGTAGCTGGTCACGTAGACGGTCGTCTGTCAGACGTCAGAAATTGAGCCGAAAAAAACTGCAACGGAACAGCAAAGAACTTGCCTTGGCCGCCACGGGCCGCCCGCAGATGATCGCTCCTCCCGCCGGAGCGACCCTCGGCATTCCCAGCGGCCCCGGCGGGTATATGCGCAGCGCCTCCTGCAGACAGGCGTTCAGATACGGCAGCCGCGCCAGCGCCTGCATCGAGGGCCCGTCGTCGCCGACGCCATCGAAAGCCTCTCGGACCTCCCTGCTGAGCCGGTCCAGCACGTCGTGGTGGTTGCACAGCAGCCAGGTGATGCCGCTCAGCACGGACGCCGTCGTCTCCGTGCCCGCAGCCATGATGCTCGAGCCGTTCGAGTGCATCTCGCCCCTGGACAGGCCCTTCCCGCTCTCGGCGTTACGCAGCACGAAGGTCCAGATGTCGGGGCGGTCGGTCTGGCGCGCGAGGCGGCGGTCGACGCGCTCGACGGCGAAGGCGCCGTGCTGCTTGCGCTTGGCGAGCATGCCGCGTAGCACCGTCTTCGTGACGAGCGGCATCAGGAAGGAGAAGGCGCTCTGGATGCTCCACATGATGCCGATCAGCTTGAAGCTCGTGATGATGCTGGCCACCCACGGGATGTATTCGCCCTGTTCGAGGAGGCCGAGGGGCTCGCCGAACGTCAGATCGGCCATGAAGTCGAAGGTGACGAAGTTGTACATGCGCACGATGTCGACGGACTTGTCGGCCGAGTTTGCGGTGTCGCGGAGGCGGGAGACGAGGAGGTTGACGTATTGCCGGAGGAGGGGTTCCTGCGCGATAAGGGCTTTTTCGGAGAAAGCGTGGGAGATGCTGCGCCGTAGTCGAGCGTGGGTTTCGTCATCCGCGCTTTGGTTCAGAGAACTCCGTCAGCAAACGGTTGTTGAGCTAAAGGGGACGCGCGGGATCATCATGACTGACTTCAAGATCGAGGCCCCACCTACGGGGGCAGGGCCGTAATATCGTAAGTCTTTAGGAAGGTTGCCACGCCCGGACGAGGATTTGTGGGCGTAAATATCTTTCCAGGCCTCCGGTTCGATGTACGCCAAATGATCTGGCGCGGTCCGCACCACCGTGCCGTACTGCTCATGAAGCCGGGCGATCCAGTACATCTGGGTGCCACGAACACGCTGATAGTACCAAGGCCACCTGCTCGCTTTGGTGTACCACGGCCCTGGATAGGAACGTAATGGATGAAAGAATATATTGTAGATGACTTGCCCGACGAAGAGAAGACATGGCGACAGGAGAATCCAAGGCATTAGCGGAAACATTGTGTCGAATAGGCCCAGAGGCTTGATGTGGGCAGCTTTGGGACATTATGGATCTTTATGTACAGGAGCTACGTGCGTTGCTGGTGAAAGGGTGTTAACCTGGGAACCAATCAGCTGTTCTTAGCGTTTAATCCTCCACATATCGACCAAGGAAAAAACAACCCTAAAGTATGAGGCCCCGCCGCTATCCGTGGGCTCGGCATTCGGCCTTCCGAACTTAAGCGAAGTTTGTCATAGCATCCGGCCACCCTCAGTGATGCGTTAGTGGAGAAACCGGAGGGTCCGGAACAACATTGTTCTGATAAGTGTTTCTTCACGGTCTCAAAAGGATAAGGCACATCTTTAGTTGACTGACAGAAACCTCAGGGTGCCGAGACACCGTGTAAGTATCTGACTGCCTGGCGTCGGTATGACGTAGCCTCCCCAATCGGCTGCCTACGCAAAGTCGCTCAGAAGACCAGCAAGTCAAACGCAATGCGAGCATATAAATCAGGAGCGTGGAAAGCTCAGCGGCAGGACGCTTTGGGTAAACACAAGCGAAATCAGGGTTCAGGATCGAGACCCCGTGAGGACTCCTTCGACAACGCCCCTATCAACAAGACAGTCGGAAATTCTATCCAGAAACACGACCGATATGTAGATCTAGTCCAAAATGGCGTCGGCCGGAATGGAAACTATGAGCAGAATAAAGCGGGAGGTGAACAGTCTCATCGAAAGGGATAACCTAGGTTTGGCATTTTCAATGATCGACTGATCATTGGAGGATTACCACGAACGTATCATACCTGCTGAAAAGAGGCTTTTTGGGTTCAATGGGAGGTAAGGGACTCAATTCTGCCGGAAGGGGCGGAGCATCATTCTGGACTTTAACTATCGTAAGTAGGTTTTTTCTACCGGAACTGGAGCTTAACCGGCAATCGGCAATCGGCTATCACCAGATTTGCTGCCTGCTCTTGCGGTAGTTGTTGCAATGCGTTTCAGTCCGAAATTTCGGACGAAAGAGACAAACGACTCCAGCCGAACAAAAGCAGAAAGCAGATGTAGACACGGAAAAGCTTAAGTCCGGACTTTAGGCACCGCAGGGACAAGCCGCGATTATGTCAAAAGGTCTGCGTCCCAAGGCGTCCTTTCGCTCGGGCGTCGAGCCCAGGTGCAGATCCGCTGGACGCCTCACAGCCTGACCCCGGATCTTCGTCTATCCGTGTGTACCATTGATCGACACCCCTCCGTTCTATTATTGAACCACTCACCCCACCATTCCAAAACCCAGCCGGCACTTCCACCACGGCACCATCTTCATCACAAACTCCCCTTCTCGCGCCGCACCAAAACCGCAATGCCCCACCACCCGACGATCGTCTCTGGCGCACCCCTTTCACCAACCACGAACCGCCGAGGCACGACAACTTGACTCACCAACGGACACAGCCCCTTGGGCCGCCTCTAGACCAACTCTGGCCGGCCCGAACCGCCCTCGCGACCGCACTACCACAGCTCTTTCCAATCGCGTCGCACGCGCCGTTGATTCTTCCAAACCGGCCCCCTTGCTCAGCCGGCGTCGCGCGCTGCGTGTAGCCCGAGGAGCGAGCGTTCCTCTCGAATCGCGCAGAACCCAGCCATACTTTCCGGACACCGCCAGCGCCCAGGACGGCCGCCAAGCAAAGCAGGTGATGGCCGGCACCATCCACCAACAGGCTCGTGGCGTTGTGTTCGTGCTCGATCCCATGGAAGCCGGACGGCTCGCTCGCCCTTCGACGGATGGAAGACTGGCGAATCGGCATCTCAGGCGACGGTTTCTCGGTCGGTTCGATGGGTAGACCATCGCCATCTCTCGGATTGTTGCGGATTCTTACGGATTGTCACGGGGCTTCCGTCTCCCGTCACGGAGCCCCGCAGAGGTGAGTACGGCCACAGACCTGACTCGTTTGCAGAGAGAAACCTGCCCGTCGACTGTTGGATAGGTGTTTTGCCTAGCGAAAATTCGGGTGGCTCGCCGCCACCTGAAACGGGAGGGAAAAGCAGCCTGAAACAGACAGGACTGCTAAGAAGCAGGTTGCCTATAGCAAAATAGGTGGCAATGACTAGTGAGTTGGCGGACTCGGTGTAGCGAGGATGGTTACCGTCTGGCCCTTTCGGGATGAGAGGTATACTGCACATCTCTTAAGACGAGGAACAGCCACCCGGTGCTTCACGTTCGAAGTCAAAACCGTGCTTTCCTGTTTAGGGAGTGCTCTTGGAGCGGTGGTTCATGGTGATGATAAGCCTTTTCCCCGCATTCCTTGGTGGTAGTCCCGAAGCCCTCGGCTCTTGTGCGCGGCGGACGACGGCTCGCGCCACGGACTGCCGATAAGTGGCTCCTCCGGTCCCAGAGTTCCGAGGGGGGATGCGCTACACATACAACGCTATTCCTGATCGATTTCGCCGTGTCTGGTGTGCGGAGGGAGTCAAAAGGGGGGTGCGTGTGGTTGTTCAGCTCAAAATGATGGCGGTGGTCACGAGGATGGGGGAGAATAGAGGCGCGGAAAAGCCCAGCTCTAGAAAGGGCACAGTACAGAAGAATGGTAGTGGAGGTGTGAGTATTACGAAAAAGGGATAGCAGGAGAAGATCGGACAGCTGCAAAAGACTGACGGGCGCGGAATTCTCCATCGTTGACACCCTTGATCTGGTCCTCAGATCCTATTCACGCGTGTGTGAGGCGGTGGCTGTGTACCCCCCTCTCACAAAAGATATCGCCAGCGCAACGATCTCATCTGGGAAGGATTTTGGGTGGCTTGCCGATGGTGAAACCGGCATCTGCGTTATATCCCCGAGAAGGTTGTTCTCCCACCAAGTCTCACTTTCTTCCATCGCGTTCCCGCGATCTGCGAGACGGTACGCGTGCCAAGAGGAATCGGCCTGTTCCGAAATCCTTTCGGGAACCTGTGTCCTATTGCGAAGGGGCGGAGGCTACCACTGGCGCTATTTGCGAAAAATGCCGTGCAGGACCAAAGAAGGATTTCCACGGTTCCATGGTGCAAGCTGTATATTATTTGAAATGATTATGTCAAGCCGGAGGGAGAAGGAACCGTGATTGCAAAAAAAAAAAAAAAGGTGATTGCGAAGGATTGGTGGAGAGATTTGGAGGTGGTTTGCAGCAATGTCACTTTTTTGACGTGCATAACTATCAATCTCTTATCTCGTAGGGCAGCCACACACGCAATGCACTGCTTGACTGGCCGTGGAAAGGGCTCCCGGCCTAGGCGTGCTCAATGCAAGTGAAGTATATTTGCACAAGGCTGACCTACAACCCACGAAGCCCCGGAAAAGACAGCATGCACTGGCAACAGAATTTGGAAATGGGAAGCGAAGGTCGATTGGGGTACAATATACTCGGCCCGAAACCCGTGACGTTGCAAGCAGCGGGCATGGGCAACTATAACGAGGAAGCAGGCGGAATATGTGATGATTTGCGAAGGGGGGCGCGGCGTTGCAAGGCGACCGAAGCAGCTGGTCACTGTACATAATCGGTCGGCCTCGCCTCAGACTCAGCATGTTTGAACGGGATCTGGTGGCTGAAGCACGTACTACGATCGCGAAACCACTCGTCTATTGGTTTCTTTTTCTTCCTCGCGCAGCTGTGCCTCGGTCGACTTGCTCTCCGGTGGATGGGCGGCCTTCCGCTGGCACTGCGGGATAGCATCAGCATCCCTGCTTCGGATCACAAACCGTTTGGGGAAAAGCAAGAAGGGAAGAGCGCTCCATCTCTTCCCGCCGTTAAGGATCCGCCATCCCTTTTCTTTTCTTCTTTTTCACTAGAACGGTTATGGGTGCACAACAAGAAAAAGAACAAGCAGAGACTGCGAAACACAAATGCCTGTAGAGGAGGTCGGAGGAGACGAGATGCGCTATTACTTGCCTTTTTACCCGAACACGAGATGGTAAACTCAACCAGCAAAGCCGAACCTAGTGCGCCGGCAAATCTTTAGCTTTGGCGCCGCGGGCAGCGGCGCCCAGCCCGAGGCGATCGCAAGAGAAATCCCCCTTTCTACCTGCGACGCTGGACCACGCCCAACCGGGCACGCCTCCGCGGCACTCCGGCGCGAGCGGCCCGCTTTCAATTTTACCAGTTTAATCTCAACACGAGCGACGTCGAGACGTAGGGCTTTGAGCGACTTCAGATGGAACGAAGCGCAAAAAGCAACGCAAGAGAGTGCTTTCGATGTAACATCTGGATGAGTGATCACCGGTGGGCGGAAGTGGCGGTATGGTACACGTGGTTGGCGTTTGCGGCAGCGACTGTTGCGCGGGAAGTATGCGGGCGGTATAAGCATGTTGTTTAACCTTCCCGCTGAGTTTGACGGCTGTCATAAGCTTGATAAGACCATATCCGTACCGTGCTGTAGATGTCGTCTCACGTCAGTGATGGTGGAACGTCAGGACTCTTGGAACGTGAACTGAATATAGAATCCTTTTTTTTTTTTTTGATAATTATGTCTGTTGACATCGGACTCTGTCTTAAGCCAAAGCAATACAAGGAATATATCTACAGGGGTATAAGTGAAGCCGTCTTTAAGGTCGTCAGTGAAATAATACATGCATGAGATAGCCCAAACGCCGTCCAGCCGTTATGTCCGGTTCCTGTGTCCATCAAAGTTGACGAAAAAATCCCCTGTCACTTTGCGCTAGACTTTGGGATCTTGACTGGTCATCCAACGATGGTGACATGAGCGCCTCGTCGTTCGAGTTCGTTCGTTTTTGAGTGACCACTGTCACCACCTTGATACCGTCTTCGCTTCCCCTTGAGTCCGTGTCTTCTGTAAGAATGGCACCCTTCTCAATGTTTGTCCTCACCGCTGTCATAGTACCGTCCCGACGGGTCATTTCCAACTGCACTGTGCCTTCACTTCTCTCCGGGTCATGCGTGCTTGGGAGTACTTGATGGCTCTTGCTCTGGCCGTAGCGGGAATGCCATGTTCGACTGCGATAGCGGGAGGTGGACCGAGTTGATCCGAGGAGACGGGGGAATATCTTGTTCACTACGGCCTTGAACGTCGGGAGCGAAGCGCAGATGATTGCGGTGTTGATTTCGACGGCGGACCAAAGAGCGGCGCCAACGTTGTCGTAAGTGATGTCATGGGAATAGGAAACATTGTAGATGGACTGGAGTCGAAGGATTGAAGTGACGGAGGCACTAGAGGTTTTGTCAGAAAAGGTTCCACTGAGTCAGAGATGCGACATACAATGCACCGAGCGCGAAGATGCCCATCAAGGCAATCTTCTGCCTCCTGGGTAGCTTGAGACTGTTGATGACCGGCATCGGAAGGATAACAATGATGAGATCGAAGGCGATGTTCACAGAAGCGTGAGAGAACCACATGGCACCGAAGTCGACGCAGTGTCCACCTTTGATGGTCTTGTCCCAGAAGAAGGGAATCGGGGTGCAGTCGAAAACACTGATGATGACCGTTTCGATGGTGAACATGGAGTTGAGGGTCAAGACAATGCGGCAGGCCGTTTGCATCTTTTTGGTTGCAAAGATGCGGATGTACTGCAACAAGATGGAGATCTTCACCAGGCCGACAGCGCCGTTGTAGAAGATGACGCTCACGTAGAGATACTGATGATAAGGTTAACGGGGGGGGGGGGGGGGCTTGATGTGAGAAGGGCCGACTCAACGCACCTTGGAGAGATCCATCTGCTCCATGTCAGACACTTCCCAGACGTGCTTTCCAAGTCCGTGGTGGACCTCTGAAAAATCTAGTCAGTAAAGGGGACGTGAGAGGAGATATTGACAGTGGACTCACGTAGCATCATCATCGCTGCCATAACAATCGTGAAGGTCTGGGAAGAATGTTATTTGACGAGATCCTGAAGATGGATTGGATTCCATGGTACCATTGCGGCGATGATGAACCAGTCATCTGGGCCAAAGTTGCTCACGACGCATGTTCGGATGGCCAGACGAGAGGTGAGGATGATGAAGGCCAGCACAGTCATGGTGATGACCGTGGCAGCAAAGCGCGTGCCAGCATCAGAGGCAGCCATGGCAGACCACAGTGGAGACACCGTTGGTAGAGACAGTAGTGCGGGTAGTTGGTTGGAGTGGCCAGAGGGGAGCAAGGCGGGCTAAGTAGAGGGCGGCGGGGGCTATTATCAACAGTTTCACGGAATGAGCACCAAAGCTTAAGCACCATAGATCCTCTCGGGGGGTCCTGTGTTCTGGAGAGGGCCAAGAGGGACTGGCGGACATCCTCCGGGCATGGACCGGGAGGGGGGGTCATCTCGATCTTGCCCATTGAGAGTAGTGTGCCGGGATGGTGGAAGGTCGGTGGTAAGCGACCCCGGGTTCCTGCGCTTGGGCGGGACCAAGGATGCGGGCACAGGCGTCGCGGCTCGGGGGCAGGTGGCTGTTTCGCGCTAAGACGATGGCATAACAAGTCCCTTGATCCCCACGATCATCCGCTGACAGATTATGCTCGGCATAATCCAGTCCCACGACCCACGTGGATCGGCGTCGATAGTCGGTGGCTGATCGCACGCATGAGGACAACGACTGCTCAGTTGGGTATAAAGACGACCGGGACCCTGCTTATTTGTGAGCGAGAGCGGCGACGTTGACCAGCATGCCATGTCGCTCGTCCAGGCTGCTGGGGCTCGCTTGCGCTTTGTCGCCATCACATGAAGCGATACTGGACAAGATCATCGGCGGGTCCGGGCGAGGAACTGCAGAGGTGGTGAGAGGGTCCGGGGCCGGCGAGGGGCTGGCGTCGCGCGACCTGGGACGCAGGCTGGGCAGAGTCAGGGACCCGCGAGGACGGTTGACGGGACGGAACGACGGTGTCCGGTTAGCAATCAATTGAGTGGTTGAGTGAGTGGGTGAGGTCGAGGGTGCTGTCGAGTCGCGGGCAGGTGCGGTGTCGGAGGGGGAAGGGTGCAGTGTTTCGGGACCACAGGGAGCTTAGAGGCCCGCTCGCCCGGTAACTTGGTGACAGACAGTGACACCGTCTCACCTCTGCTCTCTCTGCCGCCTTCGCCTTCGCTTTTGCTGATTCACCCCCTCATGATGGCCGCTGAGGATGGCACGGTTTCGACAGTCCCGAATCGGCTCGTCAGTCGCCCGAGCGGTCTGTGCCTGGGCTACTGCGTCACTGACAACGAAGCTTTACACTCGACCCGGAGATTTGCATCCCGCCTCTACTCCGCTCTCACCTGCGCAGGACTGACTCTTTCGACCCCTCTGCCGCTCTGCAGCTCTCGCGCCACCACCTCACCTCTGCTCGCTCGCTCTCAGCCGAGGCGCGGCTGCGCTTTCTCGTGCGCCGCGCGCTCTGTTGCCATGCGCCCCGCCCGTTCTGCTTTTCTGCACGCAGATCGATTGACTTCGCCTCGCCTCGTGCTCGATCGAGATGCCGCCTCCACACCTCCTCGTTTGTCTTCAACGCCTGTGCGCTCCGGCCAGCGGACAGCGCTGCTCCAGATGAAGATTGCATGGTCCAAGTCGTCCGTCGAAATCGATAGTCTTGATATCGGCCGTTGGAACCTGTTGAATCGCCAGGCCAATGGGAAAATTTTCGGGCGCGCTAGACGTCATGCTAGCACTTCACAACGACGCCTTTCCCTCTACACCTGCCGATCACCAGTCCCCACAAAATCGCCATCCTTCAACGAGCCCTCCGGCCTTCCGTAGCGCAGCCCTAAATTTTGACAGCTACCCTGTGCGATTCTATTAAACCGGCCGATCGCAGTCAGTGCTGTCGCGCTTGCCACCGTCGGTAACACGCCCTTGCCCATTGCTATGGTGAACGAAACTTTGTTCATCCGCCGACTTCTCCTGTCATGCGCATAAATCACACTGCAGCGTCGATACAATCCTTCGACAGCAATAATGTCTGTGCCTCTAGCACCTTATCGCGCTGCACTCCAGCCATCTCCGCCCAAGGCCAGCCCAAGCTCTGCGACCGAAGAGGGTTGGAAGGTGGAGCCGGCTCTTGCTCACTGCGTGGTGATGGCAAACGACGCACGTCAGTGTTTCAACCCGGCCCTCCGCCGTTGTCTCGCCACGATCGAAAATCCCCCGGAGCAATCTTTCCGAACGAAGCAACGGTATTCCTCTCAGCTGAAGAACCTCAGTCCCTGCTCTGCTCCTCTAAACGCAACGTGGAAACCATCGCGCTCCTCCTTATGCAACATTTGAGCCCCCCCCCCAATTTTTTCCATCGCGAGTCTAGCTTAATGCGTGTGCAGGGCCCGGCCGCTCTGCAGTAGTTAACCCCCAATCAAGAGGCTGTGCCTGAGCCGCTCCTCAAAGACGTCAGGAGTAGCCGACCTCCATCTTACACCTCGCGACGCGTCAACGGCTACAACAGCGTCATCAGGGGAATTTCGACATCACTTCACCACAGTCTCCATAGGCTCGGCCTCGCCGATGAGTGAGACTGCCTTCCTCACTGTCGATGGCCTCCGGCGACGCCGTGTAGTTCTTGGCATGCCGGCCAATCACGTCTCAGAGGCACCGTTGACGACGGCAACGTGAAAACAGCCATCGAAAACATGAACTCGCTCTACTCAATTCGCTCAATCGCTGAATAGAGCTTCTTGCATTACTGTTGAATCTGTTACGTGAGGGCAACCTTGACTACGCGCATTTAGCCGTCATTGGTACAGTAGTGTACATGAAGCGCCCGCAATTCCGTCAATCAGAGCGGAGAAAACACAGCGCTACTTCGAGCAACAGACCGCCTCACCATCGCGTATTCGAATCCATCGCAATGTATTCTGAGCATAGCGCCTCTATCCCATCTTACCCCTGCCCTTTACCGATGCTGTGTCACCATCCACACCGAGGTGATGAAGAATTCTTTAATCGCTCACTCCACAGATCTATTCCAGATTCGGCTCGGTTACCTTTCCCCCCGTACGCCAACCACCGCCACGGTGCAGGCTCCGAGCATCATATACGCAGGGGGCCTCTTTAATGTCCTTGCCTCAACTAGCAACTGCCATTCAACTTCCATCACTAAGCCGCACTCGGCCCGTCGGCAGCAACAAACCCAAATCGCTTCACGCTGAAATACATGGTTCTGTCCTCAGATTCAAAGAGAGGATGTCCCAAACGGTTCTCACGCGTTTACCCGTTAGCTCCCCTACTCTATTGTCGGGCTTTTATCGCATCGGTTCTGTCGGTTCGCATCCAGTACATCACTGTGACCGCGGGCCAAAAATAATCACGAACCCTTTGATCAGCGGTGTTGGCGCCATCCGGGTGGCAAAAATAAGCATGCTCTAGACATACAGGTGAGTATCTTCTGCAGCGCAAAGTATGCTTAATGCAAAGAGTCGAAAAGATTACCTTGTCATGAATAAACAGCGTTTTCGAAGATCTTTGACCGGGCAAACGCTTTCATTACTCATGCACACTGCGATTTCACTTGTCACGTACCTGTGCTGATGAAGGCAGACTCTGCACTCTCCGTACTCTGCTCTGTTCTCTCTTCACATGTCACTGAAGGCCCCAATCCTGCTCGCTTGATGAACGGCGCCAACCATCCCATGCCGTCCTAACGTCTCGGATAGTGGTCCGAAGCGCTTCATCGTCGCCTCTCGCTTGCGCTTATTACCCGCAGAAACTCGATGCACGCCATTGTAGTTCGTGCGACTCTCGCTTGCAGCACCCACATATCCTTCTTCCTCCACCACTGATACTCCACACATTTTGCTTCTCGGAGCCCATCCGGTCTGGACGCGTGGTGCCCCTGTTATCTTGACACAATACCTCGCAAGCCTTCTTGATCCTGAATGCACCGCTTTTCCACGCAGCCCCTTCCACTCGGAGCAGCAGCCGACGGCAGCGCTTATTTCCTGGCGAGATCGACAACCCCGAAGACGCCTCAGTGGCAATACACTCCCCGTTGACGCCGTCGCACACTCTGGAGCGGATCGATAGGGTGTTCGAGGAAGGTGGAGATAAGTCGCAAGTAAGTCCCATGGCTGCATATATGAAGCATCTCGGTGCATCATCAGTCCGTTTCTTTTAATTACCAAGATCACATCCACTCCATCTCATTCCTCTCCAACCGCAATCGTCCCGAATCCTCCCCGCTGACGTCAAAAAGCCGGCATTCCCTGCGCTGCGAACAGCAGGTTTCGAAAGCGTTCGTGCCTGACTGCTGCCTGATCCCATCCACCAATCTGCAAATCTGCCAAGCATCTTTTCCTCCCCCGTTACTTTCCCCCTCCCGCTTCCCCGCCGCGTAGTGCTGACCCAACACTCCATCACCGCAAAACACATCCATTCACACATACCACCACACCACAGCAGGAAGTCCCATCTCCGCATCCCATCAATATGCTATAGTCCGCACCATGCACGATGATTCCATACAAAGTATCTTTCCCCAGGTGACCGCGCCAATTTTCTTCACGTAGCGAAGCGTGCCAAGAAAACGGTCGCGTGTACGTACCTGATCGAGCAGCTCTCCTCCGATCCGCCGTTCGATCTCCCGCGTTCCAGACGCGCTGCAGCAAGGGGCGGCGCTGGCGGCCGGTGACGTGGCTGTGTTGCCGTGCCGCGTGGCAAGATGTCGAGGTAGGTGGGTTGGGAGCGGCAGGCGGGGCGGATAGAGGGAGAGGGAGATGAGGGATGAAGGCTGGGTTTCGTGTTCGCTGTGATGGTGAGGGGATTTGTGGTGTACCGACGGAGTGGTTGAGTTTCTTTGGGGGGAGGATGTGAGCATAATGTAGGCAGTGATATGGTGTGCAATTGTTGCAGCTATCTGTGTTCCGCCCATAAGGCAATCTACCGGCTATTTGAAAGGCGCCAGGAGCCTCCTATGCGCTCTCTCTGTCCGGAGCTTTTGTATGCTGAGAAACCTTTCGGACGCCGATACCCAGTGCGCCTTCGATATCCCCAAATTTGATCCGAGCGATGTGCTCCCGGAAAACAAGTCACCAAATGTGCCCCTTCCCCGCCAGCCTCCTCAGCTTCTGTCATTCCCCCGTTCCTCCTGCCTACTGCATCAAGTCCGCCCCAACCGTATAGCACCCATTGCATATGTCGTCCTCGCCCAAGAAGCCCCAGGCATGTGAGTCGCAAGAATTTCGGGTCGCATGGTCCGTCCTGAGGAAAGCGAGGTACAGACGACTCAGTGTGTACGGATCGACGTCAGAGTCTTCCTCCGGGTTCGGCGAAGGAACTCCGTAGCCGTACAGCGCCTGCCTGTACTTCCTCAGATACGCGTCCACATCGAGCAACATGTCTGATGTTCCCGGCCCTCCGGAGCTGTGGCGGAGGTAGCCATTTGGCTGGTATCGGTTCCAGCTGAAGGTCCTGAGAGGGTATCTCTGCGTGGTCCAGGCCTCGCACTCCGCGAAGTAGTCGTTTGCTTCTCCTCCCCAATCTCTCGCGGAGGGCGTCCAGATTTTCACAGGCCGCGGGGTCCTCGTGGAGCAGTTCGCCGAGCTCTTCGAGCATGTCCATGGTCAGGAAGGACTCGAAGTAGTTCAAGACAGCCTGGATCAGGGGGCGCTCCATGAACCCGCGCAGTACCTCCCTCGCGCTTTTCTCGCTCCACTCTCCATGCTTCTGGGACTTTGGCTCCCTGATTCTGACAGGGCCTCTTCGCTCCACATAGACCGTGACAGCTTCCTCCTGATCGCTTGCGTCCTGGCTGTGCTCGGTACGACCGACCGCGGTCCGGTCAGCTGCAGTCTCGAACTCCCTCTGACGCCCGCCGTCGCCGCCATCGAGCACCATCCGGATCTCCTTTCGCATTGTACGGATCCCCTCCTCTGCTTGTTCAATCTCGTTCTCTTTGCTCCTGGTCTCTTCCAGCGCTCTATAGCGCCTCTTCAACGCATAATACTCTTCCCACTGTTCCTCCAACAGCTTATTGGCGAGATTGGCGCGAATTTCTGCTTCATCAGCCTGCGCCTTCGCTGCCTTGCTCCTTTCTCTCCGCCCAGCAAGCATCTCCGAAAGGACCTCTGCTGTCCATCTGCTGCAGTGTCAGTGTTAGTACTGTTGTTTTGCGTATGCAGTTCAACCTACTCTTTAGCCGTGGTGAGGATAGTAGCGACTTGGTTTGAGGGTGCCTCACTCAGTGAGCGTTCCGCCTGTTGTTCCGGCATGGTGTATGATGGCCGCTTGTGTTGATGTATTGGTATTTCTGGTACTGGTGCGACTTCGAGTTGATAGGTGAAGGTGGGAAGGTAAGAGGGCAACGCACAAGTGGGAGACTCCCGCGGTGAGGATCGTGGTTAAAGCGTGCGGCTCATGCCCCTTCACGTTGATGATTGAACTCTTGATGCCTTCTCTCTAGCTGCGGCAAAATGTGCGTCTTGCTGACGCGGTAGTGACGACTGGTTGGGTGGGTTGTGGAGCGGGGGGGGGGGGGGGGGGGTGTTGGCCGGGAATGAAATTTCTTGTCGGTGAGCCTTTAAGTATCGAAAAGACCAGGTGCGCTTTCCCGAAGGGACCCTGTGACTGCACAATATTAAGGTGCTGGCACTTGCTCTTACCAGTAGAGCTTAGGCGGAGATTTCATTGGCAAATCTCTGCATCTTTTCACATGACCGGCATTGTGATTCGAAAGTTTGAGGATACGAGCGAAGGAAGCTTTTAACATCCATACGAGTTTGATTTAAAAAAAAAAATGTCTCTACTGCAGTGGGTTGAAGTTTGTTATCACTAATCGTCTATCACAGCATCCCGACAAGTCCACCATTTCCCAGTCAAACATCTCTTAAAACGAAGATTTCTTGGCCCTCACTCGTGAGACCCGGTCCTTCGACGTACTGCGCCTCTTGCTTCTTGTTTCCGAGCCACGAATGATTTTGGAAAGAACTATCAATCATCTCCAATGTCCTTCCTCTGGTCTCCGGCATGATGAAATAAGAGACGACCACTGTCAACAGCGTACAGCCACCAAAGAAGAAATATACCCCGAATGATGAGGTGCTCAAGAATACCGGCGTTGTGAGCGCAACGATGAAGTTCGCAAACTGTTGGATCTGTATCAGCACATCATTGAACCCCGAACTTCAAGCGAGAGAAAAAACTTTAATGCTTACACAATGTGCGCTCTGAGCCAAACTCGACGCGCTCGCCCTCGTCCTCGGCGGCTGTATCTCCGGCGCATACACCCTCAGCGTAACCGCCCAGCTCGCACTGAACGTAATCGCGAACAGGTAGATCATCACGATCACAACCCACCTGCCAGCGCCTCTATCCGAGTGCACGCTCTTGGACGCATACAGCGAGCCCATCACCACCATGTACGTCGCCATCGCCAATCCACCCCCAATCACCGACTTCCGCCGCCCCACCACGTCCGAGAAGAGCGTCGCCAGGATCGTAGCGGCCAAGATCGCCAGCGCCGAGACGCCCGAGGCGAGAAAAGACGCCGTCTCGGACGACAGGCCGGCCTGCCGGAAGAGCAGGGGCGCGTAGTACCTGCACCGAACACGCGTCAGTGTCTTCACCTCCAAACAACACCGCAAAGGAGGGTTCCCCACAAAATGCCGTCAATGCCCGCGAACTGCTGCATCGCCATCAGGAAGCACCCCAGAGCGGTGCGCCCGCGCACGCCCTTGGCGACGGCGAGGCCGAGATCCGCAAACGCAGCGCGCACGCTTTGCCAGAGGCTGCGCGGCGCGGCGGCCGCGCGCTCCGCGACGCTCGTGTCGACCGCCTCGCCGTGCTCGGCCGGCGTGATGCCCAGGCGGGCCAGTGCCCTCGCGGCTTCGCGCGGCCGTCCCTTGGCGAGGAGCCAGCGCGGCGACTGGGGCACGAGCGTGCAGCACAGCGCGAAGACGCCGCCGACGAGGGACTGGAAGGCCAGCGGGACGCGCCAGGACGCCGACGACGCGGGGATGCGGGACGTCGCGTAGCACAGGAAGTAGCCGCAGGCGATGCCGACGACGGTGACGAATTGCGGGAGCGACGCGAGCGGGCCGCGGCGGGCGGCCGGGGAGATCTCGCAGATGTAGACGACGGGGAGGGAGAGGGTGAAGCCTTCGCCGATGCCGGCGACGATGCGGCCGGCGAGGAACGTGGGCAGGTTTGGGGCGGCGGCTTCGAGGGCGGTGCCGAGGCTGAAGACGGCGCCGCCGAAGAGCATGGTCTGGGGGCGGCCGTAGGTGTCGGCGACGTTGCCGGAGATGAGCGAGGAGAAGGCGGCGGTGATGAGGATGGAGGAGATGATGACGCCGTGGGTGGTTGCGGTGAAGTGGCCGACTGTGGTGGTGAAGGAGGACATGACCGTCACTGGCCCGATTGAGCCTGTTTCGAGCCTGAAGGTAAGAGAGTGAGCTCTGATGGTAACATCTCAGACGGTTCCAGAGAGTAAATTACCCGAAAAGGAAGCCGCCAATGGCGACAAGCATCGAGATTCTCACGTATGCTGGCAGCATTGTGGAAGTATCTGCGGCGTGGCCGGGTAAAATCGGTATTGGTACAGTTGGCCACAAAAAGGGCTGAGAGAGTTTGTTCCGGCGGCTTTTTTCATTATTTTCAGGCGCATTTAAACGGAATAGACATGTTGTTGCAAAGCTTCGATGAACTCATCTTACCAACCTACAGCAGGTTGACAGGGGTCCGTCGGAGAGGCTCACCCCAGTTTTCTTACAAAGCAACGGGAGGTGTCGCCCCAACCAAAAGATGACGCACGGCGTTAGACCTGTTTGCCTTTCAGTCACTTGAGGTAAATTAACAAATAAGAAGAAAGAAGATGATTATTAATCTCTTGCGATAGTCTGGCATTTCTCTTTCATACGTAGATGGCGTTTTGAACGGAAAGCAGTGTCCGTTTTTCTTGTATATTCCTGGCCTTTGCCAATTAAAGTACAGTGCTGTAGGCATGAAGTGGAAACATCCGTCGGGACAAAGGACGAAGCCATTTGGATAAAAACCTTTTGATCTATGATTTGTTCATATGGAGTCCGCAAATGGGCGGGAAAGTGCTGGCTTGTTTTAAATCGCACGGCTCCCTTGTGCCAGCGTGCTCACTGCCTTCAACCTGGAGCTCCAAGAGTCCGGTGTTATAGCGTTCTACAAGATCATCTTCTCTATCACGTAAGCCAATGGTAGAGCGAGTGTTGCGCCGGCAGCCAAAAAGATTTCCGTCCGTTGATGACATCCACCTCCACATCTCCACATTGCGCTAAACCTTCGTCAGAGTAGCTAAGCTTGACTCGTACGCATTACCTAGACTGGAAGTTGTTGGAAGCCCCGGAGCCTGCAATAATGCGCACATTTTCCCCTCCATATGCAGGAGGGCAAATTCATTGGGCGAATGTCTTAGCCTTGTGCAACCACAAATTACTTCTGCCTGATCTACTATCCCGCACTGCGCACCCGCTGAGACTTCATGTACTGATCAAAACCGCGCGGAACGCCATGAACTCTCTTGTTGGCTCTGATTCACTGTCCCGGTTGTGCGAGATATGCACAAATATCGATTTCAAAAGCTTCGCTCAACCGACACGATTTTGCAACAAACGGCGCGACTAGGAAGAAGTCTGCCGTACCCGCAATCTGGGAACGATCGAGGAAATCACTCAGCGCGAAGAACGCTGTGACCTCTGTAAACTTATCGCCAAACGCCTCCACCGCACCTGTCCAGATAGCATCGGCAAGTGCATGATTCAATCTGATGTCAACCTTTGCGTCTCGAGCACTCAAGCAGACTCCGCAAGCGTTATCCGCGATGGGCCTCACGTACACACGACCACAGCTTGGATACAGTTCCACCCTGAGCAATCTTATACATGGGTCCCTCTGCCGTGGGAGTTGGAAACGCATGATTTGGATCCGCGAGGTGTGCGACAGATCTTAAGACTCCAGACAGTTTACACTGCTGCGGCAAAAGGAATCCATGACGAGCAAGCAAACAACACCGGCGGAATCACTGGGCGTAGGGTGCTATCCCGTTTCGACGCGACGCTCCCCGCAATGTGGCTGCGCACATGTGAAAGAAAGCATGCGGGTAGATGTCCACACGGCTCGATCGCAGTCCGAGGGGAAATTGGATTCATGCCCGCATTCGTGATAGATGTCAAACATCTTTGCATCAAAAGGACCCCTCCTGCCTGTCGTTATGCTGATCTAAGCTATGTATGGGGCACAGGAAAGATGCTCAAGCATGTAGCGGCGAACTCCAGCCTGCTTTCCACCCCTGGATCACTCAAAATAGCAGATGTGCCAAAAATAATTCGTGATGCGATATGTTTAGTTGCCAGCATGGGAGAGCAGTACTTGTGGGCGGATGCTCTCCGCATTATCCAGGACGATTTTGGAATGCAGCAATCGCAAATTGCTAAAATGGATCGGATCTACGAGAAGGCATTGTTCACCATCATCGCTGCAAATGGTGACAACGCCGACGCAGGTCTTCCTGGAGTCCAGGACAATCCCCGTGATCAGATACAAGAGATTCTCCATATACCTGATAGCGACCTCTTTACCATGATTTGTAATAGCATGGGACGTGGGAATATCGTTCGAAAGTCGACGTGGGCCCAGAGGGCATGGACTATGCAAGAGCTTCTCTTCTCCGGTCGTTGCCTCATTTTCACCGAATTCCAAGTTTATTGGAGATGTCAAGAAGCTGTGTGGCTCGAAGAAGTGGCGCTCGAGGATACAATGAGCACGGATCTTGAGATTCTGCCACGGGACGCGGCGGCCAGACTTCCTCACAGTCGTTTGGACTCTGAAGGCTACTTTAGTTTCTATGAACGATTACTGATGAGCTACATACAGCGGCGGTTGACATACCCATCCGATCTTATCAATGCTTTCTCCGGGATTTGTTCCAGATTGTCTGTGGTGCAGGAGGATCGCTTCTTCTGGAGGTTGCCTCAAAGTCAATTCTCACGGTCACTGGGGTGGTTCTTCCAGGTACGACATTCTAGCAACCACGTCGGCACAAAGGTTTCCCTGGCAAATGGTGCATTCAAAGAAGTGCCGTTCCCTTTGTGGAGCTGGGTGGCGTGGAGCAGCACAAGTCACAAACCTTGGATTGCGTTCCATAGGCATAAAATATATGGCCCTGACTTTAAAGGCAGCCGCATGGACAGATTTCAAAGAGTCATAGACTTCTGGACGTCAGATATGTCCGGAGATCTCGTTCCAATAAATGAGCTGGGAAGTCATGGTACGGAAGAAGTGAAACGACCCTTCCCTTGGCAAGGCTCGGAACGGCAGCTTCCAGAAGATCTGGTCCAGAGAGGCTCGATCCCGGCCCATCTTCAACCGGGTCTTCTTTACTTCTGGTCCAGCATTGCCAGCCTCGATACGTCGCTGTTTGATGGACCAGAGACCAGCCCCGGATGTAGAGAACTAAAAGAGTTGCGACGAAGGGGATCGTCCGAGGGGCATAGCAGGACAACAGTGGACGCCGTAATTGTCTGTATGACTGAAACGAAGCCACTGGTGGTGTTGGCTGTGGAGTGGAGGGATAGTGTGGCCTATCGCCTCGGATCTACCATGGTCCCTGAGAAAGAATGGATGGCGCTCGAAAACAGGCAGTGGAAATTTGTTACATTGGGATGAAGTCCCTGTATCTATCGTTTAGAATATTTACGACCACGACTTTGTGAAGTAATTCTGTTGGACTATGAACTGTTAGGAGAAACAGGGTCTTATTGTACCAAGGATCAACAGCGAAAATTTGCTAGATAGCTACTATATAAGAGGCTGCAGGGTCACCTACCCTCCTCCTCATGCCACTCATCATCTGGTAATGCGAATAATCACAGTTCAACAAATTCCAATGCGACAATGTTGTGGGGAGTCGAAACACTTGTCCGTACATGAGCTTTCGCAAGATCAAAGCAGATTTGTATCCAGACGAATGACTCGAATCCCCATAGCAATGTAATATCATATTTTCTTCCAAACAAGTACCGGACATCCTTGCTCTCGAGTATCCAAATCTCTGAGTCGCCATACTTGCCCTCTAGATAGTCCTCTGATGTTGGAACTGAGTACTCACACTGATGAGCTGTCCTCGAGCTGATATAGGCGTACAGCTTAGACCCTCGAACCGAGCGGGGTGTGTGTTCCTGTTCCCCGCACGCCCTCGAAACGAGGGACCAGATCGTCCATCCGCCCGCAACAGGAAATTTACCCGTGCGCAAGCACTGCACACCGCAATCCAGCTCACGCTCGATACGAGTCCATCCCGCAAAGACGCGGTTGCTGCACAGCATGTGAAACACAGCTATAAAGCACATCGAACGTCCTCGAATCCAATGGGACTGATTTGACTCCACGACCGGTACGACGGGCTCGAATCGGTTGCCGCAATGCTGTCCCCAAGCGCAAGGCCCCTCCTGAACCTCGGTGGCCGATGCATGCCACGACCCCGCACAATCCTCCGCCCGACATTCTTTGCCTTTGATACGTACCGAAGGATTTCAACGAGCAACAAGAAAGTCCACACCTTGAACACCGGCGCAAAGATCCCGGCCATCGGCTTCGGCACATTCCAGGACGCCGACGCGCAAGAGGCAGCGGTCTGCACGGCTCTGCAGACGGGATTCCGCCACATCGACACCGCAAGAGTGTAAGAGAGACCGACGAGAAATCACCTCCGGACCGCCGTTGACATTGATAAGGTACGACACGGAGATCCAAGTCGGCAAAGGCATTAAGCGCAGCGGCATTCCCCGGGATGAGATATTCCTGACGACGAAGATCTGGTGCAACTCCCATCACCCGGATGACGTGGAAGCGTGCCTCGATGCCTCGCTTCGGGACCTCGATACGCCGTATGTGGACTTGTACTTGATACACTATCCATGCACCTTTGCACGTGGGGAGGACCGGTTCCCGAAGGCTAAAGAAACGGGGAAGATGGTGATGGGCGAGACCACGTACGTGGATACGTGGAAAGCCATGGAAAAGTTGTTGGGGACGGGAAAGGTAAAGGCGATTGGAGTATCGAATTTCAGTAAGGGAGAGATAGAGACGTTACTCCGAGAGGGAAGCGTGGTAAGTGGCTGGTGTTATGGTCAAGTTCCGATTTCATGTTTGCTTACCACCTGCATAGGCTCCAGCGGTTCACCAGATGGAAGGCCATCCGTATCTCCAGCAGAAGGATTTCAACGCCTGGCTCAGGTCAAAGGGAATCCACGTCACGCAGTTCAGCCCATTGGGCAACTTGAACTCATTCTACAGGGAGGTCTCTTGGAGCAAGACGCAGTCGCACATGGACCGGATCATCGACCATCCTATACTGCAGGAACTCGCGGCCAAGTACAAGAAAACTCCGGTGCAGATGGCGCTTGCGTGGGGCGTGAACTGTGGCCGCTCGGTCATCCCCAAGAGCGTGATAGACTGGCAGATCAAGCAGAATCTGGAGTCGGATTTTGACATTGAGAAGGCTGATATGGAAAAGATTGGAGAGGTGGACCTGAAAGTGAGGTTCAACGATCCAAGCGAGGAGTACCGATGGCCGCTTTACAGTGACTTGGAGGGCGTATAAATAGCACAATTCATTGGTTCGTTACTTTAGGCATTACTAGAATCATAACTACCGAAGGCACTCTATGCAATTTGAGATAGTATGGCTGTAAGACTGACCTGAAAAATGAAAAAGAGATTCAATTCATCTCAGGGAACTGGAACCAATAGCGTTGATTTTACTCATCTCGACAGGAACCCCCTTCGCAGACAGCGCAGTTGCTGTATCCATAGCGGTATGAACAGCATTTCTGCCGTGTGATAGGACAGATAGATACTCAATTCCCTCGATGTTGTTTGCCTTCATTATTTGTCGCAGTGGAGATGCTAGAGAGGGGTGCGGGCCAAGTTCGACGATGACATCAAAACCGTTCTCCTGTCTCTGGCCTCCGGAGGTGTGTGGGCGCATCAAGCTGGTAACAGTACAGGAGAAGAGAACGGGAGAAATCAAGTTACGCACCCAGTACATAGCCCCAAGCTGACTGGCCTCCACAAGCTCACCCGTCACGGTCGAATACATGCACCGTCCCTCCCGAGTGGGGCGGGGTTCCAAACCGCTGATGGCGGCGTAGTACGTTGTGGCGATGGCGTTCATATGCGGAGAGTGGTAAGCAATCTCACCTCTTAACTTGCGGTGGAAGACTCTTTCGTCCTGCAGGAGCTTTTGTAGTTCGTCTACTCCGTCTGCATCGCCGGACATGGTAACACTTGAGGGAGAGTTGACGCAACCCACAACGATCTGTCCGCTTTCAACCTTCTCAGCCCACGTCTCGGCATCCTCTTCGGACAGGCCTGCGACCATCATGGCGCCTTTCAGAGGAATCATGGAGGGTATGGTCCCCGACAGGGCGCCTCCATGATAGGCAATCTTCCAAGCATGTTCCTGGGTAAGTGCTCCAATGCTGTACGCTGCAGCGATTTCGCCGCTCGAGTGTCCTGCAACCGCGGTGGGGACAATATTCCAAGACTCGAGCAGGTCGACGAGCGCAACCTGGAGTATAGTGCAGAGTGGCAGACTGTACTGCGGTTTGTTCACACTTGATTCGCCCTGCTCTCGGCTAAATTCTTCACGGACGGACCAGCTGCAATGGGGCACGGTCTTGAGGTACAGATCAGCCTTTTCCACTGATTCGCGGAATACGGGAAACTGGAGGAATTCGAAACCCATCCGCGGCCATTGGGCCCCCTGGCCTGTGAAGATAAAGGCGACCCGGGGCGTCTCAGTGGTGTGGCTAGGGATATTTGCGGGAAGGTCCGCGTCGTTTTTCTTCTGGGCTAACATCACCTGATGCAGACGGTTTGCAAGACGGACGCCAGCAACAGACTTCCCTCTGGGCTTTTTCTGTAATCCCTCGGCTGCAATGGCACCGAGACGTTTTATATCAAGATCGAGTATATCGATCATTGAAACGTTAGTGTCTAGATTTTCGAGCAGCCAGTGACGCAGCTCGATGGCAGCCAGCGAGTCGACACCGACCTCGGACAGTGTCATGTTCTTGTCCAGTTTTGTGTGCAGCAGCGAGAGAAAGTACCAGAGTGCGGCAGGTTCCTGAGCTGTAAAGTCGTCGTTTAAATCCAGTTCGGCTGCTCCATCGATCAGAAGCTCAGTCACCGTATCATCTCCATGCCTTATCGCTAATTCAGGCAGATTTTTTTCCGTCGGGAGTTTCGGTATCTTTGAACGAATTAAGGGCAGAGGGAAGTAGTTCTTGCCCAGATCCAGCTGTGATTTTCCAAATCATAGACTGTATTTGCTGTCCGGTGTATTCAAGCCCTCCGTGTCGAAGAAGGATGCAGGCAATGTTATCGTGTCCGGCGTAAACGGCAGCGTGGAGAGCATGGCGAAATCGGCCGTTCCCATGATTACCAGGTGCAGCTCCGTGTTCAAGAAGAAAACGAACAGCTTGTTCATGGCCCGCAAATGCACAGGCCTGGAGAGAATTTCCGAAGAAACCACCATACCCATTCACTTCAGCACCACGAGCCAGCAGGATCTTCATGATTGCCAAGTGGCCCTTGGATGCAGCAGCCTGAAGTGGGTCTCCGAGCTCGTCGTTTCTGGCATTCGGGTCCGCACCTTGGTCAAGAAGATATTCGACGATTTCAATCCTCCCGTGAAATGCAGCCGTCCGCAGAGGATACCCGAATCGGCCGCGTTGGTCGAGGCTGGTGCCCGCCTCAACAACAGCTTTCACGAGGCTCAGCTTTCCCTCGAGGATAGCACCTTGCAAAGCATTACCAAAGTAACCCCACTGTGCATTGATGTCATCGCAGGCTTCCAGCAGTCGCAAAGACTTTCTTTCTTGACGGGCGTATAAAGCTGCGTGGAGCGGGTCATGGCTCTCCTTTTCGGAAAAGGCGCCTGCTTTACCGTCCAAAAGCTGCTGCACGACGCTGGCATAGCCATTGAAGCTCGCAGTATCGAAAGCATCGCCGAATTCCTTCTGCGTCGCGAATTTGAATCCAGAATCAAGCAAGGCGTTCACAATCGATTCATGGCCGCTGGCTAGAGCGGCTTGCAACGGACTAGAGAACTGTCCGGAACCGGAGAACAGAGCGCCTTGTTCTAATAGCAGCATGACAATGCTTTCATGACCGGCAAACGCAGCAGCTTGGAGAGCCGTTCCGAATTGATATCCAGGTGCATTGACGTCTGCACCATGCTTGATGAACTGCTTCACTACATCCACGTGGCCCCATCTGGCGGCAAGGTAGAGTCCCGAAGTGTCGTTGTTGTTCCTTTGGCCAAAATCCACGATTCCCAGGATCTCGGTATTGTCCAGGAGCTCGGAAAGCCTGAAGCAGCATATTACAAACAAGGGTGATGGGGGTGTGCTGGAGGCTGCATCGAGCTTTCTGGCTAAGTTGCTCGCACCGCTGGATAGCCTTTTCACGGCCTTACTACCGAGTTGCTGCAGCAAGTCTTCAAAATGCTCTTCTGCAGTGAGGAACTCTATCAGTGAATTCTTCAGGGCAAGCCTCTCATGTAGCCCACTCAGATTTTCACAGTGAGCTGCCCAGAAGTGAGTTGCGTAGTTGAGGAGGCTGTCATCGAAATGATCTCCCCAGATGTAGGTACCCAGGCATCTCATGGCAATAGCTGAATGGCATTCAAGCCTGGAAAAGTTTTCAAGTGATTCGAAATACCTTGAGACGTAAGCATATCAGCAAGTGTACGTGATACTGATCAGGATAACTTACTCCTGCACGGTCGGGTGCGCTAAAGGGAATACGTTTGATTCCAGATCCAAGACTACCAAATTGCAACAGCAACTGATAATATCTTCCTGAGAAGTTTCCTCGCAGCCATCAGATGTCCTTGAAATGGCTGCGATAAAATCTGGAATCGAAAGGGCTTGCTGTGCACAAAGGAGCCATCGTAGTGCCGAGACAGCAACAGCTTTTGATCGTGGTCCCATGGATTGAATTAGCTTGTAGATCACCTCATATGAATCCGATAGGGTCAATGGAAGACAGGCCAACGCTGCTCGTATGTCGTCTTCGAATTTGATTTTCTGTGTGTTGCAGAGACCATGTAGCTGCAGGGTTACCCAGAGAAACCTTGAGGAGTGAGCCAATATGCTTTAATACGAGAATGGGAACCTTACATTCCGTGGGCACCCTCGAGGAGTGTTTCAATTATTTCTCTCTCAAGACTTGTGAGTATATCTTGAGTTCGACTGTGCATTGAGGACCATCTTTTAATGAATTGCCGAGCCCGTTCCAAAACGAATCTTTCAAGGTCGTTTGCGTTTTCCTTGGAGGTCACCTGAACACTTCTTCCCTTCCATAACATTGCGCCGATATCATCTTCGAGTCGACTTGACACAAAAGTCTTTACAACGTCTCTTGATCTTGACCTTATTTCTTCAAGGGCCGATAGAAGTGAGTGACGCTGATGCGGATCGCACTCGTCCAAGGCATCAATCACAATCATTGCAGGAGACGCATTGGCTAGCTCACAAATGAGCTTGACGCAATCTTCGGTTGTCAACGGTTCAACTTCGCCGCCATACTTCCGAGCCTCCGACTGTCTGCGCTCATACTCGTCTACTACGGTCATTCGGACGTCATCTCCATTCCCAGCAATTGAGAGTTGTTTTGCTAGAGCCTGCAGTATTTTTCGACAGTCACTCCTTTCGGGTTCTGCAGGATTCCTACTGCAGTAGAAGTAGGCAACTGGGCTCGTGTTCAGTGTCGAGCCCCCAAGATGACGCAAATGTTCGATGACCGCCGCTCTGGAAACGTTTTTTCAGTCATGCTTCTTTCGAGTCAACGTCAAGGACTTACACGAGCGATGTCTTGCCACATCCCGCTATTCTCAACATCAGTACTTGATCGTTGCGTATATAGATCAACTTACGTATCCCATACAACCAGAATGTCTCTGATGTGCTGGAATCCCTCCACATCCTAAACGCGGGTTCGGCCGTAAGCCACAGGCCCGACTGTGGCAGTAAGGAATTTAGCGTTGCTTTGTGATGCTATCCGTAGTAGACTGGTGAGAGCCATCTCAAAATCGTGTTTCTATGGGCCTCTATACTCGGAGTTAGCCACAGTACTATTAGTTGTGTCCAAGGCATCATGACCTTCTAGTGCACTGTGCAGACGTGAAACCTGGTCGAGGCCCCGGGAAACTGGCGCTTCAAGAAGCTGCAGCTTACTTTGAAGCTCTTCAACGGTGACATTTGTTCTTTCTGTGAAAGTGCTGGTAGATCGCAGTTCTGTTGTTGTTTAGTTACCTCGCCAACGAAGCGGATTCCGGAATACAGACTTTCGCCATCGACAAGCCCCTTTTGAGTCTGAAAATCAAGTTCTCTATCAATAACGACTTGAAGCAAATCTTGAAGTAGCTTCCGACGTGTTGCCCCGGCGATGAGGCTCCCTAGGAAATGTTAGTACATACATTTACGAGATTGACTAAGACTTCATCGGTACCAAGAGCGCTCTTCTGGAAGTATCTCCGCGCTTCGCATAGAAAGCTCAGAACCCCAGCATAAAGCTTTAAAAGTTCTTCTTCTAGTAGTGCTTCGGCGTCGGATTTTGCTGGTAAGTAAAGCGCTTCCATAATAGCGCAGCGTGGAAACATGACCACACCAAAAAATCGACCCCAAGCTACGGCGCCGGGAGAGGACCCTAGGGACCCTCCTAGGCTTCGCGAGTCCCAACATAGTACTCAAGACAACTATAGATGCGTGGTGGTTAATGCGGAGGACACAGGAAGAGGCGAACAGCCTCCCCCAGTGACTACCTCTACCCAGCCCCAATACACCCCTAAGAAACCGCAGAGCACCTAGTACAGCGTAGAATACGTTGAAAGAGCCTTAAAAACAGCAGACACCCTCCTCTAAGCCCTACAAACATCCGCTAGCCTCCCTTCAGTCCTCTCTAGCCAGGTAAAAAATTTTCTCGATATTGCCAAGACAATCTTCCAGGATCATATTACTATCTGCCAGAAGGCAACTACTAAGGAGCCAGGCCTTAAGGACATCCTTAAAGAGGTCTAATAGGTCTAAAAGATAGTTAACCGTATCTAAGCTAACCCTATACCTATACCTACTATTACGAACCCCAGGCCACACGGACTTTAGTACCCCAAGGGCAGGAAGCCCGCACGGGAGAAAACACTGCAGGGACCAAGCTCCCGCACGGCCAGCAGAGCCGCACTATAATAGATCCCGTACGGGAAGGTCAGCCCCAAGGAAGTCGGCGCTTAAGAAATTAGTTACTAAGACTAAGGCCCGTACGGGAGGAAAGCCCATAAGGCATAAGAAAACTAACGGAGCGCCGATAAGTTAGAGAACCCGTAGGGAAACGAGCTATCGGCAACGTTAGGCGGTTAGGAAACGGTTAAGAGAAAGATAGTTATCGTATCCGCTTACCGGATTAGAAAACGGATTACGGAAAAAAGGCCTAAGCGCCCGCATTACGTACGATCTATAGCGAGCCCTTGTAATGAACGGACCTTAGAGGGCGGAGAGACGAGGTAACGAAGCCGGTAAAGGCAGTAGGGGTAAAGTAATGCCGAAGTATAAGGGTATAGTTTAAAGAGCGAGGGTACGAGGTACGAGAGACGAGGGGCGAGGGATGAGGGACGAGGGAGGTAAGTAAGGTCTAATTTAAGGCGTACTAAGTTATACGCGAGGAATACTTATTACTAGACTAAAGAACTAACTATAAAGTAGAGGGGCGAGCTTTATATATATAAAGAACGAACTAAAATACTAGCTTTCTAATTTATAAGTAGGTAAGTCTAGATCTAGATTTTAAATTAACGAAGGTAAACGAAAGGTAAGGGGTTTAAGTAAGCTATATTTATAATAAGACTATAAAATATTTCTATACCTACCTCTATAGTTAGACTCTTAGCTATATCTTCTAGTATATCTTAGATAACTTAGCTAACTACGGAATCTATAGAACTCGATACTACTACTTAAAAAGTATACCGAAAAGCTAATAATCTCTATACTTACTATAGTAATCCGAACTACTAAATACGTAAGTACTCTAAGGTAAAGGGTCTAAAGAATCTAAACCTTAATTCGATAACGACTACCTCGTAATCTATAACTAGTAATCCGGCCCTTAATTTACTACCCGTAGCTATAGTTCTATACTAGCTAAAAAATTAAGATGGCTAGTAGCTTCGCGGCTTCTACCTAGCCCGCCTATCTCGTCCGCCGTATCCGCGGCTATATATTTATTTAATCCGTTTTTAGTTCTTAGTAACCTTAATTCGAACCTTAGAAAACTCTCGTTTACTAGTAGCCCGCCTAAACTATTTTATAGTAAACACGACTTAGGAATAGAACGTCTTCTAGTTATTAATATCTTAGTTTTTAATAGACTTCTAGCTATTACTATAATTAACTCTAGTACTTCTAGATAATTCGTTAATCGATAATTCCTATATATATATAGTCTCTACCCTCGTAAAAAACCCGTTTCTTAAAAGATTAAACTTACTAATAGAGAAATAGAATACCTATCCTATAAAATCGACCTTCTCTTACTTATTAACTAATACCTCGAGACTACTATCTTTTAAGTTATAAATATCGTAGAATACCCGCTTATTCTTAGACGTTTATAGCTTAAAAGATATAATCTACTAATTAATTAGTTAAAGAATACGATTTCGTTTACCTCCCCGTTCTACTAAGTAAACTATTTACCTACTCGACCTCCGCCTACTTCGCCTACTTCGTCTACTTCGTCTACTTCGTCTACTTAGCCTACTCTAATAACCTTCGTTTCCTCGCTACTTCGTTCTATAGTTACCTCTATTTTCTATAAGGCGTACTAATATCTTATTAAGAAGAGAGATTAGTAGCTATTTACTATCTCTATAGAAGAGATATCTAAATATCTTAATTCTAGAGATAGACTTAGCTCTATAACCTCCGAAGAATTAGAAGAGGAAATACGATAAACTATCCCTCTTAAGTACTACGATCTATTACTCTTATTTTTAAAAGTATCTACCGATAAGCTTCTCTCTTATCGCTACGTAGACTACGCTATAGAATTAGAAGACGGTAAAAAACTACTCTTTAGCCTACTCTATTCTATATTAGATCTTAAGCTTAAGACTCTTCGCGAATATCTCTACGAGTACTAGACTAAAGACTTTATTCGACCCTTAATCTTATTCTCCGCCTCTCTAATCTTTTTTATTTATAAACCCGATAGTAGTAGTATTAGACTCTATATTAATTATAGAGAACTTAATACTATTACTAAAAAGAATCGTTATTCCTTACTACGAATTAATAATATCCTTCGATAGCTTTAAAAGGCTAAAGTTTTTACTAAACTTAACCTACGTAGAGCTTTTAACTTAATCCGTATTCGAAAGAATAACGAGTACCTTATAGCCTTCCGTACTCGTTATAGACTCTTCGAGTATATAGTTATACCCTTTAGTTTAACTAACGCCCCCGCTACTTACTAGTAATTTATTAATAACGTTCTCTATATATTCCTAGATAGGTTTTATATAGTCTATTTAGACGACGTTTTAATCTACTTAAAGAACTAATAAAAATACGATTTATACGTCTAATAAATTCTCGAAGTACTTCTATAAGTAGGCCTTTACGTTAAAGGCGAGAAGTATAAATTCTCCGTTACCTTAACTAAGTTCCTTAGATTTATTATTTCTCTAGAAGAACTTAGTATAGACCCGGCTAAGATCGATATAGTTAAGAACTAGGAAATACTACGAAACGTTATAGACGTTTAGTCGTTCCTCGGCTTTATAAACTTTTACCGTCGATTTATTAAGAAATATTTAAGACTTACTACCCCTTTATTCTAGTTATTACGTAAAGAGAAACTATTTAGTTAGACCTCTAAGTAGTAAAACTTATTTAATACTTTAAAGAACGCCTTCTATTCTTATTCGATTCTTCGATACTTTAAACTAGAACTCGATACTATTCTTAAAATAGACTCCTCCGATCTCGTTATCTTTAGAATTCTCTTATAGTAGTACGAATATTCTAATAGAAAATAGCTCCTATATCTAGTAGCCTACTTCTCTAGGAAAATAACTTCTACTAAAGAGAATTATAAAATTAGCGATAAGAAACTACTAGTAATAGTAGAGTCTATTAAAGAATAGTACTCCTTAATTACGAACCTTACTAGCCCGCTCCTTATTTATATAGATTACTCGAATTTAACTATCTTTACTTCGAAGAGAATTTTAAACCGCCGATAAGCTCGTTAGGCTATAGAACTTTAAGAACTCGATTTTAAGATTACTTACCGGCCTAGAACTAGTAATAAGTATATAGACGCTTTAACTAGAAGATTAGAGGACCGCCCTTCTTAAAGAGAGAGTAAAGATTCTATTTCTATCTTAGAATCTAAGAAGTTTTAACTATCTCTCTTAGAAACTATCCTCGCTTCGAAAATTCGTTACGCCCTTAAATTAGACTCGTTTAGATAAAAAGTTCTCCTTACTCTTAAATCCGGAATACCTCGACTTAAGACTATTAATCTTAGTATCTATATAAAGAACTAAGATAGTTTATTAATAGTAAATAACCTTATCTATATTTCTAAAGATCCTAAACTCCGTCTTAAGATTATCTAGTCCTATTATTTATATCCTACTACTAGATATCCTAGCTAGATAGTAATCTTTAAGAAGATCTCTCGTAACTTCTAGTAGCTAAAAATAAGAGGAAC
Source organism: Botryosphaeria dothidea (assembly GCA_011503125.2). NCBI lineage: Eukaryota > Fungi > Ascomycota > Dothideomycetes > Botryosphaeriales > Botryosphaeriaceae > Botryosphaeria > Botryosphaeria dothidea. The sequence goes on along the minus strand of WWBZ02000033.1, from coordinate 3,925,922 downwards.
TATCGTATAGTTCGTTAGAAACTACGAAGTTTACTCTCGTATTAAGCTAGTTCGCTACGCTCCCTACGGATATCTTAAGCCCCTAGAAGTTTCTTAGCGATATTAGGCTAAGGTTAGCTTCGATTTAATTATATATCTTCCGGACTCTAAAGAAAAAATAGCTATTCTTATAGTTATAGATCGGCTAAGTAAGATAGCTTACTTTATTTCTACTATAAACGAACTTAACTCCGCTACCTTTACTCGACTTTATCGAGATTTCGTATTTCGACTCTATAGGCTTCTAGATATAGCTATATTAGACCGTAGATCTATCTTTACCTCCGAGTATACGAAGACCCTCGCTTTCTTACTTTAGATCCGTTCTAAGCTTAGTACTACCTTCTATCTATAAACGGATAGCTAAACTAAAAGAATAAACTAGTCCCTTAAATAATACCTCCGTATCTATACCTTCTATTAATAGAACGACTAGATAAACTATCTTACTCTAGTAGAATTTACCTATAATAACGCTTCTTCTACTACTATCTAAGTTACTCCGTTCTTTACTAACTACGGTTATTACCCTCGTTTTTAGATTCTTTAGCGTCTAGATTCTACTCTACTACTACCGTTAGAGCTCTAGAACTTCTAAGAACGTATAGAAAAACTTAATAGTTTTCTATAATCCGAACTTCGACTTATTTAAGATATCTTCTTAGAATAGGCTAATAAGTATAGAATTTTACTACTAATTCTAAGGCCTAGTTAACGGGTTTAGCTACTCCGAAAGTTTATTTCTACTACTCGACCTTCGAATAAGCTAGACTTTAAGCGCTTAGGGCCTTTTCTTATTAAACGTAAAATCTCCTTCTATATATATAAACTTAATCTTTCTACCTCCGTTCGATTATATTCTATCTTTAACGTCTTTCTTCTTAAACTAGTAGTAGAGGATCCCCTACTAGGCTAACGTTAAGTCCTACTACTACTTATTATTATTAATAGCGAAGAAGAATAGCTAATTAAAGAACTTCTTAATATTCGGATTCGTAGAGAAACTTACTAGTATCTTATCCGCTAGAAAGATTACTCTAAACTTACTTAGAAACTATATAATTCTATTTAAGAAACGGTAGTATTTAACTATTTCTACTAGAAGTATCCTTTAAAACCTCGACCCCCTAGCTCTTAGAAAACTTACTCTTTCTAGAGAAGAAGAATAGTATTAGAATTCTAGTCTATAGACTCCTTACTTCTCTTTTAGCTTCGTTAACTTAGTACCGAGGTCTAAACTTACCTACTTATAAATTAGAAAGCTAGTATTTTAGTTAGTTCTTTATATATATAAACCTCGCCCCCTCTACCTCGTAGTTAGTTCTTTAGTCTAATAACTTTATATCCTTCTTAGACTATCTTATTCTCCGTAGACTTACCTATATCTTTCTATCTTTCCCCTTATTCCTTATCTCTTAAGCCTAGCCCCTTATATTAGATCTTATAGGTCTAAGCTCTTTATACTTATTTACCTCCGTATTATTATACTAGAGGCCCTAGCTATACTAAGGATAACTTAATTAGATACTAAAATACGGGCCTAGCGCTAAGCGACTAGATATATTTATTCTTTATCCTCTCTTTCTAGACTCTTTTTTCTTTCTTCTTATATATAGATTTTTAGTTAAAAGTAATACTATTATTTCGGCTTTACTACTTTATAATAAAGGCTTTATCCGTATAAGTAATTCTTTAGCCGTAGCGCTAGTCCTCTTTATAAAGAAACTAGATAAAGGCTTATAATTCTATTATAACTACTAAGCTCTTAATTAACTTATACGGAAGAATCGATATCTACTACCTCTTATCTAGAAGACTCTTAATTAAATTAGTAAGGTAAGATAGTTTACGAAACTCGATATAATCGTAGTATTTAATAAGATTCGGATTAAACTAGGAGATAAATAGCTTATAGCCTTTCGAATCCGCTTTAGACTATTTAAGTAGCTTATTACTATTAGTCTTAAGAGGTATTTTATATTAGACTACTTAGAAAAGTAAACTAAAAAGAAAAGAAAGAAGAAGAAAAGAAAGAAAGACTATATACTAGGTTGCTAACTAATAGCCTTAGCGGAAGTTAGGTAATTCCCGTTAAGACCGCCGGGTAGCTACCCGGCGGTTCGTCCCTTGCTTAGGCGCAGGCCTAATAATTACTCCCTTTAGACTAGCTAATATACTAAGCACCTTTTAACGATATATTACTTAGACCCTATAGGACTTCCTAGACGACTTTATATCGGCTTATATTAATAATATACTTATTTTTACCGAAGGATCCCGTATCTAATACCGAGAGTACGTAACTAAGGTTCTCGAAAAGCTATAAGCAGCGGGACTATAGCTTAATATCGATAAGTACGAATTTAAGGTTTAGTTAATAAAGTATCTTAGATTTATTATCGAAGCTAGGAAAGATATCCGTATAAACCTAGCTAAGGTAAAAGCTATTTAGGAATAGGAAATACTAACTATAGTTAAAGGAGTACTTAGATTCCTTAGCTTTACGAACTTCTACCGGCGCTTTATTAATAAATACTCGAAGACTACGGCTCCGTTATATATACTTATAAAAAAAGACGTTCCGTTCTATTAGATAGAAGGAGTAGAAAGAGCGTTTCGAAAGCTAAAGAAGGCCTTTATTACGGCACTAATCCTTGCCTAATTCGACCCGGACCGAAAGATAATCCTCGAGACTAACTCCTTAGGATACTATATAGGAGGAATTTTATCCTAATACGATAATAATAGAGTACTCCGGCCGGTTGCCTACTTCTTAAAGAAAAACTCGCTAGCGGAGTATAACTACGAGATCTACGATAAGGAGCTCCTTACGATTATTAAGTATCTTTAGTAGTAGGATATAGAGCTACGAAGCGTAAAAGAATTTAAGATTATTACGGACTATAAGAATCTCGAATACTTTATAATAGTTCGACGGCTCTCTAAGAGGCAAATAAGATGGCAGCTAATTCTAAGCCGATTTAACTTTACTATTGCTTACCGTCCAGGCAAGCTTAGAGCTTAGCCTAACGCACTTATACGAAGAGACTAAGACTTACTAGTATCTTAAGATAATAAGAGGCTTTAATATCGTATCGCACGACTCTTAAGCCTAGATAAGATTTAAGCTAACTATTAGAGAGTTCTAGTAATACTAGTATAAATAAGACGATAAGCTATAACCGAATAAGGAGTAGACGAATAAGTAGATAAACTAGTAGATAAACTAGTAGACGAACTATTAGATAGATCTATAGACGAACTAGTATACGAATAAGAAGTAACGTTAATCGAAGACTATTTACGGCAGCTCTGGTAAGAGGCAAAAGCAGCGGATCCGGACTATAGACGTCTTATAATAGTAGTAAGAGAGGGTAGAAGAACGCTACTAAACGATTTAGAAGAACTAGTTAAGCTCTTAATTGCTAATTACTCCTTAAATAATTAAGGAGAGCTGCTATTCCGTAGCAGACGTTAGGTACTAAACTACGAGCCTTTAAGAACTAAGCTAATCCAGATACTTTACGATTCAACAATAACAGCTTACCCTAGACGTACTAGAACGATAGCCCTTGTTGCAAGGTAGTTCTTTTAGCCGAACTTTGTATCGGATGTACGAAGGTTTGTGCGTAACTACGATATTTGCGGAAGGACTAGAGTCTAGAGAGACCGTAAACAAGGACTACTACGGCCGTTACTAGTACTAAACCGTTAGTGGAGAGAGATCTTAGTCGACTTTATTGGGCCGCTACCCGAGAGCCAAGGATGTCGAATGCTTATAGTTATTACTGATCGATTAGGCAAAGGAGTTATCCTTGAGGCCTATAAGGATATCGAAGCAGAAATAGTTGCTAAAATATTTATTCGCTATTTCTACCGCCACTATGGAGTCCTAGCAGCTATTATCTCTAATAGGGGAAGCTAATTTGTTAGCCAGCTATGGAAGAGGGTTTGCTAATTACTTAGGATCGAAAGACGAATCTTAACAGCCTATCATCCAGAAATAGATGGATTAATAGAGCGTGCGAACACCGAGATAGAAAGGAAGCTCTGCCGGATAGTTAACTACGCGCAAGATAACTAGGTTGACTGGTTGCCAGCAACAGAGCTTGCTATAAATGGCCAAGAATCCTTATCGATAGGCGTGAGCCCTTTCTTCCTCTCTTATAGATACCACCTTAAGCTACTACAATTATTCGAGGATCCTTAACTAGTCCCGAACCCTATATTACTAATACAAAAAGGAGAAGTAATCGTGGCAAAGATTAAAGAGATAACCGAATGGGCAGAAGCATTAATGGCGAACGTATAATAGGATTAGGAGACCTAAGCAAATCGACATAGGGACCTATCACCAGCGTATAAAGTGGGGGATAAAGTCTAGCTGAATCTTAAGAATATACGAACGGACCGCCTAAGCCGGAAGCTTAATAATCGAGTAGTAAAGTTCACAGTTATCGAGGTTATTGGCCCTTATAGTTATAAACTAGACGTACCAACTGGGATATATAACGTCTTTAACGTCGATCTCCTACGCCCAGCTGGAACAGATCCTCTACCAAGCCAAGAACAGGACGATTACCAACTAATAGCTATACTCGTTAATGGAGAAGAAGAATGGAGGGTTGAAGCTATCTTAGGTGAAAAATTGGGAAGACGGCCTGGCCAGCGGAAACGGTAGAAACTCTATCAAGTTAAGTGGAGAGGATACGCGCGGCCAACTTGGGAACCAGCAAGCGCTTTAGAAGATACTGAAGCCCTAGAGACCTACCTTCAAAGCCGGGAGGGGGGTAATGTTACGGTTTGAACCCTGAGGGTGCCTTGGATGGATCCTGCGGCGAGACCTTAGGTTGAGAGGACCCTGAAGCTCAACAAGAAAACTCTGCAACTCGCTACCAGCAAAAGGAACCCTAGAGAGATATATAAGCAGCGCTATCTTGCTTAAAACCTTGCTTCCTTTTCTCTTTAGCTTAGTCTTCTCGTAGATAGTAATGCCACTGCATTTCCGCGAGTGCACCGGATGCAAGCCATCACAGGCAGGGACTACGGACTACTACTCCCTCCTCTTAATAAAGAAGGGGATTAAAGCAGCAACAGACTGGTTCTTACGCCTAGGGCTGCTTAAGCAATTCAGCCTGGCAAGGGAACTAATACAGGAAGACAACCAGGAAGAGGAACTAGGAGGACAACCAGGACCACCAGGACCACCAGGACCCGGACAACTACGAGGATAAGGACTAAAGGGATAGGTCTAGTAGGTGAATGTAGGGCTGCCATAGCAGCCGCTACTGGTAAGAAGGAAAAACAAGAACTAGTATAGGATAGCATGCCTAGAGAGAGAGGAGGGGTTTTTGCCAGGCGAAAAGGTTTTCCCCCTCGTGTAAAATAACTATAGATAGCCAGCCCCGCATGGACCCGTAAGGGAGCTATATCGGGAAGAAATGAATTTATCTATCTATCTATATAAGAGCATAGTGAATAGCTAATCAGGAGGAGGTTCGTCAGAACCTCCCTCGCATGCCACGTGAAAGTGTTAGTAAGCCACTCTTGGAAAAGCAGCATAGCTTCGCGCTACTAGGCGCTTGCAAAAGCCATCTGGATTGCTTTTTTTTTTCTTTTAAAAAAGACCGCGATACGTAGCATCCGATTAAAAGTCACCTAAAGGGCTTCATTTATGCTCTCTGAGTTTATGTATTATCTCAAGGCAAAAGAGGTAAGAACTTCCAGTAGTCTCTGTCGGTTATAGGCAAGTGTTTGTCTTCTGAAGCAGCCTTCTGTTTTGATTTCGACATGCCTGAGCTCCATCATTTTGGCAACTCACAGAGTTGAGCAACCGAGCGAGCCCTGGCCATGTGGGAACTAACAGCAGATTCACTGCAATATTGAAGGACACTGATCCTTGCTGATCCATTACCTGTCCGAGGAACCACAGAAGCTGCAACATCGGCACACTCGCACTTCTTGAACGTCTACGTCCTCCACACACCTTTCTCTGCTGTCTTCAAAGCAATCTCACCTTCGTGCTTATTAATATGGCCACCCCGAGGCCTATCCCAGACCTCTCACCATGTACATGACCCAACTACACTTTCTCCCAGCGGTCCCGCATCTCCATCGACACCACCGCCGCCGACCTCGCAAGCCCCCATGCTCTGACTTATTCCGCTGGTTTTCCGACGTTTCCTTCCTCGTCCCCAACTTTTTGGACCGTTGGCGCACCTGCCTCTTGTCATCTCCTTCCTCCGTCACTGCAATTAAGCGCGAGAGTCTCGCGTTTTTCATGGCACGCATGATTGAACTGGGTGTTTGCAACAACGCTGAAGAGAATAAGCGCTTAGTATTGATATTTGTAAATAGGAGAGTAATGCTATTCCTAACGGACGTCAAATAAGATCTCCTGCATCGCATCGGTCTCACCGGTCATGATTCCATGTACGCAACACGTCCACAGAAAATAATAATAGTTCTCATTTCGCCGCAGGACATACGGCATGTTTGCTCCCTGGAGGACACATACAAGGTCGTTCTCCTGGATTAGCTGCGACCGAATACCGATGTGTCCCTCGCGCGTCACAAAAAGACGACGGTTTCGTAGCGCATATATCATAGCATCCTCAAACCCCTTGGGATTTCCGGTTGCATCCGGGGCGGCCGGATGATTGGTGGTTCCGATACAAAAGTGAAGACCGAGCCGATCGAGATAAGCAGCTAAATTTGTGCTGTGATTCGGGTATTGCTCAGCGCGACGCCTGTTGATGCTTCCGCCGACTAGAATGAGGCTGAAGATGAAGAGAATATCACGATTGCAGTATTTTGAGTCCTGCATCATGTATAACCACAGTGATAACAACAGGCTCCGCTGTTTCTCAACAGTCTGGAAATCTGACCTACGCACCACGTCTGACACAATTCGGACATGGCTGACCTTGGCTCCCCGCACGAGTAACGATCGAGATGTTTGAAACCAGTTGAGGGGTATTTCTGTCTTTTTGCGACTAGCTCTGAACAGCCACCATGCCAATTGGTCCGGATCGTCTTCAGTCTCCACCTTATCCCACCGATGTACCCAAGTCGGCGTGTGGATTCTTTCGGAGGAGAAGATGCTCTGCTGGTCAACAATGCCTCCCTCAAGAATCCCAGGCTCTTTTCTTTCCGCGATGTCGACTTTGATCGCGTCACGGTAAACAGAATACAAGTTCTTGGAGTAATCGGGCCTCACAGCTGCAGGTAGAGCAGTGCTCGTAGCGGACCACTTAGTCAATCCAAGGACAGCGAATATTCTGTCTTTTGGCTCAGAAACATTGAACCTTAACGTGTTCCAGATCAGCTCGCACAGGGACAGTCGTTCAAGCTGTGGTGCGGGACTCTTTGCGTTCATGCCGTGCTCGACGTCAAACTTCTTCCACATCCCGGACGCGTTCCATAGGCCAGCTTGCCTCTTAGGTGGTATATCGACCTTCCCATTTCCTCCGGCCTTGTATAAAAGCCAGGTAGCCGCTTTCCCTACGTCTGACCAGTCGACATTGTTTGCCCCACTCACGAACGTAGTGACAGGTGAAAGAATCACTTCTTGAATCACCCAGAGACGAGAAAACCAGGGGCGTTCGTATAGGTCCACCGCTTGTTCGATTCGAGCGGGGTACGGCCATTGACTCGGGTCAGAAGCTCCGGCACCAATGATGTCCACGTTCATGGCGTCCATCGTGCTCCAGTCACAACCCTGAGTTTGTTCGTCCATCTCACTGACAAGGCTCCGCAATGTTTTGACGGCATCAGCCATGCTACCATCAGCCTCGCCAAGCCAGACAAGTGTGTGAGCGCTCTTTCGGTAGATATCACCCATGATGCCGACCTGATGTCCTTTCTCGTCCTCGTTGCCTTAGTCGATGCAAATTGAGTCAATCCGAAGATCGCGTCGCGACTGATCGCGTCCGTGTCGAAAGTTGCGCAGAGCACCGTGAGCATCCTTGGTGACCGCGAATGGTGTTCCGTGCAGAATGACCGTCTGTTCTGTGACTGAAACACCCCAGCAGTACGAGATGGCTTCGTAGCGTGGATCGTCTTTGAGACAAACGTGTCTGAGGCTGCAGATGATTGGTTCGTCCAACAAACCTGGCTCAACCACCAAAACCCGGATTGTCGCTGTTGGGTCCGCTAAAGGAGCGTAGTTGAACTTCATTTTTGACTGAGGTGTGCAGCGAAGGATGGACATCATACCACTAACATACGTTTCAAGGCTTTTTATGTTGTTGAGTGACGTGCATCTAATGATGCGGTGGCTGGTTCATGGAAGAGGAGAGAAACGTGGCGGACCATTCCATCGGCCGTTTCCTCCGTAAGCTCTACCACAAAACGTTATTGGACGTCCCTAACCACCACGAATTTATCCTCAAGAGCTTCAGCCTTGTCCGAAACCTCTATAAGCAAGTGGCCGTATTCTAGCCACGTTGTATAAGGAGAGGAACTTACGGCTGAGGGCTTCTCTCCAGTTGAATAGTTTACTTCAAAGGGTTGCTACTCAACTGGACCGCTACTCAACTGAACCTTGGTAAGACTGAAAATAGGTGCTTTTTTTGGGATAGTTTTTGCTCTGTCTCGAATAAACCACCGCAGATCGGCTAAGGAGAACCTTTTTCTTTCCAAAAAAAAAAATCAAAAACAAAACATTGTACCGCAAACTGAGCCCAGCATGTGGATCCCAATCTGTTGAATTGTGTTGGTATGTTGATGAACAATGATGATCTATTGATGATTGGCATGAGGAGGAAGGGCGTAGGTGGCCCACCCTCCTTATATACGTAAGTGAGTGACTAAGCTATCTGGTGTTGCAAAAGCAATATGCAAAACACGTGATTTCCAACAAATTGTGATTGGTTCGCAAATTCCAGATAATGAGTGGCATGAGGAGGAGGGTAGGTGACCCGGTATCCTCTTATATAATAGCTATGTGACAAATTTTCGGTGTTGACCCTTGGTTCAACCAGACCCTGTTCCTCCTTACAGTTCATATTCCAACACAATCTCCTGGAAAGGCAAGGACAGTGAATTTCAGCAATGGGATCAGGTATAAGTGACTCCATCCACTGTGAATCTATTCAATCCGGGGATATAGCCGGACAAGCTGGTGCAAATGGACTGTATAATTCCCGGTATCGTCAAGGGAAGACAGGATAGCCATCATAATTATGGACCCTAAAAGCAATATTATGACTGAATATATCTGGTTAGCTTTTGGTAGCAGTAAAAATGTAAGGGTTGGATGGAGCGAACTTTGAGGCCATGGGGTTTGTAGAGTTATAAGGCTTCGTAGTGGATTGAGAGACCGGTCCAGCCCCACTCTCTTCAGATGATGAAGCACTAAGTAGTATACAGTGTCCTGTGGTCCTCCAAACTTGACAATCTCGGAATGTGTCTTGTCGATTGGCACGACATCGTCTTCAAACGGGCGACCATGAGTGGCTGATTCCTTTGTCACAAGGACCGCGGACGGGCCCGTCATCTTCCATCTGCCGTCGACTTTTGCGGCCGTCGGAGAGACCTTGGTCTCATAAAAAGTGTTGGATTTAAGAGTGAAGAGTTGTGAGGTCAGAAAAGAGAGTAGATTCTGCCTGTCTCCTGAGAGGGAGGTCGTAGTAGTAGTAGTAGTAGTTGCATTAACGTCTATCTGTACTAGCTTTACAGCCAGTTTTGCCTCCCATGGGGCTTATTGACGGGTGGAGTAGCCACCTTTTCGCTGGACAAATGAGATCCTCCGCTTCCTATCTAATTTTTATTATAAAACCTGCCATTCACGGTTCCTCGCATCTCCCCCGGAACACCGCCGTTAATTCAAGGAGGCTTTGAAAGAGAAACCACCCCGTTGGTCCGAGGAGGTTCCTAATCTTCTCTGCCCTTGTCGCAGTTCCTGGATACTCCCAGCCCGTTGCCAGGCGGCAGTCGATAAAGTGCCACTGCGCCTTCTCAGCGCCGCATTTGCAGGTAAGTTCCGCCTTTTCATGCCCTAGGCGTCTATGATACTCGGCGAAATCCCCGTGGCCGGTTCTTTCGGCTAGTAGCCGGTATAGTGTCTGCCTTGATAGCGCTAGCTCAGGGTTCCTTCCCTTTCTTACCTTAAGGCCTAGGTGTCGGTAGGCTGGTGTTTGGTGCTCCTCCCACCAGGCCTCGTAGACTCGCGACCTCTCCTCCCTGTTTCTCCGCCTTGCCCAGGATACCGATGCCGGCCCCTGTTCATCGTTCTGTAGACCGATGGCTGCCTTCGCTAGCTGATCGGCCTCCTCATTTCCCGTGATTCCCATATGAGAGAGGGAGGTCGGTAGGCTTGTTTATATATATAAGTGATAACTAAATAACCGAGGATACTCAAGATCCGAGAGAGAGTGCCGATGCGGGGTTGGGCATCAAAGAGTGCTGTTGCATAAAGGATGGAATATTCGAGATACATGAGAGTCCTAAGGTGGTAAGGCAAGAAAGTCTGACAAAAAGACACAACAGGAAATTCATTTTCCTGCATGAGAAAGTGGAAGCGCCGTGCTTGGTACTGGAGGAAAGTGGAATTGAATCTGTCTCCGAGCGAGTGGAGCAGGGTCAAGTTTGGGTTGGAGCCGACCATGGGTAAGAGGCTCTCGATGTTCATGCCTTGTTTCGGGACTCCGAACAGTAGGATTCCTGTCACGAAACTGAGGATGTCTCTGTGTGCACTGTTGCTAGATTCAGACATCTGTATCAGGGCCTGGCAGATGATGAGCAGTGAAGCAGCTAATTAGAGTAATGAGTTTGCTTACCTGTTTTATAAGTATACCGCCGAGGCTATGCCCTATCAGAACAAGAGACCTGTCAGAAGCACTTGGCTGGGATCTCATTACGCGCAGTGTTTGTCTGAACGTCGTTGCGAGATCTGAAATGCTTTGAAAAGAGATGGAGTTGAGGAGTTGGGTATCATAGTCGTTGGCAAAGATCCGTGCGTGGTCGAAATCATGGGGAAGCTTATCGCGGAGCCACATGAAATTGCCGCCCCTGGCCTTAAATGAGCCAAAGGCGTGCGCGTTGAGACCCGTGACAGCTACGCAGCCTACAAAGCAGTCTTGATCGCCGGCGCGATGTAGAGGGGTAAGGCCGTCAAAGCGCGTATCAAGCGTCATGGAGCATGTTAGGCGTGCTTTCCCGACCGGAGTTTCATCGTCGCTGGGCAATGGAAATGTCCATGAATGCATGCCGTCTTCAAGGTGTAGGCACGAGGGTGTCTCAGAAAACTCCAGTGTGGCGATAAAATCTCTGTTGTGCTGTGGATCCTTTGCGAAGGATCGGATCGTGATCTCTATTTCATCCTCCAGTCCCAAGGCACGTTTCAAAACAGCTTTTTTGTATCTTTTGGGTATACCACGAAGCCTGTAGGTTCGAAGATCCGCGCTCATTTCTGTGACATTAGAAATGGAAGCTGCGTCGAGTGGTATATGTACGGTTGACGCTTCTCGAGGCAAAGAAAATTAGTAAAACTGAGGAGAGCGAACCCAGGGAGTTGGGGGAATGAGTAGAACACATAAAAGCGGAACTATCAGCAAGGCAGAGAAGCCTCCGTCATGCTGCTGCTGCCTAATCCCTTTTGTACTACAGTGGCTGTTTACGTTGGGGAAGGAAGTTTTCAACAACAGATACGGAGGCGGTGACAGGGTGAAGGACTCAAAGGTGGTTAGTACGCATCCATTTAATGAGGTAGTACATACATGGGGGTTTGGGTAACGAGCAAGGCTGAGAGCGCCCGCAGCGGCTGCAGACCCTAGGCCACAATCAAAGCATGCACAGCCGCTTCCATTCCAGCCCCCAAACAGAGTGGGCAGCTCCAGTAGCCTTCTATGCACAATTTTTTCGAAATGTCGATGAAATCAGCGTTCTATATGCTGATTTGGAGATTGTTACTAGGAGACCAACTTCAAGATTGGATTGAGGCATTCATACGGATGTGAATCCAGAGAGTCTGATCGCGCGCAGCTCATCAAGACTGTTTCAGCTCTGCTCTTAAGCCGGCCCATGGCCGTGTTGTCACGAAGTTGCTATATCTCGGTGTTTAACTGAATCTATCATTGCGGCTGATGTGCTGCGTATTCGATCACTGTCTCGCAAAATGCTACTTTGTCTCATTCCAGGGGGCCAAGCAGGCTCCATGATATTTCTCTCCGATCCTTGCGGAGCAACGTAGGATCATTCTACACCAATGCGCCAATAATTAGCAGATGTACTTTGGCTGCTCTATCCCACCAGAGGAAGTGAACCACGTGCAAGAAGCGCGCAATTTCGTTCCCCTCTTTCTTCCAATTGGAGAAAGGTCTCTCACCTAAGCTGCCTATCTTCTGATGGCGTAAGCCATTCCTTGACGCAGACTGGGCCCGCTTATGGAAAAGAGCGGAGATGCTCCACTCCTTCGCTAACTTTGCGCTGGCCATCCGGAGGCTGCAGGAGGAGCTTCCGGCGAATGACGTGCACATGTGGGCCTTGATCGACTGCACTCCCGTTGAGGCTTACAAACGGTGCAACACGGCGTTGCTTGGCGATGTGGCGTTCCTGTGAGTAATTCCCCGAACAAGCTGGGGTAGTGCAGATACGGGGCAGGGAAAGCAAGGATAATCGCAGAGGGACCTTGTTAGATATGCAGAATTCTAATCAAAAGAGAGCGAGTGCAGATGCGGCATCAATTGTAGCGCTTCAAACTCAAGGACCCAAATCATCGAAGTCCCTTGGCTGACTGATGGTTTGTGAGAGGGGTTGGTAAAAGAGGCATATCCAATCAATTACGAGATTGCGGGGAAGAGGAGCTTCCGAGAAGAAAGACCCTGCAGTGGCAGCTATCCGATGCCTTCGGAAAGCCACTTTCCAGAGTTCTCTGGCGGATGTGGACTAAGCCGCGGAAATGGGGAAGTTCGTCCAATACTGTAACAGCCACAACGACGGGGAGTGGAGCACCGGAATGTTTAAGGAAGCCACAGGGAACAAGAACTACTTTAGCTTTCAAGATCACCAGGCCGATATTTCTCAAATACGTAATGATGAAACGCGAACGGCCAAGGTGGAATTGGCATTAATGTTGGGGCCCGCCGCTAAGACACCAGGAGGTTGTGCTTCCGTAAAGCGCCACAGCCAGCCAAATAAAATATTGTTCAGAAAAATCTGACGAAGACGAGCCTCTTCGCCACTGATGGCGGAAGCGGGACCTTGTGGCGTTGAGCTACGGTAGGCCAGCCGGCTAGTTGCAAGAACCGTCGTGCTTGTGCCTAGCGGCGCTGGTTTAGTGGCTGAAAGTCTCGAACGCTCCGGCTTCTGGACCCCGTTCAGCCGTGACGTCGCCTTCCAATCGTTCTTCGTTGCGCGCTAGAGCCACATCCGCGCAAGTGCCCAGCGGCTGACGCGTTGGTCACTTCACTACTGTGCTGCTCATCATGTGAAACGGGTCCGGATGGTTTTGCTACGGTGATGGCCTTGTCTCTTCTCAATTAGATTCCGGCAGATGGAGAATACCTGGCGTGCACGTTCACATCTCATTCCTCGGCAAATCACGGCAAATACGCCTTGTCGACACTCGAATGCACACCCGTACCGTTTAGTTTCTTTTCTCAGACAAGGTGCTCGATCTATCTTCCAAGTGATGTTCCTTGACTTGAGTTCCTACGAAACACATGCTCCGTCTCCGCTCCCGGGACGTTATCAACTCTCAACCCGAGGGGCCCACTGGAACGCCCTAGGGCACTACCCAACTTTAAGTTTGGATAGACTAAACGTTTCTCGAGTTAGCCCCAGCTTAGTGGACCGCGGACTGTCCAAGCAGAATATCCAAACACACAACCACACTTAGCTTTAGCTTTTTAGCTGTCGATCATGGGCGGCCCCATCAGGCCCCGTGCTTTAGTTCGACTGAGGTATCAAGGCGGCTCCAGGAGACATGCATCCCGAGCCCTATATAGTTCCCTGTATCCAAGCACAATCCTGACTCGCCGCCATCGTTCCCTGTTCCTTGTGCATATCGCGACCCACCATGGAATCAACAACCGAGAAGCCCGAAGTCTACGGCATCTATGGATCCGGAAGGGGCCTCTTTGGCTTCAACACGGCATCCATGATCGTTTTGTGGATTATGTTCGCACTTCGGGCGTATGTTCGGTTGGTAATGGTCAAAGTATGGAGTGCTGCTGACTGGCATATGGCTATCACTATGGTGAGTTTCAAAGGATACAAGATTAGCCATTTGCATTTGGCTAATGAAGCTCAATCGCAGGTCCTATACACGTGGCTCTGTATATCCATAAACATTTCTATATGGGATGGCTTTGGGCGAGATATGGAAACCCTACCACCTAAACAGCTCGCTACAGCTTTCAAGGTCCGCCCTTTTTCAACAGTGACCACCCGTCAAGCATAACAGAGCGCTGACTTCGTACCATAGCAATACTACTTCGGCGAATTCACATACGTCTCATCGGTCCTTTTCGTCAAGCTCAGCCTAGCATACTTCTACCTGCCACTCACCAACCTGCGGTGGCAGATCTACACCGTGCAAGCCATCATCTGGATCAACACATTGTACACCATCGGATATGTGTGCGTCATCATCTTCCAATGTTCGCCTGTGCCACACTTTTGGACCCAATTCGTCGGCACGAAGGGCGTCTGCCTCAACAACACCGTCATCATGAACCTCTCATACACCCACAACTCCATGGAAATCATCTCCGACTGGATCATCAGCGCCCTACCCATCTGGCTCCTCAAGGAGACCCAGCTCGCCCGCCGCACCAAGGCCGCCGTAGCCCTGCTCCTCAGTCTCGGAGCCTTGTGAGTCCCTCCCCATCCCTCTCCCTCCGCCACAGAACCCACCCTCTAACCATGCCGCCCCCCTCAGCGCCTCCATCGCCTCCATCATCCGCATCACCCAGCTCACCAGCTTCGCCTCCTCGACCAACTACACCATCACCTCCATCCCCATCATCGAATGGTCCATCATCGAAAACGCCGTCGGCATCTTCGCCGCCAACCTGGCCACCCTCCGCCTACTCCTCTCGCTCGTCCTCGAGCGCCTCGGCTTCTCGACCGCCAGCGGCTCCGCGTCGGGCCCCTCGCACGCCGCGCGCACGGGCACGTCGCGGCACCGCCCCCGCCACTCAGCCGCCGCCAAGAGCAACGGCTACATCTTCAGCGGCGAGGGCCACGACCTGCCGAGCCTCAAGCGCGAGAACAGCAACGCCGGCAGCTTCAAGAGCACCGAGCGCATCGTCGGCGGCCAGCACGTCGCGTCGGTGACGACGACGGTGTCCAAGGGCCCGCGCGCCGCCTACGACGACGACGACAACAGCAGCGCCGAGGAGCTGGGGGCGCTGCCGTCGAGGGGCATTTCCAAGAACACGCAGGTCACGGTGACGACCGAGTATCGGAAGTGAGCTGGCGGCGGAGGGCGAGGTCTGGGTGTTGGAAGACGGGGTCACTCCTCTTTTGTGAGGGATCATCCTGTTTTTCCTTTGTTCTCTCTTCTGGATATATACCACTTCGTTCATGTACGCATGTATAAACCAACATAATTGTAAAATACCTCGATCATAGTAGAGGAAGATAAACAAATATCAAACATCAAATTCTCACGTAGATTCGGTTGAACGACTTATCTCGAGTATTACTAGTTCAATAAGTAGTCAAAGATCATCGTGTCCCCAGATGTTGAGGACAACACGGCCGAGATAAATGTTTCAGCCCCGCATGCTGACGACCGCTGGTACCTCTGCTAGCCAGTTGACACACTATATTCACCATACAGCCAACTTATCAAACATGAAAGGCGTCTACAAATAGGGGACGATTACCCTATCCATTCATATAGCTGCGGACCGCAGCACGAACCATCTAATCCATATACTAATACGCCATCGCCATGCAGCGGAACTTGTTCTACAATAAAACCCCTCCGCATTTAATTGGTATCATCCCTGACTAAACCCCCATACACCATAACCCTGAAGGGAAAAATCATCTCCACTCCGCCTTCAAGACCCACCTCCCCCGTCCATCCCCCCGACTCGGCTTCTCCAGCCTCGCCAACCGATTCAGCATTGCGCGGAACTCCTCGGCCTTCTCCCGGCCCTCGCCGACTTGCCACTGGAACTGCTGCTTGATCATCTCCGTGAACACCACGCCGTCGTGCGCCTGCATGAAGTTGCGGATCGCCTTGAACAGCTCCGTGCCCTCGAGGTCCTGCTTTCGGCTGCGATCCGCCGCCGTCGGGCGGGGCGTGCCGCCTCTGGACGACGACGCGGAGCTGCGAGCGCCGTTGTTGGTCGGGGTGGCGCGCCCGCTGTTGGTGGCAGGTAAAGCGGCGCGGCGAGCAGCGCTGTTGGCGGCGGGCGTGTCGCGGCCCTGGCGGGCGGAGAGGTGGGCGAGGACGGAGCTGGACCCGAGGCCGCCGCGGCCGCCGCGAGCGCCGCCGCCACGAGAGGCACCGAGACCGCGCGGACGGAGCGGGGGAGAGGGAGGGCGGCCTGCCGAGCCGACTTCGCCGGTCCAAGTGACGGTGCCGACGGGGACGTTGCGAGCGATCTCGCCGGAGCGGGCCAGCTCCTGCGCCGCCTTCTCGGCCTTCTCGCGGGCCATCTTGGCGACCAGTGTTGGGTCCGGGCCGACCTTCTTGCTGTTGCTCCCGATGATCGAGTCGTGCTCGACTGAGCTTTGGACGCCGCTGCGAGCGAAAATGGTGCTCATCAGACGCTCGTCTTTGTTGGATCCCGCAGGCTGGTCGTCGGATCCTTCCTCTTGGTTCTTTGGTCGGGCAGGCTTGTCAACCTCACCTCTGAAGTCCTCTCCACGCTGGATACCTTGAATACGTGACATGTCTTCGTCGCGCTTGGCCGTGTCTTCTCCGTTCCTTGTTAGAGAATGGGAGAAGCGTGTCTCGGTTCCCTGGAAGAGGTTGCCAGTCTCAGTCTCGTCATCAGGCTGGCCCAGGGTAAACAGGTCGTGCAGATCCTTGAGCTGGAAGGTCTGACGTTGCTTCGGATCTCGGAGGATCTTATTCGTCAGGAACTGCTTGAATATTTGGCGGTGGTAAATCTTCTCTTCTATGGTTCCGGCAGTCATCAAGCGGTAAATCTCGACTTCACGTTTCTGGCCCAGACGCCATGCTCGCTCTCGGGCTTGGACATCTGTTGATGGATTCCAATCAGGGTCATAGATGATGACGCGATCAGCGCCAGTAAGGTTGACACCTAGACCACCGACCTTGGTAGTCAATAGGAAAACATGCAGGTTAGGATCGTTGTTGAATCGGTCCACGAGGTCCTGACGGTCCTTGATATTTGTCGACCCATCCATACGCAGGTAGTTGATGTCACCAAGTTTCTTAACAAACTTTTCCAGAATATCCAGCATGATACGGTGCTGAGCAAACAGGAGAGTCTTGTGATCCTTCTTCTTCCACATTTGGATCAACTCCTTGACGACTTGCATCTTACCCGATTTGGATCCGCTTCCGTACTTGGGATCCGATGTATGCCTTGCAGATTTGTGATGGATCAGGTCAGGATGGTTACACACCTTGCGTAAGATGTCGATACCAAAAAGCGCTTGCCTCTTGCCCTCAAGGATTGAGTTCATCTCCGGAGACTTTAGAAATTCCTCATAAGCCTGCCTTTGGGTGACCGTCAATCGGCAAAACAAAACCCGCTCAGTCTTCTTCGGCAAGTCCGCAGCAACATCAATCTTGAAGCGTTGTAGAAGATAGGGACTGATGGTCTCCTTTAAGATCTCCGCGCATTGCATGGCGGTCTCAACCTGGAGATTTGACGCATTGGCGTATCCTCCAAATCTGATGGGATTCTCAAACTGATTGCGAAACTCCGGAAGAGTGCCCAGGCGCATAGGGTAGATGAAGTCAAATAAAGACCACAACTCCACTAAATTGTTCTGCATCGGAGTGCCAGAGAGGATCAAACGGTTTGCAGTCCGGAGTTCCTTGCAGTAGATGGTGACACGGGAGTCCGGGTTGCGAATTTTGTGGCCTTCGTCAAGGATCGCATACTCCCATTCAGTGGGAATGAGGAACTCGCCGTAGGATGCAAGTCCAGAGTAAGTTGTCACCAGCACATGCCCATCGGTCTTGACTCTGTCAACGATCTTCTTCGCAGCCTTCTCCGCTTTCGTCAGCTTCTTCTTGTTCTTAAAGGGCTGAGTCTCAAGATCTCTTTCAATCTGGCTCTCGCGTTTCACATCCATCATGCCACTGCCGGAGCTGTGCAGGATTGATACACGTAGAGCAGGCCACCAGGTATGGAATTCTGTAACCCACTGCTTCATGACTGTAGCTGGACACACCACGATCACCGGTTTAGTAAGCTTGGCGGAATAGTGAAGGCCAGCGATGAAGGAGATAGCCTGAACAGTCTTGCCGAGGCCCATCTCATCACCGATGATACCACCAACTTCCTGGCTATACAACTCCCATAGCCATTGAACCCCGGTCTTCTGATAGTCGAAGAGGTTTGGGTAGATGTCTCCAGGAACCTTAAAACCGCCATGAAATGCCGTGTCAGGAATGTGAGGAAGAGGTTGGTTCCATTCTGGCTTTTCAGGATCCTCCTCGGAAGCAAGATCCTGGTCTCCCAAAGCGTGCCTTGCGATTACCTTGCGACGAGCAGCGCTCCGGTCCTTAACCCATTTGGTGAGCCTGTTCTGGTAATGGGCTTCGATCCCATCGTCCAGGTCTGCCAAATCTCCTTCTTCCTCAACGTCGTCGCTGTCGGTTATCTGTTTCTTTTTAGCTTTCGACTGCTTTGGCCTTTGCTTAGGCTGACGGCCAGGCGTTGTCATATCATAGTCATCATCGTCCTCGACACCCTCGAATTCCTCTTCGGTATCCCCGAGGGCAGCGAGCTGGCGGTCATTCATGCCGGGTTCGTAAGCATCATCTGACGCCTCAGCAGCAGGACTAGAGACTGGCGAAAAATCTCCATCGTCTTGTGCTGTCTCCGCCTTACGCCGCTTGGTGGGCGGTTCGCTCTCCTTGGGATGGATGGAGCTGGTTTCGCCCGCGTCGTCGGCGAATCCGGGCCTCTTCAGATTACGATGTGAAATTGGACCCTCTGGAACTAGAGAAGCATCCTCATCATCATCCTCGCCCAACTCAGCATCGAGCAGAACATCGGCGATATTATCGACTGTGGTTGGCTTGCGAGCCATCTTGGAAAAGGGCGTGATCTTTCCAGTGCGGATGAGAAAATCACGGCGACTCTCATTGGGCTGTTGGCGATTCCCGCCGACTTCCAGGAGATCATCAGTATTGCCAGTCTGATGTCGCTCGGCGATACGATTCTCGATCTGCTGGATGTCTGCGTTCAAGCTATCGACACGGGCCTTCATATCTGCGATATCCTGCCTGACCTTATTCTTGATAGTCGAATCTCCAGGGCCGGCCAGGCGCTCCTCCAATTTCTTCAATTGTGTCTTGCACCGCTGCTTCTCCACAATGGCCTTTTGCATGCGCTTGTTGTCGCGCTCGTCAGCCTGCTCGGTGAGCATCTTATCGGCTTGCCGGCCAATGTCACGTTCGAGGTCATCTTGGTCCCGAACCGTAGTGAGGAACCTGAGCCTGCTCTCCTCATCCTCATCCTCATCATCATCCTCCTCATCATCATCCTCTGCGTCGATGCCATCAACCTCCATCGAATCCTCTGCCCTTGCTTTGCCCTTGTCAATCTGTGGCGACTGCTCATCAGCCCGGGTAACGTGCTCGACGTCCCCCATCGGAGAAGGAGGGGCAGAAAGGCTGCCATCATCGCTTGATAAGGGATCGGACATGGTGTGGCGTCGGCAGTCGAGTGCGAGTAAGTGGCGGACGGCAAGAGTGGGCTGGCTTCGGGGGAGCAGTCAGGCCCCAGCTAGCGTGAATGTAACTGGAGGCTCAAATTGCCAGTCATTGACGGTCGACGGAGTGCGCGAGGGTGCGAGGAGTGGATGTAGGGTGAAGGCGACACCGATGACAGGGTCGCGCGCGGCGATGGCGACGGGCCGCTGTTTGCGGTGCTGCACGGTCGAGATAGAATGGAAGGCGTCGATGGGGAGGAGTGCGCGCGTCAGGGGAAGAGCAGATGTGGGCGGATGAGCCTACTGTGTAGGCTACCGTGGCGGCTGGGTGCGCATGGTGCAGCAAAAGCGAAGGGTTTCGCGGTGACCCAGAAAGGAATCGCACGCTGATGACCTCATCCGCCGCATCTCGCTCAGGCTCCAGCAGTTACTGCCGCCTGCCACCGCCCGGGAGAGCAAGCCCTCGACGCGTCTGCGCGCTTTCAGTCGCGTGCCGGCTCTCGCCTCGTCATGCCTCTCGTGTCGCCTCGCTTGTGTCTCCGCTGTTTGCCGGCCGCTTCTCCGCATCATTCTCCCAACGTCGTGGTTTCTTCGCCTGTGCTGGGCACGACTCGTTCATATGAGCTATTTAGCACCGGCAACCTTTCGCCCGGTCACTCGCCACGTTGGGATACAGCAGCCGAGGCTCTCGAATGACATGCCAGCCATCGCGACGGGTGATACGAAGGTTCCTGATTCTTGGCCCGGCCTTGACTCCCGAGATGCTTCTGTGCGGCTCTCAAGCCGCGCCCATGTCACGCGCTTGGCTCGACTCAGGCTTCATGCTGGCTCACCTGATTGACGGAATATCGTCCGCCTCCACATCTCGTCCTGCGCACTTAGCCGCCTCACCACAAATAAAAGCCGGTGGGCTTGCCAGCCATGCGCCACTTCTACACCGTACGCAGGTACCCCACAATCCTCCGGCCGCCATGTCATGTGTAACACCGCCGCTTTTCCGTGACTAAACCAGTAATCCCCACGAGCTGAGCGTAACCAACTGCGCCTTTTCCAACACTGCCCTATCAAGTCTCTCTTTCTCCCCTTTCCATTTGGTTACGTTTTAAGTCAAGAGCCCGGAGTGGAAGAGGCCTGTACTGCTGACCGCTCGTATTTCTCCAAGCTTTATTCCTTCCACGCATAGCCTACAGCCGTCTGACCAGCGCGTCGCTACAATTTCACTACAGGGACTTGCTATGACGAAATGTACTATGTGCAGACGGCGTTGTATACCCAGCGGGAAAGGTGGTGAGCGCAATGGCGCAGCAGGCCTTGATTTTGACTGGGTTTCGCGGACTAATGCACCGAGGCCGCTTCCCCAGCTCTCTCCACACGGGCTGCGTCCGCCCACCGGGGCCCCTCACTAGCTTCATTGTCTCGCGTAGATCCCTACACCTACTACCAAGATCCGGGCTTGTCGTATTTTTTTTTTTTGTTTATGCTGTAGACCTATAAAGCCGGTGGGCGGCTGCTACGATGCGGACTGCAGGCACCCGCTTCCCTCAAGATGCGTTTCTCACTTACCCTGGCCCTTGCGGCCGCGTCGCGCATTGCGCAGGCCATTGAGAATGTCACCATCTTCGCCCCTCCCTCCGATTATATCGTCCCCAGAACTCTTTACGCCAGGACTTTGTACCTGGAAGCGGAGAATGCTCTCCTTGCCACCTGGGAGAACTACTCGCCCGAACCACCGCTCGTGTGGTATCCCATCTTCCGCTCTGACGACCTGGGTGAGACCTGGTACGAAATTTCCAAGGTCAACGACACCGTGAACAACTGGGGCAACCGCTACCAGCCCTTCCTCTATGAGTTGAAGGCGCCCTACGGAGATTACGAGGCTGGCACCATTCTTTGCTCGGGCAATGCTCTGCCTACCGATCTTAACTACACCAAGATCGATATCTATGCCAGCAGGGACAGAGGGTGAGTATCCCTTGCTGAAAGCATCGGCCAAGATTTTGTTTCTAACGTGCATCAAGTTTCACCTGGGAATTCGTCTCCTCCGTCGCCAGTGGTGGCCGCGGTCTGCCCAACAACGGCGAGACTCCGGTTTGGGAGCCCTTCATCATGGAATACAACGGACAGATCATCACGTACTACTCGGACCAGCGCGACCCCGCCCACGGCCAGAAGCTCGTCCACCAAGTGTCCAGCGACCTTGTCAACTGGGGCGACATCGTCGACGACGTGGCCTACGATACCTACGATTGGCGCCCTGGCATGACCACCATCGCCCACCTCCCCAACGGACAATACATTCTCACGTATGAGTTCTACGGCGCTGAAGAGGCCAGCTTCGCCGTCTACTACCGCCTCTCAGAGGACCCGCTCCTCTTCGATTCAGCCCCCGGTCAGGTCATCCGCACCCAGTCCAACACTGTTCCTGTCGGTTCTCCTTACGTCGTCTGGACTCCTGCAGGCGGCGAGAACGGTACCATTGTGGTCAGCTGCGGTTCCGACTCGCAGGTTTTCATCAACCGTGCTCTTGGCCATCCCGATGCCTGGATTGATCTGGCAACTCCCGAAGGCACCTCGTACACCCGCAGCTTGCTGGTTCTGCCCAACGAGGAGGACATCCTCATCGCTGGTGGTGGCGTCCTGAACGGTGCGAGCAACCGTGTGACGGCCAGCACTGTCAATGTCGCTGCGTGAGTGTAGAGGCAGCTTTGACGCATTGGGTAGAAATTTGATCAAAATTCATGTGAACAAGAACGATTGCAAATTGACTAGTGTTTTGTTGATGATGACCTCAAGTATCTTGCACTTGACCCACAGATCCCGGGTCGGCCCGCGGACGCATTCCGCCATTGGCACGACACAAAAAAAGAGACAATGTGACCGCGGAGAACCATGTGGGTGACCAGCACTCTTGGAACGTAAGAATTCATGAGTGAATGGTAAGCATCTCGCTATTCGGAGATTTCGGGCATTTGCTGAGGGTAAGCGCGGGGCATAAGCTGCGTATTAGTAATGCTGCGGGGTTCCGCGCCATATGACAGAGCTGTTGTATCATCACCAGCTTATATCGCATCATTCCTGCTTTCGCATACCCCCTCCATCTTTCAAAATCTTCTGTCTCTCTCGGTCTGCTTTCACTAATCCAAAATTGAAGCAAACTCGACCCTGTCTTTTCGCCGCACCTTATCTCAACTCAATCAAAAGCGCAGCTAGCGTGTAACTCTCAACATGTCTTACCTCTACGGCGACGACACTCCGGCGGATGTCAAGAATGCCAAGGGGCTTCATCTCGTCACTCAGAGCACCCCCAATGGCCAGAAGGTCCAGATCTTCCTCGAGGAGCTTGCCCTCGTCTACGGCACCACCTGGACCACTACTCTGATCAACATCATGACCAACGAGCAAAAGAAGGACTGGTTCCTTCGTCTGGATCCCAATGGCCGCATCCCAATCATCATCGACAACACCCAGAGCCCTCCCTTCCCCGTCCACGAGACTTCGGCGGAGCTTCTGTATCTGCTCAAGAAGTACGACAAGGATGACGTCTTTGGCTTCAAGGATGAGCTGGATCGCAGTCAGGCGCTGCAGTGGCTGTTCTTCTGGCACGGTAAACTCCCCTCCGGTGCGTCCGACTTTCAATAGCTGATGCGCACTGTTGCAGGCAGCGGGGCTCCGTACCAGGGCCAACTGAACCACTTCGGCAAGTTCGCCCAGGAGAAGCTTCCGTACGCTATCGAGCGCTTCCGCAACGAGACCCTCCGCGTCTACGGTGTGCTCGAAATCCACCTGTCCGGCAAGTACAGCGGCGAGCCTCGCGAATACCTGGCTGGCAAGGGCAAGGGCAAGTACAGTGTTGCCGACATCGGCACTTGGCCCTGGATCAAGGGATGGGAGTTCAGCGGACTCACCAAGGAGGATGTGTCGCAGTTCCCGCACCTGCTCAAGTGGATTGACAGGATTGCGGAGAGACCTGCGGTCAAGACGGGTATCAGTGAGAAGTACCAGCAAAAGTAAATGCACATGGAGACGCAGCAGGAAAGCATCCGCTCCGCGGTGGTCTAGGTTATGACGTAGATGAAATACGATGACAATGACCATCACACCAACACGTTCGCGAATTTTCCATGGTGCTGGCGGAACTTTCGGCCTCTAATGTTGAGTACCTGACGCACACTCACTTTGGCAGAACAGCAATTACCAACGGATCATCATCAAGAAACGGTGAATCCCGCATGATTGCTTCGCCAAAGCTTGCTCAAACGTGCCCCTTGGTCCGAGCCCCGAATTCGAGTCGTGGAGCCCCAACGCAGCAAGCTACTGGTGGAAGAAATGCGCGGTTGCTGCGAGATCCCTGCTTACCCCAGGTCCGGCTAAACCCCACACTTTCCCCAGACAAGCCAAATGCTAGGCAATCTGCCATCTCGCTTGTGCCACAATGCTTGCCGCTCCGCTATTGCATGCATGTTTCCCGCAACGAAACATCCGTGTCCCCATATCGGCATCCACACACCCCTCAATTCTCCCCTGCAATTGTGTCCAATTCCCCGGTAGACGGTGGATACCGTTCAGCTGGCGAAATCATGATAAATCCCGACTCCCAGGTACATAATGAGATCGACAGTTGCGCATTTCCTCCCTCAAGTGCCGTTCCCTGAGCCTCCGGTACCATGGTAGCGTTTTCTTCCGTCCCGTCCGGCAACGCCATGACGTCTGCCTTATCATTTTTCCTCTTCTCCATACTCTCTACTGCCCCAGCGCTCGCCTATAGCCGCGCAGAATGCCAGGCTCCGACGTCAGATCCTCTCGCAGGTTGTGCACCCGGGACGCTTCTTGTCAGCCCAAACAGTACCGTGACTACTAGCAACACAACCTCCTTCACATCCATCCAATCCGCAATCCTGTCCCTTGGCAACACCACCACCCCTGCCACCATCCTCATCCTCCCAGGCACATACGTCGAACAAGTCAACATCACCCGCCCCGGCCCCGTGACTCTCCTCGGGCAGACCTCATCCCCCAACAACGCCTCCACAAACAGCGTAACGCTTCTCTGGCGCCAAGCCACGGGCAATTCCGTCAACACTTTCGACAACGCCTACACCTCCGCCCTCACCGTCGCCCCAACCCTCGAAAGCAGTCTAACAGGCAGCGGCCCGACCGGCCACGCCGTCCCCGCCGACACGCCCTTCGGCAACGCCGACTTCCGCGCCTACAACGTCGACTTCGTCAACGACTACGCGCCCTACTCGGCCGGCCCCGCGCTCGCCATCAGCATCAGCTACGCCAACACCGGCTTCTACTTCTGCGGCTTCTACAGCTACCAAGACACCGTGCGTCCACCGTCTCCCTCCCCCTCCCACCCCCTCACCAACCCCTGCTAATCCCGACAGATCTACGTCGGCAAGCTCGGCAACGCCTACATCCACGCCTCCATCATCGCCGGCCAGACCGACTTCCTCTACGGCTTCGGCACGACGTGGATCCAGTCGTCCCGCCTCGCCCTGCGCTCCTGCGGCGGCGGCATCACCGCGTGGAAGGGCACCAACACGTCCTTCCCCAACGCGTACGGCGTCTACATCCACGACAGCGTCGTCGAGAAGGCAAACACCTCGCTCTCGATCGTCGGGCAGTGCGCGCTCGGGCGCCCGTGGAACGCGCAGCACCGCTCGATCTTCGCGGATACGTATCTCGATGATAGCATCAGGACGAGCGGGTACATTCCGTGGGGCGCGACGGATCCGCGGACGAACAACTATACGTTTATGGCGGAGTATGGGGATTTTGGGCCGGGCTGGAATTTGACGGGTAGGGTGGTGGCGAACGTGACGAAGGTGTTGGATGAGCAGGGGTATGCACCGTATGATAGTGTGGAGAAGGTGTTTCAGGATCCGTTTACAGGGGAGTTTGGGAATGTGGGATGGATTGATGAGAGTCCGGAGGCTTGAGGATGTTTTGGTGGGTGAAGGGCGATGGTGGGGTTTCACGCTTTGATAAGACTTGAGAGGCAGCCAATAATGATAAAGGCATGCATAGCCTGCGATTCTATGAGGCTTGTCGTATCGACGAGCTCTCCCATAAGTACCCCGCTTGTTGGTTTCACACATGCATGTTTACGTGGCGAGGCTGAAAGCTGAACTGCTTAAACTCGTCCCCCTCCCGGTGAATATTCGCTTCATCTTCCTCAGCTCTACCATGAACCTTCACAGCCTGCTCAGCTAAGCTTGTGTTCAGATTTTTTACTCTCTCGCGACGGTTTCTTCCGTAGTGCAGGTAGTTATTCGGCTTTTCCAAGGCCACCATTCAGGCCGTGCCCGCGGAACACAGTACTACATCGGAAGTCTACTTATACTATCATTTGACAAGAAATCCTTTAGCCAGGTTGTATATTCAAAAGGCACGAATTGTGAGGAATGAAGAGCAGGTTGTATTACTTCCTACGTATACCGTTTCTTACTAGCACTGACAGTTCCACTTTCGGTGTCGAGCCCACGGAAGCGCCCGACTCTATGAATTTGCAAAGAGCCCTCGACCACGCAAGAGACAATTGACCAGGCGTCCATCCAGCAGGTTCCGTGTTCTTGGAACGGGAACTCCAGGCTGTCTTGTCCCGACTCCTTGTAGCACCGGATGAGTATATCTTCACGCGCGATGAGTTTGGTATTGGAAATTGAGTTGTTTTGATTATTATCTGGATCGATGGCATGTCTCATGAGAGGGGTATGAGAGGGTGCCTGCTATATAGACTATTTGACGCTAAACCTAATTCGGAGAATTCTGAGACGATATTTCCAACATTTGGTCTATTCAACTATTTTCACCAACGGTTTACGGGGAATAAGATATTTGCTGAGGCTATGGAACGTTCCTGGAATCATTACAGTCTCCATCTGAATGAATCAGAAACGCAAATTCCCGGATCCTATCATGACGGCGATGTCGCTGGCGTGGCAATGCACGTATCCATGCCTGGGGAGGACGATGTCTCAAGAGTTCAATCGATGGCAAGCAAAGATGTCTCTAGAGGTATATTGCGTGAGCATCCGAAGCTTTTGAGACGATAACATGGAACAATCCATAGTCCGATGAAGTCTAGGACCAGGAAGCAAAGTTTTCCCTCAAAGGCGGATGTTCCCGGACAGGATCAGAGTCACAAATCCACGATACTTCGTGATGAGACTTCCGGGGGCTGGAAGGCACATCAAGGAATCCATCAATTAGGGTCTCTCCTCTCAGAGATCGACGAGCTACAATCATTGCATGCGACTGCATTGATTTTTTTTAGGAGAAGAGCGGATGAAAAGGAAGTACGAAAGAATCCTCAAGACCTACTTTTCAAAACCACAGGAAGAATCACGGACTTCTATCGATACAGGTGTCACTTCGAGGCTCGAGATTCATTCGAGAAGACTGCTCGTAGCTCGCCAAGTCATACTCGAAACTAAATTCAGCAAGGAGTTTCTCAGTATGCTCAAAACACAAGATAAGATGTGCCGTCCAGGGGAAATTGACGCCCGATGGCTCGAGACTGACTATGACACGGAAGATGAATGTGAAGAGACAAAACCTCACACCAAAATCCTGGAAATTACTGCTTTGGGTGAAAGAAATAAGTTCAATGAATGCTTGCGGAGACCCGCTCCCTTTCAAACGCTTATCTGGGATCTGAGGCTCATGATTCTACCATCTGCCGTCAAAGAGATCCTGGAGAAAACTCCGAGAAGACGCATTTCAGTCTCGTTTACGAATCATGCTTCATTCATGGATAGGTCCAAGGTATTCCTCGAACGTCATACAGGTTTTGAATGGGACTGGTGGCCTCTATTGCCTCTAATACCCGATGTGTCACCAGAAACCCCACTTCTGCACTGGGAGGTAAGCATGATTCTTGGTCGTGGAACAATTTGAAGAGATTCTAATCACTGGTAGTTTTGTGGCCGAGTTCTCTACAAGCCAATCCCGATTAAAGTCACCTCGAGGGTAACCCGCATTTTGGAGGTAATCGATGATCATCCCCCGAATTGTTCATGTTGCATGGCCCCAGCCGCGCGGGCCAGCATTGGCGATATCTTCGTCAAGATCATGCAGTTGACGAAAAATTCGATAGGATGGAGGTCACCATTGTCACAGCAAGATGCCGTTTCCAGTGCGCAAAGACGCTACAATCCAGCAGCAGCTGGCACTTGGACGGCTTCACAAGCCACTGGGAAGGACAATGCTCATACTATACCCACAAAGCCTATGAGCACCCAAAACAGTGGTCCTGCTTGACCATTGGGTCTCGGCTCGGACACCTCATCGTCATCGTCACAATCCAATGCCGAGTGCATAATCTTCGGTATCCACAATACCAGAGAGTTGGTGGAGCTAGAGAGCATCAAAGTTTCTAACTCATTAGATGATACGTCATTCTTCAGCGAGCTGAGAACGAGGTATAATCAACACCGTTGGCTTTTCCAACGGCTGTTGTCTCCGTTTCGTTTTCAGCACTCCAAATTTGTTCAGGTAAAAACATCAAAAACCAACAACGATTTCATCACGCTTACTATTGTAGTTTGAAAACATCTACGCGAACCCAGTCTTCTTCAGCAAAGAGGCACTTCCGGACGTCCTTATCGAGAACCGCACCTACGACTACAATATCGGCCAAGACCCCCAAGCGCACGCATCCCGCTCATCGATAGAAAAATATTTGCAGGATGTCTTGCTGTGTGTAAGTCGCTCTGTGTTTATACGATACTGCCAAAGTGGTTGCACAAATGCAATAAATTGCACATAAGCTCCAGGATATGGATGCGCATTCCAAGAAAGAAAAGTGGGTTTGACCCACAGGAAAAGGTCGTCTTCGGCATCGAGGTCGACTATGTACTCTCGTTTCGTATTCTCTTTCTGTATCACTTGGGTCTCATATTCTCAGCATTTGCATTTTGGATTCATTGGCTCACGCACCATCCGGACGATTTACAAAACGCCTCGGTTCCTATTTTTACAGTATTGGGATTGATGGGGGCATTTTGGGGACTTCTTGGTCGACGTATAGATTGAGCATGGACTCTCGAGCAACAAAGTAAACGCGATCAAGTTCCAATTCCATGTCAAAGTTCTGGACCAAGGTGCCCATGATGACGGCAAGATAGCTAGCTTCAGTGGTAGTCTGGCCTGATATACTGTATACTTGAACCATCCGGAACTGATGAGAATGCATTGTTCGAAGATGGCCATGGGAAAGTGGGGCTGACGGAAAGAGTATAAAGCTTATCAACCACAGAGCGACTAAGCGACAATTCATAAGGACGTGCATGCACATCAATCCCCCAAACCTAAATTCAGCCGTAGGAGCGCGGGGCTTCGCGGACTTGCACTATTTAGGATTTTGGGCGCACGGAGGTTTCGGTCCTCTTGGCCTGTGATACTTTTATCAGACGCACACCAGTGACCGCCTCTCAGAACCATGTTGTGACCGCGCCTCAACCCCATTCCCAACTGCCACATCGCTGACTCTTCGACAGCATGGAACCCAACATCATCGTCCCTTTGTGCGCCTTGGTCTGCGCTGTTGCTATCTTCATCGCACACCGAGCACCGGCTAAGGATGGCCGGGAACCCCCTGCCCTTCGTCACAAGATCCCGTTCGTTGGCCATTTACTCGGCTTCATCCGGTATGGCCAAAACTACCCGGCTCAACTTAGGTACAGCGTCCTGAGCATACATAAATCTGCTGAGATCGTAATAATGACAGTGCCGCGCATCCGGACATCCCTATCTTCACTCTGGACCTGCTTGTAGCCAAGTTCTACGTCATCAACTCACCGGATCTGATCTCTCCGGTTCAGCGCAACAGCCAGACCCTCTCTTTCGAATTCTTCATCAACTGCTCTTCAAGCCAATTCCTTGGCATCAAGGGCCCAGGGATGGTCCTGCTCAAGGAAAAGCAGAAAGGCGGCGGCGGCTTGAGCATGAAAATCACCCATGCCATGACCCCAGCTCTACTTGGCGAAGGCCTTGATCGCATGAACGAGATGATGATCACATACCTGAAGATATCTGTTGACCAAATTGGCGCCGCTGCAGACCCTGGACAGGACCTCGTTGCATGGTGTAGACATGCGATCACTGCTGCAGCAACAGAATCTGCTTACGGGAAGCTGAACCCATACAAAAATCGACGTCTCGAGAATGCTTTCTGGTACGTTCTCATCCACTGAAGTAGAGTCCGAACTGATGTCGCGATAGGACCGTGGAGCAGAACCTCGAAAAGTTCATGACTAGCATCCTGCCTCAACTCACGATTTCAAAAGTCTACACAGCCCGGGAAGCGCTCGTGCAAGCATTCATCAACTACTACGACAACGGCGATCTTGACGATGCTTCGGCCCTGGTGAAAGCCCGATTCACAGAGCAGCACGACGCCGGCGCCACGCTCGCGGACACAGCTCGGCTCGAAGGGGGAATGACTCTCGGGCTGCTCTCGAACACTGTCCCAGCATCGTTCTGGACGCTTTACGAAATCTGCTCTCGCCCTGACCTCCTCTCCGAGATCCGTGCTGAGATCCAGGAGCGGGCACTGCACGTGAAGGACGGCGTGCACACTGTTGACCTCGCAGACATTCGCGACAACTGTGAGCTACTCGTCTCCACGTTCCAAGAGGTGCTCCGATACCGATCGAGAGCTCTGCCCATGCGGATGGTCTATGAAGATGTGATATTGAACGATCGGTACCTGCTCAAGGAAGGCTCTATTGTTCAGATGCCCAGCCCCACCTTCCATCGGAATGAGTCACTTTGGGGGAGCAACTCGGACGTGTTCAACCCGAAGCGGTTCATGAAGGACGGCAAGCGTGAGTCAAGGAGAATGGCAGGGTTCTTGGCATTCGGAATGTCACCAAGCCTATGTCCGGGCAGGCATTTTGCTACCGGCGAAGTGCTGGCGTTGACGGCCATGCTCCTGCTCCGATACGACGTCATCCCCGTGAGAGGCAGTTGGGAAGTGTCCAAGTGTGCGCCTGAATCAGCAGCAGCTTCTTTCGATTTGCCCGTAGGAGAGTTTCCGGTTCAGTTTAAGGCCAGACGTGAATTCGAGGGAACGGTGTGGGCGTACGCAGTGACGGCTGGTGGAGGTCGTTTCGGGCTTATAACGGGTTAGGATGTGCAGATAGAGAACAGCGACAGTCACATACCAATACTATTTATTAAAAATTTTCGGAAAAAATGTCAAGTGTACAGAGCTAACATGATGGTTATATGACGGTCACACAACAGACCTAATCCCAGATACATAACCGAGCCCGAGCGTTCAACCTACGAATCTGCTGGCGAGGCAACGACATCGACAAGCTCTGACCTTTTATCTTTTGCATGACCGGGACAGGGAGGAACGTAACAGTTGCCATATATAACTGCGCTCTTGCGTTGCAGGCTGGGACCTCTGCCTGTGCCGTCCTCCCGGGCTGAAATATCAACCGCTATGCCATGGTTGTCATCAAAAGCGTCCCAGGATCGTTTCTGGATAGCCGCATCTCCTGGAATCTACTCCCGCGTATCAGCTCGCGGGTGTTCATGGTCCGCATATTTCTTTTAGGACATACCGGCTCGTTGCCTTGATAGTGCTCGAGTCGTTTGCCCATTTGCTTGGTGTCCGCGGCCATTGGAGCAGCGGCAGTGACGCTGAAAAGCAGGTAGGCAACAACGGAGCTTGCGTTGAGGACGTGCATGATGTTGAAGCGTTTTGCTGTTGGTTTGATATGGCAGGTCGCTCGAGAAAATAAGGTCTTATTTGTAGCCTCTATATGGACTGCTCGGGAACATGTCACCGAAGTTGAACAGGACCTCAATGAGTCAGTTGCCGCTTTTGCCCACCGAATCAAGAGATAAGAACGTGGAAGTATAATGGTAAGCTACGAAACATCATCGAGTCTTGAAACATGTGTGCTTCCGTTCAGGAAGAAGGTCGTCCAATAAAGGTAACCTTCTTCTGTAACGGTTTAGGCATCACTTGGGCATACGGTGGCAATTCAGGCACCTACCTACTACCCAACCTGCTCCGTGCTTAAAAACACTGCCCAATATCTGCCCAATCACTACCTTAACTCTACCCAATTTGTACCCAACAGTCATGTATTTAAGCCACCATATTTACTACCTTCAGAAATCAGAGTCTTCTACATCTTCGTTTTCTCTCCCTAGGCACGCAAGGATATGCTGCGCATTCAGCAAGTTCCCGAGGGAACTGCAACATCTTCGAGTCGTGGATTCTTTCGCGGCTTCAATCTCGGCGTAGGCATGCCCTGACGGCAACCGCTTTGTCAGTTGGGCCGGCATCGCTGAATTCAGCGAGTTCACGCCAAAGGGTGATCGAGTCCTGGATATCGCGTTTGCGGACACAGAAGCGCTCATCTACCGCACGGCGAAGTCGCCGTGGAAAGGATGGCCCCGCTCCAATCCGGACTTGTACATCTATGCGCTTAACGAATCCAACCCGAGCCACTTCTACATAAGCTGGAACGGCGCGACGGAAATTTCCGCGTGGAACGTCTATGCCTCGGAAGGGGAAGGCGGCGAAAATATTATTTTGGAAAAGGTGGATAAGCGTGGCTTCGAAACGCATTTTGAGGCCCGGATGCATGTTGCCGCAGGCCTTGTCGAAGGTCTCGACAAAGGGGGTCACGTGCTTGGGCGGTCAGTGGTGCAGCCAGTCGTCATGCCCCCAACGTCTTTGAGAAGTACCTGCGGTCGGTCGCATTGCACGATGCAGCAGGTACAATGGTATAACTCCAATGTAGCTGCTCCTGAACTTGAGGTCCGCATTTCGCCTGGCGAGGACATGCTATGGCTTAACACACTACTGGGGGTGCTCATCATGGCAGTGGCTGGATATATCTTGGGGCGCCTTACTAGACGCTCTTCAGCTGGAAGGATCCCCATGTGAGCAGTTTTACCGGTCATGCATTGATAATTCGGAGATAGTGGTCGGCTTCATTCAGAGTTAATGGAAAATAAGCTTAATTATCTCCGTTATCTATTATTAGATAGTATATTAGCTTAGTGGAAAAAACATGACCGCACCAAAAAATCGACCTCAAGCTACGGCGCTAGAAGAGGGTCCTAGGGACCCTCTTAGACCTTACAAGGCCTATAGCAGTGCCCCCAATAGCTGCAGCAGCGATGTGGTGGAAGGAGAGGGCCAGGAAGGGGGAGGAAGCCTCCCCCAGACCACCCTCAACAACTATCCCCAACAACCCCCCAAGACCACTAGAGGACCTCAAACTAGTGTAGAATACATCAATAGAGCCATCAAAACACTAGACAACCTTAACCAAGCCTTACAGATACCAGGTAGTGACCTCTCAGCTCTCTCTCCCTAGCTAGAAAATTTTTTCACGACCGCCAAGACAATCTTCCAGGATTACGCCACCACCATCCAAAGGGCCCACGCTAAGGAACCGGACCTTAAGGACATCCTGGATGAGATCAGACAGGTAAAGAAGGCAGTACACCAGCCATTACAGCCTGCTATGCCTAAATAGTCACAGATTGTAGCCCAGTCCCCCCCAAAAGCCTCCACACCCCCCATCACCACTAAAATCACCCTGCACCTCTCTGAACCAGCCACCAGGGAGGCAGTTGCCCTACTCTCAAACCAGGCCATTATCCAGAAGATTCAGGCAGGCAAGAGCTTTGCCTGTAAGAAGGTCCTTGCTGACAGACCTACTCAGAGACCAAGAATGGACAGCTGGGCTGGGCCAGGAGATCCGACCAAACCAGCAGCTATACTCAGTCCTGGTACACAATGTCCCTCTTGAGGGAATTGACCCTGCTGAACCACAGGCTGCCAGCACCCTACAGGAGCAGAACAGGTCGCTACATCCAAGCCTACAGATTACCAAGCTGGCCTGGCTAAAAAAGAAGCTCCCTAAAGGAAAGATACACTCAGCAGTAATCCTTAGTACCACTAACCCAGAGGCAGCCAACCAGCTAATTGAAAGGGGAGTGCTTTGCAACTTCTCCCTCCACACTGCAGAGTTCTATAGCCCTATATTCATAGTCACCCAGTGCTACAACTGCCAGGCCTATGGACATATAGCAACGCACTGCAGGAAGGAACCTAGGTGTGGCCAGTGTGCTAGTAGCTATAACACCAGGGACTGTACTAAGGAGGAAACCCAGTGTGCCAACTGCAACCAAAAGCACACGGCATAGAGTAACTCCTGCCCTACCCGCAAGGCAAACCAGACTAGGGCCACCCAGGCCCGGCTGGTAAACCCGGGAGGACACAGAGAGAGGCCCTAGGACTCTCAACAGCAGGCACAGGAAGGCTAGACCCTTGTAAAGTCTAGGAAGAGACCAAGGCAAGAGGAACCTAAGAGAGGCCCAGGCAGGCCAAGGGACCTTAGCAGACCACCTCCACCTAGCCAGTTAACCTTTACCAGCACTAGACTACGCAGCTCCCAGCATGCTAATGGAGAAAACCCTGGAGAAAATGGGGAAACTATCCCTGCTACTCAAGACAGTATACCTAACCCTACGCAGCCCGACATAGTAATAAATAAGACCTAATAATAGAGACAACTACACTCTCCATCCTATAGTACAATATAAATAAGAGTAAGGATAAAGTTATGCTTCCCCTCTTTAAGGAGCTAGACCTAAGAACCCACCATATCCTAGCCCTTCAGGAACCCTAGAGGAATCTAAAGATTAAAACCACAGCAAGGCACCCAGCCTACTATACAGTCTTCCCCCAGGAGGGTGAGGTAAGAACCTGCTTCCTTATAAGCAAGGCTCTAGCCCCAGAATTATAGCAGGAAACTGTACACTCCCCAGACCTTATTACCCTTACTATTACTACTAAGTCACGCAGCATCTATATACACAACTGCTACAATCTAGTACCACTATCCCATACTAGTACCTTCCTAGAAATACTCTCCCTCCTTCTAGGAGCCCTTAGTAGGCAAGGAGAACACGTTCTCCTCGGGGACTTTAACCTACATCACCCCCTCTAGGGAGGCATTACCTCCCCTATATACCACAGCCTTGCCGATAGTCTAATTAAGATAGCTATAACAGCTAACCTCAATCTTATACTACCTAGGGGAACTATTACTAGAAGGACTAATAACAGTAAAAGCACCCTAGACCTTATCTTTACCTCTTACTAGCTAGAGGAGAGAATCTTATACTATAGAATCCCCCCAGAGCTAGAATCCTCCTCTAACCACCTACCTATCCTCACCATATTCGATACTTCCCCTACCCTAGTAATCTAACCCTCCCCTAGACCTTAGTAGAAGAAAGTAGACTAGGAAAAAGTTAATAGGATACTCTAGCCTAGGATCTAAGGCCTAGAGGGCCTCCCACTAATAATAGAAGAGGACCTAAACTACTTTACTAAGTAGCTTTAGAAGACTATCTAAGATACTATCTAAGATACTATCCCTACTATAAGGCCCTCGTGTTACGGGCCTAGGAAGTAGAGCAAGCGGTACAGCAGAAACTCATAAGCGGGATCGGATTATTACGTGCCGAACCCCGAAACACGCTTGACCTATTTGGGCGGCCAGCAAGCCCGACCCCCAGAAGTAGATCACCCTTAGCCATTGGCCACCCTACTATCCATACTAACACTATAGTCTAGCCAACCACCGGCCAATTATAGTATATAGACCACATTCGTTTACAGTAGATAGGACCTTCGTGGTCAATTCTAATTATTACTTAAACACCTACCTTGTTTACCTTCCCTGCCTAGCTACGGCTACTATCCCCCTGCACGAGTAACATCCCGATAGCGGTAGCAAAACCCTTAGACGCTGCGCACCCCCCCCGATACCTAAGTCCCTTAGGTTCCCTTACTCCCAAGGCTTAGCGTAATACTTTAACCACCACCTTATAGGCACCGAAGGTAAGAAAAACCCTCTACGACAAAAACTAACTATAATAACCTAGACCGAGATCCGCGCCTCGCTCCCTAATAAGGAGGACTAAATAAACAACATCAGACCGATCATCCCTGGCATACCTAACCTAGAAACCCGTATCCTTATCACGGAGGCCTATGCCATAGGCGTCGCCTCCCTATCTCGCGATATTAGTAGACCTCGACTCCTACTAGACGCATCGGAAGATTACGGCCAGGTTCTTCTAGAATACTTTATTAGGGGACAAGCCTTCTCTATCAATCGTACTACACGAATCCCTACGCCAACCCCCACCGAAAATACTCCTACCCAGACGTACAACCCCAAGTTTAAAGTTAAAGAACTAGATACCTTTAACGGCACCCGAAGCAAGCTAGACGAGTTCCTACGCCAACTAAACACCTACTTCCACCTATTCGGAACGGCCTTCTAAAATAACACTTAGAAAATCTTCTTCGCTAGGTTATACCTCCGCGGCAACGCAGCCCGATAGTTCGAACCCTACTAAGAAGACTTCGGAAAGGTAGACTAATATAAAGAAACAACTAAGCTCTTCCTTAGCTTTAATACCTTTATAAAAAACCTCCGAGAAACCTTCGAGAACAAGGACCAATACTAAGACGCGGTATATCGAATCCAGACCCTTAAGCAAACTAGCTCCGCGGCTACCTATACGACCTAGTTCCGTCTATACGCCTCCCGACTCTAATAGCCCGACCCCGTCCTAAGAATAATATACTATAAAGGGCTTAAGAACAATATTAAGGATAAATTCGCTAGGACTAAACTACCCGAATCCTACCAAGAGGTCACTCGCGTAGCCATCCAACTCGACACGCGCCTATATAATCGACGACGGGAAACAGGAAGGACGCCTCGGCCTACCGCCAACACTAGATAACTAAGGTATACTACCCCCCTAAGCGACCCTATAGACCTCGACAGTACTAAAATAAGGGGACCCCTATCCTAGGAAGAGAAAGACCGCCGCCGTAAGAAGGATCTCTGCCTCCGCTGCGGTAAGAAGGGACACTACGCGCGATAATATAAGGGAACCTCTAACCCTAGAAATACACGCTAGACTACAGCTACTTAGATAGCCGAACCCGAGGACCCTTACCCTAAACAGCACTAGGCCGACTATACTAACGATAAGTGCGAGGTCTACTAAGAAGCTAAAGAATCTAGTAGATACTAGCCTAAGGCAAAAAACTAAAGAAGCCTCTAACCTAGGGGCGGGTAGAGGCGCAGCCCCTAGCGCCCCTTTAAGTAACTATAACTACGACCGGTAACTCTATTAGATTATCCTATACCCTACTACTAGACTAGGAACCCCCGGCCGAATACGCTAAACACCTAGTTATTAATATACTCGCCAACGGACGACGAGTAAGAGTCCTTATTAATTTAGTAGACGGAGGAAACCATATTAACCTCCGCTTTATAGAAAAATATAATATACGATACCGAGAGAAGGAATACTCCTACGAACTTATTACGGTAGATAGCTCGCCTAGTATATATAGAGGAGGGCTAATCCTTATAGAAATATAAGGACTCGTACTATCCCGAGGAAAACACCGAGAAAGAATCTACCTAGATATTATAAAAACCCTAGGATACGATATTATTCTAGGGCTCCCCTAGCTCCGGAAATAGAAACCCTATATCGATTAGGAAACCGGAGAAGTAAAGTTTAGGTCTAGAGAAAAGAACGAGGCGCGGTAGCTATTTAGCACTATAGCGGCGATAATACACCCGCAGTTAACCCGGAGTAAGCTAGTTCGGGTTAGCAAGATCTCTAAGAAAGCCCTTCGAAAAGAAGTTAAGAACGGCAACCCTACTAGAATATTTTAGGTACGCGCTACCCTCTAAGGAATTAAGATCGAGATATAATAACCCCTAGAAGTTCGGTAGGCCTATAGAGTCGCCTACCTTCCCCAAAGAAAAAACTAGAGACCCTAGAAAACCCTAAAACCCCGAGAACCCCGAGAACGTATAAGATACGACTTAAGATAAGTTAGCTCCGCTAAACCAAAGAACCCCTTAGACTACGTACCCCTTCGGTATCGATACTTCGACCTCTTTACGGAAAAAACTAAAGAGAATATATTACCTAAACACCAGCCGTAGGATTATAAGATACTTCTAATCCCCGAAATAACACCTAAATTCGGACCCCTATACTCCCTATTAGAAAAAGAACTCTAAGTACTTAAGGAATATATCGAAACCTACCTTCGGAAAGAATATATACGGCCCTCGCAGTTCTTAGCAGCATCTTCCATCCTATTTATACCGAAACTAGGAGGCAAACTACGACTATATATAGACTACCGAGCCTTAAACGATATTACTATTAAGGACCGGTACCCTCTACCCCGGATCGACGAACTACGCGACCGCCTACGGAAAGTAAAATACTTTACTAAACTAGATCTCCGAGACGGCTATTACCTAATTAGAATTAAGGAAGGAGAAGAATAGAAGATAGCATAGCGAAGCCGATTCGGACTATTCGAATACCTAGTTATACCCTTTAGACTTACGAACGCTTCCGCAACCTTCTAAGCTATAATTAACGACACCCTCCGCGAATACCTAGACGTCTTCTATACTATATACCTCGACGATATCTTAATCTACTCCGAAATACTCGAAGAATACTAGGAATACGTAGAGAAGGTGCTAAAGAAGCTATAAGAACGGAAGCTATAGGTTAAACCCGAAAAATACGCTTTCTATATTTAAGAAGTAGAGTTCCTAGGATTTATTATCCGACCCGGCGAAGTTATAATAGACCCTAAGAAAGTAGACTCTATCCTTAGCTAGCCTATACCTAAGAACCTTCGAGAAGTATAATTATTTCTAGGCTTTACTAACTTCTACCGGCGATTTATCCGAGATTATACTAAACTCGCGGAATCCTTAACCCGGCTTATACGAAAGAATACTTACTTCGACTAGTAAGACCTATAGAAGAAAGCCTTCGAGCTACTAAAGAAGGCCTTTACGGAAGCCCTAGTCCTAGTACTATTCGATCTAGATAAACTAATATACCTAGAAACTAACGCCTCCGACTATACTATAGAAGCCTACCTTAGCTAACCCGATAACTAAGGACGACTTTACCCCGTAGCCTTCTATTCTAGAAAAATAACCCCCGTAGAACTTAACTATAATATCTACGATAAGGAATTACTTACTATCGTTATCGCCTTTAAAGAATAGAGATACTACCTAGAAGGAGCGAACTTTAAAATAATAGTATATTCCGACCACTAAAACCTAGGAGCCTTTATAACGATAAAAATCCTTAACCGACGGTAAGTAAGATAGATAGAATAACTAGCCTTATTTAACTTTAAGATAGTATACCGTAAGGGATCCGAAAACGGGAAGATAGACGCACTTAGCCGAAGATACGACTACACTCTTAACCGGCCCGAACTATCTTCCGCACTCTTAGAACGAAATAACGAAGGAAATATTAAACTTAACCGTCCGTAACTAGAACTAGCGGCAATCCGTCTCTTAGTACTAATTACGCGAAATTAGGCAAGAAGCTAAAATAGGCTAGAATTCTAAAACTAAGGAACCTAAAACAATTAAAGATCGCGAAATCCTTAAGAATTACTAAATTAACAAATAAATAATCTAGAAGAATTTTAAAATTAAGTAGAATCCTTAAACTAGGAATTACTAAACTAAGTAGGACCTTAAAATCTAGAGGGAGTCCTAAGCACGGACCTCCCTTAAGAAATTAATTCCTTAGAAATTACTTAGGAAGAGTATATTCGAGCAGCCTACGAAAACGATACTATAGTATAATAACTTCTAGAGTAAATCCGCGAATATCCTAAGGAAGATTCTAATCTTATACTAAGCCTAGAAGGAACTATCCTCTTTAAGGGGCTAGTCTACGTACCTTAACGACTTAGGCGATAAATAATTAAGAATATCTATATACCTCTAGCCTACGGCTACTACGATATTAACCCTACTACGGAATAAATAGAGCGATTATTCTATATACCGCATCTTAGGAAAAAAGTACGCTAGTTTATTATAGAATATAAGGACTACGCCCGAAATAAGGTAGTACGCTACGCTCTATACGGAAAACTATAGCTAATTACCCCGCTAGACCGACTATAGAAAGTTATCGCACTAGACTTTATTACTAAACTATCTAAGTCTAAAGAACCCCTTACTAAGACGCGCTACGATTCTATCTTAGTAATTACGGATAGACTCTCGAAATAGGGGTACTTTATCCTCTATAAAGAAGCCTCGGGAGTCCCTAAGCTAGTATATATCTTCCTACGCTATATTCTCGTAAACTACGGAATACTAGAGATAATTATCTTAGACCGAGACACCCGCTTCCGCGCACGATTCTAGTAGACCCTAATAAATAAACTCGGAATAAAGTATAAGCTATCTACCGCCTACCACCCTTAGACGGACGGATAAATAAAACGGCTTAATTAAACCTTAGAAGAATACCTACGAAGTTACGTAAACTACTAATAAAACGACTAGGTAGAATTTCTACCTCTAGCCTAATTTATATATAATAGTATAATCGCGGAAATAATCTAAGAAACGCCGTTCTACGTTAACTACGGTTTCGAACCCTAAGTCTATAGAGAACTTATTCTCTAGAAAAATATAGCGTAGAAAGAAATACTCTAAGTAGAATAACTAAAAGGACTATACTAAAGCCTCGCTTAAGATATCGAATTTATTAACTACCGTATAGCTATATACTATAATCGAAGGCGCTAGAAGCCGCTATTCCTAGAAGAGGAAGATAAAGTCTAGCTACTTACTAAAAACCTTAAAACTAACCGACTAAGCCCTAAATTAGATTATAAGAAAATTAGTTCCTTCGAAATTAAATAAAAACTTTCCTCTATTATATTTAAACTTAAATTACTAAAGAATATACGCCGAAGTCTAGTCTTCTACGTAGCACTCCTTAAACTAGTATCCTAAAACGCCTAAATACCGGAATACCTCGAGGGAGAAATCTAACCCGAAGACGCGTAGAAATAGAATATCGAAAAAATCCTAGATAGTAAAAGGGACTTTAACGGTTAGCTTAAATACCTTATTAAATAGAAAAACTACGAAGACTTAGAAAATACCTAGGAACCCTTACTAAATCTTAGTTACCTAGAACTTCTCGCGGACTTCTACCGATAAAACCTAGATCGTCTAGCCCTAGAGTGTTTTTCTAGGACGTAAAACTAGAAGGAGAATCT
Source organism: Botryosphaeria dothidea (assembly GCA_011503125.2). NCBI lineage: Eukaryota > Fungi > Ascomycota > Dothideomycetes > Botryosphaeriales > Botryosphaeriaceae > Botryosphaeria > Botryosphaeria dothidea. The sequence goes on along the minus strand of WWBZ02000033.1, from coordinate 3,884,878 downwards.
AGGAATACCTAAAGCTAATCTACGGGAGCCTACCGGGAGATTACGCTATCGGTACCCGCTACGTTACTACCGGACCCGCTAAATAAATACGGTATAGCCTCTTCGGTAGAAACCTCGGAAACGTCCTAAAAAGAACGGCCCTCTCGAATAGTAGCCTTCCGCTCTACCCGCTTCTCCTACTTAAGCTACTATATTTTACAAGAAAATAGAGCTATATCGCGCTACTCTACGGACCGGAGTAATAAACGTAACCGCCGCTTCTTCTACTACCGAGTTCGCAACTACTTCGCCACGCGACTAGTATACTAAGCCGCTACTAACGCCGTCTAAGCCGCCGTATTAGTAGTAGTAGTAGTAGTATTAGCGGCCTCCTCGTCCTAATTAATCTCTATAGCTACCTCTTAAAGCTAGCGCTCTAAACTCTTACGAGCCCGATCTAAGCGCCGAACTAAGAAATAGTTAGCTACTACGATAAGAAAAGGAAGAAAGACCTAACTTATACTCCGTATTAACGGAAGAAGCTATAGCCTCGTACGACGTAAGATCTTCCCTAATATAGCCGGAATAGGTAGGATAGAAAGAAGCGGCGTAATAAACTAAATCTAGACGAATATAGCGGGCACAAGGAGAAGCCGTAGAGACTCTACGATAACGGACCACGATACGTTAGACTAATATAATACGACGCTAGGTACGAGCTAAAACTATAATAAGGGAATTAGTATTCCTAATAAAAAAAAGACCTTAGAAGTATATATATACTTATAAGAAAGCTTTCGGGCCGAAAGCTATCTAGAGAAGAAATAGTATTACGGGCCTAGGAAGTAGAGCAAGCGGTGTAGTAGAAACTTATAAGCGGGATCGGATTATTACGTACCGAACCCCGAAATACGCTTAACCTATTTAGGCGGCTAGTAAGCCTAACCTCTAAAAGTAGATCACCCTTAGCTATTAGCTACCCTACTATCTATACTAATATTATAGTCTAGCTAACTACCGGCTAATTATAGTATATAGACTATATTCGTTTATAGTAGATAGGACCTTCGTAGTTAATTCTAATTATTACTTAAATACCTATCTTATTTATCTTTTCTACCTAGCTACGGCTACTATCCCCCTATATAAGTAATATCCCGATAGCGGTAGTAAAACCCTTAGACGCTATATATCCCCCCCGATACCTAAGTCCCTTAGATTTCCTTACTTCTAAGGCTTAGCGTAATATCTCGCCCTAGGTATTTATATAGTAGATAAATAAAAGCTCTATATTAGTTTAATAAGCTAGGGCTACTAGAAGGAAGTAGACTACTATAGAAAAAGAGAAGGACTAGATTATCTACTAAGCTATAGCTAATAGTAAAAAGAGATAAATTAAAAAGAATAGAATAAAGATATAGCGTATAATAGTAGCTAAAATTATCTTAGACCTAAGTATAGTCTAGAAGCTTTCTAAGTAGGTAAGAATAAGGGCGCTAGAGCTACTAGCTCTATTCTAGTTTCCCCTTCTAAGGGGCCTAGATAGATAGCTATACTATAATACTCTCTCTAAGATAGAAATTATTAGAAACTAGTTCTTTTCTATTCTAAAAGATACTAATCTTTTAGACCTAGCTAGGTTTATATATCTAGTATTAGTAGAAATACTATAGGACCTTACTAAGGAGTAGATCCTCTATACTATTAAAAAGCTTTTCTTAAATAAAGCTTTTAGGCTAGATAAGATTATTAATAGAATTCTAAAGTAGTACGCTTAGATACTAAGTAAATCTATTATAAGGCTATTCTAATAGTATTTAGTACTTTCCTACTATCCTAGATAGTTTAAGTATTTTATTACGGTAGTACTTAGAAAGCTATAAAGGGATAACTATACTAAGGCTAAGTTCTTTAGACTAATTATACTAATTAATACGCTAGATAAACTACTTAAAAAGATTATAGCGGATAGAATCTCCTAGGCTACTAAGATCTATAGCCTACTTCTAGACTTCTAGATAGAAGCTAGAAGAAATAGATTAGTAGCTACGGCTCTAGAACTTCTTACTAAATAAATATATACCGTCTAAATATAGAATCTAGGCCTTATAGCCTCGGTACTAAGCTTAGATATCTTAGAAGCCTATAACTATATATTCTATAAGAGGCTTCTCTATAATATAAAAGTAGTAAGGCTACTAAGCTAGGTAGAAAGATTTACTTACTTCTTTCTATAGAGTAGGTCTATATAGCTCTTCTTTAGTAGTTATACTAGCTAATAGATTCTAACCCCTACTAGGATCTCTTAGAAATCCTTACTCTTACTAATCCTCTACCTCTACTTTATCTCTAATCTTCTTATAATATAAGATAGTAAAGCCGAAATAATAGTATTACTTTTAACTAAAAATCTATATATAAAAAGAAAGAAAAGAGAGTCTAGAAAGAGAGGGCGAAGGATAAATATACCTAGTCGCTTAGCGCTAGGCCCGTATTCTAGTACCTAACTAAGTTATTCTTAGTAAAGCTAGGGCCTTTAGTTACTATTAAGTATCTACTTAGTTACTTAGAGTAGTAGCGCTTAAGAAGCCTAATACTATTCTTCCCTTCTCTAAGCGAGGTCTACTAAGCTTCTTAAAAAATTTAGGTAGCTCGGGCGCGTTCTTATAGTATACGTAGTACTTACGGATTTTATTAGGAGTATTTTTATAGTTACCCTAGTATTACTATAGGAGATTAGAGTTCTACTCGTCCTAGTTACCTATAAAGGTAACCTTATACTATACTCTATATCTTAAGTTTCGGTAGTCTACTACCTCTAGTACTTCCTACTTCTTATAAGTTTTATTCTTATCCTTATTAAAGATTATATATACTAGACTAGACTCTTAGACCTAACCCGGGTATAGATTATCTAGGGTAAGATATAGCTTCTAGGGGTAGAATATAGGAAAGATTTCTTTCTTTTATATATAAGGAGGTATAGTAACTTCGTATACTTTACCGTTAATTAACCTAGTAATTTTCTACGGACTAAGGTTCTTTAGTAAGAGAGACTTACTATTCCGTTCTAGGTTAAAGTCTTAGGCGTTAATAAATACTTTATCGTCTATACGGAAAGTAGAGTATAGCTAGCGGAATTTATCTACGTAGCGGGCTTATTCTTCTTATATCTAGGCTAGTTATTCTTAGAGAAAGCTTCTTATAGTATTTAATCTTTTAACTAATCGGTCTACTCTAATTACTTCTACTTTTCTAGTACTCTAGTAGATTTTTATAGGCTCTAAGCTAGTACGTAGATAGAATCCGTTATTAGCGAAGAATAGCGATATACTAGTTAATACGCTAATATACGTATTAGCTATAAATTTAGCTTTAGGTAGAAAGTCGACCTAGTTATTTTACGTGTAGTTAATATATATCCGGAGGTACTTTTTAAGATCTTTAATAGAGCTCTCGCTTTAGCCGTTAGTCTAGGGGTAAAAGATAGTTAATATTTTAACCTTTACGTTATATCGTTCTATAATTCTTCTATAGATATAGGAGTCTATAACGCTACCTTAGTCGGAGATAATATCTATTAGAAAACCTCGTATATAAAAGAGGCGGCGGTTTAGAGCCTCTACGGTTTCTTTAGCACCTAGTATTATTATTAGCTCGTAGATCTTTTCTTTAGTTAAACGGTCTATAATAACTAGATAGTATCGATATTCCTAATTCTTTCTAGTATATAGCGGTAGTTTTTCTATAAAGTCTAGGGTTACGTAGAGCTACTTCTATTAGGGAATAGATAGCGGTTTAAGTAGTTCTTACTTTTACTTCGAGTATAGCTTATAGCGGCGGTAGTAGTAATAGTTTTTATAGAAATAAGTAACGTCTTTTCTTTATCTAGTCTACTAGTAGTTTTCTATAAGCTCTCTATATATAGCTTTAAGTCCTAGATATCCTATAAATAGTTTTTCGTAGTAATTCTATAGAAGGCGTAGGCGTAGTAGTTAGTAGTCTAGGATAATAAGCGCGTCTTTTAGCTATATCTAACTATCTTTTACTAAGAAGTTCTAAATATTTTTCTTATAGCCCTTCCTAAAAAAAATATAACTACGCTAAAAAATCGATTCTAAGCTACGGCGCCGGGAGAGGGCCCTAGAGACTCTTCTAGGCCTAGCGAGACTTAAAATACTACTTAGAGTAGCTATAGCTACGTTATAGTTAATATAGAAGCCGTAGGAAGGGGCGAATAGCCCCCTCTAGTAACTACCTCTACCTAACTATAGCGTACTCCTAATAAACCGTAGAACATCTAGTATAGCGTAGAATACGTTAAAAGAGCCTTAAAAATAGTAGATACCCTTCTCTAAGCTCTATAAGTATCCGCTAGCCTCTCTTTAGTCCTCTCTAGTTAGATAAAAAATTTTCTCGATATTACTAAGATAATCTTCTAGGATTATATTACTATTTACTAGAAGGCGACTACTAAGAAGCTAGGCCTTAAGAATATTCTTAAGGAGGTCTAGTAGGTCTAGAAGATAGTTAGCTAACTCTAGACTACTCCTACGCCCGTAGTACCTAGCTAGGCTAATATTATAGCCCGAGTAGCTCTAAAGCCTCCTACCCCCCTAACTACTACTAAGCTTATCCTATACTTCCCGGATAAGACTAATAGATAGAAAGTTACTAACCTTACTAACGAGGCTATTATTAAGAAGATCTAGGTAGGGAAAAGCCTAGCTTATAAAAGAGTACTAGCGGCTAAGAAGCTCCCTAGTAGAGACGTTAAACTCTTTATACCTAATACTTAGACTAGAGTAGCCCTTCTCTAGAATTAGGAATAGACTATAGGATTAGGTAGGAAAGTCCGTTCTAACTAGTAGCTCTACTTAGTACTAGTCTATAATATTCCTCTTAAAGATATTAATACTAAGAACCCCTAGGCCGCCTAAATTCTTTAGGATTAAAATCTATTCTTATATCTAGGACTACGTATTAGTAAGCTAGCCTAGCTAAAAAGGAAGCTCCTAGAGAGGAAGACGTATTTAGCTATTATTCTTAGTACTATAGACTCCGAGGCAGCTAACTAGATTATTACTAAAGAACTTATTAGTAACTATACTCTCTATATAGTAGAGTACTATAGTATAACCTTTATAGTAACCTAGTACTTTAAGTACTAGGATTATAGCTATATCTCTACCTACTATAGAAGAGAGAATAGGTACGGCTAGTACGCCGACGTATATAATACCTACGAGTACCCTAAAGAGAAGACGTAATATATAAACTATAACTAAGAGTATACGGCCTAGAGTAACTCCTATCTAACGCGTAGAGCCCGTTAGGCTAAGACTACTAAGGCCCGCCTAGCGGTACTAAAGAGATATAGAGGAGGCACCCCTACGGCTAAGATATAGCCCTAAACTAACTAGTTAACGGTTAGGCTAAGAAAGAGGCCTAGAGAAGAGAAGCCGACTAAGAGAGGGCTAGGCAGGCCAAGGGATCTAAGCCGCCCCCCGCCTTCTAACTAAATACGGTTTATCGGACTTAATAGCTCCTAGTATACCTCGGGGGAAGAGCCTACGAGAACTCCCGCCTCCTCGTAATCTATACTACCGACCCCCTCGTAACCTAACTTAGAAATAGAAGAAAGTTAATATTAGATATAAGCTCTCTCTCTATCGTATAGTATAACGTCTATAAGAGTAAGAATAGGGTAATACTCCCGTTCTTTAAGGAGGTTAACCTAAGGATCTACTATATCCTAGCTATCTAGGAGCCTTAGAGGAACCTAAGGGTTAAGATAATAGTAAGATACTCTACCTACTATATAGTTTTCCCTTAGGAGGGAGTAGTAAGAACCTACTTCTTTATAAGTAAGGCTATTACCCCCGACTCCTAGTAAGTAATAGTCTACTTACTAGATCTTATTATACTATCTATTACTACTAAGATACGTATAATCTATATCTATAACTACTATAATTCCCTACTAGCCTCCTATACTAGTACGGCTCTAGAAACTCTATCTCTTCTCTTAGAAGCTCTTAGAAAACTAGGGGAGTATATCCTCCTAGGAGACTTTAACCTTTACTATTCTATCTAGGAAGATATAACCGCTCTAAGATACTATACTCTTATAGATAATCTTATCGAAATAGCTACTATAGCTAACCTTAACCTAGCCCTTCTAAGAGATACTATTACGAGGAGAGAGAATAGTAGCGAGAGTACTCTAGACCTTATTTTTACTATATAGTAGCTAGAGAAGAAGATTCTTAGTTACGGAGTTAGTTAGGAGCTTAAATTATCCTCTAACCACCTACCTATTCTTACTACACTTAATTTTTTTCTTACCCCCGCGGAACTACGCCCCCTAAGGCCCTAGTAGAAGAAAGTAGACTAGAAGAGAACTAATAATATACTCTAATTAAAGCTTAAATACCTTAAAGTAGTCCCTCTTAACACTAAAGTAGACCTAGATTACTTTACTATACTACTCTAGAAGGCTATCTAAAGAATAATCTAGAAGACTATCCTAGTAGCGAGACCCTCGCCCTAGACCTCTATATAATAGATAAAGAAGTATTTAGACCTAGTATACTAGGCTAGAGTAGCTAGAAGGAAGTAGATAGCTATAGGGAGGGAGGAGGACTAGATAGTTTACTAAACTATTACTAATAGTAAGAAGAGGTAGATTAGAAGAGATAGAATAAAAGTATAGCGTAGAATAGTAGCTAAGATTACCTTAGACCTATTAGCACTCTAGAAGCTCTTAAAGTAGGTAAGAATAAGGGCACTAAAGCCTCTAGCCCTATCTTAGTTCCTACTCCTCTAGAAAGTAAATAGATAACTACGCTACGATAATCCGGCTAAGGTAGAAATCCTTACTAACTAGTTCTTCCCCCCTCCTAGAGCTACCGACCTCTTAGATCTAGATAGATATATATATCTAGAGCTAGTAGAGATCTTCTAAGACGTTACCGAAGAGTAGGTCCTCTATACTATTAAGAAGCTTTCCTTAGATAAGGTACTAGGCCTAGATAAGATTATTAATAGGTTTTTAAAGTAATACGCTAAGATACTAAGGGGACCCCTTACTAGGCTCTTCTAGGAATACCTCGCACTTAGATACTATTCTAGGTAGTTTAAAAGCTCTATTACCGTAGTCCTAAGGAAACTATAGAGGAATAACTATACTAAAGCTAAGTTATTTAGACTAATTACTTTACTTAATACGCTAGGAAAGCTACTTAAGAGGATTATAGTAGATCGGATCTCCTAGGCGACTAAAGCCTATAAACTACTTCCCGATATATAGATAGAAGCTAGAAGAAATAGGTTAGTAGTAGTAGCTCTCGACCTACTTACGAAATAGATCTATACTATCTAGGCGTAAGATCCGGGGCTAGTAGCCTTAGTCCTTAGCCTAGACATCTTAGGGGTATACGATTATATATCTTATAAGAGACTTCTCTATAATATAAGAATAGCGAGGCTCTCCGAATAGATAGAAAGATTTACGCACTCCTTCCTATAGGACCGGACTACTTAGCTATCTTTTAGGGACTTTACTAGCCCACTAATCTAGACCTTAACCGGGATTCCCTAGAGATCCTCTCTATTCCTAATCCTCTACCTATTCTTTACCTCTAATCTACTTATATAGCTACGTAGGAATAATACCTTCCCCCTTAGATTCGTCGACGATACTAATATCCTAGCCTTTAGTAGATCTATAGAATAAAACTATAGGATATTAGAGGGAGTATACTAAGTTTACGAGCACTAGGTAGCTACCTACGGGTTAGCGTTCTCGCTAGATAAGTACTATCTTATCTACTTTATAAGAAAGCCGAAGAGATTTAATATAGTAGTAGATATCCGTATCCCTAGATTTGCTAGATACCTAAAGCCTACGATAAAGATCCTAGGAATCTACGTAGATAATAAGCTTAGATAGGGACCCTATATTAGGAAAATAGAAGCTAAGGTAATTAAATAGTATATATCTCTCTCCCGACTCGCAGTATCTACCTAGGGAGCCTTATTTACTAAAGCCCGCTATATCTATACGGCCGTAGTAAGGCTAGCCCTTACTTATAGCTATAGAGTATAGTATACCCCGGAGGGAACCCTAGGGTAGAGGAAAATAGCTATCTAGCTACTATAGAAGATTTAAAACTAGTGCCTACGTACTATCTTAGGAGCGTATAAGTTAACTAGTATATAAACCTTAGAGTATAAGACGGGGATTCCTCTACTCTTATTACACCTAAATAAACTAGTACTAGCCTAAACTATTAGAGCTAGAGATAGCCTAGCTATAGTAGTAGTAGAGGAAACTTACTAGAGTATTAAATAGATAGCTAGGGCTACTCTAAGTGCTAGAGATACCGCTAGCCTAGCTAGGAGATCCCTACTTAGGAAAAAGATAAACTCCCTCTTTTACTACTACCCCCCTACCTACTAGAGCCTTCTAGAGCGAATAAGACTACGTATAGTATATAGGAATAAGTAGAAGAAGAGATAAATAAAATTTACTAGCTAAGAAAGGTAAGGCAAGCTAGTAGCCTAAAGTATATAGTAGAACCCGAAAATTAGATAAATCTATAGCGAACTATCTAAGCTATAGAGTATACTCGCTACTCTACTACGTATAGAGTATATTAGACTAGAGGACTTTCTCTCTAGGCGTAAGGTGCTAGAGCACCTTAGCCCTACCTACCTATACGGCTAGTATAGATAAACTCTAAAGTATATCCTTCTCTTCTACCCCGATTTCTAATAGAGTAGAGTATAGATACTCTAAAAGATAGGAACTACGGACTACTATTCCCTCCTCTTAACGAAGAAGGGGATTAAAATAGCGATAGACTAGTTCTTACGCCTAGGGCTACTTAAGTAATTTAGCCTAGTAAGAGAACTAATCTAGGAGGGTAACTAGGAAGAGGAACTAGGAGAACTACTAGAACTACTAAGACTACTAGGACCCGGATAACTACGAGAATAAGAACTAAAGAAATAGATCTAGTAGATAAATATAGGGCTACTATAGTAGCCGCTACTAGTAAGAAGAAAAAATAGAACTAGTATAGGATAGTATACCTAGAGAGAGAGGAGGGGTTTTACTAGGCGAAAAGGTTTTCCTTCTCGTATAAAATAATAATAGATAGCTAGCCCCGTATAGACCCGTAAGAGAGCTATATCGGGAAGAAATAAATTTATCTATCTATCTATAGCCCTTCCTAATTAAGTAGCTTAATATACGTCTATCTCTAGTATTAATACTTCTACGGAGGTCCTAGATTACTCTATTCTCCTCGTAGGCTTCGCTAATAAGTATATCGAGGTCTTTTTATCTAGCTTCCTAGATTTCCTAGGCTTCCTAGGTTTCCTAGATCTAGTTATCTTCCGGCTCTTAAGAGTCTAACTTCTTCTCCTCTAGATTATTAGTAGTAAAGAGAATAGAATTAATAGCGATCTTTATATTAGGTTCTAGGTTTAAGTCCCGAAGTAGTTATTAGAACCGGTATTACTTTCTTAGATCGTTAATTCCTTACGGTAAGTCCTACGTTCTTCTTATAAGCGAGTCTAGCTTCTCTTCTTATTTGCCTAGCCGGTAGAAGATAATAAAGTTAAAGGCGGATAGAAATTTAGCCTAGCGGGCTTGGCGGCTAGTTAGCTACTTAGTTATTATAAAATACTCTAGGTTCTTATAATCCGTAAGTATCTTAATAGGCTTATCTATAGAAGTACTTATAAGTTCTAGTTCTTAAGTCTTAAAGGAGCGAATAATAGTAAGTAGCTCTTTATCGTAGATTATATAGTTATACTTAGTTAAGGATATTTTCTTAGAAAAGTATATAATTAGTTTAAGTACTCCGTCGTGTATCTACGATAGAATACCTACACTAATAAAGTCTAAGACATCCGTTTTAACCTATATTTCCTTTTTAGGGTCGAAATATATAAGAATAGGTACGGAGGTAAATATAGCTTATAGTTAGTTAAAGGCGGCTTATTTCTTATTATCCCATATAAACTCTTAGTATTTTATCTTACGTTTTCTATTCCTAGTTATAAATTATTCTTCTTTTATTATCTTAGTAAGGAGGCGTACTATATAGGAGAAGTTCTTAATAAAGCGGCGGTAGAAGTTTATAAAGCTAAGGAAGGCTTATACACCCTTAATTAACGTCGGTGCCTCCTAGTTAATAATAGTAGAGACTTTTTCTAAGTCTATTTTAATTCCGTTTATACTAATAATAAGGCCGAGGTACTTAACTAATCTAATATTAAATTCGTATTTATTAAGGTCGAGTTAGAGACTACGGTCCTTTAGTCGTTAGAGGACTTTATTAATATTTTTAGCGTATTTATCCTCCTTTTTACTATAGATAAGGATGTTATCTAGGTACGCTATATAAAACTTATCTAGGTATTCGAGTATAGAATTATTAATATAGCTCTAAAAGGTACCTAGCGTATTATAGAGCCTAAAGGATATAACTAGGTATTCGTACTAACTAAAGCGAGTATTAAAAGCGGTAAGGTACTTATAGCCTTCCTTAATTCGGATCCGGTTAAAGATATAGATAACGTTAAGTTTTATAAAGATCTTAGCCTTACTAAGCTAGGTAAGAGTTTTATTAATATATAGGATTAGGTATCGGTTCTTCTTAGTAATAGCGTTTAGGGCTCTATAGTTAATATAGACCCTAAGTTCTTCTTCTAGCTTTCTAATAATAAGTAGAGATATAGTATAGTCCGAAGAGCTAGGGCGAATAAACCCTTTTCTAAGATATTCGTTAATATATTTCTTAACCGCTTCGTTTTCTTATTAAGATATTAGACGGTAGCTTTTTATATAAGAAGGTTTATAGTTAGGTTTAAGCTTAATTTTATAGTCTTCTTTCTAGTAAGGAGGGAGTATATCCGTATCTATCTTATCTTAGAGTTCTTTAATCTAGTAGTATTCCTTCGGTAGCCGGGTAAGGCGTTCTTCTCGTCTATATATTTTTTTTCTATTTATAAACTTCTAAAAGTTATCTTCTCTAGTTATAGCTACGTTAGTATTTATAGTAGATTCCGTAGGCGTGTAGTAGTATTCTTTATATTTAGGAAGTAATACTAAGTAGAAGAGTATAGATATAGAATATAGTTAAATATCTAGTTAGGATTTCTCTATCTTCTATTTAGGTCGGCACCTAATAGCGTATTTAGTATAAGGTTTTATAGTAAGATAGCTAGCCTTAAAGTACTAAGGCTTATAAAACTTAACTAACCGCTTATCCTAGTCGATATACGGGTTATAAATACGTAACTATCCGTCTCTAAGGATTAGTAGATAGTCTCCTAGGTTAGTAATATAGATAGATAGATAGATAAATTTATTTCTTCCCGATATAGCTCCCTTACGGGTCTATACGGGGCTAGCTATCTATAGTTATTTTATACGAGAGGGAAAACCTTTTCGCCTAGTAAAAACCCCTCCTCTCTCTCTAGGTATACTATTCTATACTAGTTCTTATTTTTTCTTCTTACTAGTAGCGGCTACTATAGTAGCCCTATATTTACCTACTAGACCTATCTCTTTAGTTCTTATCCTCGTAGTTATCTAGGTCCTAGTAGTCCTAGTAGTTCTAGTTATCCTCCTAGTTCCTCTTCCTAGTTATCTTCCTATATTAGTTCTCTTACTAGGCTAAATTACTTAAGTAGCCCTAGGCGTAAGAACTAGTCTATTACTACTTTAATTCCCTTCTTTATTAAGAGAAGGAAGTAGTAGTCCGTAGTCCCTACTCTTTAGAGTATCTATATTCTATTCTATTAGAAGTAGGAGTAGAAGAGGAGGATATACTTTAGGGTTTATCTATACTAGCCGTATAGATAGGTAGGACTAGAGTACCCTAGCACCTTACGCCTTAAGAGGAAGTCCTCTAGTCTAATATACTCTATACGTAGTAGAGTAGCGAGTATACTCTATAGCTTAGATAGTTCGCTATAGATTTATCTAATTTTTAGATTCTACTATATACTTTAGGCTACTAGCTTATTTTATCTTCCCTAGCTAGTAGACTTTATCTATCTCTCCTTCTACTTATTTCTATATACTATACGTAGCTTCGTTCGCTTCGGAAGACTCTAGTAGATAGAGGGGTAGTAGTTAAGAAGTAAGTTTATCTTTTTTCTAAGTAGGGTTCTTCTAGTAGAGCTAGTAGCGCCTCTAGTACTTAGAGTAGCCCGAGCTATCTATTTAATACTCTAGTAAGTTTCCTCTACTACTATCGCGACTAGGCTATTTCTAGCTCTAATAGCCTAGGCTAGTACTAGTTCGTCTAGGTATAGTAAGAGTAGGGGAATCTCTATCTTATACTCTAAGGTTTATATACTAGTTAACTTATACGCCCTTAAGATAGTACGTAGGTACTAGTTTTAGATCTTCTTTAGTAGCTAGATAGTTATTTTTCTCTACCCTAGAATTCTCTCTAGGGTATACTATACTCTATAGCCGTAGGTAAGAACTAGCCTTACTACGGCCGTATAGATATAACGGGCTTTAGTAAATAAGGCTCCCTAGGTAGACGCCGCGAGTCTAGAGAGAGATATATACTATTTAATTACCTTAGCTCCTATTTCTCTAATATAGGATTTCTATCTAAGCTTATTATCTACGTAGACTCCTAGAATCTTAATTATAGGCTCTAGGTATTTAGTAAATCTAGAGATACGAATCCCTACTACTATATTAAATCTTCTTAGTTTCCTTATAAAATAAATAAGATAATACTTATCGGGCGAGAAAGCTAACCCGTAGGTAGCTATCTAGTACTCGTAAATTTAATATACTCTCTCTAGTATCCTATAGTTCTATTCTATAGATCTACTAAAGGTTAAGATATTAGTATTATCGACGAATCTAAGGAGGAAGGTATTACCTCTACGTAGCTATATAAGTAGATTAGAAGTAAAAAATAGGTAGAGTATCGGCGATAGTAAGAATCCCTAGGGAATCCCGGTTAAGATCTAGATTAGTAGACTAGTAAAGTCTCCGAAGGATAGCTAAGTAGTACGGTCCTATAGAAAGAATCGGGTAAATCTTTCTATCTATTCTAGGAGTTTTACTATTCTTATATTATAGAGAAGCCTTCTATAAGATACGTAGTTATATACTCCCGAGATATCTAGGCTAAGGACTAAAGCTACTAGCTCTAGGTCTTATATCTAGATAGTATAGATCTATTCTATAAGTAGGTTAAGAGCTACTACTACGGATCTATTTCTTCTAGCTTCTATCTATATATTAGGGAGTAGGCCGTATACTTTAGTAGCCTAGAAGATTCTATCTACTATAATCCTCTTAAGTAGCTTTTCTAGCGTATTAAGTAAAGTAATCGGCCTAAATAACTTAGCTTTAGTATAGTCGTCCCTCTATAGTTTCCTAAGAACTACGGTAATAGAGCTTTTAAACTACCTAGGGTAGTATCTAAGTACGAGGTATTTCTAGAAGAGTCTAGTAAGAGATCCCCTTAGTATCTTAGCGTATTACTTTAGGAACCTATTAGTAATCTTATCTAGGCCTAGTATCTTATCTAAAGGAAGCTTCTTAATAGTATAGAGGACCTACTCTTTAGTAAGGTCTTAGAGAATCTCTACTAGTACTAGGTATATATACCTATTTAGATCTAAGAGGTCGGTAGCCCTAGGAGGTAGGAAGAACTAGTTAGTAAGGATTTCTACCTTAGACTAGTTATCGTAATATAGTTATTTATCTACTTCCTAGAGGGGTAGGAACTAAGATAGGGCTAGAGGTTCTAGTGCCCTTATTCTTACCTACTTTAAGAGCTTCTAGAGTATAGATAGGTCCGAAGTAATCTTAGCTACTATTCTACGCTATACTTTTATTCTATCTCTTCTAATCTACCTCTTCTTACTATTAGTAATAGTTTAGTATACTATCTAGTCCTCCTCCCTCTCTATAGCCGTCTACTTTCTTCTAGCTACTCTAGCCTAGTATACTAGGTCCGAATACTTCTTTATCTATTATATAGAGGCCTAGGGCGAGGGTCTCGCTACTAGAATAGTCTCTTAGATTATTCTTTAGATAGCCTCCTAGAGTAGTATAGTAAAGTAATCTAGGTCTACTTTAGTATTAAGAGGGGCTACTTTAAGGTATTCGAGCTTTAATTAGAGTATATTATTAGTTCTCTTCTAGTCTACTTTCTTCTACTAGGGTCTTAGGGGGCGTAGTTCTACGGAGGTAGAAGAAAAATTAAATATAGTAAGGATAGGTAGGTAGTTAGAGGATAATTCGAGCTTCTAGCTAACTCTATAGCTAAGAATTCTCTCCTCTAGCTACCGTAATATAAAAATAAGGTCTAGAGTACTCTCGCTACTACTATCTCGTCTAGTAATAGTACCCCTTAGAAGGGCTAGATTAAGATTAGCTATAGTAGCTATCTTAATTAGATTATCTACTAGAATATAGTATATTAGAGAGGTTATACCTCCCTAGATAGGATAGTAGAGATTAAAGTCCCCTAGGAGAATATACTCCCCTAGTTTTCTAAGAACTTCCGGTAGAAGAGATAGGGTTTCTAGCGCTATACTAGTATAAGAGGCTAGCGGGGGATTATAGTAGTTATAGATATAGATTATATATATCCTAGTAATAAGGGAAAGTATAATAAGATCTAGTAAATAGACTATTACTTACTAGGAGTCGGGGCTAATAGCCTTGCTTATAAAGAAGTAGGTTTTTACTACTCTCTTCTAGGGAAAAACTATATAGTAGGTAGGGTATCTTACTATTATCTTAACCCTCGGGTTCCTCTAAGGTTCCTAGATAGCTAGGATATAGTAGATCTTTAGATCTACTTTCTTAAAGAGCGAGAGTATTACCCTATCCTTACTCTTATAGACGTTATACTATATAATAGAGAGAGAGCCTATATCTAATATTAACTTCCTTCTATCTCTAGGTCCGGCTACGAGGGGGCTAGTAGTATAGGCTATAAGGAGGGAGTTCTCGCGGGCTTCTCTAAGGCGTGTTATAAGCTATTAAGTCCGGTAAACCTTATTTAGTTAGAAGGCGGGGGGCGGCTTAAGTCTCTTAGCCTACCTAGTTCCCTCTTAACCGGCTTCTTCTCCCTAATTCTCTTTCTTAGTCTAACGGTTAACTAGTTAGTTTAAGGCTATATTTTAGTTATTAGGGGTTCTTCCCGGTGCCTTTCTAGTACTACTAGGCGGGCCTAGGCGGCCTTAGTATAGTAGGCTCTACGTGCTAGGTAGAAGTTACTCTAGGCTATATACCTTTAAGAGTAGTTTATATACTATATACTTTCCTTAGAGTAGTTCCTAGTATTATATACCTTACTATACTATCCGTACTTTTCCTTCTTTTTATAATAGTTAGTAATATAACCGTAGGCCTAGTACTTAAAATACTAAGTTACTATAAAGGCTACGTTATAGTACTACGCTATATAGATAGTAAAGTTAATAATAAGCCCCTTATTAATAATCTAGTTAGCGGTTTCGGGGTTTATAGTACTAAGGATAATAGCCGAGTAAGTTTTCCTCTCTAGGAGCTTCCTCTTTAGCTAGGCTAGCTTACTAATACGTAGTTCTAGGTATAGAGATAGATTCTACTTCTAGATAGTTTAGATAGCTTAGAGGTCTATAGTATTAATTTCTTCTCGAGGGACGTTATATACTAGTACTAAGTATAGCTACTAGTTAGGCCTAACTTCTTTTCTTAGTTCTATAATCTATTTCTAGTTCTAGAGAAGAGCTATTCTAGTTACTTTATTCGGTATAAAGATTCTAACGTCTCTACTAGGGAGCTTCTTAGTAGTAAGTACTTTCTTATACGCCTAGCTTTTTTCTACCTAGATCTTTTTAATAATTACCTTATTTAAGAGCTTAGCTATTTCTTATTTATTTACTATCTCTAGGAAGTAGAGGGTAAGTTTAGTAGTAGCTAGGGGGGTAAAGGGCTTCGGAGCTACTTAGGCTATAATTTATACCTAGCTACGAGTATTAGGTATAGATATAGAGGTAGTCTAGATACGGTTAACTATCTTTTAGACCTATTAGACCTCTTTAAAAATATTCTTAAGGCCTAGCTTCTTAGTAGTTACCTTCTAGTAGATAGTAATATAATTCTAGAAGATTATCTTAGTAATATCGAGAAAATTTTTTACCTAGCTAGAGAGGACTAAAGGAAGGCTAGCGGATATTTATAGGGCTTAGAGAAGAGTATCTACTATTTTTAAGGCTCTCTTAACGTATTCTACGCTATACTAGGTACTCTACGGTTTCTTAGGGGTATATTAGGGCTAGGTAGAGGTAGTTACTAGGGAAGGCTATTCGCCTCTTTCTATATCCTCTATATTAACTACTTCGCGGCTATAGTTATCTTAAGTACTATTTTAGGACTCGCGAAGCCTAGAAGAGTTCCTAGGGCCCTCTTCCGGCGTCGTAGCTTAGAGTCGATTTTTTAGTATAGTTATATTTTTAGGTTAGTAATATAGTAGAGAAGTTATTTCTTATAAGAACTAATATTAATATCGACTAAGAAGGTATAGATAATATATTAGAAGAATATTCCGTCTTCTAAAGTTATAGTAATCCGTTTAATAAGAGAGATCTTTATTATTTTATACGCGCGAATAAAGGAGGTATTAATAAGCTTAGCTTAGCTTCTATTATCGATAAGAGAACGTATATTACTACTAGCTACTATAGTATATATAATAAGATAAGTTCTCTTAATTTTATACGCGCGATTATCTACTACGAAGTTTAATACCTTTATCTCTTTCTAACTACGACTAGCTAGCTACTTATCTAGCTTCTTCTACTCTTATAGTTCTAGAAGACGACTTACTTCTAGGACTAGGAGTTTTCCGACTCGCTATTAGAGTTAAGTTCCTTAATACTCTAAATATACGCGAATCTAGCGCGGTTATTATTAGAATAGTAGGTATTAGATATAAAGTAGTCTAAGCCTCTATAGCTACGGCAGCGTCTCTACCTCGTTATTACGAGACGTTCTTCGTCTAATAGCTTTAAGGGTTTTAGCTTAGACTTATACTATAGTCTAATCTAGTCTCTTAGTTTAGTAGTAGTAGATATACGGCCCTATTAGCTATCTTAGTCTATATTATCGCTTTTAGTTCTACTCTAGCGGCTAAGATTATCTTAAGTAGGTTTCTAGTTATAGATAGGCTTAGTACGATTTCTTTTAGGATTATTACTATTATTTATTCTTTTATTAGAACGGATATTTATAGACTTAATCTCTTAACGACGATATTCGGCCTTATAAAAAGTTTCGAGTAGCTATTCGAGAGAGATAAAGGTAAGAGTAGCTACTAAGAGGGCTAAGCTAATAGAAATACTATTCTATATCTTATCGATCTTCTCTTCTTTAGTTAGATTAGTAAAGGACTAAAGTATATATAGGCGGGCGTAGTAGAAGTCTACCGTCTCTTTCTTACTTTATCTAGTAAGAATAAGATTATTAGTAGCTTTTTTCTTTACGATATCTATTCTATATATCTTTCCTAGCTTTTCTAAGAAATCTAGGGCTATCTAGTAGCTACTAATATACGGGCGTATTATAGTAGTAATTAAATTAATAAGGCGAGAGTAGATATAGCGAATTATTAGCTTCTAATTTTCTTTAAAGAAGTCCTCTTCGACTTTAAGCTTAAAGATTATATTATTCTTAAAGTTAACGAAAGTATAGATAAATTTATTTCTTCCCGATATAGCTTTCTTACGGGTCTATACGGGGCTAGCTATCTATAGTTATTTTATACGAGAGGGAAAACCTTTTCGCCTAGTAAAAACCCTTTCTCTCTCTCTAGGCATGCTATTCTATACTAGTTCTTATTTTTTCTTCTTACTAGTAGCGGCTACTATAGTAGCCCTATATTTACCTACTAGACCTATCTCTTTAGTTCTTATTCTTATAGTTATCCGGGTCTTAGTAGTTCTAGTAGTCCTAGTTATTCTTCTAGTTCCTCTTTCTAGTTATCTTCTTATATTAGTTTTCTTACTAGGCTAAATTACTTAAGTAGCCCTAGGCGTAAGAACTAGTCTATTACTACTTTAATCCCCTACTTTATTAAGAGGAGGGAGTAGTAGTCCGTAGTTCCTATTCTTTAGAGTATCTATACCCTACTCTATTAGAAGTAGGGGTAGAAGAGAAGAATATACTTTAGAATTTATCTATACTAGCCGTATAGATAGGTAGAACTAGAGTACTCTAGCATCTTACGCCTTAAGAGGAAGTTCTCTAGTCTAATATACTCTATACGTAGTAGAATAACGAGTATACTCTATAGCTTAGATAGTTCGCTATAGATTTATCTAATTTTTAGATTCTACTATATACTTTAGGCTACTAGCTTATCTTATCTTCCCTAGCTAGTAGACTTTATCTATCTCTTCTTCTACTTATTTCTATATACTATACGTAGCTTCGTTCGTTCTAGAAGACTCTAGTAGGTAGAGGAGTAGTAGTTAAGGAGTAAGTTTACCTTTTTTCTAAGTAGAGTTCTTCTAATAGAGCTAGTAGCGCCTCTAGTACTTAGAGTAGCCTAAGCTATCTATTTAATACTCTAGTAAGTTTCCTCTACTACTATCGCGACTAGGCTATTTCTAGCTCTAATAGCCTAGGCTAGTACTAGTTCGTCTAGATATAGTAAGAGTAGGGGAATCTCTATCTTATACTCTAAGGTTTATATACTAGTTAACTTATACGCCCTTAAGATAGTACGTAGGCACTAGTTTTAGATCTTCTTTAGTAGCTAGATAGTTATTTTTCTCTACCCTAGAATTCTCTCTAGGGTATACTATACTCTATAGCCGTAGGTAAGAACTAGCCTTACTACGGCCGTATAGATATAACGGGCTTTAGTAAATAAGGCTCTCTAGGTAGACGCCGCGAGTCTAGAGAGAGATATATACTATTTAATTACCTTAGCTCCTATTTCCCTAATATAGGATTTCTATCTAAGCTTATTATCTACGTAGACTCCTAGAATCTTAATTATAGGCTCTAGGTATTTAGTAAATCTAGAGATACGGATCCCTGCTACTATATTAAATCTTCTTAGTTTCCTTATAAAATAAATAAGATAATACTTATCGGGCGAGAAAGCTAACCCGTAGGTAGCTATCTAGTACTCGTAAATTTAATATACTCTCTCTAGTATCCTATAGTTCTATTCTATAGATCTACTAAAGGTTAAGATATTAGTATTATCGACGAATCTAAGGAGGAAGGTATTATCTCTACGTAGCTATATAAGTAGATTAGAAGTAAAAAATAGGTAGAGTATCGGCGATAGTAAGAATCCCTAGGGAATCCCGGTTAAGATCTAGATTAGTAGACTAGTAAAGTCTCCGAAGGATAGCTAAGTAGTACGGTCCTATAGAAAGAATCGGGTAAATCTTTCTATCTATTCTAGGAGTTTTACTATTCTTATATTATAGAGAAGCCTTCTATAAGATACGTAGTTATATACTCCCGAGATATCTAGACTAAGAACTAAAGCTACTAGCCCTAGGTCTTATACTTAGATAGTATAGATCTATTCTATAAGTAGGTTAAGAGCTACTACTACGGATCTATTTCTTCTAGCTCCTATCTATATATTAGAGAGTAGGCCGTATACTTTAGTAGCCTAGAAGATTCTATCTACTATAATTCTCTTAAGTAGCTTCTCTAGCGTATTAAGTAAAGTAATTAGCCTAAATAACTTAGCTTTAGTATAGTCGTTCCTCTATAGTTTCCTAAGAACTACGGTAATAGAGCTTTTAAACTACTTAAGATAGTATCTAAGTACGAGGTATTTCTAGAAGAGCCTAGTAAGAAGTCTCCTTAGTATCTTAGCGTATTACTTTAGGAATCTATTAGTAATCTTATCTAGGCTTAGTATCTTATCTAGGGGAAGCTCCTTAATAGTATAGAGGACCTACTCTTTAGTAAAGTCTTAGGGAATCTCTACTAGCACTAGGTATATATATCTATCTAAATCTAAGAGGTCGATAGCCCTAGAAGGTAGAAAGAACTAGTTAGTAAGGATTTCTACCTTAGACTAGTTATTATAATATAGTTATTTATCTACTCTCTAGAGGGGTAAGAACTAAGATAGGGCTAGAGGTTCTAGTACTCTTATTCTTATCTACTTTAAGAGCTTCTAGAGTATAGATAGGTCTAAAGTAATCTTAGCTACTATTCTACGCTATACTTTTATTCTATCTCTTCTAATCTACCTCTTCTTACTATTAGTAATAGTTTAGTATACTATCTAGTCCTCCTCTCTTCCTATAGCCGTCTACTTTCTTCTAGCTACTCTAGCCTAGTATACTAGGTCTAAATACTCCTTTATCTATTATATAAAGGTCTAGAGCGAGGGTCTCGCTACTAGAATAGTCTTCTAGATTATTCTTTAGATAGCCTTCTAGAGTAGTATAGTAAAGTAATCTAGGTCTACTTTAGTATTAAGAGGGGCTACTTTAAGGTATTCGAGCTTTAATTAGAGTATATTATTAGTTCTCTTCTAGTCTACTTTCTTCTACTAGAGCCTTAGGAGGCGTAGTTCTACGGAAGTAGAAGAAAAATTAAGTATAGTAAGGATAGATAGATAGTTAGAGGATAATTCGAGCTTCTAGCTAACTCTATAGCTAAGAATTCTCTTCTCTAGCTACCGTAATATAAAGATAAGATCTAGAGTACTCTCGCTACTACTATCTCGTCTAATAATAGTACTCTTTAGAAGGGCTAGGTTAAGATTAGCTATAGTAGCTATCTTAATTAGATTATCTACTAGGGTATAGTATATTAGGAAGGTTATACCTTCCTAGATAGAATAGTAGAGGTTAAAGTCTCTTAGAAGAATATACTTTCTTAGTTTTCTAAGAACTTCCGGTAGAAGAGATAGGGTTTCTAGCGCTATACTAGTATAAGAGGCTAGCGGGGGATTATAGTAGTTATAGATATAGATTATATATATCTTAGTAATAAGAAATAGTATAATAAGATCTAGTAAATAGACTATTACTTATTAAGAGTCGGGGCTAATAGCCTTACTTATAAAGAAGTAGGTTCTTACTACTTTCTTCTAGGGAAAAACTATATAGTAGGTAGAATATCTTACTATTATCTTAACCCTCGGGTTCCTCTAAGGTTCCTAGATAGCTAGAATATAGTAGATCTTTAGGTCTACTTCCTTAAAGAGCGGGAGTATTACCCTATTCTTACTCTTATAGACGTTATACTATATAATAGAGAGAGAGCTTATATCTAATATTAACTTTCTTCTATCTCTAGATCCGGCTACGAGGGGGCTAGTAGTGTAGGCTATAAAGAGGGAGTTCCCGCGGGCTCCTCTAAGGCGTGTTATAAGCTATTAAGTCTAGTAAATCTTATTTAGTTAGAAGGCGGGGGGCGGCTTAAGTCTCTTAGCCTACCTAGTCCTCTCTTAACCGGCTTCTTCTTCCTAATCCTCTTTCTTAGTCTAACGGTTAACTAGTTAGTTTAAGGCTATATTTTAGTTATTAGAGGTTCTTTCCGGTATCTTTCTAGTACTACTAGGCGGGCCTAGACGGCCTTAGTATAGTAGGCTCTACGTGCTAGATAGGAGTTACTCTAGACTATATATCTTTAAGAGTAGTTTACGTACTATATACTTTTCTTAGAGTAGTCCCTAGTATTATATACCTTACTATACTATCCGTACTTTTTCTTTTTTTTATAATAGTTAGTAATATATCCGTAGGCCTAGTACTTAAAATACTAGGTTACTATAAAGACTACGTTATAGTACTACGCTATATAGATAGTAAAGTTAATAATAAGCCTCTTATTAATAATCTAGTTAGCGGTTTCGGGGTTTATAGTACTAAGGATAATAGCCGAGTAAGTTTTTTCTTCTAGGAGCTTCCTCTTTAGCTAGGCTAGCTTACTAATACGTAGTTCTAGATATAGAAATAGGTTCTACTTCTAGATAGTTTAGATAGCTTAGGGGTTTATAGTATCGATTCCTTCTCGAGAGACGTTATATACTAGTACTAAGTATAGCTACTAGTTAGACCTAACTTCTTTTCCTAGTTCTATAGTTTATTCCTAGTCTTAGAGAAGGGCTATTCTAGTTACTTTATCTAATATAAAGATTCTAACGTCTCTACTAGGGAGCTTCTTAGTAGTAAGTACTTTCTTACACGCCTAGCTTTTTTCTACCTAGATCTTTCTAATAATTATCTTATTTAAGAGCTTAGCTATTTCTTATCTATTTACTATCTCTAAAAAGTAGAGAGTAAGTTTAGTAGTAGCTAGAAGGGTAGGAGGCTTCGGGGCTACTTAGGCTATAATTTATACTTAGCTACGAGTATTAGATATAGATATAGAGGTAGCTTAGATACGGTTAACTATCTTTTAGATCTATTAGACCTCTTTAAGAATATTCTTAAGGCCTAGCTCCTTAGTAGCTACCTTCTAGTAGATAGTAATATAATCTTAAAAGATTATCTTAGTAATATCGAGAAAATTTTTTATCTAGCTAGATGTAACGAGCGGGCCTCTACCTCTAAGGATCCAAACACCAAAGAGGGTGGAAACCTGTCGAGGGTTTTCCTTGAGTGGGTACAAGAAGAGGTACGTGAGGAACGAGTAGACGACTGAAGACTGAGCACTGCGTGCGAAGGCCTTGTTACTAACAATTGGTGCTGAATTGTTATTGAAGTTGACCACGAAGGTCAAAGCTATCTAGAGAGCGTGGTTTATATACGTAGGAGAGTTCTATACAATCTATGTGCTCAATAGGCGGGTTGCGCTCAATGGCGCGTAGTCTTCTGAGCGAGCTGTTGTGATTGAGCAGGATGGCTCAGTAGGTGGGGCCCGCTCAGGCAGCCTTGGCAATCTGAGCGGGTGGGTCTAGTTGAGCGCGAGGTCACGTGACCTCGGATCTTTATGACCCCGACTTCTGTTGTTCCGGCGGGGCTGATCCCTAACTTCCTCAACCTGTGGAGGCTGCGCCGTAACACTATCCCCCCCCTTAAGGATCTTCGGCCCGAAGATTCTTCCGTATTGCCTATTTCCTTGTGGGTTCTTCCTGGCTTACTTTCTCTCCGTAAGTCCATCATGTCTAAACGTAAGCGGGATACTACGGAGGAACGACGTCGTTTGGCGGCCCTCGTGGAGTCTATTTCCTTTCCCGCGATTCGTCCCTGCTTTGATTGTGAACTAAACGGTAGGCCGTGTAAGGTTGCTCCGGAACACGATCGTTGTGGTGCTTGTATTGCGAAGGGTACTACGATGTGTGATGCGAAGAAGATGTCGCTTTCTGGAGGTAGGTGGTCTTTTCTTCTGTCCGGGATGCTTGCTCACGTTTTCTAGCCTTAAGTCTTCGCCGCGAGCAGGAGAAGTTAAAGGCCAAGGAGGCCGAGGCTCAAGAGAAGTTTCTGGCTTCTCTGGCTGATCTTGATAGGCTCCGTGCTGTTCAGGAGGAAGAGCGAGTGCGCTTACGGCGGGAGCAAGAGGAGATGCATCGTCGTCATGAGGAGGTCCTGCGATGCCAGGAGAAAGAGCTAGGGACTGTTGCTGCTCGTTTGAAACGGTTGCGGGCCAACCAGCGTTTGTTGGAGGAGCGTGGTTACAAGGCTCTTCTTGCTGAGTCTGGTAGTTTGGCCGCGTTGGATGAGCATGATCGTCGGGAAGCGGAGGAGTTGCTGGCTGCGCTGGCCGAGGATGAGGGGTACGCTCCTGACCCTGAGAATTCTGAGGGTCCGTCCGCGTCAAAGCGGCCACGTCACGAGACGGTGGGTCTTGCTGCGCCGCATGTGGCTGAGTCTGCCGAGTCTGCCGGCGAGCCTGTGGCTGGTGCGAAATCTCCGTGCTCTCCTGAGCCTGTGAATTCTGCCCGTTTATCCCCCTATCTTGAGGGTCTCTCGCCGTTCTCGTTCGGGGACGACCTCGTTTCCGTGGGAGGTCGGGATTTTGACGGTGGAATTCTGTGACGAGATCTGGATGTATGTCGTCCTTGGGTACCCATTGGTTATCCTCATTTCCGTATCCTTCCCATTTGACAAGATATTTGAGCTGATGTCCGAATCTTTTGCAGTCTAAGATTTTCTCGACTGGGTATTCGTCTTCTTCGGCATCTGGGTTTTCTGGGATTATCTCTTCTGGAGTTTCTGGGATTGTGGCGTTTTCTGGTGCTGGCTCGAGCAATGCCACGTGAAAGGTGGAATTCATTCGTGTCGTTGCTGGCAATTTGAGTCGATACGTAACGTTTCCAAGTTTTTCTGAAATTTCGAATGGACCGGTTTTCTTGAAATCCAATTTGTCGCTTGGTCGCTTCGATTTGATGTTTTTTGTGAGGAGGTATACTTTATCCCCCCTCTTTAGGTTCGGTGCCGCCTGGTGCCGTCTGTTGTAGTACTTGGACATCATGATTCGTACGTGCTCGAGGTCGAGACTGATGGCTTTGTGTAGTTCTTTTAGCTGCTCGGCTTTAAGAACACCTTGTTGGGCCAATTTTCGACTTGGGATGGCTTCTCTATACGCGTCTGGTTCGAATCCATAGTTGGCAAAGAACGGGGATACGTTGGTTGACTCTTGTTTGGCGCTGTTGTAGGCGAACTGTGCCATAGGTAGCCATGTGGCCCAATCGTCCTGTGGGTAGTTGACGAAACAGCGGAGATATTGTTCGAGAGTCCGGTTCATCCGTTCTGTCTGACCGTCCGTTTGCGGGTGTGCGGTTGTAGAGAGTTTGTTCTTAGCCCCAAGTTGACGCATGAGCGTTTGCCAGAATTCAGAACGCATTAGCTTATCTCTGTCCGAAACCAGTTCTTCCGGCATTCCGTGATCCGCGAAGATGTATCGGAGGAACGTATGAGCTAGCTGCTCTGCATTCGATGCCTCGAGGTAGGGCAAGAAGTAAGCGTACTTCGTGAGTCTGTCGACAAAGACTAGGACCGAGTCGTGCTTAACTCCGGTAAGCGAGTCTCTAGACTGTGGCAGCTTCGTAATAAAGTCTAGCGTAACCGATTGCCATGGTCGTTCTGGAACTTCTAGGGGTTGTAGTTGTCCGTACGGAGCGTGTGTCGCGGCTTTGCTTCTAATGCAAAGGTCACATTGCGAGACTATGCGCTGGACTGTCTTCCGTAACCCTGGAAAGTAGAAGTTTCGTGTGATCCTTTCGGTTGTCCTGTCGATGCCCTGATGTCCATGCGCGGGTGCTTCGTGTATATCCTTGACTAGTACTTCTCGCAGTCTTGCCGGGACATAGATTAATCCTTTGAAGAGAAGCGTTCCTTCCCTATCTCGAGCAATACGCGGGTCGTCCTCAAGCGCTAAAAGTTCCTGCGCGAAGGAGTCCTGTGCGTATGCTTCTCGGATCTTCAGATGCCATGGGTTTGACTCGATGCGAAGCATTGGGAAAGACGGTCTGGCAAGGGTAAGCGATCCATCGCTATCCACTGCGAACACTGCAGGGTGCGGCTCGATTCGTCCTTCCATGTAGTCTACCCTTCTACTGAGCGCGTCAGCGGCGGCGTTATCTACACCTTTTCTATGTGTAATCTTAAAATCGTAGGAGGCCATTTCTTCAGACCAGCGAACCTGTCGTCGGTTCAGCTCCTTAGTCGTGGTGAAGCGCGTGAGGTTTTGATGATCGCAGTGCACTACCACCTGGTAGCTGGCTCCTTCAAGATAGTGTCTCCATTGCTTGAATGCTGAGACGATAGCTAAGAGCTCCTTGTCGTGAGTATCGTAGTTGAGCTCTGCCGGTGTGAACTTCCTAGAGTAAAACGCGATTGGGTGCCATCGACCTTGATCGTCAGGCTGGCTGAGACATGCTCCGAGGGCGAATCCTGACGCATCAGTTTCTACTTCGATAGGTTTGTCGGGATCATATATCCCTAGAACCGGTGCTTCGCAAAACATGCGTTTAAGCGATTCGAAGGCTTGCTGCTGATCGTCTCCCCATTTGAAGCCATGCTCCTTTCGAGTGAGTCGCGTTAAAGGTTCCGTGACCTTTGAGTAGTTCCAAATGAACTTTCGGTAGAAGTTCGCGAATCCAAGGAAAGACTGAACTTCCTTGATCGTCTTGGGTACTGGCCATTCTCTAATGGAATCCAGTTTCGAGTCGTCCATACCGACGTGACCTGGGGTGATGACAAAGCCTAAGAATTCTGTCCTTTGAACGTGCCATTCGCATTTCTCGGGTGCGATAGACAGATTCTTTGCCTGGAGGGCTTCTAGGACCTTTCTGACATGCTTCTTATGATCCTCGAGGGTCTCTGAAAAGATGAGGATATCGTCGAGGTAAGCTAAGCAGAAGATATCCAAGTATTCGCGCAGCGTATCGTTGACAAGATTTTGGAAAGTTGCTGGCGCGTTGGTAAGCCCGAATGGCATAACCGTATACTCGTAGAGTCCTAGCCTCGTTCTGAAGGCTGTCTTCCATTCTTCCCCTTCTTTGATCCTAACCAGGTGATATCCTTCCCGGAGGTCCAGCTTCGTAAAGTACTTTGCTTTCCCTAACTTGTCCTGGAGCTCGTCGATGCGTGGGAGCGGATAGCGGTTCTTGATCGTGATGTCGTTGAGTTGTCGGTAGTCGACACAGAGGCGTAGTTTGCCATTCTTCTTTGGGACGAAAAGGATCGGATATCCGGCTGATGACGTTGAAGGCCGAATATATCCGCGTTCGAGGTTCTTCTCGATGTATTCCCTTAAAGCCTCCATTTCCTTTGCTGATAAGGAGTAGATGGGCTTATAAGCTGGCTTCGTGCCCGGCTTGAGTGGAATCTCGTGGTCCCATGGTTGATGCTTCGGCAAATCTCCTTTTCCTCTTTCTTGGCAAACGGCTTTTAAGTCCCAGTACTCGCTGGGTACCGTTTCCATTTCCGGTATTGGAGGTTCTCCGTATGGATTGTTCCATGTCTCCAAACTACCGTGTTGTCCCCTTCTAATCCTCGCGGGATCGTCTCCTCCAATGGGAGTAGGACTATCCTCATCCTTAAGCCTTTCCCGTGCGGCCTTGGCTAGTGCTCTCTGTTGCACCGCCTGTGAGGGTTTGATGTACATGAGGCAGACCTGCTGGCCTTGGCGTCTCATACGCTTGAATGCCTCTCCTGAGATTGTCTGGACGTCGACTTGAGGTTCAGTGGCTGCTAATTGCTTACGCGAAGCCTTACTCTTAGCCTTATGCCTTTTCCTCGTAGTCCTTCGTGACGTATGCTGTACTTGTTCGTCGGGAATACTAGACTCGGTTGGTCTTACTCCGCTTGAGGTGCTGCATTTTACCGAGGAGGCGGCGTCTCGTACGCTACTGTCCTGGTCCTGTTTTACGCTTTCCTTAAGGTTGCCGTTGATGCTGCCGTCGCTGGGCCTTACGCCATTATTGCCGTTGATGCTGCCGTCACTGGGCCTCACGCCATCGTGGCTAGAGTCGTATCTTAAGTCGGGGGTATCGTTTCGCTTAGTAGGGCTTATTCCTGCAATAGGGTTGCATTTTACCGAGGAGGCTTCGCTACTTGCGTCGCAGTCCTGGTGCTGACTTACACCACTATCGGAGTCGCCTACACAGTTGCCACATTCAGGCCTTACACTGGCTACTTCCCGTGTTGATGTCGATAGGAGCTTTCGAAGGGTATCCAACAACCCATTCTCCTTCTGTAATCCTTGTTTTCGTAGGAGGTCCTCGAGCTCCTCTCGAAAGATAATGGAGTCTCCTTCTCCGAAGTCGAAGATAGGTTTCTGTGTCCGGATCCAGGGCATACCTAGAATGATATCGTGCCCAGGAATACGTTGGACGTCGAGGGAAATCCGTTCTTGATGGTTCCCTATCTGGAGGGTTGCTTCCTCCGTTTCTATCTTTACCCAGCCTTCTCCGTAGGCTGCCTGGGATCCGTCGAATCCACTGAGGGGATACGGTTCCTGTTTCTTGCGGTATGGGATATTCATCTTCTGCACAAGCTCGTTGTGGATGAAATTTCCGCTTGATCCTGTATCGATCAGGATTCTAGTGGGTACTCCGTTGAGTATTCCTTGTGTCTTGAACTGTTTCCATAGGTTTGGTCCGGTAAGAGTTTCCGTTTCCGATGTGCGCGATACCATATGAAGGGACCTAGACTGTGGCCCCTGGGTTGGTCCCATTGCCGTAGGGCCGTCTAGTTTTTTGGCATAGGGTAGCCGTAGACTTCACTGTGCATATAGTCTTCCCATTCGTTGACTTGGAGATATGCTTGCTTCCAGTTGGTCCATTTGTCGGAGTTCTGCTTCCTTCGCCAGTAGACTTTGTCCTTTCGAACCTGATATCTAAAGGTTGGTCGATTGAGCTTCTTGTCCGGAATCCACTGGAGTGTACGATGCTGGATCGTTGCCGTGCCGTACTGGCAGAGAATCCGTGCTAGTTCCCGGAGGGAGTCGTAGTCTGCTTGCTCGCGTGCTGAGGTTCCTTGGTGGTGGCGTTCGACGAGTGTCGTTTCTTTGGTCACCGGAAGTTCGTACTTCTTCCCGTCTTGTTCAATTCGGGTTTCCCAAAGGGTGTTCTGACGCCATCCCCAAATGACCGTAAGCGCGATGCCTTTCTGATGCGGAATCCAGATTGTTTGACTAAGATTGCCCCATTCGTCCCGTAGGTGGTTGCCAATGCCGTATCTTTCAGCGAGAACTTCTAACGAGACGAGGGTGTCTAGTTTGTCCGATGGTATAGGTGCATTATCTGACTGCGTTTCACTAGTACTCTCGTATAGTTCTCCTGTTTCGCTGTTGACAAGTTCGTCGTCTAGAGGGAAACTATCGATGATATCGTCGGTTTCGATGACTTCTTCGTTCCTGGTCATCATACCGAAGTTTCGAGGTTCGTGGGGGTACCATCCAGAGATATCCTTGCTGGTTTGGTGCGTCTGACAGCCGTCATCGTAACAGGCTGTCCAGTGTAGCGTATCGTGGTTGTCTTGGCGAGATGCAACCGACGCTTCACGCTGAGCGCTCGAAGTCTGCTTGTTGTCCTTCTTGCTGCGAGGGTTCTGCGGACACTTAGGAGAGAAGTGTTTGTCACTGCCGCAGGTGATGCAGAGTCGATCCTTATAGCGCTGTTTCTGCTCATCCGTCCAGTTCGGGTTAGGTCCCTTGGGCTTCTTGTTGTTGTGACCATTGTTGCCCTTCTTGGAATCCTGTCTGTTGGCCGCGTCGAGGGCCATAGCGTCTCCGCCTTCGAGGGTTGTTCTTTCACGGCGGGGCTTCGAGGTGTTGGATTGTCGAGAACCCATCTTCCATTCGTACATGCGACCGTCGATCTGAGACGCAAGGTCTACCATCTTCTGAAAGGTAGGTGGGTATTCGTGAGTGATCATGTTCTTCTTGACTTCGTCCTTCAGGCCTTTATAGAAGAGGTCGCGGAAAGTCTCGTCTGACCATTCGAGGTAGGCTGCAAGCTGCTGAAACTTGGTTGCGTAGACAGCTACAGATCCCATCTGTCTAACGGTCATAATATCGTTAGAGGCTTTGCGGACTTCGTCCCGATCGTTGAAAGTGGCCCTAAGGTTGTCTGCGAATCCCGTGTAGGTGTCGAAGATTTCCTTGGTCTTTGCCCGTCTCTTCTCGAGAGAGTGTTCGTTGGCTAGGTGGTCGCGAAGGTATGGTTCCATCCATGCTTCTGCCGTTCCTCTGAGGTAGGTTGATGCGAAGAGCACTTCTTCGGCGTCGTTGTCGAATTGTGCTTGGTTAAACTGGAGGTAGCGTTGCATCTGGAGTAGGAAGGATTGGAGCTTCTTCCTGTCCCCATCGAACTTCTCGGGTGCCGCTACTTTAACCTTAGTAGCGCTCCGCTTTGTCGTGTGCTCGATCAGTCGAGCGTTCTGAGCTTTCAACTCCTCGATGAGTTGTAAGAGCTCAGCTCTGGTAGGCTCTGTTTGCAGCGCGGGCGGAGCACGCCCTGGGGCACCCTCAGCGCGGCCCTCCGTTGGGTCGACGTCCATCTGAGATCCTGGTGCCATTGTATGCTTTCCCTAAACGCGTTAGGCGGGGTGATACTTAACCTAATAACTCGTTCTTCCTGAACGGTCCCTCTCCTTGCAAGGATGGTGGTCAAAGTGTAACGAGCGGGCCTCTACCTCTAAGGATCCAAACACCAAAGAGGGTGGAAACCTGTCGAGGGTTTTCCTTGAGTGGGTACAAGAAGAGGTACGTGAGGAACGAGTAGACGACTGAAGACTGAGCACTGCGTGCGAAGGCCTTGTTACTAACAATTGGTGCTGAATTGTTATTGAAGTTGACCACGAAGGTCAAAGCTATCTAGAGAGCGTGGTTTATATACGTAGGAGAGTTCTATACAATCTATGTGCTCAATAGGCGGGTTGCGCTCAATGGCGCGTAGTCTTCTGAGCGAGCTGTTGTGATTGAGCAGGATGGCTCAGTAGGTGGGGCCCGCTCAGGCAGCCTTGGCAATCTGAGCGGGTGGGTCTAGTTGAGCGCGAGGTCACGTGACCTCGGATCTTTATGACCCCGACTTCTGTTGTTCCGGCGGGGCTGATCCCTAACTTCCTCAACCTGTGGAGGCTGCGCCGTAACACTAGAGAGA
This sequence comes from Botryosphaeria dothidea, assembly GCA_011503125.2. NCBI lineage: Eukaryota > Fungi > Ascomycota > Dothideomycetes > Botryosphaeriales > Botryosphaeriaceae > Botryosphaeria > Botryosphaeria dothidea. Next base: position 3,854,303 of record WWBZ02000033.1, on the reverse strand, counting down.
ACTAAAGAAAGGCTAGCGGATATTTATAGGGCTTAGAGGAGGGTATCTACTATTTTTAAGGCTCTCTTAACGTATTCTACGCTATACTAGGTACTCTACGGTTTCTTAGGGGTATATTAGAGCTAAGTAGAGGTAGTTACTAAGAGAGGCTATTCGCCTCTTTCTATATCCTCTATATTAACTACTTCGCGGCTATAGTTATCTTAAGTACTATTTTAGAACTCGCGAAGTCTAGAAGAGTCTCTAGGGCCCTCTCTTAGCGCCGTAGCTTAGAGTTAATTTTTTAGTATAGTTATATTTAACTACGTAATATAGTTATATCTTTACGAAAGTATAGATATTAGTAGAGATAAGCTTATTAATATCTTCTATAAGTATCTTACGTAAGCCCTAATAAGGGAGAATTCGCTATAAGATAATAGTTTTCTTTCTTAGTTAACGTTTCTAGTTAAGGCTATAAATATTAGTACTAAGAAGGATACCTTCGTAATAGTTAGCGATATTCTTAGTTAGAAGATTATTTTCTTAGATAAGCCGGCTAATTTTATCGTTGCTTTCCTTAATAACTCTATTAGATCTAGCGATTATCTTCTTATAGATCTATTTAAGTCTCTTATACTTATCCTAAAGAGAGACGTAGGCTATATACTCTTTACTAGTAGCTATTTAAGTAACTTAAAGGACGTAGTAGAACTTAGTACGCTAGTTTACTATTACTATAGTATACTAGTTATAGAAGATATATTCGTTAGGCTAGTAAATAGAGTCGAGTCCGTAGTTACTTAGTATTCTAGGGTTAATAGTAAGATTAAGATTCGTAGCTAATAAATATATAAGTTCTTCGAATTTTAGATTTCTACGTAAGGTAGTACGACGTAAAGTAGGACTAGTAGCTTAACTTTACTAGTCTAAGATATTAGAAAAGCCCTAAAATAGAATAGTACTACTTATAAACTCGTTAAGGTTCTAGCTAGGTCTTCTAACTATATTACTAAATAATTCTTCTTTATTATCGCTTAGATAAATAGAAGTAGTACTAGCGATACTACTAGTACGGCTACGGGTATAGCTTATAGAAAATAGGCTTTATTACGCTATAATCTTCGCTAATTATTCTAGTTTTTAGAGTAGTTTAACTCGTATTTCGGGTAAAACTCTAAAGAGATTAGTACGGGATTAACGAGAATCTTCGTATCTTATTAAAGAAGATAGATTTTCTATAATTATACTATTATTTCTCTAATAGTATAGGTTTTAATATTTCTAGGTTACTTATTATAGAGTATCGGTATTATTAAGTTCTAGTTATAGGTTATTAGTATTATCGGGTTCTAGTTATAGGTTATTAAGTTTAGATTCTAGTTAATAGTACGGGTATCGGATTATTAAGTTTAGGTTTCTTATTAGTAGTATATAGATTATATAAGATAGTAAAGCCGAAATAATAGTATTACTTTTAACTAAAAATCTATATATAAGAAGAAAGAAAAGAGAGTTTAGAAAGAGAGGGCGAAGGGTAAATATACTTAGTCGCTTAGCGCTAGGCCCGTACTCTAGTATCTAACTAAGTTATTCTTAGTAAAGCTAGGGCCTCTAGTTACTATTAAGTATCTATTTAGTTATCTAGAGTAGTAGCGCTTAAGAAGCTTAATATATAAAGCTTTAAAGAAGAAGTACCTTTCTCCTAGACTTTATAGATAATACTAATATTCTTATCTTTAGTAGGTTAATAAAATAAAACTATAAAGTACTAGAGGAGGCTAATAATACTTATAAGTAGTAGGTAGCTATCTATAGCTCTATATTTTTCCTAGATAAGTACTATCTTATCTACTTTACTAGAAGGCTACGAAGATTTAATATAGAGACTAGGATTTAAATCTCTAGCTTTAGAGATAATCTTAAGCTATAGATTAAGATTCTTAGTATCTATATAGATAGTAAGCTTAGATAGAAACTCTATATTAGAGAGACTAATACTAAGGTAATAAAGTAATATATCTCTCTCTTTAGACTTATAGTATCTACCTAGAGAGCCTTCTTTATAAAGGTATATTATATCTATACTATAGTAGTAAGACTAGTTCTTATCTATAGCTATAGAGTATAGTATATCTTAGAAGAAATTCTAGAAGGAAGAAAGATAGTAGCTAAACCTCTAGAAAAGATTTAAAGCTAGTACCTACGTATTATCTTTAGAGTATATAAGTTAATACCTATCTAAATACTAGAATATAAGGCTAGAATTCTCTTCTTATTACTCTATATAGATAAGCTTATATTAGTATAGATAATTAGGAGTAAAAAGAAACTAGTAGCTATAGTAGTTAAGAATATATATAGGAATATTAAGATAATTACTAGGGCTATACTAAATACTAAGAAAGCTTCTAGCCTAGCTAGAAGAATACTACTAAGGAGGAGACTAAACTTTCTTCTTAATAGCTACCCCCCTATAAGTTAAAAGTTTCTAGAGCGAACTAGGCTTCGTTTAGTAATTAGAGAGCTATAGAAGAAGAAGTAAATAGAGAAAATAAGATAGAAAAGAAGAGATAAGCTAGTAGCCTAAGATATATTCTAGAACCTAAAAATTAGGTAGCTCTATAGTAAACTTAGTATTAAGAAAATAGCCGTACTAGCCGTAGTTTAGTTATCCGATAATACTAGATAAGTAGACTAGTTAAGGGCTACTAGGTCTTTCTAGATAGAACTAGTATAGTACGTAACCTATACGTATATCTTCTAGTATAGTTACGATAGGTAGAAGAAAAAATATCTTTCTATAAGCTATCTCTATACCGCTACTATCGTAATAGGTTATAAGCCCGGGTTTATATACCCGATAGAGAAGCTTTTTAAGTGTTTCCGCTAGATATAGAATCCCTTAAACGTCTGCGAAAAGACGTGTTACCTCTATAGTCGGGTCTATATATAACCTAGTACCGGTAGCTAAATACGGTTCTTATCGGTTAAGGAAATTAGTAGCGCGACTAGACTACGTATCGCGATTAGTTCGCGTACTTAAGGAAGCTATATCCTTAGGCCTAGGTTTACGCTAGAAGAATTAGTACTTAACGCCTATTATTGCCCCGCTAGAAGTAGACGTCTTACTACCGATAACCGCTCTACTACGTACCGTTTAACTACGTAGCTCTTTTTAAGTAACCCCCCTTCGCACTTTAAATAACTACTATTTAATACGACCTTTTATACGTAATATATTAGATACGATTAACCGTAGTTTACTCTTTCTACTATAATTATATTCTTATTTTCTTATTTTCTCTTAATATAGACTCTTCCGACCCTTTTACGAAGCGTCGGTCCGTTCTAATTCTTTTAAGATAAAATAAGAACGTCTAGTTCCCGTTAATAAAGATATAGCTAGAAGGTAAAGGTCTATACTATACTATTACTAACTTTACTAATCCTTCTATACTAGATAGTTAGTTCGGTATAGAATTTAGAAGTACTAAGGACGACTCGAGGGCCTAGTATTAGATAAGAATTTATATTAACGAAGACGATGCCGAGAGAGTACGAGATCTTAACTTAGCTAAGCTCGTATAGAAATCTCTAAAGGATAAGTACTTAGAGAAGCTCTAAGGTATCGGCAGGTAACACCTACTAAACTACGTTAATTACTAAATAGAGCCTAAAACTACTATTAAGACCGCCTAGACCTAGCTTTAAACGCTAGGAAAGAAGCTCGCTACCTTCGATAAGAATATAAAGAATATTACTTTAGAGAAGGCACGCTTCTAGCGTCTATTATAAGTACTTCCGGACTCGTACTAGTCGATCCGGATAAGCCTTAACGTCTAGAAGAATATCTCGGTTAAGAACGGTATTATACTACTATAGGAGAAGAAATTACGTTAAAATAGAACCTCTACTACGCTCGTAGTAAGGTAGTAGAACTAAGATAGAACCTCCGCCGGACCTCGCCGCCGTAGCCTAACGAGAGACGGATAAAGCGGGTACTATCTCTATAACCGAAACTACCGCGTTTACGACTATAAATATCTTTCGGAAGCGCGTAGTCTTATATAGAAGAAGCGCGTAGCGTAGAGAAGCTAGCTATCTTATCTTGCTATACAGCTAAAGACTCTATAAGATTAAATTAACTAACTAAAGGCCTTTTAAGCCGTCGAGAATAAGCCTATCTACGATAATAAAGCTACTAAAAGCTAAGAAATTAGTAGTAAAGAAGAGAACGTTAAGGAGATTACTATACTATTAAAATCTATTACTAGTAAGCTTTCTAAAGATATCTAGATTATAGATTCCGCTATATCTATATATATAACTAACTAACGCTAACTTTTTAGTAGACCTCTAACCCGTATTATAAGACGTACGATTAAAGTTAGTAGGGGAGTATTATACGCCGACTACGTCGGCTTAGTTATATTAGTAGATAGATACGGCAATTCGATTCCTTTATTCTCTATTCTTTACGTTCTAAAACTAGATATAAACCTTCTCTCTAGCCGATAGGTATATAAAAACGGACTAAAGGGTTTTTTTAATAATCGTTCCCTCTATCTTAGAGATCGGTACGGTAAGAATATTCTTATCGCTTAAGAGAATAGGGAAGTTTATCTTATAGATAAGGTTAAACTAATAAGTAAATACTTCGCGCTATCGGCTCTCGAGATAGCGTAATAATAGATTTAACTAGCTACGCTAGCCCTAGCCTATAATAAGATAAATCCGTAGACTAAGTTACTAATAGCCTACGAAATCTAAACTACTAGATAAGGATAAAACTCTACTCTAGAGGTAATAGTAACTAACTAAAAGATTAAGCTATTTAGACTATAGTATAGAAGATTTAGATACCTTAGTAAGTAAAAGCTAGTAGAGCTATATAAGGTAACGACTCTCGTAGAGCCGATTCCTACTATAGCGGAGGAAGACTACGTATATAAAGTATATACTCTTACTAAAATAAAAAATAAGAAAGGGTACTACGTAAGTAATAGGAAAGCCGTAAGCCTATTACTTATTTTAATCGACGTTTACGGCCCGCTACTAGAATCTTAGGCTAGCTACTACTACTTTTTTAAGATCGTCGATAATTACTTAAGAAAGATATAGACTATCGCGCTTAAGAGGCGAGAGAAAGTACTACGCGTCTTAAACGAATAGCGCGTAAAGATAGAACTTTAAGGAGGAGTAAAGCTCGCTACCGTTCGTAGCGATAACGCTACTAAGCTTAAGGCCGTCCTTAATTAATAGTACGTAACTCTTAGAATTACTTCCTAATATACTATTTCGTATTAGTTAAGTTAAAATAGTATAGTAGAGCGAGCTATCTAGACTATAGAAGTCTAAGTAAGAGTAATACTAAAAGAAGTAAAGCTTCTAATAGACTTTTAGGTAGAAGTAGCCGAGACCGATACTTACCTACGGAATCGGACTATAACTAGACCTCTTATTAACGGAAAACCTACGACCCCTAAGAAAGCGTTTATAGATTAAAAGCTAAGTATCGACTATATACGCGTCTAGGGGTGTAAGGTCTACTTATATATTAACCCTAAATCTCTACTAGTTAGTTTAAGATATAATAAGTTTATAGACCGAGTAAGAGTAAGAGTCTTTATAGAGTACGTAGACGAAACTAAAAAGTAGTACCGCCTATAGGCTTCGGACCTTAGAAGAATAATTCGTAGTTATATAGTACGGTTCTCGGAAAGCGAAAAGGAAGAGAATATTAACCTAAAACTAAAGGTTAAAGTAAGTAGTAATATAGTCTTCTAAAGGCGACCTATAGATCGCCTAAGAAAAATCCTATTCGCTCTAGAACTAGTTATAGAGAAGAGAAAAAGTACGCTAGAAGTAAAAGAGAAGGTAGACTTAGAGGCCGACTACGGATCTAATATTTAGAAACGAGAGGATAAGAAGACTTAATTCTATAACGCCCTAAGAATACGTTCGTAGTCGAGCGTAGCTTAGCGACTAAAGACGGATCTAGCTATAGTAGATAGTACTATATTAAATACGGATCCGCAACTAGGAGCGTAGAAGCGTCTACCTACTATCTAAGAGGAGATAAGTAGATCTAAAAAGAAGAAACGCGCTAAACGTCCGCGACTAGGGACGTTTATAGAAGTATATATTCTAAAGCGTAAAAGATTAGAGGAGGATATAACTACGGGGGAGCTAGTAGTAAAAGTACCTCGAAGCTTATTTACGCTTATTAGCTAAATACTAGTTAAGTACTACTAACGCTCTAAGGTATAAGTATTCTACGCGCTCTTAGTAGTACTTAGTAAGATAATAGGACCGGAAATTCTAACGCTAAAAACCTACGTAGAAGTAGTAGGAGATAAGTAATTTAGTAAGCTTTAGAGAAAAGTAATCTAGGATAAACTTACTACTCTCGCGTTAAACGGTATATAAAAAGAAGTCGTGCCTCTAAAAGGAGTAAATATTATAATAAGTAAGTAGGTTTTTAAGCTAAAACTTAATATTAACGGCTTACTTAAAAAGGCTAAAGCTCGCCTTATTATAAGAGGTTTTACTTAACGGTTTAGACTCGACTTTTAGGATATCTTTGCTCCTACCGTTCGTTATAAGACCCTTCGAACGTTTCTAGCTATCGTTACGCTCTTTAATATAGAGCTCTACTAGATTAATATTAATAATACCTTTACCGAGTTACGCCTTCGCGAAGATATCTATATAGCCCTACTAGATAGAGTAAGAGTCGTACCCGGACGCGTTTTTAAGCTTCTACGCAGCCTATACGGTCTTAAGTAAGCCGCACGGGACTAGAATAGTAACTATATAAAAGTACTAAAAGATATCGGATTTCGTTAAAGCCTAGTAGACCTATACCTACTAGTTTACGACGAAAGAAAAATACTACTACTTATATACGTAGATAATATTCTAGTTACCGCCTAAAGCGGTTAAATAGAAGATATTATCTAGTTTAAAAACGTAATTAGTAAGGCCTTTAAGATTAAGGATCTAAGAGAGATAAAGAAGATTCTTAGTATTTAAGTTACTCGTAATCGTAGGCACCGGACGCTACGCCTTAATTAGTCTTATTACTTACGAGAGATATTTTAGTTACTTAGTATAGAATAGGATAAGTTAAGGCTATCGATACTACCGATAAACGAATACGACGCGCTCCGACCCGCCGGGCTAGAGGATAAGAGAATCGACCTAAAGGAATATTAGTACACCGTTAGAAAACTAATACACCTTACGGTTCTTATACGTCCGGATCTTATATTTCTAATAGGATAACTAAGCTAATATCTAAGCGACCCCGTAGAATACTACGGCTAAGTACTTAAAGGCCTTCTACGGTACCTTAGGTTAACGGCCGATCTAGAAATCGTATATAAGAATAGTAGGAGCTCTAGTCTTATTAGTTACTCGGACTTAGACTACGCTATAGATAAGATAGATAGAAAGTTAATCTTCGGATTTATCTTTCTACTAGTAAACGGACTAATTAGCTAGAGAAGCTAAAAGTAAAAATTAGTAGCGACCTCTATAGCTAAAGCCGAATATATAGTAATATCTACCTACGCTAAGAAATCCTAATAGCTTATTAGACTATTATAAGATATAGGCGTAGGAGAGTATCTAGGGCGATTCCCTTACTAGGGGCAACTACGCGAGAACGAGAAGTTCCGTAGTTACTATATTAATATAAAGGGAGATAACTAGGCGGTACTAAGCCTAGCGAAGGATCTATAGATATACGATAGGTTAAAATATATCGATATTTACTATTATAATATCCGTAATCTTATATAAAGGAACCGGATTTATATCGAGTATATATATACTAAGGATATAGTGGCGGACGGGCTTACTAAGCCCTTACTAAGAAAAGGTTTTTAAAGATTTATTAGCTAACTAGGACTCGAGAAATTACGGTATAACGGCTAAGTAGGAGTATTAAGAAAATAGTCGTACTAGCCGTAGTTTAGTTATCCGGTAATACTAGATAAGTAGACTAGTTAAGGGCTACTAGGCCTTCCTAGATAGGACTAGTATAGTACGTAACCTATACGTATATCTTCTAGTATAGTTACGGTAGGTAGAAGAAAAAATATCTTTCTATAAGCTATCTCTATACCGCTACTATCGTAATACTTAGATAGATAAATTTAATTAAGCTAATTTAGCTTCCTAGAGGGTCTATATAGCTATAGCTATCTATAAGAGTATATAGAAGAAGAAACTATAGCTACTTTCTTAGGATAGCCCGGATAAAAACCTTTTCTATCTATAATAGTAGTATCCGTAGATACTCTATTTAGTATAGTTTTTCTATATACTAATAGCGGTATCTAAAGTAGAAAGAGTAGCTAAGAAGAAGGAACTATAGAGAGAGATAACTATAAATCTTAAGACTAAGCCGTAAGAAGTTCCGGCTTATCTATTTATAAGCGCTAGTAAAGCGCTCTTAAAATTTATTTTTAGAAGCGCCTAGCTAGCTCTTCTTTCTCTTATTACCGCTAGGAAGAACGCGGGTACGTATACTTTTATAGTAGGACGTATATACTACTTATAGCCTACTCTAACTATCTATAGATTTTCCCCCTTATTACCGCTAGAGAGAACGCGAGTACGTATACTTTTAACGTAGAACGTATATACTATAAGTAGATAAGCGGTTTAAGATTCGAACTTAGTATCTATACTACTCTAGAAAGGCTAAGCTACCGTAGAAGTATATTCTACTAATATACTACCCCGCCTATAGTAAACTTACTAAACTATAAAGTACTCTTCTTACTCTACTACGAATAGAATATATTAGTCTTAAAGACTTTCTCTTTAGGCGTAAGATACTAAGCTATTCTAGCCTAGCCTACCTATATAGTTAGTATAGGTAAATACTAAAGTATATTCTTCTATTCTATCTCTAATTCTAAGAAGATAGAGTATAAATACTCTAACTAGTAGAAACTATAGACTACTATACTCTTCTATTAATAAGAAAAAGAATCTAAGTAGTAATAAAGTAGTTTCTACGTCTAGGGCTACTAAATTAATTTAGTTTAGTAAGAAAGATAGACGAGAAGGCCTAGAAGATCTACTAAGAGAACTACTAGAAGGACTAGAATTATAGCTAGGAGGACTAGAACCTTAGCTAGGAAGACTAGTATCTTAGCTAAGAAGACTAGTACTAGAGTATAGAAGAAAGAGAGAGCTAAAAGGCTAATATCTAGCTAATATAGAGCTATTATAGTAGCTTCTACTAATAAGTAGAAAAAACGAAATAAATAGAGGTAACTAATCTAAGAAGAAAGAAGAGGTTTTCTATTTAGAAGACTAGGTTTTTTCTCTCGTATAAAATATCGTAGATAGCCTACTTTATATAGATCTAAAAGAAAGCTATATTAGAAAGAAAATAAATTTATCTATTTATATTAGCTTAGTTATTTATTCTAAGACGTTTTAGAAATAAATACTATAAGTATCTTAGTAACTAAGTAATTAATAGATAGATAAATTTATTTCTTCCCGATATAGCTCTCTTACGGGTCTATACGGGGCTAGCTATCTATTATTATTTTATATAAGAAGGAAAATCTTTTCGCTTAGTAAAACCCCTTCTCTCTCTCTAGGTATACTATTCTATACTAGTTCTATTTTTTCTTCTTACCGGTAGCGGCTACTATAGTAGCCCTATATTTATCTACTAGATCTATCTCTTTAGTTCTTATTCTCGTAGTTATTCGGGTTCTAGTAGTCTTAGTAGTCTTAGTAGTTCTCCTAGCTTCTCTTCTTAGTTACCCTTCTAGATTAGTTCTCTTACTAGGCTAAATTACTTAAATAGCTCTAGACGTAAGAACTAGTCTATCGCTACTTTAATCTTCTTCTTTATTAAGAGAAGAAAATAGTAGTCTATAGTTTCTACCTTTTAGAGTATCTATACTCTACTCTATTAGAAGTCGGGGTAGAAGAGAAGAATATACTTTAGAGTTTATCTATACTAGCCGTATAGGTAGATAGAGCTAAGATATTCTAGTACTTTACGCCTAGAGAGAAAGTTCTCTAGTCTAATATACTCTATATATAGTAGAATAGCGAGTATATTCTATAGCTTAGATAGTTCGCTATAGATTTATCTAATTTTCGGGTTCTACTATATACTTTAGGCTACTAGCTTACCTTACTTTTCTTAGCTAGTAAACTTTATCTATCTCTTCTTCTACTTATTTCTATATACTATACGTAGTCTTATTCGCTCTAGAAGGCTTTAGTAGGTAGGAGAGTAGTAGTAAAAAAGGGAGTTTATCTTTTTTCTAAGTAGGGATCTCTTAGCTAGGCTAGCGGTACCTCTAGTACTTAGAGTAGCCCTAGCTATCTATTTAATACTCTAGTAAGTTTCTTCTACTACTACTATAGCTAGGCTATCTCTAGCTCTAATAGTTTAGGCTAGTACTAGTTTATCTAGATATAATAAGAGTAGGAAAATCCCCGTCTTATACTCTAAGGTTTATATACTAGTTAACTTATACGCTCCTAAGATAGTACGTAGATACTAGTTTTAGATCTTCTATAGTAGCTAGATAGCTATTTTCCTCTATTCTAAAATTCTCTCCGGGGTATACTATACTCTATAGCTATAAGTAAGGGCTAGCCTTACTACGGCCGTATAGATATAGCGGGCTTTAGTAAATAAGGCTTCCTAGGTAGATACTACGAGTTAGAAGAGAGATATATACTATTTAATTATCTTAGCTTCTATTTTCCTAATATAGAGTCTCTATCTAAGCTTATTATCTACGTAGATTCTTAGAATCTTTATCGTAGGCTCTAGATATCTAGTAAATCTAGAGATGCGAATATCTACTACTATATTAAATCTCCTTAGCTTTCTTATAAAGTAGATAAGATAGTACTTATCTAGCGAGAACGCTAACCCGTAGGTAGCTATTTAGTACTCGTAAACTTAGTATACTCTCTCTAGTATTCTATAGTTTTATTCTATAGATCTACTAAAGACTAGAATATTAGTATCGTCGACGAATCTAAGGGGGAAGATATTACTCCTACGTAGCTATATAAGTAGATTAAAGATAAAGAATAGGTAGAGGATTAGAGATAAAAAGAATCTCTAGGGAATTCCGGTTAAGATCTAGATTAGCGAGTTAGTAAAGTCCCTAAAAGATAGCTAAGTAGTCCGGTCCTATAGAAAGAAGTACGTAAATCTTTCTATCTATTCGGGAAGCCTCGCTATTCTTATATTATAAAGGAGTCTCTTATAGAATATATAATCGTATACCCCTAAGATATCTAGGCTAAGAACTAAAGCTACTAGCCTAGAATCTTACGCCTAGATAGTATAGATCTATTCTATAAGTAGATCGAGAGCTACTACTACTAACCTATTTCTCCTAGCTTCTATCTATATATTAGGAAGTAGTTTATAGACTTTAGTCGCCTAGGAGATCCGATCTACTATAATCCTCTTAAGTAGCTTCTCTAGCGTATTAAGTAAAGTAATTAGTCTAAATAACTTAGCTTTAGTATAGTTATTCCTCTATAGTTTTCTTAGAACTACGGTAATAGAGCTTTTAAACTATTTAGAGTAGTATCTAAGTACGAGGTATTTCTAGAAGAGCCTAGTAAGTAGTCCGCTTAGTATCTAAGCGTACTACTTTAGGAACCTATTAATAATCTTATCTAGGCCTAGTATCTTATCCGAGGGAAGCTTCTTAATAGTATAGAGAATCTACTCTTTAGTAACGCCTTAGAAGATCTCTACTAGCTCTAGGTATATATATCTATCTAGGTTTAAGAGGTCGGTAGTCCTAGAAGGGGGGAAGAACTAGTTAATAAGAATTTCTACCTTAGCCGAATTATCGTAGTATAGTTATCTATCTACTCTTTAGAGGGGTAGGAACTAGAGTAGGGCTAGTAGTTCTTATACTTTTATTCTTATCTACTTTAAGAGCTTCTAGAGTATAGATAGATCTAAGATAATCTTAGCTACTATTCTACGCTATACTTTTATTCTATTTCTTCTAATCTATCTCTTCTTACTATTAGTAATAGTTTAGTAAACTATCTAGTCCTCCTCTCTCTCTATAGCTATCTACTTTTTTCTAGCTACTCTAGCCTAGTATACTATTAGACTTTCTTATCTTACTACCTTAGATATCCTAGTTATCTCGAATATTCTATTCTTTATATAATAATACTCTTTAATATCTAACCCCGTATCGGTACTCTCTCTCGGATCTTTAGTATCCTCGGTTATATAGTTATTACCTATATATATAAGTAAGCCTACTAATCTCTCCTTTAGAAGATAGGTAGAATCTACTCTCTTTTCTAACCTTATAACTCTTTACTCTTAAATCTAATATATACTAGATCCGAATACTTTTTTATCTATTATATAAAGGCCTAGGGCGAGGATCTCGCTACTAGAATAGTCTTCTAGATTATTCTTTAGATAGTCTCCTAGAGTAGTATAGTAAAGTAATCTAGGTCTACTTTAGTATTAAGAGGGGCTACTTTAAGGTATTTAAGCTTTAATTAGAGTATATTATTAGTTCTCTTCTAGTCTACTTTCTTCTACTAGGGTCTTAGGGAACGTAGTTCCGCGGGGGTAAGAGAAAAATCGAGTATAGTAAGAATAGATAGGTAGTTAGAGGATAATTTAAGCTCCTAACTAGCTCCGTAACTAAGAATTCTCTCTTCTAGCTACTATATAGTAAAGATAAAGTCTAGAGTACTCTCGCTACTACTCTCTCTCCTCGTAATAGTACCTCTTAGAAGAGCTAGATTAAGATTAGCTATAATAGCTATTTCGATAAGATTATCTATAAGGATATAGTATCTTAAAGCGGTTATACTCTCTTAGATAAGATAGTAAAGGTTAAAGTCTCCTAGGAGGATATACTCCCCTAGTTTTCTAAGAGCTTCTAGAAGAAGAGATAGAGTTTCTAGAGCCGTACTAGTATAGGAGGCTAGTAGAGGATTATAGTAGTTATAGATATAGATTATACGTATCTTAGTAGTAATAAATAGTATAATAAGATCTAGTAAGTAAGCTATTACTTACTAGAAGTTAGAGGTAATAGCCTTACTTATAAAGAAGTAGATTCTTACTACTTTCTTTTAAGAGAAAACTATATAGTAGGTAGAGTATCTTACTATTATCTTAACCCTCGGGTTTCTCTAAAGTTTCTAGATAGCTAGAATATAGTAGATTCTTAGGTTAACCTCCTTAAAGAACGGAAGTATTACTCTATTTTTACTCTTATAGACGTTATACTATACGATAGAGAGAGAGCCTATATCTAATATTAACTTCCTTCTATTTCTAAGTTAGGCTACGAGGGGATTATTAGTATAGGCTACGAGAAGGCGGAAGTTCTCGTAGACTCTTTCTCTAAGATATACTAGAAGCTATTAAGTCCGGTAAACCGTATCTAGTTAGAAGGCGGGGGGCGGCTTAGATCTCTTAGCCTACCTAGCTCTCTCTTAGTTAGCTTCTCTTCTCTAGGCCTCTTTTTTAGCCTAACCGTTAACTAGTTAGTTTAGAGCTATATCTTAGCCGTAGAGGTACCTTCTCTATATCTCTCTAGTACCGCTAGGCGGGCTTTAGTAGCCTTAGTCTAACGGGCTCTACGCGTTAAGTAGAAGTTACTCTAGGCCGTATACTCTTAGTTATAGTTTATATATTACGTCTTCTCTTTAGGGTACTCGTAGATATTATATATCTTAGCGTATTAGCCGTATCTATTCTCTCTTCTATAGTAGATAGAGATATAGCTATAATCTTAGTACTTAAAGTACTAGATTACTATAAAGGTTATACTATAGTACTCTACTATATAGAGAGTATAGTTACTAATAAGTTCTTTAGTAATAATTTAGTTAGCTATCTCGAAGTCTATAGTACTAAAAATAATAGCTAAGTACGTCTTTCTCTCTAAGAGCTTTCTTTTTAGCTAGGCTAGCTTACTAATACGTAGTTCTAGATATAGAGATAGGTTCTAATTCTAAAGAGTTTAGGCGGTCTAGGGGTTCTTAGTATTAATATCTTTAAGAGGGACGTTATAGACTAGTACTAAGTAGAGCTACTAGTTAGAACGGACTTTTCTATCTAGTTCTATAGTCTATTTCTAATTCTAAAGGAGGGCTACTTTAGTCTAAGTATTAGATATAAAGAGCTTAACGTCTCTACTAGAAAGCTTCTTAGCCGCTAATACTCTTTTATAAGCTAGGCTTTTTTCTATCTAGATCTTCTTAATAATAGCCTCGTTAGTAAGATTAGTAACCTTCTATCTATTAGTCTTATCCGGAAAGTATAGAGTAAACTTAGTAGTAGTTAGGGGGGTAGAAGACTTTAGAACTACTCGGGCTATAATATTAGCCTAGCTAGGTACTACGGGCGTAGAAGTAGTCTAAAGTTAGCTAACTATCTTCTAGATCTACTAGACCTTCTTAAGAATATTCTTAAGGCCTAGCTTCTTAGTAGTCGCCTTCTAGTAAATAGTAATATAATTCTAGAAGATTATCTTAGTAATATTAAGAAAATTTTTTATTTAGCTAGAGAGAACTAAAGAGAGGCTAGCGGATACTTATAGAACTTAAAGAAGAGTATCTACTATTTTTAAGGCTCTTTTAACGTATTCTACGCTATACTAAGTATTCTATAGTTTATTAGAGGTACGCTATAGTTAGATAGAGATAGTTACTAAAGGGGGCTATTCGCCCCTTCCTACGGCTTCTATATTAACTATAACGCGGCTATAGCTACTCTAAGTAGTATTTTAAGTCTCGCTAGGCTTAGAAGAGTTTCTAGAACTCTCTTCCGGCGCCGTAGCTTAGAATCGATTTTTTAGCGTAGTTATATTTTAAAGTATTAATATAGAAGATAGACGTATACTAAGCTATTTAATTAGAAAGGGCTATAAAAAAATATTTAGGACTTCTTAGTAAAAGATAGTTAGATATAGTTAAAAGACGCGCTTATTATCCTAGACTACTAACTACTACGCCTACGCCTTCTAAAGAATTACTACGAAAAACTATTTATAGAATATTTAGAACCTAAGGCTATATATAAGAAGCGGCGGAATAGTATACTAGTAGAGTATACTTCTACGGTAATCTAGCCTTTCTAGAATAGTATAGATTCTAAGTTTAAATCTTAGACCGCTTATCTACTCGTAGTATATACGTTTTACGTTAAAAGTATACGTATCCGCGTTCTTCTTAGCGATAATAAGAAGAAAAATCTATAGATAGTTAGAGTAGGCTATAAGTAGTATATACGTCCTACTATAAAAGTATACGTATCCGCGTTCTCTCTAGCGGTAATAAGGAGGAGAAGGGCTAGCTAGGCGCTTCTAAAAATAAATTTTAAGAGCGCTTTACTAGCGCTTATAAATAGATAAGCCGGGACTTCTTACGGCTTAGTCTTAAGATTTATAGTTACCTCTCTCTATAGTTTCTCCTTCTTAGCTACTCTTTCTACTTTAGACACCGCTACTAGTATATAGAAAAACTATACTAAATAGAGTATCTACGGATACTACTATTATAGATAGAAAAGGTTTTTATCCGGGCTATCCTAAGAAAGTAGCTACGGTTTCCTCTTCTATATATTCTTATAAATAGCTATAGCTATATAGACCCTTCGGGAAGCTAAATTAGCTTAAATTAAATTTATCTATCTATCTATCTATATATAGAAAGCTTATAGAAAACTACTAGTAGGCTAGATAAAGAGAAGATATTACTCGTTTCTATAAGAACTATTACTACTACCGCCGCTATAAGCTATACTTAAAGTAAAAGTAAAAACTACTAAGACCGCTCTCTATCTTCTAGTAAAAGTAGCTCTACGTAGCTCTAGACTTTACGAAAAAACTACCGCTATATATTAGAAGAAATTAGAAATACTAATACTATCTAGTTATTATAGACCGTTTAACTAAGAAAAAGATCTACGAGCTAATAATAACGCTAAGTACTAAAGAAACCGTAGAGGCTCTAAACCGCCGCCTCTTTTATATACGAGATTTTCTAATAAATATCGTCTTTAACCGAGATAGCGCTATAGACTTCTATATTTATAGAAGAATTATAGAACGATATAACGTAAAGATTAAAATATTAACTATATTTTATCTTTAGACTAATAGCTAGAGCGAAAGCTCTATTAAAGGTCTTAAAAAGTACCTCTAGATATATATTAACTACGCGTAAGATAACTAGGTCGACTTTCTACCTAAAGCTAAATTTATAGCTAATATATATATTAGCGTATTAACTAGTATATCGCTATTCTTTATAGATAACGGATTCTATCTACGTACTAGCTTAGAATCTATAAAAATCTACTAGGGTACTAGAAAAGTAGAAGTAATTAGAGTAGACTAGTTAGTTAAAAGATTAAATACTATAAGAAGCTTTCTCTAAGATTAACTAGTCTAGATATAAAAAGAATAAGCTCGCTATATAGATAAATTCCGCTAGCTATATCCTACCTTCCGTATAGGCGATAAAGTATTTATTAACGCCCGAGACTTTAACCTAGAACGGAATAGTAAGTCTCTCTTACTAAAGAATCTTAGTTCGTAGAAAATTACTAGATTAATTAATAGTAAAGTATACGAAGTTACTATACCTCTTTATATATAAGAGAAAAAAATCTTTTTATTAAGAAAATAGCCGTACTAGCCGTAGTTTAGTTATCTAATAATACTAGATAAGTAGACTAGTTAAGAGCTACTAGGCCTTTCTAGATAGAACTAGTATAGTACGTAACCTATACGTATATCTTCTAGTATAGTTACGGTAGGTAGAAGAATAAAAAAAATAAATATCTTTCTATAAGCTATCTCTATACCGCTACTATCGTAATAAGTTATAAGCCCGGGTTTATATATCCGATAGAGAAGCTTTTTAAGTATTTCCGCTAGATATAGGATCTCTTAAACGTCTACGAAAAGACGTGTTACCTCTATAGTCGGGTCTATATATAATCTAGTACCGGTAGCTAAATATAGTTCTTATTAGTTAAGAAAATTAGTAGCGCGACTAGACTATATATCGCGATTAGTTCGCGTACTCGAGAAAGCTATATTTTTAGGCCTAGGTTTACGCTAGAAGAATTAGTACTTAACGTCTATTATTATCCCGCTAGAAGTAGACGTCTTACTACTAATAACCGCTCTACTATATACCGTTCGACTACGTAGCCTCTTTTAAGTAACCCTCCTTCGCACTTTAAATAACTACTATTTAATACGATCTTTTATATATAATATATTAGATACGATTAACCGTAGTTTACTCTTTCTACTATAATTATATTCTTATTTTCTTACTTTCTCTTAATATAGACTCTTCCGATCCTTTTACGAAGCGTCGGCCCGTTCTAATTCTTTTAAGATAAAATAAGAACGCCTAGTTTCCGTTAATAAAGATATAGCTAGAAGGTAAAGGTCTATACTATACTATTACTAACTCTACTAATTCTTCTATACCGGATAGTTAGTTTAGTATAGAATTTAGAAGTACTAAGGACGACTCGAGGGCCTAGTATTAGATAAGAATTTATATTAACGAAGACGATACCGAGAGAGTACGAGACCTTAACTTAGCTAAGCTCGTATAGAAATCTCTAAAGAATAAGTACTTAGAGAAGCTCTAAGATATTAGTAGGTAATATCTACTAAACTACGTTAATTACTAAATAGAGCCTAAAACTACTATTAAGACCGCCTAGACCTAGCTTTAAACGCTAGGAAAGAAGCTCGCTATCTTCGATAAGAATATAAAAAATATTACTTTAGAGAAGGTACGCTTCTAGCGTCTATTATAAGCGCTTCTAGACTTATACTAGTCGATCCGGATAAGCCTTAACGTCTAGAAGAATATCTTAGTTAAGGACGGTATTATACTACTATAGAAGGAGGAATTACGTTAAAATAGAATCTCTACTACGCTCGTAGTAAGGTAGTAGAATTAAGATAAAATCTCCGCCGGACCTCGCCGCTATAGCCTAATAAGAGACGGATAAAGCGAGTACTACCTCTATAACTAAAACTACTACGTTCGCGACTATAAATATCTTTTAGAAGCGCGTAGTCTTATATAGAAGAAGCGCGTAGCGCGAAGAAGCTAGCTACCTTATCTTACTATATAGCTAAAGACTCTATAAGATTAAATTAACTAACTAAAGGCCTTCTAAGCCGTTAAGAATAAGTCTATCTACGATAATAAAGCTACTAAAAGCTAAGAAATTAGTAGTAAAGAAGAGAACGTTAAGAAGATTACTATACTATTAAAATCTATTACTAGTAAGCTTTCTAAAGATATCTAGATTATAGATTCCGCTATATCTATATATATAACTAACTAACGCTAACTTTTTAGTAGACCTCTAACCCGTATTATAAGACGCACGATTAAAGTTAGTAGGGGAGTATTATACGCCGACTACGTCGGCTTAGTTATATTAGTAGATAGATACGGTAATTCGATTTCTTTATCCTCTATTCTTTACGTTCTAAAACTAGATATAAACCTTCTCTCTAGCCGATAGGTATATAAGAACGAACTAAAGAGTTCTTTTAATAATCGTTCCCTCTACCTTAGAGATCGGTACGATAAGAATATTCTTATCGCCTAAGAGAATAGGAGAGTTTACTTTATAGATAAAGTTAAACCGATAAGTAAATACTTCGCGCTATCGGCTCTCGAGATAGCGTAATAATAGATTTAACTAGCTACGCTAGCCCTAGCCTATAGTAAGATAAATTCGTAGACTAAGTTACTAATAGCCTACGAAATCTAAACTACTAAATAAGAATAAGACCCTACTCTAAAGATAATAGTAACTAACTAAAAGATTAAGCTATTTAGACTATAATATAAGAGATTTAGATACCTTAGTAAGTAAAAGCTAATAGAGCTATATAAGATAACGACTTTTATAGAGCCGATTCCTACTATAGCGGAGGAAGACTACGTATATAAAGTATATACTCTTACTAAAATAAAAAATAAGAAAGAGTACTACGTAAGTAATAGAAAAGCCGTAAGCCTATTACTTATTTTAATCGACGTTTACGGCCCGCTACTAGAATCTTAGGCTAGCTACTACTACTTTCTTAAGATCGTCGATAATTACTTAAGAAAGATATAGACTATCGCGCTTAAAAGGCGAGAGAAAGTACTACGCGTTTTAAACGAATAGCGCGTAAAGATAGAACTTTAAGAAGAAGTAAAGCTCGCTATTATTCGTAGCGATAACGCTACTAAGCTTAAGGCTATTCTTAATTAGTAATACGTAACTCTTAGAATTACTCTCTAATATACTATTCCGTATTAGTTAAGTTAAAATAGTATAGTAGAGCGAGCTATTTAGACTATAGAAGTCTAAGTAAGAGTAATACTAAAAGAAGTAAAGCTTCTAATAGACTTTTAAGTAGAAGTAGCCGAGACCGATACTTACCTACGAAATCGGACTATAACTAAACCTCTTATCGACGGAAAATCTATAATCTCTAAGAAAGTATTTATAGGTTAAAAGCTAAGTATCGACTATATACGCGTCTAGGGGTATAAGGTCTACTTATATATTAATCCTAAATCTCTACTAGTTAGTTTAAGATATAATAAGTTTATAGACCGAGTAAGAGTAGGAGTCTTTATAGAGTACGTAGACGAAACTAAAAAGTAGTACCGTCTATAGGCTCCGGACCTTAGAAGGATAATTCGTAGTTATATAGTACGGTTCTCGGAAAGCGAAAAAAGAGAAAATATTAATTTAAAACTAAAGGTTAAAGTAAGTAGTAATATAGTCCCTTAAAGGCGACCTATAGATCGCCTAAAAAAAATTCTATTCGCTCTAGAACTAGTTATAGAGAAGAGAAAAAGTACGCTAGGAGTAGAAGAGGAGGTAGACTTAGAGACTAACTACGAATCTAATATTTAGAAACGAGAGAATAAGAAGACTTAATTCTATAACGCTCTAAGAATACGTTCGTAGTCGAGCGTAGCTTAGCGACTAAAGACGGATCTAGCTATAGTAGATAGTACTATATTAAATATAAATCCGTAATTAAGAGCGTAGGAGCGTCTATCTACTATCTAAGAGAAGATAAGTAGATCTAAAAAAAAGAAACGCGCTAAACGTCCGCGACTAGGAACGTTTATAGAAGTATATATTTTAAAGCGTAAAAGATTAGAAGAGAATATAACTACGGGGGAGCTGGTAGTAAAAGTACCTCGGAGCTTATTTACGCTTATTAGCTAAATACTAGTTAAGTACTACTAACGCCCTAAGATATAAGTATTCTACGCGCTCTTAGTAGTACTTAGTAAGATAATAGAACCGGAAATTCTAACGCCGAAAACCTACGTAGAAGTAGTAGGAGATAAGTAATTTAGTAAGCTTTAGAGAAAAGTAATCTAGGATAAACTTACTACTCTCGCGTTAAATAGTATATAGAAAGAAGTCGTACCTCTAAAAGAAGTAAATATTATAATAAGTAAGTAGGTTTTTAAGCTAAAACTTAATATTAACGGCTTACTTAAAAAGGCTAAAGCTCGCCTTATTATAAGAGATTTTACTTAACGGTTTAGACTTAACTTTTAAGATATCTTTACTCCTACCGTCCGTTATAAAATCCTCTAAACGTTTCTAGCTATTATTACGCTCTTTAATATAGAGCTCTACTAGATTAATATTAATAATATCTTTACTAAGTTACGCCTTCGCGAAGATATCTATATAGCTCTACTAGATAGAGTAAGAGTCGTACCCGGACGCGTCTTTAAGCTTCTACGTAGCCTATACGGTCTTAAGTAAGCCGTACGAGACTAGAATAGTAACTATATAAAAGTACTAAAAGATATCGGATTCCGTTAAAGCCTAGTAGATCTATACTTACTAGTTTACGACGAAAGGAAAATACTACTACTTATATACGTAGATAATATTCTAGTTACCGCCTAAAGCGGTTAAATAGAAGATATTATCTAGTTTAAAAACGTAATTAGTAAGGCCTTTAAGATTAAGAATCTAGAGAAGATAAAGAAGATCCTTAGTATCTAAGTTACTTATAATCGTAGACACCGGACGCTACGCCTTAATTAGTCTTATTACTTACGAGAGATACTTTAGTTACTTAGTATAGAATAGAATAAGTTAAGGCTATCGATACTACTAATAAATAGATACGATACGCTTCGACCCGCCGGGCTAGAGGATAAAAGAATCGACCTAAAGAAATATTAGTATATCGTTAGAAAACTACTATATCTTACGGTTCTTATACGTCCGGACCTTATATTTCTAATAGGATAACTAAGCTAATATCTAAGCGACCCCGTAGAATACTACGGCTAAGTACTTAAAGGCCTTCTACGGTATCTTAGATTAACGGCCGATCTAGAAATTATATATAAGGATAGTAGAAGCTCTAGTCTTATTAGCTACTCGGACTTAAACTACGCTATAGATAAGATAGATAGAAAGTTAATCTTTAGATTTATCTTTCTACTAGTAAACGGACTAATTAGCTAGAGAAGCTAAAAGTAAAAATTAGTAGCGACCTCTATAGCTAAAGCCGAATATATAGTAATATCTATCTACGCTAAGAAATTCTAATAGCTCGTTAGACTATTACGAGATATAGGCGTAGAAGAGTATCTAGAGCGATTCTCTTACTAGAGGTAACTACGCGAGAACGAGAAGTTCCGTAGTTACTATATTAATATAAAGGCGGGATAGTATATTAGTAGAGTATACTTCTACGGTAACCTAGCCTTTCTAGGGTAGTATAGATTCTAAGTTCGAATCTTAGACCGCTTATCTACTCGTGGTATATACGTTCTACGTTAAAAGTATACGTATCCGCGTTCTCTCTAGCGGTAATAAGAGGGAGAAGGGCTAGCTAGGCGCTTCTAAAAATAAATTTTAAGAGCGCTTTACTAGCGCTTATAAATAGGTAAGCCGGAACTTCTTACGGCTTAGTCTTAAGATTTATAGTTACCTCTCTCTATAGTTCCTCCCTCTTAGCTACTCTTTCTACTTTAGATACCGCTACCGGTATATAGAAAAAAACTATACTAAATAGAGTATCTACGGATACTACTATTATAGATAGGAAAGGTTTTTATCCGGGCTATCCTAAGAAAGTAGCCACGGTTTCTTCTTCTATATATACCCTTATAGATAGCTATAGCTATATAGACCCTTCGGGGAGCTAAATTAGCTTAATTAAATTTATCTATCTATCTATCTATATTAATATAAAGAGAGATAACTAGGCGGTACTAAGCCTAGCGAAGAATCTATAGATACACGATAGATTAAAGTATATCGATATTTACTATTATAATATCCGTAATCTTATATAAAGAAACCGGATTTATATCGAGTATATATATACTAAGAATATAGTGGCGGACGGGCTTACTAAGCCCTTACTAAGAGAAGGTTTTTAAAGATTTATTAGCTAACTAGGACTCGAGAAATTACGGTATAACGGCTAAGTAGAAGTATTAAGAAAATAGCCGTACTAGCCGTAGTTTAGTTATCCGGTAATACTAGATAAGTAGACTAGTTAAGAGCTACTAGGCCTTCCTAGATAGGACTAGTATAGTACGTAATCTATATATATATCTTCTAGTATAGTTACGGTAGGTAGAAGAATAAAAAAAATAAATATCTTTCTATAAGCTATCTCTATACCGCTACTATCGTAATACTTTTCTATATTCTACTTCTAGAAGCTATATCTTATTCTAGATAATCTATATCTAGATTAGGTCTAGAAGTCTAGTCTAGTATATATAATCTTTAATAAGAACGAGAATAAAACTTATAAGAAGTAGAAAATACTAGAGATAGTAGACTACCGAAACTTAAGGTATAGAGTATAATATAAGATTATCTTTATAGATAACTAGAACGAGTAGAACTCTAATCCCCTATAGTAATACTAGAATAACTATAAGAATACTTCTAATAAAATCCGTAAGTACTACGTATACTATAAGAACGCGCCTAAGCTACCCGAATTTTTTAAGAAGCTTAATAGATCTCGCTTAAAGAAGAGAGGAGTAGTATTAGGCTTCTTAAGCGCTACTACCCTAGATAACTAGATAGATACTTAATAATAACTAGAGGCCCTAGCTATACTAAGAATAACTTAGTTAAATACTAGAGTACGGGCCTAGCGCTAAGCGACTAGATATATTTACTCTTCGCCCTCTCTTTCTAAACTCTCTTTTCTTTCTTCTTATATATAGATTTTTAGTTAAAAGTAATACTATTATTTCGGCTTTTACTACCTTATAGCTCTAGAAACTCTATCTCTTCTACTAGAAGTTCTTAGAAAACTAGAAGAGTATATTCTTCTAGGAGACTTTAACCTCTACTATTCTATCTAGAGAGATATAACCTTCTTAATATACTATATTCTAGTAGATAATCTAATTAAGATAGCTATTATAGCTAATCTTAACCTCGCTCTTCTAAGAGATACTATTACTAAACGAGATAGTAGTAGCGAGAGTACTCTAGATCTTATCTTTATATTACGGTAGCTAGAGAAGAGAATTCTTAGCTATAGAGTTAGCTAGGAGCTTAAATTATCCTCTAACTACCTATCTATTCTTACTATACTTAATTTTTCTTCTATCTTTATAGAACTACGCTCTCTAAGGCCCTAGTAGAAGAAAGTAGACTAGAAGAGAACTAATAATATACTTTAATTAAAGCTCGAATATCTTAAAGTAGCCCCTCTTAATACTAAAGTAGACCTAGATTACTTTACTATACTACTCTAAAAGGCTATCTAAAGAATAATCTAGAAGACTATTCTAGTAGCGAGATCCTCGCTCTAGGCCTCTATATAATAGATAAAGAAGTATTTAAACTTAGTATACTAGGCTAGAGTAGCTAGAAAAAAGTAGACGGCTATAGAAAGAGAGGAGAACTAGATAGTATACTAAACTATTACTAATAGTAAGAAGAGGTAGATTAGAAGAGATAGAATAAAAGTATAGTATAGAATAGTAACTAAGATTACTTCGGACCTATCTATACTCTAGAAGCTCTTAAAGTAGATAAAAATAAGAGTACTAGAATCTTTAGCCCTATTTTAGTTTTTATCTCTCTAGGAAGTAGATAAATAACTATATTATAATAACTAGTCTAAGGTAGAAATTCTTACTAACTAGTTCTTTCTATCTTCTAGGGCTACCGACCTCTTAGATCTAAATAAATATATATATTTAGTACTAGTAGAGATTCCCTAAGACCTTACTAAAGAGTAGGTTCTCTATACTATTAAAAAGCTTCTTCTAGATAAGATACTAGGCCTAGATAAGATTATTAATAGGTTTCTAAAGTAATACGCTAAGATACTAAGAAGACCTCTTACTAAGCTCTTCTAGAGATACCTCGTACTTAGATACTACTCTAAATAGTTTAAAAGCTCTATTACCGTAGTCTTTAGAAAACTATAGAGAAACGACTATACTAAAGCTAAGTTATTTAGGCCGATTACTTTACTTAATACGCTAGAGAAGCTACTTAAGAGAATTATAGTAGATAGAATCTTCTAGGCTACTAAAGTATACGGCCTACTCTCTAATATATAGATAGAAGCTAGAAGAAATAGATTCGTAGTAGTAGCTCTTAATCTATTTATAAAATAGATCTATACTATCTAGGTATAAGACTTAGAGCTAGTAGCTTTAGTCCTTAGCCTAGATATCTCGAGAGTATATAACTACGTATCTTATAGAAGGCTTCTCTATAATATAAGAATAGTAAAACTCCTAGAATAGATAGAAAGATTTACTCGATTCTTTCTATAGGACCGTACTACGTAGCTATCCTTCGGAGACTTTACTAGTCTACTAATCTAGATCTTAACCGGAATTTCCTAGAGATCCTTACTATCGCCGATACTCTATCTATTCTTTACTTCTAATCTACTTATATAGCTACGTAGGAATAATATCTTCCCTCTTAGATTCGTTAATAATACTAATATTCTAACCTTTAGTAGATTTATAGAATAGAACTATAGAATACTAGAGGGAGTATATTAAATTTACGAGTACTAGATAGCTACCTACGGATTAGCTTTCTCGTCCGATAAGTATTACCTTATTTATTTTATAAGAAAACTAAGGAGATTTAATATAGTAGTAGGGATCTATATTCCTAGATTTACTAGATACCTAGAGCCTATAATTAAGATTCTAGAAGTCTACGTAGATAATAAGCTTAGATAGAAACTCTATATTAGAGAAATAGGAGCTAAGGTAATTAAATAGTATATATCTCTCTCTAGACTCGTAGCGTCTACCTAGAGAGCCTTATTTACTAAAGCCCGCTATATCTATACGGCCGTAGTAAGGCTAGTTCTTATCTACGGCTATAGAGTATAGTATACTCTAGAGAGAATCCTAGGGTAGAGAAAAATAGCTATCTAGCTATTAAAGAAGATCTAAAACTAGTACCTACGTACTATCTTAGGGGCGTATAAGTTAACTAGTATATAAACCTTAGAGTATAAGACGGGAATCCTCCTACTCTTACTATATCTAGACGAACTAGTACTAGCCTAGGCTATTAGAGCTAGAAATAGTCTAGTCGCGGTAGTAGTAGAGAAAACTTACTAGAGTATTAAATAGATAGCTCGGGCTACTCTAAGTACTAGAGGCGCCGCTAGCCCTACTAGAAGAACCCTACTTAGAAAAAAGGCAAACTTACTCCTTAACTACTACCCCTCTACCTACTAGAGTCTTCTAGAGCGAACGAAGCTACGTATAGTATATAGAAATAAGTAGAAGAAGAGATAGATAAAGTCTACTAGCTAGAAAAGATAAGATAAGCTAGTAGCCTAAAGTATATAGTAGAACCTAAAAATTAGATAAATCTATAGCGAACTATCTAAGCTATAAAGTATACTCGCTACCCTACTACGTATAGAGTATATTAGACTAGAGGACTTCCTCTTAAGGCGTAAGGTACTAGAGTATTCTAGTTCTATCTATCTATGCGGCTAGTATAGATAAACCCTAAAGTATATTCTTCTCTTCTACCCCTACTTCTAATAGGGTAGGATATAGATACTCTAAAAGGTAGAGACTACGGACTACTACTCCCTCCTCTTAATAAAGAAGAGAATTAAAGTAGTAATAGGCTAGTTCCTACGCCTAGGGCTACTTAGTTAGTTTAGTCTAGCTAGGGAACTAATCTAGGAGAATAACTAGGAAGAGGAACTAGAAGGACTACCGGAAATACTAGGACCCGGATAATTACGAGGATAAGGACTAAAGGGGTAGGGCTAGTAGGCGAATATAGGGCTGCTATAGTAGCCGCTACCGGTAAGAAGGAAAAATAGAACTAGTAGGGATAAATAAGCCTAGATAGAAAGGAGGGGTTTTTGCTAGGCGAAAAGGTTTTCCCCCTCGAGTAAAATAACTATAGATAGCTAGCCCCGCATGGACCCGTAAGGGAGCTATATCGGGAAGAAATGAATTTATCTATCTATCTAATATTACTTACGCAACCCATAAGCTCTATTAGTTTACTTACAACCCCTTAGAATCTCATCTAAATGCAGCCTACCGGATTCTCAGATATTTAAAGGGTAAACCAGATCTTTTAATTAAATTCCAAGCCTCTAAAGATAATCAGCTAAATCTCCAGGGATTCAGTGATGCTGCTTATACTAACAATAAGGAGAATCGGGCTAGTACTTAAGGATACGTATTTCTAGCTGCCGGAGGACCTATCTCGTTTAAATCAACTAAGCAAAGCAATGTGGCTATATTATCTACTAAAGCTAAATACGTGGTAATGACCCTCGCGGTAAAGGAAGCTCTCTGGATCAAAAATCTCCTTAATGAACTCGGATATCATGGATCTGACTTAGCACCAATCCAAATAAATGGCGATAATCAACCAGTAATCAGTCTCACTCGACCTGACCGTAAGGATAATTCTAGGATCAAACATATTGAGACTTAGTATTACTTTATTCGCCAGCAAGTCGAAAAGGAGAAGATCAAATTGAACTACGTCCCAACTGAGCATATGATTGCTGACGTGCTCACTAAACCATTATCCAAATTGAAGTTTCAACGTTTTGTCAATCAAATTGGACTTTGTAAGCAACCCAAATTGTAAAGTATTAATTCTATATTTTGCTATTCTACTTTTATATTACCACCTTCCTTATTTGGCAATTATTCCGGAGGTAATTGATCTAGAGGGTGTGATGGAAAATCAGCTCAATTACCTCCGTTATCTGTTATTGGATAGCATATTAGCTTAGTCGTTCATTCTGAGACGTCTGGGGAGCAACACCACGAGCGCCTCAGCAATCAAGCAATCAAGTCATTCATTCATCGATTCCGACCGATCAAGCGCGAATTTCATCAATATCATTGTCGTGCTTAATTCTGAGTCAGCTTTTTCGCCACACGTTAATGATGTTTTCTCTCACGTTAAAGTGAGCCAAGCTCAACCTTTGCGAAAGTCGAGAGTTGGCGCCAACTTTTGACTCACTCTTTGGTCATGTATCTCTTAGTGTTGGAGAGGCATCGGTGTTGGAATAATTGGAAAGCGAGGAAGACAGTGAGAAGAGGCCGCCAGTGATTGGAAAATTTTGACTTATTCGTACGTCCTCTTTTCATCGCATGAGATGGCTGCGTTGGCACCCTCTTATCCCCGGTTCATCGTCTCGCGCCTCTCTTGATCAGACCAAAGCAATTTCACATAAAGTTGGATAAGTGGCAAAAGCAAGGATTGGAATGAGATTGATCTTGTGAGATCTCCGCAATTGTAGCTTGACCCCAAGCCCAATACTCTCAAGACATGAGAATACCTCCACCGGCCTGGATAGTCTGCCCAGTGATCCATCTGCTTGATGGCTCCGCAAGCATTGCCACAGAGAGAGCAATGTCCTCAGGCTTCCCAAGCCTGTGCTCCATGGGTGTCATCATCTTTTGAATCTGCACGGCCTGCTCTGAGCCAACTCCGGCCGCGCGAGCCATCATGTCCGTCTCCGTGAGCGCTGGAGCAACCACATTGACCGTGTGGCTGGCGGCGCCCAACTCTGAGGCCCAGCCGCGGGTCAGGGCTTCCAGAGCGACCTTGGTTGCAGAATAGATGCTCGTTCCTGGATGGCCCATTCTTGCCAACACAGATCCAATGTTGATAATGCGGCCCGGGCTTCGGAGATAAGGGAGCACTGCTTGCGTCATGAAGATGACGCTGCGGACGTTCACGTCCATAACATCCGTGTAGCCCTCCACAGTGATCTCTCCAAGCGGCTTGCTGAACTCCATGCCAGCGTTGTTGACGAGAATGTCGATACAGTTACCGAATGCGGTGGTCGTCTCGGCTAAGATCTTATCCGGAGAGCTGAGGTCACGCATGTCGGCCTGGATTTTGATGGCCGAAGATCCATTATCAAGGTTTTTAATCCTTTCAACTATATCGTCTACTAGCTTTTCGCTGCTGAGGGATACAAAGGTAATGGCAACCTTCATCAAGTCAGAAAAATATGGTCTTTACGGATTCGTGATTGGTGGTGCCTACCTTTGCACCGCGCTTAGCGAGCTCTGTGGCAATCGCGGCACCAATGCCACGGGACCCTCCCGTTACAATTGCGACCTTTCCGGCTAAAGTTAGAGCCTGAACCTGCGAAGCGGATGTCATTTTGACGTGTTGATGGTGACTTTTCACTGAAAGACAAAATGTGAGAGAGTAGAAGCTGTCGAATATACATGAATAAACTACTGTTTATTGCTATTATTTATACTTCTTGAGCATCAAGATGCTATTCTTTGTCATCCAACTCATTGAAGGACCATTACAGATAGTTCGGACGTTCGGGTTCTTGCATGGGCCGAGCAGTGGTTTGATGTGGGCCGAATACGGGAATAGTGTTCAGTAATACGCAAATGCAACGCCGAATTCAATTTCAACTAGTCTACAAAGGAGCGACCCTTGCGCGCACGGCTTCATAACGGAGCAACAATCTCTCCGGCTATTCAGAATGCACAAAGGCATATGGGCAAAAAATGATGGGCGAATATCAGCAGTAAACTGAACGCACCTCGGCATAAAGGAGCGTAAAAAACGCCGGGGGCAACAACAATTACAACCCAGCTACTTTTACGGAGAGTTCTACGATGCTAAAGTAGCAATTAAGTACGCCTTACTGACACCAGGTAGCAAGCAATTTTATTCTTCTAAATCTTGCCTTTCGATTAAATATCAGCTTTTGTCAAAAAGTCTGATGTGTTTCTCTCAAATGCTTGAAAATACTGATTATTAATCTAGAAACTATTTACATCTCCCTCACACACCAAATCAACCTCATAATCTCCCTCATCTAATACCAGCCCCAAATATTAGCGATGTTGTGGCATTCCGACAGCTTGCAGCTCGCCGTCTCAGCACTCGCGCCAGGCGCATCGTAGCACTGGTAATTCTGTGAAGTGGCAACACAAATGGTGGTGATGGGGCGGTTGCTGTTGGCGGTGCTCTGGACGACGCTGCAGTCCTCGACGATGTCGATCTGGGTGCCCTTGTCGCGCGAGTACCAGATCCACCGGTTCGCGCTGCTCGGCTCGAAGCGGAACCCGGTGTCGGCCTCGTTGGCCGGCTGGTTGCGGTTCTGCGCGCAGAAGTCGACTTGCCCCAGAGCGGGGGCTGAGAGGCCGATGATGGTGAGGGCGAGGAGGTGGAGTTGGACCATCTGGGGGAGGGGTTAGTGGGGAGGTTGGTGGAGCATTTGGGGGTGGGGTTTGTGTACTTTGAAGAATGGAGGACTCTGAAGGTCTTCAAGGATGATGAGAGTTGGTGACGGAATCTGATGGCTGCTAAAGTCGAACTTGGAGATGATCCTCTGCTTTATTTATGCTGGTCCAAGGCCTCAAAGACAGAATGCCATATCAAGTCCTTCCGTGTGGGATACGAACACAAGACCGACCGCTGCGCGCATTCCCTGATCGATTGATACATCGAATCATTTCTATATCGCTTCATGTTCCGAATATGGGATGGTTAGGAGTTCAGGTGGCATGAATTTCTGGGCATTCTCCGCCAAGACTCCCGTTATATGGTGGTCGAGGGTACATGACTAAACTCGGTAATTTGGTATATGCAAAGATCAGCATAACCACGACTTTATCTGTGAGGCGTTTCAAGGTGGACAGTCTATCCGGGATAAGCAAGTAGAAACCTGGAGCCGCACGGAGCCGCAAAGTGGGTCTACTATTTGCGTTTGGGTGTGATTTCGGGAACATTTGGGATCGCCAACCTGAGCATCGACTGCATTGCGAACTGTCACCTCGTGTCTGACATTTATTGAGAGATATACTGATTCTTCAGACCGTCTTTGCCACCACCTTGGTGTTTCTTGGTCTTTTGACAGAAAGTACCAAGACCTTCCTCGGTCACAGTGTGACCGTCACACGACGAGAGACGGAAGCATACAATCAGGTATACTAGTTGAAATTGTAGCATCGTATCATTACTCGATGGATTTGGACAGTGTTGATAAGGACCGAAGGCCTATGCAGAGCGCGAAGATATAAATTTGAAGATATTGCAACGTTCCCGCAATCTTCGGTGGACTACTATTGTTGGATTGTTGATGAACAACGATGATCCATTGATGATTGGCATGAGGAGGAAGGGCATAGGTGGCCCACCCTCCTTATATACGTAAGTGAGTGACTAAGCTATCTGGTGTTGCAAAAGCAATATGCAAAACACGTGATTTCCAACAACTATCGTTGAATTACAATCCTTATATTCTTTCCAATTCTCTCGCTCCATGAACATGTTCTCAATGAACGTAGGGCTCAAGTGCTATTCAGACACATCAGTAGAACACCGAGTTGGCTAATTAGACCAAACAGAGCCTCCTTTCTGTCGGCCTGCTTGTCACGGCTTCAGTCTGCTCTCCCGTTGCGTCTCAACTCGAGCGCCGCGCCGTTGCCGACTGCGCCGGCAGAACGTACTCAAGTGCGCAGGTCACGAACTGTCTGGACTGGCTCTGCCAAAATGACGAGGGTAAAGGCCCCGGCGGTTATCCGCACAAGTTCAACGACTACGAAAAGCTGTACACAGGCGTCTCTTACTCGGGTCAACTGTACCACTACCCCATGAACCGCGCAAGTAGGGGATATACTGGCGGTAAGTAGTTCTCGGTTTCTCCTTTTAATTATTCAGCCCTGCGGGCCTTGTTTGGACGTCTGCTCATTCGACGCCCATTTGGGAAAAAACAGGTAGCCCCGGCCCAGACCGTTGTGTTGCTGCATACGATGCGGCAACTGAATCATGCGATCTGATTGGTGCTATGACTCATACTGGCGCATAAAAGCATAACGGCTTCGTCGCGTGCAATGTGCAGTAGTTTGCCTATCCAGATAGGCATGGCATCAGAATTACTAGTGCTCAGATATAATCAATGCATCCGTCGTTCATCCTCGTGTCTGTGACTGTCTTCACCTGAGCGTGCTTCGTGCGTCTTCTCCGTGAGTATCAGGCGCCATGGTGTCCCAGAAAGCCAGGGTACGACTCACTCAAAATCTTGTTCGTTGTCCCTGACGCGTAGTAAGGTACGCGAAGCGGGCAACTTTGCCTCACAGTATCCCGATCCGGAAGCAGGCAGCGGAATAGCAATGCCGGCCTCGTTGGGACACCGTGCACAACAGGTGGCCTCACCAAATCTTTCGCTGACTTACTCCTTATCTTCCTTCAAGTCAGCGTGTTAGGGAGGCCTGGATATATCATTGTCTGTCTGTGTTCTCACCAGCCGTACTCGCATCAGGCTTGGCATCCGGATCCGAGCAACCCTCCAAGGTCAAGACCATACCGGCAGAAAGGTTCTCGCGCCCGTTACATTAAGCTCAGTACCGAATGGTGATTCTTCACTGGACACTAGGATATCTACACGGCTTTAGCGGCATACCTAGGTGGTGAAGATGGATGAACGGTATGGAATGTGCTTCTGCCTTGAGGCCCGGGAAATCAGGAGAGATGAGACGACGGTGTGCTCGCTTCTCCTCGGTGCCTAACTGACTGTTTTGCTCGACGTGGGCCTTGCTGCGAGAACGATCCCTACTTCTTGGTCGGGAGATGAGAGTGTGAACGATGCAGCACAGACCTCCAAGGCCCACGGGTGTATGTGCCAACGATATGGTTCACAGGTCGGTAAAGAAGCAAAAAGGTACATGCATCTTACTCTGGCCATCAATGACCTAGAGGAGGTATTAGCCGTTAAGTACGCTGTGGAGCTCGGACTCTATGGGAGCCTATCAGAGAAACCACCCAGGCTAACGTAGAGAAGTTGGCAGGACATACACCAGTGAAACAGAGCGTTAAATCACCGGTGGGATGTTGAAGCGGAGAAAGGTAAGAGTTGTCCGTGTGTCAGAACGGAGTAACAGGGATAATGATATCTATCTTGGCTAGCTTGGGGGAGATGGCCGTCTCTTGAATTAATGTTATTCAGAAAGCTGTGAGTCAGCCAGCCGGCACCTGCCAAAATGCTCATCGGAGAAAAGTAAGGGGCTCGTTTGGGCTATTGAATTTATGCTGCACCGATTCTAGGAGCTGGGACACGAGTTTCGACCGAGGCTACTGCTTGATGCTCAAAGGGTACATGAAGATGGCGTTGTGTGAGGCACAGAAATCAGCCTTAATGCTGCGCTCCAGAGCATAGCCCCACGGCGCATCGATGATCCGTGGCGGTACCACTGAGGTACAGATGGCCACAAGGCAGCAGCTATGGAAATTGTGAACTGTCGAGCGGCGTAGAGCGGCACGGTTGTGGCTGGCTGTGCGCCTTGTGTGGCTGATGCAGCCTCCTCTACGCCCCGCTAAGCGGCGAATCAGCGTCACTCTCTATCCGCCAGCCTCGTGGAAATGCTTGATTCCCATGCTTTCTTCACAACGCATGTTTCTGGCGCCTGGCTGTGCCTCAATTCCCGAATGCATATTTATTTGATGTCTCTGCTAAGATTGTTCAGCGGCCAAAAACCACCAGAGACCAACCATTCAGCATTATCTTTCATTTGACATTTCCGGCAAGATACCAATCATGTACATGACAGCAGAGCAGTCCCAAACTCTCCACGGTATGCAGAAGAGACCCCACCCTCAAGCACACCCCCCGGCTCCGACTAACGCCCCACCAGAGGCCCGTCAGTGCGTTCCCCGCTACCTCTTCCGCGCCTACTCCAACGGCTCGCGCAACGGCCTGCAAGCGAACAACAGCTTGCACATCCATCCAGACGATGAGAAGTGGTGCTACCCAGCCTCCGGCGACGCAGCCGGCACACGTCAAACGCTCGAAGAGCACCTGACGTGGAACACCGGGCACGCCTCCGAGTTCACCTCATGGACCAGCTCGCTGCTGTGCGCGCTGCGCCACGCACTGCGCAAGCGGTACTGCTGGAACGAGCCCGAGCAAGACATCTACATTGCCGTGCTCGACACGTCCAACTTCGCCCTGCCCGTCTGGGCCGCCGCCGCGCTGTACGACGCCTACGGCATTCAGCCGCGGCGGGCACCCGGCAAGTCGTGGATGGATCTCGAGCGCCACTACTACTTCGGCGAGTACCTCGTGCGAGGAGGCGTGAGCGCGGCCGGGACACCTTTCCGCGTCGCCTCGCTCGAGCAGTTGCGCGAGGAGGGCCTTCATGAGCTGCTGCCCGAGCTCTTCGCGCCGGGTAACCGCGCGCGTATTGACCTCGCTTGCTCTATCAGAGATGATAGGGACGTGCTGTGCGCGACGAGGGGGGAAACGCCGACGCGCCCCGAGATGGAGCTGTGCAGGCGGTTGGGCGAGTGCTTCGCGGAAGGGACGCGGGGCAGTGCCTTCGTCTTTCCTGTCGCCGTGGCGTTCCTGGCGTTGCGCCGCTGGGCCGTTCTGTTCGCTCCGGGGCACTCCGCCAGGATGGCGCTGGAGGATGAGGTCCTCGACGAGCTGCGGGGTCTCGAGATTCCGGATAGCTTGGGCGGCGAGGAGGACTTCTGCAGTGTGATCGCGTCGCGCAGGCGATTCAAGCCTGAGGAGGCTATACTGTTCAGAGACCTGTGCCAAAGGCTGGTCGCTCGTAGCCGAGGCGAGAGAAATGGCGACGGGGATGCTGAGGAACGTGGCGGTGGTCATGGACGGGTGCAGTCGCCTGAAAATGATCTGACTCCAGGCATCTCACGGCTTAGTGGTGAGTTTTCTATCATGCACAGCAATAATAAAGCTTACCGATTCTTTAGTTGCCAGCTCCTCAAGCCAAGAGAGTTCCTAGATCCCTTTGTTGCCACAGCGGGAGGGATTTGAGGGTCAGGGCCGCGTAAGAGTCTTTTTCTATGATACCATCTTTTGCATAGAACGCACGCCTTTTTTTTTCTGCTGGAATTAAATATCGATCTTTGCTACATGTCAAGAATGCAGGTTATCATCAGTACCCAAAGCCCGAAAGAGTGGAGTGCTTTATTAATGAGATAGGCAACAAAGTCTGCAAAAGTACCGCGTTCAGCACCATGGTCCAAAAATTCCTTGCCAGAAGCAATACCACAAGTTCATGTCGAAAGTCTCAAGGAAGATAGGAACAAGGCTCTGCTGCTTTTCATCAGCTATTGGAAGTGAATCCAAGTGCGAGATATCATGACACATACGGTGCTGTCGAGCTCTTACGCAGGCATCTTCAAGTGTGGGAAGTTCCTCTCAACGGTGTCGAGCTTAATACCTCGGTCCCCGGAGAACAAGAATTTTGAAGTCGGTGAAGTTTCCTTGATGAGATTGACAAGCGCTTCGAACAGCGGGGTGCTCTCAGGAACGCCTCTCACGCCCCAGCCGATGATGATGCCGCTCCACGGCTTTCCGCCATGGCCCTCCCGAAGCTTGGCAGTGATTTCGTCAAAGAGATGTTCCTTGTCGGGGACGGCGTAGTAGACGTCGGATTCCAGGCCAGGGACGGCCTTCAAGTCGTCCAGGCCCTTGAGCACCTCGGCGCGGATTTTTGGCACGTCGAATTTGTCGCCGCGATGGGCTTGGGTCCAGTCGAAGTCGAGGCCTATGGTGAGGATGGAAATGGTGTCAGACATGGTGTAGCAAGTGATGTTTGACAGTAATCTGAGCCATGAATTGAGGTCGCAAGATCAAGTCTTATAGCGTCAACTTTTCAGCTGGCTCGGGCTTCAATGGGTGCGAGCTGCGAAGGATGCGTCGAATCTCGTAAGCGTCGGAATTCGTTATAACGTGAGAAATGGATGATTTGTGAAGTTGAGGGGCCAGAATGCTTGGCCGCATTGAGACAGCTTGCCCGAAGTAGTCGGCGACCATTCCCACGGTAAGATGGGGGCTGCAGCTTATTTTCTACCATGACGTCACCCGGAGAGTCGGCTTTCTCGGAGTCCGTGCGGGCGGCGACTCCTCCCCACCGCCGCGTCCTCTCCCCACATACAGCCGACTCAGCAATGCCAACCAGCACCCAGAACACTCGCGCAAGACAACGCGCCAGGCAAGCTTGTCGCCAGTGCAATGCCCGTCGCGTCCGCTGCAATGCCACCGAGGCTCGCCCCTGCGCCAACTGTCAGTTGTCGGGCGCCACTTGTGAGCTTGTGCCCTCTAAAAGAGGCCGGTAATATGCCCTCAAACCTTCAACACGTGTTCTGCTAGGACTTACAAACTCAGCTATCCACGGAAATCTGCCACCCGGCGCCCGGTGAATGGAAATAACCCCGCTACTCCCGCAAGCCTGTCCCAGTCGTGGCATGGTCCGTCCCCATCACCTCACACAGACCCTGGTGCCAGTCAACCCAATGTTGCCCCGCGGACCTCCTCACTGCCTCCCGGAACTGCAAGCAGCTTCTTTTTCGGCGAGTCAAATCTGCTGACCTGTGTTCCCCGCTCGGCTACAGCATCACACCCTCCTCACAGCAGCCTTTCCAATCCAGGCATGTTCAGCACACCCCGGAGTGAGAACCATATTGAAGAAAGCCCGAGTGTGAGAACAGAGAACTACCTTCGGGATGAAGGAGCGCTCGCTTTCCCTGATCTACCAACATGTCTGCCAGCTCTCCGCGCTTACTTCGCCTGGTTCCACTCTTGCTTCCCGGTGGTGGATCGAGCTGATATCGCTTCGCGGCTTTCGACAATGAACATCTCCCCTCTTTTGCTCCAGGCCATGCTGCTTGTCTCGTTCACATATTGTGATGAGAGTACCATCTCTTCCATGGGCTTCAGATGCCGCTTTCACGCTAAGTCGTCATTCTACAACCGGGCACGGCTTCTCTTCGACGCCGACTGGGAGAAGGACCAACTTACAGTCCTGCAGTCTTTGTTTCTCATGAGCTTCTGGCGGGGTGGCCCTTCGAATATGAGAGACGTGAGGTACTGGCTGGGCACCACAATTAACCTTGCACAGACCTTTGGCCTTCACAGATCAACTCGATTCACTACCAGAGACTCCAAAGTTGCCAGTCTACGGAAAAGGATATGGTGGTCTATCTACGTTCGGGAACGCCAGGCAGCAGCTTCGCTGGGTTTGCCGAGCCGCATTCGAGACGAGGATTGCGATATCGAGATGATCACTCCGGATGACCTAGAGTTCGATATCGATAACAATCGTGACACCGCCTTCGGAAACTTCCAAGCGGACCATATCGTGTATGTCACAAAAATGGTCGAGATAGCCCGAATACTCGGGAGGATTATCGACATACATTTCGTGCCCGGCCGTATGCCTTCGACCAGAGAAGATGTTCAACAACTCAAGGACTCTCTTGAACAATGGCGGGCAACTCTCCCAGAGCACATGCAAACTGCATTAGAACCGGAGCAATCGTCTGTGTGGACAAATCTTATCCACTTAGCCTACAAGTTTGCTTCCCTATTGTTCTTTGGCGCAATTCATGCGTACTGACTGGTTCCGATAGCCACCTACGTATCTTGATCCACAGAGGGGGCTTTCTCCGAAACGGCGACGGGTATGAGAAACAGGCTGCAATTAATGCGGCGTGCCGGATCGGCCGAATATCCGAGGACATGCTAGCTCAGAAGACCATCCGTTTCGGTCAAATGCATGTGTCAGTCGCCTGTAGCCCATTACTCCAGCGGCTACGAAGAACACATTACTGACCAATCCAGTATCACTGCCTTGTTTGCAGCTCTCTGTATCCACGTTATCGAAATTCGAACAACCGATGGAGTCTCGAAGAGACTCGCCGAGAACAGAGCACAAATGTGCCTGCTCGGTCTGAAGGAGATCCAGAACTATTGGAGTATCAATAATTTAGTCCTTGATCTCTTCTTTCAGTATCTTGATGAGTCCACCGCCAGGCGGTTACATGGGGGCCACGCCGAGGGCAGGCGTCATCCCACTACAGCACCCATCCAGGACCCCAACATTGAAAATGACCAGAGCGCCGCTGATGCTCCGCACATGAACCCGTCCTTCCAATTACCCTCGGATGCGCTTGATTCTGAACTGTATCTAAACTTCTTCAGTACGAGTTGGGAGGGAGTGGATAATTCTTCGCTGGACTTCGGCTATCTCTTCGATTCACAGCAGCCACTGGACAGCCCAGCCGCAATGAGATGAATATAACAAGCGGAGAAATGCCTGAAGAACATCAGAATTCATTAGTCCCCGAAGCTCGTCTGCATCAATGTAAGTTCTGGACTCTATTATTATATTTATTGTGATTCATCAGTAGCTCCGCGGGAGTTCCAGCACCCTTTCGCTGATGAAGTTCAGAATCATTTCCCGGCTAACGGGAGCAATTCGAGGCACCAAACACTCCCTGAACCAGCGCTCTACATCGTATTCAGCAGCATAGCCCATTCCCCCATGTGTCAGCACAGCCCTTTCGCAGGCCGTGAAGGCAGCCTCGGCGGCCATGTATTTCGCGCTGTTGCATGCAACACCGATGGCATGCTGTGTTATGGATTCATCCGTCTTGCTATCATCATACAGCCTTGCTGCGTGATAAGTAGCAAGCTTAGCACCCTCGAGCCGCATATACGCGTCGGCCAGCGGATGAGCAATAGCCTGGTTCATGCCAATGGGACGCTGGAAGACCACACGCTCCTTCGCATACTCGGCGGCCCTCTTCAACGCCGCGTACCCGAGACCCAAAGCCTCACCAGCAAGGAGGCACCTCTCCGCATTCATCCCGTGGAGGATAATCTTGAACCCTTTGTTCTCCTCCCCGATCAAAGTGTCCGCGGGAATCTCATAGTTGTCGAAGAAGACCTCATTCGCATCCACCGCGCGCCCGCCCATCTTCCCAATCTTCCGCATCTCCAACCCCGGCGCCGCCCTATCCAAATCGACGCAAAACAGCGACAGCCCCTCACTCGGCTTCCGCACCTCCTCCACCGGCGTCGTCCGCGCCAGCAACATCATCTTCCTCGCCACCTGCGCGCACGTAATCCAGATCTTCTGCCCGCTCACCCTGTACGTCCGCCCGTCCTCGCTCTTCCGCGCCACCGTCCGCAAGCGCAGCGTGTCCAGCCCCGCATCCGGCTCCGTGACCCCAAAGCACACGCGCCACGCGCCGCTCACGACCTTCGGAACCGTCCCCTCCAGCTGCTCGCTCGTCCCGAACTTGGCCAGCGGCTGCGTCGCGTACACGTTGGCGTGGATCGCCTGCGCGCCCGCCATGCCCGCGCCGCTCTCGGTGATGGTCTGCATCATCATCGTGGCCTCGGCGATGCCGAGGCCGGACCCGCCGAGCGCCTCTGGGAGCGCGATCCCGAGCC
The DNA here is from genome assembly GCA_011503125.2 of Botryosphaeria dothidea. Taxonomy (NCBI): domain Eukaryota; kingdom Fungi; phylum Ascomycota; class Dothideomycetes; order Botryosphaeriales; family Botryosphaeriaceae; genus Botryosphaeria; species Botryosphaeria dothidea. The sequence continues at coordinate 3,815,514 of WWBZ02000033.1, read as the reverse complement.
AGCCGCTCTCGGCGAGCGCGGCGTGGAAGTCGGTCGGGTCGGTTTGGGTCGCGTCGCGCTCCTGCCAGTAGGCGTTGGGGAAGCGCGCGCAGACGGTGGCGACGGCGTCGCGCACGGTGAGCTGCGTGTCGGTGAAGGGCGTCGTGTCCATGATGCCCAGGGGCGTGGTGGTGGAGAAGGCGCGGGGCAGGAGCGGCGGCGTTGGGTGCGTTCGGCGTGGGCGGCTGGCGAGTGCGGGGCGCGAGAGGATGCGGCGCGTGGGCGGCTGGAGGAGTCGCGGCGTCATTGTTTTTGCGGTATGGAGAAGCTGGGGGGATTGGAAATAGTGCGGAGGCGAGGACGCGGCGGGGAGCTTTTTTTTTTTTTTTTTTTTGGAGGAAGACGCGTTGAGGGCAGGGCGGGGCCCCGGGCTGGCGATGTCATCGTCTTGCCGTTTGGGGTTGGGGCGCAGGGATCATATTGCCGACTTGCGAGGACCATATAGCCGAGTCGCCGGCCGCGCGACTACTGCGCCGCGCTGTCGACGGCTGCAGGGCATTTTCACCGCGGATTGGCAGGGTTCTGTGTTGGCTGCTTCATTGTGGCTCGTGGATCCTCGTTGACTATGCCTGAAGGGAGATGTAGCAGCCATGTCTGGTTGCTGTAGCAAGTCCTCCGTGTTTTGGCCGCTTCGGCTTCTTCTTATTCCGGATGTTGCGCTGCACATCACAAGGGTAAGAAACTGTTGACAAAGAGCGTGCTTTCTATTTCTGAAGAATGATTCTCTATTGGCCAACTTCTCTGTCGGCGTCCTGCATAGTCGCCGAACAACATCTCCCCGACGTTGACCGTAATACAATGTGCTTATGCTGACACACCTGTCCCAATGAATGGTTGCTATACGCGAACTTGCCCACCAGTCTGGGCGTCAAAGAATGTCCACCAGCCACTCCATCCGTCCTTCCCTCACACGCCACTGGAAGTCGCGCTTGTCCTGTGAGCTTTCTATATTCACTTCCGGTCAGACAGTAAACAAGCATGGTTTTTTCAAATGGCGAACATCCGCAGTATCTCTGATCCTTTTCCGTTCCTTCCTTCCTTGTTTGTGGACCTCATCTCAGGCAAGTCGTCAGCAGGAAGGCTGCTGATTTCCAGAGGTGACGCTTGAGCACTTCGCGTCGCCGCCAGCATCCTGCTCTTTAAGATTGAGACGTCAAGGTATTGCTCTTCCTTCCCTCCCAGAGTACTCGTTGAATCCTCAACGATGCGGATGGAGCTATGTCCTGCTAGTTTTCCTTACATTATCGCCGACAAAATCCGCGTTTTACAATGAGCAATTCAAGTGACCATCTCCCTTTCCCTCTACTCATTTAGCGCACGACATCCTTACATATCCTCCTGTGCAACCTCTGGCCAACCGGGCCTGAGGTATGCTTTTGTGGTCACCTGCTTATTGATCACTCGTCCATCAGACACCCTCTCCAGGCAACCAGTGGCGACCTCCAGTTGCTCTTCGCTGACACCCAAATTATTGAGAACGGCCGCACTGAGTTTCATTTTCGTCTTCTCATCCCATATTGCTTCGAGTAACTTTTGGTTGTTGCTGGGCTCGGACAGATCAGAACCAATCCTCAAGGAGAGAGTGCCTGGCATGATAAGCTGAAGACGCATGTTCTGCAACTTCGGCATGTTTCTCGCAGCCGTCGTCGCCGCGAAGAAAACGTCGTTGACGAGACTCCGATTAGCAAGGCTCCGTTCGCGAGGGGTAATCAGCTGAATGAAGTAATCCTCCTCCGAGTCTGTGGGCTCGTACTCGTCCGGGTCCGGAACTGCAAACCATCGGCCTGGTTCGAATTATCAGTGCAACTCCAGATCTCTTATTCTGAAAGCCCAAATACCTGATACGTCTACTTCTCTGAAGTGGGCAATTATGGACTCCAGGTTTGGCCAACATGGTGCTTCGCCCAAAGGCCCCTCGTTCTTCAACGGCCAAAATAGCGAAGTAGAAATTCGCAGGTTGTACAGGGCCAACGAAGATAGCCTTGTTGAGAGTCTGCGCAAGCCGATGCAGAGGGGATCAAGTCCAGAATCGAGGATGGATGGTGTGGCGTGAGCTCCGATCGCAGAACGGTAAGAATCTACTTCAAGATGCTTGCAGCTCGGTGGCATGAGGTGCAAATTTTCGCCGAGCTCTATGTGTTGTGAACAAATGCAATTAAAACACCTCGTTCGGCGTTGAACTATATACGATTGAGATGTGCACTCTGAACTTCCTTCGCGGCTGCGAAACTGTGCTCTAGTATGGAAACATTTGACGTACCTTTCCTGTAATCACGACGAATAGCCGGATTCACTGTTGAGCGGTCAGACACCCAAAGCTTGCAGGCGTCGAGACTTTCCATAACAGATAGAATCTGCATGAGAAATCTCGGCCAGATGTGGCCCTCCTGGTAAGAGAATGAAGAGACTGAACGCATCCGGGGAAGGCTCTCGCCGTTGTAGTGCAGAAATGCCGCATCTTCTGTACCGGTATCGGTATCGGTATCGATACAATGATCTTCTTTTGAACGGGTAAAGCACGTCTTGACGTACAGATGTACGCCCGACAGCCGCTCGCAAGGCGCATCTCTGTCCCCCCAGCATCCCAGCACCCGCGCCATCTCTTCCACACTGCGCGAGAAGCTCTCGTCATTCTCGCGCCTACCATCCGCGCTTTGGCCGTTCGGCGAATCACAATCCCATTCGTGGGCAAGGTGGTACTCCAGGTGCCGGACAAGAGACAAACGAGAGTGTTCCCTGGCAACGAGGGCTTTGAACCCGCCTAGCCGCTGTGGGGTAACGACGATGCTGCGGAAAGTTTCGCGCTCGATGGCAGCGTTCCAGGTCCTGTTGATTCCGGCGTAGGGGGCAAGCAATGGAGGAGCAGGCAGGGGCGGAAGACCTCCCTGTCGGGCTTTCGCACCACTGCAGCCCTGTTTTCGGCGAGGACTCGCCGCCCGTTCCTGGTCATTTTTGATGAGCTGCTTGAGCTCGCAGATGACGAGGAAGACTATGTCAGCCGGCAAATCTGGCATCTCGAAGCGTGTAGTGAATGTATTTTCTTTCCGAACGATGTTGGCGAGGGTACGTGGCTGAGCGGCGGTGGTTAAGAACCCGCTTCTGCCTGGCGCAATCTATGTGGGGCCAATCGCCAGGCAACCATCTGAGACGGGGTTCAAAACTCATGCTGACCCACTGCCGGCGGAATCTGTTTGCAAAACCGCCAATATTGATTAAGCAGATGCCCTGCTCACACGATGTGTGACTGCAGAAATTACCTTTCAACCTAGTCAGTCTAGCATTTGCATAGTAATGCACCCTCTTGAATATGGGACTGTGAATTAGTGCTGACTTTTGCAGTGCCCGTTTGCGAAACTCCCGACCGTGTTGCTGCCTCACCATAGCATTACATAGTTGGGCATATAGGAGACCATCATTCTGTTGGATGATTGCATCTTGGCCGTTATCTGGTTTTCGAGTGCGAATGTCAGAGGCGTAGAATACAGTGCCGGGCGGTCAAGAGAAGCTTTCTGTGCCTCTCCGAGAGGGGAAGCCAAGAACGAAAGCTCAAGCCTTCCACAAGCTTGGATCTCCCTAAGACGTGTCAGTACTAGCCAGTGCTAGCCCTCGAGTTACCTATCAATTCTAAATTAAGGTTAAAACCCCCATAACCCCCGCATGACGCGTCCAGCATAGCCCCATTTCAACATAGCCACTGGACTTGCATTCCAAAAGCTGGGTTGCCTGTAGGCCGACTCATGAAAAATTCCGAAAAGCCAGCCTCTGCAAGATTGTGCACCGGCCACGTGCATCTAAGCGCTTTCCAACGTGGGTCCGGTCGAAAGAGTGACCAAGTTTTCTTCTTACATGCCTTCCTTTGGTGGAGGCTTAGACATAGCTAGAGCTTGATGTGTTTCAGCTTCTCCCGGCTTCGTTATCACGGATGCGAGAGCCGAGAACTCAGCCACTTGGCATTCAGATGTTATCAAGAGAGATGGAAGCCAGTATCGCTATTTGCTTTGCTCCTGGGGGAGTGCATTATCTCCGGTGGGCTAACCGTTGGTAAGAGAGGCGGTCATAATGCTTTGGGCCCTCTTGTGGGTGCAAGAGATTGGGGGAAAATTACGAGGCAAGTAGGCAGCAATATCTCATACTTGCTACAAGGTTTTTACCCTAGTGGCGCGGATAGCGGTAGTTATTGCAGCGTCACCTGAGCAGTGATATACTGTGTCTTTCGTTTTGTTCTCTTTGATAGCATAGCTAAGTTCCTGACGAGTGAAAACGTATGCGCTTAATCTTTAAGGCCAACTGTCGAACGCCGATGTTGTTCTGGTTCTGCTTACAGGATAAAGGATCTGCCATTGACCAGGGGATGAAAGAAGGTGCCTCTTATCTTCAATAAAACTCCATTACGTGGCACGCATTGCTCCGATGGGATTTGTCGAATGACAATATCTAAGAGTTTGCGGGGGATTCTGGGACGCGCGGCCAGTCAAGCTTCACAGCCTCACAGCGCGAGTAAGACTACCAGTTTTTAGTCTAGGGTCCGTAGTCATGCATATTAGAACATTCATCACTTCTATGACAATTCATCACACTGCATCTCTGTACCTTCCTCCGTCAGTGAAGTTAGGTTCGATATTCAAAAATGTACTCTCGGCTGATAGGCGAAGAGTCTCAACCGCGCGACACTCGGCGCAGATGGACAAATGCATTACGGATGCCTGGCCGAGTAAGGATCGAATCCTAATCTTTCGGAGTCCACCAAGCTGATTGTCGATAGGGACTATTGTGGCGGGGCAGCAAACTTGGCAGACCAACGCGGACATTGCAAGTTTGCTTTGCTTGTATGCTTCTGCTGAGTGGCGCCTTCCTATACGCGTGCGCATAGCCCAAGGCTATGGATAGGCAGAAGCTGACATGTATCATAGGCTCTTCAATGCCTTCTTGGTTTGGATGGCGATTGATCCGTTTGACACCTTCTTTGCCTCGTTACCCAGGGACAAGGGCACCCCAGTGCCAGCGGACCACATATACTCGGCACATTACTTTAAAAACGTACTGCCTGTACCCTGCCATTCCCACAATGACTACTGGCGAACCACGCCCCTCTTCGCCGCATTAGGAAGCGGATGCGTGAGCGTCGAGGCGGACGTATGGTTGAGGCAAGGCGAGCTCTACGTCGGCCACACCGGCCTCGACCTGACGGAGGACCAAACGCTCTCCAACCTCTACCTCCGCCCTCTCCAGCAGATCCTCCAAGACATGAACACCGGCAACGCAGACGCCGCCACCGCCCCCTCCGGAGTCTTCTACACGTCCCCCTCCCAGACCCTCACCCTCGTCATCGACCTCAAGACCCCCGGCGACGAGATCCTCGCAGCCGTCCACGCGCACCTCCAGCCGCTCCGCTCCGGCGGCTGGCTCAGCCACTGGAACGGCTCGGCGCGCGTCGACCGGTCCCTGACCGTCGTCGCCTCCGGCAACGCGCCCTTCGCCGCCCTCACCGCCAACGCGACGCACCGCGACGTCTTCTTCGACGCGCCGCTGGCCGCGCTGGCAGACCCGTCGGACTCCCCGACCACGTACAACCCGTCCAACTCGCATCTCGCGAGCGCCCGGTTCGGCGAGGCGGTGGGCCCGCTGCGCCGCGGCAGGCTGAGCGCGTGGCAGGTGCGTGCGCTGCAGGGGCAGATACTGGCGGCGAAGCAGAGGGGCTTGGTGCCGCGGTACTGGGGGACGCCGCGGTGGCCGCGGAGCTTGAGGGACGAGATATGGGCGCTGCTGGTGAGGGAGGAGACGGGGCTGTTGAGCGTGGATGACTTGAGGGCGGTGAGGAAGGGGCACTGGGGCCTTTGGCCGCAGGACGGCAATGCGAGGGGCTGATTGGCTGCGATACGCGGTTGATGTTGCTTCGTCTTCCTCGAAGTGGTGTGGAAACGGCTACGTACGAATGCCAGGGCATCCGACGGGTCAAGGTAGAGCGACCTGGTCTATTCCTAAAGTATCATAGAACCGTAAACATGTAGGGAGTTCAATTGGCATATGTTGAGTCTAATTAGGAGTCTGCAATGGACTGTCGAATTAGCAATCAAAATACGAGTTATTGAGTTTATCTTTGGTATTCTTTTTGAATATCTTTTCATAACACAATAGCCTAGTGTTACAACCAAGATCCCTAAGATAACAACGCCCAGCAACACCTTAAGCCCAAGCCATCCTCCCGTGTCCCTAACTTTACCGCTACGCGGTGCCAGCGTGCCTTATGATAACCCCTAGCGAGGCGCTAGCCGACCGAGGGCCGGCCAAGAGGCCGAGTACAGAAGGCCACGGCGCCCACTACGAGGCCCGTAGGTCTCGCCTACGAGCATATAGCTATCTCTCTACAAGTGCTCTTAGATGGCTAAGGAGTCGTATATCAATTCACCTCCACGACGATCCTGCTCGACTCCTACGTGGCTCCCCCTCCGACCCCAGCCTCACAGCCAGTTCCGGCCGGCCGCCACTGCCAGCATCTAAAGCCCCCATCCCTCACACCACACGTCCACCCAATCCGCTCCCACCGGCTGCAACTTCCTCAACGTCTCGCTCCTCGTCACAGTCTCCTTCGTGTCCAACCTCAGGCCGGCAAGCTCTCCCTTCTCCATGGCCTTCACCTCCTCTCCCATTCCCTCGAAGAAATCCAACAGCTTGATGCCGGGACACTTGGTCGGGTCCGCATCGGGCTTGGCCGCCTCGTCCTCCAGCATCCGGAGCCACTCGGCATACTTGACGACGGGAAACTCGCTGCTGCCACTTCCACCGGCAGCAGTGGCACCCAGCCTGCGCCTCAACGCGGGCAAGACGACATCGGGATACGAGCTCATGCGCGGGTTGACGAGGTGATCGAACTGCACGAAGCCGGCGCCGGCCTCCTCCCCCTTCTCTCCCCCCCCTTGCTCCAGCTCCCTCAAGTTGTCGAACAGCAGGTCCACGACCACATCCGCCAAGATATCAACCGGCACCCAGTCCGCGCCATCCATGCTCCCAATCCTCCCCGGCAGCGCCCCCAGATGCTTCGACGTCCGCACCAGCGTCGGGAACCACTCGCGCTCGTTCCACCTCCCCTTCACCTCCCCGCCCCTCCTCACCACCGGCCCCGCAATCTGCCCCGTCCGGCACACCGCCACCGGCACGCCGCTCACCTGCGCCGCCGTCTCCAGCAGCCGCTCGCCCACGTACTTGCTCTCGCCGTACCCGCCGCTGCTCGGCACCGCGACGTCGTGGATCGCGCGCTCGGGCACGACGCCGTCGGCGCTCTTCCAGTTGCGCGTCGTGTCGATGGTGCTCGTGAACAGCACCGGCACGCGCGCGCCCTGCTCCGCCGCGGCGGCGTACGCCAGGTCCACCATGTTGCGCACCCCGCGCACGTGCGGCGCGAAGCTGCCGAGCGCCATGTTGAAGTCGACGGCCCACGCGTTGTGGACGACGTACCGAGCGTTGGCGACGAGCTCCGCCCACGCGGCCGCCGACAGGCCGTGGCGCGGCGCGCCGGGGTCGGTCTGGAGGTAAGTGACGCGGTCGTCCAGGCCGGCTGTCGGCAGGCCGCGCGCGTCGTGCAGCCGGCGCTGCTTCGCGGCGGTGGCGGCTGGGTCGCCGCGGTTGAGGCAGTAGACGTGGGCGATGCGCGGCGAGGAGAGCAGGGCGGCGAGGACGTACGACCCGAGCGAGCCGGTGCTGCCGGTGAGGACGACGGCGATGCCGGCGGCGGGAGCGCGGCGGGAGGCGGCGCGGCGAGGCTGCTGGCGGTGGTGCGGCAGGTCGTGGGCGTAGCGCAGGTACAGCTCCTTCATGGCCTTTGCGCGCTCCTCGGCGTTGCGCAGGCCCGCGCTGCCGTCGCCGTCGCCGTCGCCGCCGGAGGATGCGGCGGCGACGGCGCGGAGGGCGGATGCTAGCTTGCGGACGGACGGGTTGGCGTAGACGAGGCTGAGGGAGACCAGGTTGGGGGAGATGGCGGCTTGTTCGGCGGCGAGCTGCGATTTGAGCTGGCGCACGACGTTGAGGACTTGCAGGGAGTCGATGCCGGCGCTGAAGAAGTCCTCGTCGGGGCTGAGGTGCTTGTTGGTCAGCTTGGCGAAGAGGTCCTGCAGCGCTTTCACCGTCGACTCGGCGTCGTCTGTGTCGACGTGGAGAGGCAGGGCGGACGACAGCGCGATGCTGGACCGCCCGGCGTACAGGTCGTCGATTTCGCGCGCGTAGGCGGCGAGCGTGGCTTTGCGGATCACCGTGCCCTTGCCCGTGCGCGTCATGGGTTTGTCGGGGGAAGTGAAGAGCACGCGGTCGCGCGAGAGGCGGGCGTGGGACGGCGCGGCGTTGTTGGCCTTCTCGATGTACGCCGTGATGGCCGCAAGGTTTTCGCCGGGCGTGTTCGCCTGGTGCGCCTTCTCCGACAGCTCGATCAGGGCCGCCGTCTCGAAGCGGCCGTGCCCGAGGACGACGACGCCGGCGATGCTGGGGCACTGCGAGAGTTGGCCTTCCATGGGGATGGGCACCACTTTCTCGCCGTTGGACAGCACGATCACATCATCGGAGCGCGCGCGGTGCTGCCACATGTGGGGGTTTTCGGGGTGCCGAGCGTACAGGTCTTTGGTGTGGTACTCGGCCTCGTCCGGGAAAGTGCTGAAGGTGGAGTGGAAGGCGTCCGTGGCGGCGTCCCGGACGATGACCATCTCCGCGAAGCCGTCCTCGGTGCGCGCCCGCATTTCGATTCCCTTCATCTGCGGCGGCACGTACAGCCAGTTCCACTCTTTCAACGGCAGGAAGTTGAACGGCGGAATCCCGTTCTCCGTGGTGCCGAGGAGATTGACCACCTGCGTGTGTTTGCTGACGACATCGCCGAGATGCTGAGAGAGAGGCCCTGTAGCAAGTTAGTCGACGTGCGAAAGAAACTACATGTGCGGATCGCCTCACCTCCGGCAAACATGACGTAACGCAGCTTCTCCAACTTCGGCAGTATCTTCTGCTCCCGGGCCACGTCCTCGATGATAGACGGCGGCAAAAACATCCAGTCAAACTGCAACTGATCCAGCGCTTTCTCCACCAGACTGGCATTCAGCGGTGCACCAAGAGGAGCATACACCACGTGCACGTCAAAGTACACCGCGACGAACAGATTCCACATCATCCCGGCAGCCTGTCGTTCCTGTCAGCACACGTCCTTGCCACCCAACCACCCACTCGCAACAGCACTCACATGGAAACACGGCATCGGATTGAACACCACGGACCCCTCACTCGCTCTCAACGCATCCCTCACCCCTTCCCCCGCATCCTCGATCAAATGGTGCGCATCCAACGACGCCATCGACGCATTCTTCACCACAATCGGCTTGGGCGGGCCCGTCGACCCAGACGAGTGCAACACCACGATCGGATCGTCCTTGGCCTCCTCCCACGTCTTGTCGTACGGATACCTCGCGACGGCCTGGTCCCCGTCGCGCTCCGCCAGCAGCTCGGCCAGATTCGGCGCGGTGAGGCAGCGCATGTTCCGCGCCTCCAGGATGCCCTGCACGAGGTTGCTGCGCGGCCCGCGCAGCAGCACGCCGCACGCCGTCCGGTCGAACAGGTACAGCTGCGCGTCGACGCTGTTGCGCGGCGAGTTGAGCAGCAGCTTGTACCCGGTCTTGGCGCACGCCAGCACGAGGATGTAGTAGAGCGGCCCGTTGAGCCCGATGAAGGCGAGCGTGGGGAACGTGTTGGGCGCGGGCGTGCCGAGGACGGAGGTCAGCCACCAGGACGCCTTGTCGACGCTGCGCGCGAGCTGGCGCCAGGTGATGGTGGTGGGCGAGGCGGAGAGGGCGGTCGTGCTGGTGGGGAGCGTGCAGTAGATGCCGGAGGGGTTCGTGGCGGCTTTGTGCTCGACGAGGGGGACGATGAGGCGGTGGCCGTACGAGGGCGGAGTGGCGGAGGCGGGCATGTTTGCGGTGTTGTGGGGGTTGAGGAGTTGGATTAGGAGAAGTGCTTGTTGTTGTTGTTGTGGATGGAAGAGGATATTGTGGTTAGGAAGGGATAGTGGTGCTTGGATGGCTTCTGAGCTGGATAGATGGTAGACGTCTTATACAGGAGGGAGGGCGGCATGTCCGGCTCGGTGAATACATGTCAGTGTGGCCATCTCGCAGGACTCGCACGATGGACACGTCCGAGGAGCGGGATGACGACACTGGTAGGGACGGTAAGGCAGAGCGGGAGTGGCGTTGACGCATGCTCGAATCCCGGCGGTCGAGGCATAAAATCTTGACGATGCGGCTAGGGCAAAAGCTTATCGTAGCCAAAGCTTGATATTGCCCCAATCCGGCTAGCGATGTGCAGAATGTTCGGCCGATGGCGACCTGCCGCGCCCTCAAACGGTCCGAGCGGCACGGCTGCTGTGCTGGAGCGGCTCGACCCGAGCGGAACCCGAGCCACGGCCACTCCCGACTGTCAACCGGGACGATTCAGGTGAAACACAGCAGCCAGTGAGCGTCGTTCGATATCGTGCAATGACGCTTCAAACTCCACATAAGGCACACGACTAAGCGAGTGACTCAGCAGCGCCGCCACCCTGTTTGCCGAGGTCTCAGCCACGGATCTTGCGTACGGCAGACGGTTGGTACTTAATGTGGGTGAAGGCGTCAGACGGGACATGTTGCTGAGCCTCTCAGATGGGTCCTAATCCCAATGATTGAGTTGAATCCATTTACCCTGACCAATTGCCCTAACCGATATGCAGGCTAATATTTCGCTAGTAGTGGTTTAGAGGTAGATGGGAGGAGGTGTAGGGGTTAGGTCGAAGTTGTATGCTCCTTAGGATCATCTCTGTTAATAAACCACTGTGACTCTCTGGTAAGTGTAAGCACGGCCTGTGGCTGTGTCGCCGATATCTTCCACTTGTGGTTCTTTCTCTAAGTGGCTTCGGTGTTGCTTGGGGGCTTCCCGCCTAGCAGAGCTAATAGGGGCTGTTCTATGTAAGCCCGCTGTTTTCGTACATCTTTTCCCGGCCTTCTTGTAGCAGCGGACGGTCGAGGACGACGTTGGAGACCAATTCGACTTCTCCGCATTCACAGTCCTATATGCTGAATCCTCACTGGGAAATGAAACATCACAACAAATTATACCCGCCAGAGACAGGTATATACAGCCCATTCAGCCATCCCGCCTTCTCCTCACACAGCATCGCCACCGTCCACGCAACCTCTTCCGGTTCCGCAAACCGCGACGCCACCGGAACCCGCTCAGCCTTCTCGCGCAAGGAATCGGTAAACGGGAGCGGCGCGCCGAGCAGCGCCTCGGTCGCGACCGGGCCCGGCGCGACGGTGTTGACGGTGCAGCCGTAGCGCCGCGGGAGCTCCCGGGCCCAGCAGCGCGTGAAACTCTCGACCATGCCCTTCGACCCGGCGTAGACGCTCATGTCCGGGTCCGGGTCGCGCGACGTCGAGCTGCCGACGCTGACGATGCGCGAGCCGGCGCGCGCGAGCAGCGGCAGGACGGCGCGCGTGAGCAGCAGCGTGCCGCGCCCGTTGAGGTTCACGACGGCGTCCCAGGTGCGCGCGAGCTCGGCGCCCGAGGCGGACGCGAGGCTGCACAGCGCGCTGCGGCCCGCGTTGTTGACCAGGATGTCGATCGTGCCGCCGAGCGCGGCGGCGGCCGCGGAGGCGAGCTTCTGGGGCCCGTCGGTCGTGGACAGGTCGGCTTCGATGGCGATGGAGCGCCCGCTGCCTTCGAGGCTCGCTTGCACTGCTCGGGCGGCCGGCGCCTCGGATGGGGAGGGATAGTTGATGGCGACGTGGGCGCCGCGGCGGGACAGTTCGCGCGCGATTGCGGCTCCGATGCCAGCGGAGGAGCCGCTGACGATGGCGACTTTGCCGCTGAGTGTTTGCTGCATGGTTTGTGGTGGTGTGGCCGACTGCACGATTTTGTCGAAGTATATTGTGATGAAAGCGTCAGATAACGAATCACGGCCCGGAAGATCTCCACAGTTCATGGAAATTATTCTCGTTGGAATCTGAAGCGCTTCTATACTGATTGAACTAGTGACAATAATGTATCCCAAAGTGGGGCCGAATATTTCGGGTAACATCCCTATTATGGCTTTCATCAGCTACTTGTGCCAGTGAACTAGTAGGAATTCCGGGTATACAATTCGCTCAGTATTGCGGAGGCGGAGAACCCTGCAGCCGCTGGGCTGTTACGGCGGCGGCGGCGGAACCCCCGCCAAGTTGAGGCTGACAGATCCGGTGCTATACGCTCAGACCCGTAAACTCTCCGGGTTCTCCTGTTCGACACTCGAATCCGGACGAGGACCCTGAAGTTGTCACTTCCGAATCAGTTTCATCTCCCGCAGAAGGAAGTGTTCCGCTGCGCTGTTCTCTCCTTATTTTCAATTGCTTATCTAAGCAATATCTCAAGACTATCACATGCACTACATTCATAAAACAGAATAGGTGACAGAGCGTAGAAATACAAGACGTGGATTTTAAACTTTTTACTGAATATTAACGTCAGCGTAGATGCTTTCGATCTGCACACCGTCTCAACTTCACAGACTGCTGACCCTGTTTCGATCCAATACCGTGTTTTTCCCATAAGGCCCCACGAAGCCAAGTCTGTCTACGCGCTACCTCCGGGCTGAACCGCGCATACCCGTAGGTGATGAGAGGCAGTGCCCCTGTCTGCGCGATGATCTTCAGTGGTATTCCCTTCTTCGTGTCAGATCCGGCTCGGGACCACCCTGGGAACACGATTTCAGGAATTTGTTCTCCGCTCATCTGGAACAACCACGGTCTTATATACCGCGGACCGCCACTCTTTGCTTTCATTGTATCCCAAAGGTTTTCAAGGTTACAAAATGGAGTCACGCTTGATGCTTCCGCTTGTTCTCCTCGCTGCAGCGGTATTTCTGATTTACCGGGGAATCCACTCTTATACCTTCGGCAAAAAGTACAAGCTCCCTCCACGCATTCCAGGATGGCCTGTTATTGGAAACACTTTTCAAGTTGGACCGCATGCAGGAATGTGGGCTGCTGAGATGGCTGAGAAGTATGGAGAAATGTGAGTAGCCAATACCTACCTTAAAAGTTTACAGCGGTTCAAATTATTCAGGTTTACTTGCCAGCTTGGCAACAAGACGTGGGTCTTCCTCAACTCCAGCCGCGTGGTGACCGATCTCTTGGAGAAGCGCTCAGCCATCTACTCATCCCGTCCGGAAATGCCTATGGTTCAAGAAACGCTCTCCGGAGGATACCGGATGGTTCTGATGCCGTACTCCGATCGTTGGCGGGCTTTGCGGAAGGTAATGCATGGTGTCCTGAACGGACAGCAGCAGGAGACGAAATTCTACCCATATCAACAGCTTGAGTCGAAGCAGCTACTCTACGAATATCTGCATTCACCAGAGAAATGGTACAAAGCCAACCTGCGTTATTCGAATTTGGTTGTGATGAGCGTAGTGTTTGGACGCAGAGCTCGAATGGAGGATCCAGAGCTATAAGAGCTGTTTGAAACAGCCGAGGTCATGACATCGAACCTGACTGCTGGTGCCAACATTGTTGACATGTTTACCTGGGTGGCACGCCTACCTAAATTTCTGCAATGGTGGAGGCCATATGGCGAAAAGTGGTTCCACGAGACGCGCCGGTACGAACAGATCCCAAAACCTGAAAGCACCTCGAAGCTGACTATAGCTGCAAGCGTGTACAAACGCGAGCTCGACCGCATTAGAGAGAAGATGGCTAACGGAAATGCCCCACCCTGCTTCGCTGTAGATTTTGAGCAAACATCTTATAAAACTCCATTTGACGAGACACATAAATGTTTCGCTCTTGGAGCCCTTATGGAGGCTGGCTCTGACACTTCTCGCACTAGCATCAATAAGCTACTCGCCGCTGCGGCATTGTATCCAGACTTTGTCAAGACAGCGAGGGCGGAGCTGGATGAAATTTGTGGATATAATGCTGAGCGGTTGCCCGTGTTTTCTGACAAGGAGAAGCTACCGTACATCATGGCTGTGGTCAAGGAGGTTCTGCGATGGCGTCCATTCGTTTCAACCGGTATTCCACACATGCTCACCAAGGACGACGAGTACGAAGGCTACAACTTCCCCGCTGGCACTGTCTTTACATGGAATGCATACGACATTGCTCTGAGTGCAGTCGACTACGACAGACCCATCGAGTTCTTGCCAAAACGGTTCTTGAACGATGACTTACACAATGCTACCAAGGGACATTGGGCTTTCGGAGCAGGTACGTCGTGATAACTCCTTCCATTAACTCAATACTTATTCATCTTAGGACGTCGTGTCTGTGTCGGATATAATGTTGCTATTGGCAACTTGTGGATTGCCTTTGCTCGTCTCTTATATTTTTTCGATTTTGAAGAAGATCCAGTAAGTCGAGGAGCTGAAATCCGCAGGATCGAGGCCAATTCGCTGACCCTGTAGGCACATCCAATCGACCAATTCCGCTCAGAATGGGAGCAAGTCAAGAACCCGCCTTTCCCGGTGAAGATCAGGCCGCGGAGCCAATTTCACAAGGAGCTCATTGAGCGGGAATGTGCCGACTCTGTTACATACTGAGCCCGTCACGGCTGTAGATTCAGAGGATGCTTGGAGAAGCCGGTCGTGTCTACTTCAATTGTATCATACAGCTTGATTGCCTTCATGGATGGCTCCACAAACCCAGTTTGTGCAGCGAATACTAGCTCTGCACCATCTTTCTTATTCCACATTCAGGATGACACCTAGATCCGCAATCCTCTTTAGCTCCTCCTCATCCGGCTGGCTCTTTACCTTCAAATACTCGTTCATGCGGTCTCTCCAATATCCTTTCATGAAGTCGAAGATGGGGATCCCAAGTTCATCCCATTTGAAGAGAAATTCTTCAACGAGATCTTTCAGGTCCTCAATCACCTCCCTCTCTTCCTCTTGGATCTCAATAACTTCCTCGGGCCGAAAGAAATGATTGCTCCGCTCTACGGGATCTCTGCAGCACGTGTGGGACAGTTCCAGCTTGTTGAACGTAAGGCTCCGTATGATACCCGGAACGAATTGTGAGAAGGAATCTTCGTCGTCCTCGAAGATGGGTTTCAAGAACTGGAAGTGTGGACACTCATCGAGACCATGACTTTCTTCAAGCCACTTTATCCACCAATTTGAGTACCTCAGCAGGAAACTGATCGCAGTGCAACCACCCAATGAGCAGGCGCAGTTGCATTTGTCCCTATTTTGTAGTCCACAGCTGAAAGGCTCTCTTGCGCATAGAGCTAGCTCGGGAGGGATTGAGTTTTGCCGACTCCAAAATGAGCGCCACATATAATCCAAAGCGCAGGAGAAAGCTGGAAGACCTTGCGGACACCTAGGGCGGAGGAGATTGGCGCCTTTATCGACGAACCAGAACAAAAGTTCAAAGTTGAAACTTTCCATCACGGGAGTGGTTCCGCTAGTGTCCGGATAGTCGACATCGTGGAATCCACAGCGATAGAACATTTCGGCCGTTTCGACGTCGATCGATGCTATTCCATGGTATACTGTTGGTTTGTGCTTCGCCACGCAGTTCCTCAAAGGCTGAGGAATAATGAATTTGTGCGACTCCAAGGCAGCGCATACTAGTCCAGCCTTGTCGTCCAGAATCCGGTCTTCCTTCAAATTCAAGCTCGCTAACACACGTTCTGGGAGGATTTGGCAGGCGAGTTGCTGAAGATCCTTCCGCCGGGCTATTAGATTTTGCAGGAGAGTCTGAACTATTTCCGCAGCAGGAACCAGACGCCGAATGTTGCCCAAGGGAAACATACATCCAGCATCAAGCAGCACACGCAGAGACTCTACGTTTCGGTATCGAATAGCATCTTCAGCGATGTCAGGGTCCCCGTTTACCTCTGCTCCCGCATCTACGAGCACTTGCAGACCTTACGGCCAAAGCATGCATAGGTGCAGAGGTTCGAAACGCCCTTCAACGGTGTCGTTTGCTAGACGAGGGTTTCCTGACAAACAGTCTCTGAGGCGCTCTACCGACTGCAATAAGATAGCTTGACAGATTGGAGAACCCTCAAAGTCTAGAGTGGTAAGACTAAGTGTCAACCACATTGGCCCGTGATCACGTGTTTTATTTTGCTTTTGCTTATACACGCGTTCTTTCTTTGCTTTTTGCCGCACCATACACTTACCCCTACACACCTCATTTTCCCCGATTATGCGTATTTCCGTAAATCCGATAATCATACGTATATAGCAGACCTTAGTAACAATAATAAGAAGACCAGCGGTGAATTCTTTCTCGCACCGTTCGACACTAAGTCATTTTCGAGATATCTTGGGCCACAGACCTTCAATTAATGTCCATCGGATTTGCTCCGGCACAGAGTGCCATTTTTTAAACCAGAATGGAAAATTGCAAAGATAGCCTCCTACATCTAGGATTACCTCAGTGCAGCAATAGTGTTGACCTGAGGTTCCTTCGTCCAGCCCACCATAGCGGGGAATTCGGAGACTTGCTTCAAGGACGGTGCTTTCAATTGCTCAGCGAGTGTTGGTAAAAAGAAATTACTTGGGTATTTCATACTATTCATCGTCTCTGATGGCGTTTGCAGAAACTCGTGATGATAATAGAGCCTCAACGAATTGCGTTGCACAACGCTGTAGAAAGGGTGAATGGCCACGGAATTTCCAAGCTGTTTCTAGAGCGTATGGTAATAGCTGCTTTAAGTCAGTAAGGATCTCCACCTTTCTAAGGATTCTTACATGTAATAAGGAGTTTCCGTATTCATCAATCTCACCGGGTGATGCTTTTCCTTCGGCAAATATTTGCAGGATCTTTCGCGCGCTCTCAGTCAAAATTGTGAGAAATATATCTTCACCACAGGTCTCAAGACAAAGAAGATCAAATGTTTTTCGAAGGTCCCTCATGACAAGAAACGCGGGAGAGTCAGGTCGTTTCATCCCCCTTAGAAGGAGCATGGGGCCTATTGAGACGCCTCCAGCTTCATGGTTTATCGACATCCCGAGCTGGATGGCCACTTTAAGGTGCTGACTCGAAACTACAAAGCCGAAATTCTGGGTCTGCTCTAGGGATGACCAGAGAGGACATGAACGACGATGCAGAATCAAAGAACCGTAGATCGCGCTGATCTGGCCGACCGTCAGACGTTTTTGAGCAAGTATTTCGCCCCGCCCACATTTGCATGCCTTAGGCCGGCGGCGTGCAAACGAAGGCTTGTCGCGAGAAATGTCACAGGCATGTTTCAGAGCGCCTGGTTTTGCTAAGAGCATCAGGACTTGTTGTTGAAATGGATGCTCCATCGAAACCGGCCGATCAGACTCCATCGATACCAAAAGGGATCGCATCACCGCCTTGCGGCTCTCAACGAATCGTGGATCCACGCTTGTCGGACAGTCACCTGACTGGAAAGAGCCCGAACAGGAGTGTTCAATCCGCGGTGGTGCCCTGTTTGAGGGATTGCAGACGGTCCACTTCGACCCTATCCTAGAGGGTGGGTACGTCCACGGCTTCTGGGGGGCAAACTTCGCTTGATGGAGGTTTGGACCTTGGTTTCACTCGAATCGCTCCTATATGGAGCAACGTAAATCATCCTGTTCCTGCGATGGTTGGGAATCCTGACAGTGTGAACGGATCTCTTGACAGCGAGGCGATTCCGAGTGGCGTGTGGGACACTTACAAAATCCACGACTACAAATCTCCAGTGCCACGTACTTCAGCAATCGTGCAATATGACAATCCTTTCCCGGACAGACCAATGCCACTGATTCTGACGGGCTTCCGGAAAATGGACACTTGGCACGGAGGGAATATGCGCTTCTCAGCCAGCACGAACTTCACAACCAGTAAAGAATTTAGCATCGGTGTCGATCAGTGGTCAAGCTCCATATTCTACGGGTAAGTCGTCCAAAATCTTCCCTCCAGTGAGCTACTCAAAAATTAATTGATCGGCAGCGGCGAGTTCTCGTGGGTCGGCATACGCCCCGATGCGTTTGGAATTCAGGGAGGCATTTTCCACGCTCACGGCTCGGTTCAGAGAAACGTGAGATTTGCCAAGCCCTTCTCGACAGTGCCCCAGGTCCTGACATGGATATCTGGACTGGACTTGCGTATCCGAGACGGCAAGCGCGTTGACGTCTCCGCCACGAACGTCGGTGAGAACGGTTTTATGATGAACATCGGGTCGTCGAACTCAGCTTTGATACAGTGCTCCGTATCCTGGATCGCAATCGACAATGGCTCGTACTGCGCCGTTGGGACATATCATGACGTAGCCGAGCTTAAACAGAACGCATCCTTGGATGGGAATTGTGAATTCCCAAAGGGCAAATTTTCTCAGCCACCGAATGTCCTTGTCGGTTTAAGCTCATTCGATCTTAGCGGAACCAACAATAATCCCCGCTTCGGAACCAAGGTTTCGGCCGTTACGAAGGATGGGTTCAATACGAATACTTACTCTTGGGACGGAAGTTCAATTTCATCCGCAACAGTGCAGTGGTTTGCTATCCCATCTTGAGAATGATTCTCTAATGTGGGGGAAGATATGATAGTTAGAATGGAAGAGTGCATGTCATTCATTGGAGAGTCGCAAATGCCGACGGCAAGAGGAACAAGAACGTAGAGAGAAATGAGTCATTTATGTAAGGGAATGCCCCCGAGAGTTCTATAAGCTGCGCACTCGTCGAGGCGCTGATTCAAGGCACGGTAGCGTTGCTAAGCACACAAGGCACGCCAGAACAAGGCGCTTGTCTGTGCCAGCTGAAAAGAAGATGTCACGATGCGGCCGTCCCAAAAATATTACCTTGAGCCCTCAACGGGTGTTGGTAGGCAGGGGCTCAAGGCTTGGCACTCAGAGAAAAACGCCTCGCAGGACAGCCTCACAAAGCTTGGAAAAGTATGCAGTCGTTCCCGAAACTTGCGTTGAGCTGTAAATCCGCTGGCCGGAAATCTGCCTCAGGCTGACGAGGCCGCGGAACAACAATATCGATTCCCGATGAATGGCTGGAGATCGGTACTTAAGTGAGAAATATGTCCCCAGGTGTAGCATCTGATCCGCATTCCATGTTGCATCTTCCTACCATCTGAGGTTGATACAGATTTGGAGTTGTATGACCAAGGGTCGACGCGTAAGTAATTGAGATTCTGGGAAGAGTTCGAAATGAGAGGGATCACACTTCATACTACGCCGGTCGAAGGATAATGGGGTCTTTGTTCCATCCAATGGGCGACTTTGCCGACAGAATGATACCAGTCTGCCGGCAAAGTGAGGCGGTCATCCAGACGGGCGGAATAGTTTCTCCGGGGTATTGTATGAGACAGGGGCGGGCTTTGGCGTCCTCAATGGTGCGTACGCAGGTACGAGTCCTCCGATGAATGGTCGTAGTCCTTGATTGAAGGTATTGACGACTCGCCGTGCTCAAGATTGTCGGATCTGTGCCCAGAAATCCGAACGTCATGTCATTGCGTATTACGGCATCATTCGCTGCTTTCGCTCCTCTCCACGATTGCGATGTGGCACAGAAACGTCCTTACAGATTGACTCCACAGCCGATGGCTGGCGCCTATATTACGGATCCTTCGAACATGGGTTCTGTCCGGTGTACTGTGGTGTGATAGGCCGAAAAGCCGTTGCAACACGGGAAAAAGCAAATATACGCTAGCGGGTCGGCTGCGGAAGCCATCCGCAAGCACCCTCGTCACATTTCTTGTGGGAACCTTTCTCCTCTTGTTGTCTCAGGAGCTGCGGCTCGGACAACGTGAAAAAGCCCCCGGCATGTCATGCACATCCCACCGGTAGTATCCGTGTCGAGCAACGGGAATCGGATGTGTTGCCGCAACCTTATTTCCAGCCCGCGGCCACGCAGAGATCTACCAATCACCAGGAATACTGCACGCAATCACCTCTTTTTTCTTCTTTCTTTTCTTATTCTAAAATTTGCGCGTCTAAACGCTCATTTTGGAGTCTATGCGGCAGGTCAAGGATTACACCCGCAGAACCGCCACTGTCTGCGAAGCAGAGAAGACATGTTGTGTCTCCTTTCCTACCCTGTTCGTGCTGTTACTTCTGGCAGAGGTAAAGAGCAACGGGACTCCGATCGATGCATTGGGACTGTTTCAAGATCGATAATCTCGGACCCCGGGCGTAGGATCAGACATGGGTTCCCAGCCTTTCAGAATATAAGCTAATATGGTTCCAAGCACTAGTGCTTTGCGAGAGTGCACGGCTGCTCATTCAATATGTTCTGGGCTATACTTTTTGTTCTCTCGAGTGTACTTTGCCGCACTGCCCTTGCGGACTTTTCCCTCTCCGACCTCCCAAAATGTTCAGTACGGATTCCAGCCAAGAATATAATATTTTTTTCTCATCCACTGACTACTTGACAGCTTCCGTGCTTGGTGGAAGCACTGCCTGTCATCAACTGCACAGCAACAGATTTTACATGCCAATGCAGACACGGTGATGAGTTTGCACAGGTCCTCCAACCCTGTTTGCAGGCAAAATGCACTATGCAACAAACTATCGGTAGTCTCCGTCCATCGTAAAATCGAATGCGCTAGATTCTTACTGGGACGTAGATCTCGCCAAGCTCCAAGGCAACCTGTGTAAAAAACCAACGAATTCACGACAGAACTATCTCAAATGGGAGAAGATAATAGCTGTCGGCCTTGAGCTATTATTCGTAGCTATCCGAATATGCAGGAAGATATGGATCAAGAAGAAGCTGAGTATGGACGATTGGCTTATATTGATCGCGGCAGTAAGTATGCAAAATAACGCTCAGCATCTGTCGTTCAAACGTGCTGATAGCGTTCAGCTTCTTAGCGCCGCTTCCCTGGCAAGTGTGTTAATCAGTAAGTGCTTTCATCTCGAGGTAATGAAACAAAGATATTGACAGACTAGGCGTTGAACACGGCTTCGGTCTTCACCTCTGGCGATTCGATACATCTTACAATTTTGCGCAAGCACTCAAATACTGTAGGTGTCAGACTTTCTTGCCTTACTACCTCAGGCATCTCAGTTATCTCGAATGTTCTATCCTTTATACAACAACACTCTTTGATGCCCAACCCCGCATCGGCACTCTCTCTCGGATCTTTAGTATCCTCGGTTATGTAGTCATCACTCGTGTATATAAGCAAGCCTACCGACCTCCCTCTCGGAGAGGTCGCGTATCTACGAGGCTTGGTGGGAGGAGCACCAAACACCAACCTACCGGCACCTAGGCCTTAAGATAGGGAAGGGAAGGAACCCCGAGCTAGCGCTATCAAGGCAGAAACTATACCGGCTACTAGCCGAAAGAACCGGCCACGGGGATTTCGCCGAGTATCACAGACGCTTAGGGCATGAAAAGGCGGAACTTACCTGCAAATGCGGCGCTGAGAAGGCGCAATGGCACTTTATCGACTGCCGCCTGGCAACGGGCTGGGAGTATCCAGGAACTGCGACAAGGGCAGAGAAGATTAGGAACCTCCTCGGACCAACGGGGTAGTTTCTCTTTCAAAGCCTCCTTGAATCAACGGCGGTGTTCCGGGGGAGTTACGAGGAACCGTGAATGACAGGTTTTATAATAAAAATTAGATAGGAAGCGGAGGATCTCATTTGTCCAGCGAAAAGGTGGCTACTCCACCCGTCAACAAGCCCCATGGGAGGCAAAACTGGCTGTAAAGCTAGTACAGATAGACGTTAATGCAACTACTACTGCTACTACGACCTCCCTCTCAGGAGAGAGGCAGAATCTACTCTCTTTTCTGACCTCACACTCTTCACTCTCAAATCCAACAGTAGGTCTCAATGGATGCTACGGTTTTGAAATCTGCTAATGTTGTTAAGTTTATGTGGAGCAAATCCTCTACGCCTTCATAACGGGAATTACAAAATTGTCACTTATCATCTTCTTCTTGCAGATATTCCGATCCCATGGGTTTGGAATTGCTGCAAAAATCGTTTTTGCTTCAGTAGCATGTTCCACCACCGTGTATATTTTCAGTCTTTCACTTCAATGCATCCCTGTCCCGTACACTTGGGACAAGGATGTAGAGGGGGGCAAATGCCTGCATTTCAACAACCTTGCATATTCGGGAGCAGCCATCACCATCGCTCAAGATGTAGCAACGCTCATGCTTCCAATTCCACAACTGCGGACTCTTAAAATCGACGTGTACAAGCGAATTGGGCTGATCATCATGTTCAGTGTCGGAAGTCTGTACGTTAAGCAGTTTTACCCCATAACCCTGCTACATCCGAATCATTCGAGCTAACCGCCCCGGGAAAGTGGTTGCGTTGCATCCATGGTGAGGCTCAAGTTCCTCATTGACTACGGTATCTCAACCGGCCAAGCGGCAGATCCGACATGTGAGTAACCCCTTTCCCTCTGGAACGCTACAACTCATTCCCATGGCAGACACGACAGTCCCTGCTATAGCCTGGAGCGGGATCGAGGCCTCGGCGGCCATCGTCGCTAGCTGTCTGCCCACCATCCGCCTTCTATTCCGGCACATCTCTTCCGAGCTTTCCCCACAATTAACGAAGACATTCGGATCCTCACGGTCCACCGGCTATCCCGCTCGCCTGTCCTCGTTCGGCCGAAATAACCCCCGGAAGCAGGTTTCGCTCCCCACGGAAACTGGCAATGAGTCGGAAATTGAGCTTGGTCCAACACGGAGCAGCGTTGGGCAAGAAAGGGTGGATCAGCACGGACACGGCATGGGGCATGATGCGTTCATATACACCACTCAGTGAGACTGGTACTATTTGTGGAAAATTGATTTTTCGGCCGTCTTTGATCAAGATGTGTGCTACAATGCAACGGTGCAAGAGCTAAACAGGCGTTTCAATCGTTTTAGACATCATTGGCCAGAGGCACTATGCTAATCATACAGATGGCGTCCCCAACCTTCCCAAAGCCGGTGCCGGGTACCTTGGCAATAGCAGCGCGACGAGACATTTACTGGAGCTCAACCGAGAGGTCGCTGACCTGGGTGCAGACGAAGTCGTTGGCGCCGTTGCCGCCAGCGTGGCAGTAGACGGGGGCCTTGGCACCGCCGTTAAGACCGCGGCTGTCGACAATCAGCAAACCGTCCTGCAAGGGGGGAGGGGGAGAAACTTACACGTCGCCGTCGACGTTCTTGTGCAGCCAGAGCTGGTAGTCGGAGGCGTCGTTCTTCTCGACGGAGAAGGTGTAGACGGGCGGGTTGCCGTCGCCGCAGGCGTTGGCGCCGTTGCCGGCGAGGGTAGTAGGGTCGGTGGAGGTGCAGTCGGTGCCCTCGACCTTGAAGGAGACGGACTGCAGGCCCTCGTTGTCGCGGATGGAGAGGTCGGTGACCTTGACGGTAGTCGCAGCGGCGGCGAGGCCGGCGAACAGAGCGGTGGCGGCGAAGACCTTCATTTGGGTGGTTTGGGGAACGAGAGACTTTGTTTGGCTTTGAAGATGGATGGTGAGATGCGGCTTGTAGTCTTTATATAGCTTGTCAACACCCCTTTTAGACGGCTGTGCTGCGTTTCCCAGCGTGAAGTCGACGGTCACTCGGACAGAGTCTTTACGAGGTGATCGACGAAGTTACGTCATAGTCCGTTGCCGGGTTTGTAACCGCGAATACGAGTTTCTGGAAGCGCGTGAGGACCATCTACAAACGCACTTCAGGATGCTCAGTGAATTAATGATTAGGATCCCTCTGCATACAATTGGATATATGTTAGACACGTGGATTAGATGAATGGAAGGAAATAGCAAGAATAAGCTTCATAAGAAGTTACTCGGGAAGCCTGGGAAAAGGGGCCAGGCCCGGGCCAGGGCCGGCGCAGGCGGGTGACTTGCGAGTGACTTGCGGGGCAGCCCTACGTACTACTGATGTAGCTAGTGGTTACACTCACACGTATTGCCAAGAAATTGCCCGTACTTGGCCCGCCGCAATGCCGAGCGGACTTCTGCCAGTTGCTCACTGACTATGTCTAGATGTGCCCTACCCTCTCGGCCCGGAACGGCAAACATTGACTGGGGACGGAAGACCACATCGTACTCTTGTTGTTAAGCTTAATTACACCGCTATTTTGTTCATGTTTCTTAGATCAAGCTCCGTCCTACTCGAGGTTGAGTCCTTGGGCCTCCAGCTCGACTTGTTCGGGACACCCGGTTTTAAACCGAGCATTTCTCGCAGGGCTTCCCATCAGGTGCGTTGCCTCAATATAATGCAGACACGGCGGCCAGAATGGAATCACATCTGCCTCGAATGTCTGCCAATGGAACCACAGACAAATGAAAGGCCTCATTTTTCCATCACTTGTAAGAGAGCTCCCAAGGTCGTGACGGTTCCAAGGCTCCACAGCAACATGATCATGAGCTGGCCAAACCATAACTGGAAGTGAAGAGGCCGCAAGGGCCAGAGTTCGTATACAATGGAGAATACATCGGTCCTTTATGGTTACACCAAGCTTCCAAAGACGGGCGCACCATCACTTGAGCTGTACTCGAGAGCCAAAAAATCTACCTTGGATGTAGAGAGCCCACATTGAGTGGAGAGAGCCAAATACATAGGGTCGTACTGAGAAACACCTGCCAGTAGATTCCAACACTGGTAAGAGTGCAGTCATATCCCTAACATTCCCCGCAAGGCGTCTTTTCTTTTTTAAAAAGAATTGACGCCCTGCTTGATGTGTCACTGAGATTAGCCATGCTAATGTTGGGTCCTTGCCGATCGCATCTATGTTTGTCATTGACGGCTGGATGTCACGTCGGACGCTTTTCTCTCGTCGTGTCCCATTGCGGTTATAGGGGCCGAAGAGTAATTTTAGTCCGTCTTTGATCCCAACACTCGCACAGTATAGTGCCCAACGAGTAATATCACCCATATGGCACGGGATGTTGATGGCGACACATAGTCTACACCTCTCCTTTCTACCTTCGGGTCCTCTCGAGCCTAGAGTGCGGTCAAGGGCTTTGAACACCTACCCGGTGTGGAAAAGTTATGATGACGGCAAGTCGAATCTCTTTATGCTCAGGGGGTCGAAGCAGCTGAACTGGTTTGCAGAGCCACTCCAAGCAGTAAGTGTCGTAGACTAGAAGCCTCTTTAAGACTGGAGGCCGGATAAGCAGAAGTACCGACCCCAGAATACCGGCGAACTTAACGCTTTAAGATCTCAACATAACGCAGCCACTTACAAGATTCACTTCTGGCAGAACAATACTTCAGCCTTGTAGGAACCTGGTCGAAGCGCACAGCAAGGATGGTGTGAGGCGGTGGCGTGGGTCAGTTGAGAGTCGCTTTGGGGGGAGTGTGGGGTGGGGCTTGGCGTTCGGGGAGAACCTGCAGCAGAAACGGCGCTTCCACACATGAAGGCAGATTGTCCCGAAGCATGCGTTGAGCGGTAGGCGATGACACATCTTGGAATGTGTCAGCCCCTCATCCTGCGCTGAGCAGCAAGAAGCATCGCAGTAGGTTTAATTCTGTCTTTATCTCTGCATCTGTTTCTGCTGCCCGAAAGAAAGAAAACGTCTGATCAGTTTGCAAACGGCGGTAACAGCAGTTGGCCCAATGTACATACGGAGTGGGAAGTACCCACAAGACATGATCGATCGCCCTGGTCTCTTGATATCTTCATCTTTGCAATCAGATTTGGCTGCGGCAAGGAAGGCTTTGATACATGATTCGCTGAATTTTTTAAAATTCTTGCAAGCCAGACACATGGTTTTCAGGAACGTGGGAGCGCTCTGACATCTGCCTCTCCCCTGCGCGAACCTGATTGGTCACGGTTCACATCGGCATGTTTCCCACACGCCGAAAATCCCTACAAGACGCTTCTGAAAGCAGTACCTGCCGTCGACAGTTAATTACATGGCGGCTGGCAGTCGGACAGCTAGCAATGATGCCGTTACAGAAAATGTCTTCCTCATCTTGCAGCAAATAGTGCCAACCATTTTCTTTCTTTCCGAATCCTCCCAAAACTTACACCCGGGCCAATCGCATCCTCAGTAATGCGCTCACGATACGCCTACACTCCGCGAGGGCTCATAGCCCGCTCGTCATGGAGGTCCGTTTTGTCAGCGGCTTCTTGGCGCCCCGTCCTACCCACGCAGCTGCCTTCTCTTTCCTCAAAGATCTCCTCCACCCCCGGAAGCCGCTTCAAGACCACAAATCTTACGCTTGACGCCACAAGATGGCGTCGGTCTTTCACTACCACCTTGCACACTTCTACGATGCTCACTATTAGCGTGCCTCAGATGGCAGAGTCCATTAGTGAGGGCACGCTGTCTTTAATATCCAAGAAGGTCGGGGATAGAGTTGAGCAGGACGAAGAAATTGCGAGCATAGAGACGGATAAGATTGATGTGGCGGTCAATGCGCCTGAGGCAGGCGTGGTGGTCGAAGTGTTAGTAGGAGCGGGAGACGTGGTGAAAGTTGGGCAGGATGTTTTCAGGATTGAGTTGGACGCGGATAGCGGGAAGGACGCTCAGGAAGCTAAAGGGACGCAGGAACGCGGGAAAGCAAAAGGAGGGCCAGCAGAACACGAGAAGAAGGTTGAACCACTGATGGTGGCTTTGACAACGACGAATGCCAGTGCCGCGCAGCCTCACCCTCCTCCTGCTCCGTCTCCACCACCAACCGCACCGCCAGCGTCCACCCTGCGCGTCCCAGACACCCCCGCCTTCGCAGAGACACCTCCACCGCCCAACAAACCAAGCAGGAAGGAGACGAGGGTACATTCCACCTCCCTTGCCATTTCCAGAGTAATCACGAACGTGCAACGAGAAACTGACTCCACCACCAGGTCAAGATGACCCGCCTCCGCTCCACCATCGCCACCCGCCTCAAAGCCTCGCAGAACCGCACCGCCTCCCTCACCACCTTCAACGAAGTCGACATGAGCGCCCTGCTCGCGCTGCGCGCCCGCCACCGCGCCTCCGTCCTCGAGACGCACGGCGTCCGCCTCGGCTTCATGGCGCTGTTCGCGCGCGCGGCCACGCTGGCCCTGCGCGCCGTGCCCGCCGTCAACGCGGCCATCTCCGACGACGGGGAGATGGCGGTGTGGCGGGACTACGTGGACATCAGCTTCGCGGTCAGCGCGCCCAAGGGGCTCGTCACGCCGGTGCTGCGGGGCTGCGAAGGGCTGGGGGTGGTGGAGATGGAGAAGGGGATTGCGGCGTTGGCGGCGAAGGCGCGGCCGGGGGCGTTGGCGATGGGGGATCTGCAGGGCGGGAGCTTCACGATCAGTAACGGCGGCGTTTTTGGGAGTTTGTGGGGGACGCCGATCATTAACTTGCCGCAGACGGCGGTGTTGGGGCTGCATGGGGCGAAGGAGAGGCCGGTGGTGGTGGATGGGGAGGTGGTGGTGAGGCCGGTGAGTTTTTCTCCTCTTCTTGTGTTCGTGGAATAGTGGTTTCAATATTGTGGCCGGTCGCTGACAATTCGAAAAAACAGATGATGTATCTGGTCCTGACTTATGATCACCGCATGGTGGATGGCAAGGAGGCGGTCACATTCCTGGTCAAGATCAAAGAATATATCGAGGATGCAACCTCAATGTTGTTGGCTTAGAGAATGCTATTATCCGAAATATGGACTGGTACGTTCTTTTCTTTTCAGTGTTGGAACTCTAGATTGTGTACTTCAATAGAAAATGGTAGACTTTGTGCTGCGCGGAAATGTTGAGTCAAATCAAAACCGAGCCTGAATTACGAGTCTCGATAACGAATCTCATGATGTCGAAAGTTTGATGTTCCCAACTGCAGTACCCATGTACCAGAGCCTACCGTTCTCTTCTCGGCAAGGTGAACTGACAGCCGTTGCTAAAGACATACTGTTGCCGATGGACGCAAGAGCAAAAGCCCGGAATCCCTCAAGAACCCTTTTCCACGTCATAGTCCAATGATCAAATAGGCTATAAGGTTACGTTATGTGGGGTCATGATCTGGCGGTATTGGAGCTCGGCGTCCAAGACGTGTTCCCCGGCTTTGAGTTTATCGGCGCCGCCAACCCCTCGCCGAGGGCGCTTACCTGTGGGCATGCCATGGGTGCGCCGCAACTGCAGCACAAATGCTCAATCTTTCAAGGAGAATGCCTTTGTACTCATTTATATCCTGCTTCACTACTCACGATAAAATAGATCCTGTAACATTTCGAGTTCGAGGATGAGATTGATGCAGAGTTAAAATCTCGGTTCGATCTTACCTTGTGTTTCAAGCTCCAGATCATGTATTGCCTTGCCCGATACACTCCAAGAGGTAGAGCCGTTGTCGGAGCCTCGCACTTGCATTCACTTGGAAAAGCCTCCTCCAAACCTCCTTTCCGGCAGTCACTTCAAAGCAGACATCAAGCGACGGTCGCCTCTGCACCTTCCGTACAAGTATGATAACCCGCTCGACATCAACAAATATGACCATTTCTACTAACAAGGCTCTCATTAGACTAGCTCAGGCGTACCTCAACCGCAGCACAGTGCCAACTACATCGCGCAGGTCTACAGCGCATGGAGATCAGCCCCGGAGTCTGTCCACGAGTCTTGGCGGGAGTACTTCCAGCAACTAGAACATGGTATCAGACTGATCCATGGAGCCGCTCAACAGGAGACGCCCAAATCGATTGGTCCAGAGATTCAGTCCACGGACCTTGTTTCCAGGGAAACGACGAACCTCTCAAAACTCTTGAAAGTTCACCAACTCGTGCAATCTTACCGCTCTCTTGGTCATCTCAAAGCTCAAACCAACCCGCTTGGTCCTTCAGCGACTGGAATCGAGAATGAAACCCCGGTTGAGCTTGAGCCGAGCCATTACGGCTTTGCCGATGCCGACTTCGATGAAAGATTTCCGCTGGATGACAGCATTCTGCCGGGATTCGCAGCCGATAACCATGGATCAATGGCTCTGAGAGAAATTATTCGGACCTGCGAAGAAATTTACTGTGGCTCGTACGGTGTGGAGTACACCCATATTCCGGATGCCAGGAAGCGCGAATGGATTCGCAGCCGCCTCGAAATTCCCCAATCATGTCAATACACTGCAAAAGAGAAGAAGGAATTGCTGGAGGATATCGCAGCTGCTGTAACTTTCGAAAGATTCATTGCTACCAAGTACCCTCTGGAGAAACGTTACGGCCTGGACGGAGGCGAGAGCCTGGTGCCGGGGATGAAGGCGTTGGTCCGTCAATGCATCGAATTGGGGGCGAAGAACATCATAGTCGGCTCGCAGCATCGAGGGCGCCTGAATGTGATGAGCAATGTTCTCGGACTACCAAACGAGTTAGTACTACAACGATTCGCGGGAGAGATGTCTTTGATTCCTGGTCAGACGGGAGATGTGAAGTACCACTTGGGCATCGATAGCCAGATTACGACCCCTTCTGGCAAGCAGTGCAACGTCTCTTTCCTGCCAAACCCGTCTCACCTGGAAGCGGAGAACCCAGTGGCCATTGGAAAAACAAGAGCTATCCAGGATCAGGACGGGGGGTATCAGGACGGGACAGTGTGCATAAACCTCCACGGAGACGCCGCGCTTGCAGGCCAAGGAGTCGTGTACGAGACGCTGACCCTTTCCCAACTTTCCAATTATTCTACCGGCGGTACGATACACATCACGGTCAACAATCAAGTCGGGTTCACAACGGATCCTCAGGACTCGCGCTCTACAGTCTACTGTACCGATGTCGCCAAGGCCATCAACGCCCCGATTTTTCATGTGAATGGCGACGATCCAGAAGCCGTTGCTTTCTTCTTCCGCCTGGCTGCAGACTGGCGCGCTGCCTTTAAATCCGACGTTTTCATTGACCTCGTCTGCTACCGGCGCTACGGACACAACGAGATGGACCAGGCGGCATTTACGCAGCCTCACCTCTACAACACTACCATAGCCCAGCAGCGACCAGTACTCGATATCTACACGGATAAGCTCCTCAAAGACGGTACCACCACCCAGCCCGAGGCATCAGTCATCACAGAGAAAGCCTGGAACGCACTGGCCTCTGCCTTCGAAGCCAGCAAGACCTACACGCCACCAGACAACGTTCTCTACCCAGACCAGCAGTGGTCCGACCTCCCCTCTCCCCGCGACCTCGCCAACAACACATTCAACGCCCACCCCGACACCTCCATCACCCCGGCCACCGTC
Organism: Botryosphaeria dothidea; assembly: GCA_011503125.2. Lineage (NCBI taxonomy): Eukaryota > Fungi > Ascomycota > Dothideomycetes > Botryosphaeriales > Botryosphaeriaceae > Botryosphaeria > Botryosphaeria dothidea. The sequence goes on along the minus strand of WWBZ02000033.1, from coordinate 3,785,396 downwards.
GCCGCCATCGCCGACAAAATCGCCTCCGTCCCCGCCGAAACCTTCACCCTCCACGCCAACCTCGCCCGCATCCTCACCGCCCGCAAACAAGCCCTCACGACCGGCACGTCCATCGACTGGGCCACCGCCGAAGCCCTGGCCATCGGCTCCCTCTGCCTCGAGCACCACCCCGTCCGCCTCGCCGGCCAAGACGCCCAACGCGGCACCTTCTCGCACCGCCACGCCGTCCTCCACAACCAGGCCCCCTACTCCCCCACGACCTGGACGCCCCTTGCCGACCTCTCCCCCGCCCAAGCCCCCTTCACGCCGGCCAACAGCCCGCTCAACGAGTTCGCCGCGCTGGGCTTCGAGTACGGGTACGCGCTCGGCAACCCGGCCGCGCTGGTGGTGTGGGAAGCGCAGTTCGGCGACTTCGCGAACGGCGCGCAGGTCGCGGTCGACAACTTCGTGGCGAGCGGCGAGGCGAAGTGGGCGCAGCGGAGCGGCGTGGTGTTGAGCTTGCCGCACGGGTTCGACGGGATGGGACCGGAGCATTCGAGCGCGCGGGTGGAGAGGTTGCTTCAGTTGTGCGCGGATGGGGGGGAGGGGTTGTTTCCGAGCGGGAGGGCGTTGGAGAGGGGCGAGCAGGATGCGAATATGGTGGTCGTGTGCGTGACGACGCCGGCGAATCTGTTTCACGTGTTGAGGAGGCAGGTGAAGAGGGTGTTTAGGAAGCGTAAGTGTTTGGATTTTTGGAGGCGGTGGAGAGGTGCTAATTTTTTGGTACTCAGCGCTCGTGATTTTCTTCTCGAAGTCTCTGCTCAGGCATCCGCTGGCGCGGTCGAAGATTGAGGATTTCACGGGAGAGGAGGCTGCGTTTAGGCATGTGATCGCGGACCCAGAGCATGGAGTCGGCATCGTGGAGCCGGAGGGCATCGGCAGCATTGTTCTTTGCTCGGAGCAGGTGTATGCGGCACTACACAAGCATCGGGAAGCTTCGGGCATCAGGAACGTGGTTCTTACGAGGATTGAACAGCTGAACCCGTTTCCATGGGTGCAAGTCAAGGAAAATCTGGATCGATACCCGAGTGCGAAACGCGTTGTCTGGTGCCAGGAGGAACCGGCCAACGGTGGTGCGTGGCAGCATGTCCGGCCCCGGATTGAGGCAGTCTTGAAGGAAACAAGGCATCATAGCGGCCAAAATCTGGAGTACGTTGGGCGAGGTTCGTATGCCGGAGTTGCTACGGGATCAAAGAGTGTGCATATTGCGGAGGAGACTAAGATTTTGAATGATGCGTTGAACGTTGGACAGCTTCAAGAGTAACTTTGGGCGCAACGGTGATCGAATTAGCAGAAAGTGGATGAGTGAAATAGGACTCACATGGCAGAGCAAAAGTGTGATCGAAGCATGGTACAAAATCAATCTGAGTCTGGTGCTGTCGAGTGCTAGCAATCAGGAAAACAGTCGTTCTTTATTTTTTTCGTACAAACAAAGTCCCCGAACAGTCTCGGACAAGCAACGCCACACCGATGTTGGTGACTTCGGACTTCCGACAAGTGAGGCTAAAAGGATCACTCTTCAAGGGTATTACTGTGCAACAGCACAGTACATGCGGCTCACTACGGGCCGTACCGAAGATAGGATGGAATGCGGCTGAGTTGGTTCTGATTGGGGCGGTGCTCTCGGCCCAAGCGCTCGTTCGGGGAATTTTGGCCCCCAAGCACACACGATTCTGTTCCTCACAGTTTATTTTCAGCTCATACCACAGCCCTACCCCACTAGACTTCGCTTAATTCTGAGAAGGCGCCCCCGCCGATCTGCACTTCTGTCTCTCATTCGGATTGGGACCCACAACAAAAGGATGAACACGGGCCAACGGCACAGCCAAGCGGAATGGGGCCTCCAAAATTAACAGAAGGCTTCAGTGCCGTGAAGGATGTACAGGATTCGGAACTCGACTGCAAAATCCGTGTGCGGGTCAAAAAAGCAATGTGCTTAGGTTGCTACCATATGTCGGGTTTGCAAGGTTCCTCTTCGCAGAAACCCGTTACTCAGGCTGCGCCTCTCTCGGAAGTCGAAACAGATCGGCACAGGTCTTGCCTACCGCATGGGAATCCAGGCAGCCATCGTAGGAATACCAGCACAGTAATCATTGTGAGTGAGCATCCATCCCAACCGATCTCTGAGGCTGAGAGCACACTGTTTGCGCGATGGGCGGAGGTTCTCCAGCGAGAATGCTCAGATGCAAACGATGAGAGACAGTGGAGCTGTTCTCCGTAGAGCACAATCCATCGAAAGATTCAGGTATATAAACATCTCCAAAGTCCTCTTCAATCAGCATCAACCACACAATCTTCTCAACCAAGCATCTCCACCACTCTTCTTCACCACTCTTAACCACCACTCTCCTCCAGCAGCCTCTCAAGCAACGTTCTTCAGCACCTCCTCAGATTACCTCCTCTTGAAGCAGCCTCTTTGAGCTGCCAACCTTCGAACGCTTCCTTGCTCTCCTCAACCCTCCGGCCAACAGCTTCTTTACCGCAAAACTCCATCTTCCAAATCAGTCAAAATGATGTTCAACACCTTCGCCATCATGACCTCCGTCCTTGCCATGACCACTCTGGCTATGCCCAATGACCTCGTTGTCCGCAAGAGGCAGGAAGAGAGTCAGTAGCATCCTCCAACATCTCACTCCACTTACTATCTAGTCACTAACATTCCATTCTTTCCAGCCACCGCTCTTGCCCAGAACCTCGAGTTCGCCATCAAGTCTTCCAGCTGCTCTCTCCTTGGCTGTGCCACCGTCGCCGCTTCCAGCGTCTGCATCGTCGGCGCCATTGTCGAGAAGGACCCTGTCAACCTCATCTCCTGCGTTGCTGGTGACATCGGCGCTGTAAGCATTTTCCCCACCTCATCCTCTCCACAAACCAATCACTGACCATCATCTCCAGGTCTGCTCCTGCTCTGGCTGTATCGACAAGCTTGACACTTTCCTCACCGAGCACTCGCTCTGCTGAGCACTGAATAGCGCATGGGGGTCGGAAGAGTGGTGGTTTCCTTTTTGTCTGCTTTCGATTTTTGGCGTTCAAGTTGGGTTTTGGGATCCGGATCCGCATCTCCTTAGTCATTCGCTTTCCTTGTTTTGATTCTACAGCTCGAGCTCGAAATTCCAACCCATGAGGTCTTTGCATCTCAACCAACATCCCAACAGTGCAATACCAGTGACCAAGGGTTACTTCCTTTTCCTCAAACAAAAGATCCAGGAGGCCCCTCTCTGACTAGAATTGAGGACGATCGATCATCCAGGTTGAACGGAAAGTACCAAATACTAATGCTAAGATAAGGGGCAGTACTTGACTTCAAAACAGTTTTAGACGTATCAATTTTGCGTAAAAAGAGGCTGTTCGCTTTTTAAGCATAGACTCAAACATGCCGTGGGGTTTTCAGGAATGCAAGGACTGAGGCCGACGGGATACCTGGGGCTGAAATGATTCAAGAGCTGTCCTTGGAGTTCATACATATGGAATCACTGTCAAAGGGAGTACGTGGTGTTTCGTGTATACAAGTCGCCTGAATTACCGGACTTTCCTGAACATCATTCCCGGGCCGGAAAACACCTGCTCGGCCGATGATACAACAATGTAATTGGGCGTCGAGTCCCTATTATTTCCGCTTTGGGAAAGAGAAGACCGAGAAGGCCGAGCACATCGGCAAGTCGGTCACCGATCAACGGATGAAATCGGGCGCCCACATCATGCCACAAAGAGATGCCCAGCAAGCTAATCGTAGCCAATATCCGATAGTGGGAGCGTGGCAAGGCTTTGAAGACCATGACTTGCATGCGGCTCGGGAGACAAACTTTTCACGGCGTAAGGCCCGACCCGTGAGGCTCAAATTGCGAGTCGCGCAGTCTCGCACCTGCAGTAAGCATGCCAACTCTACTCCGAATATTTCTTCAGTCTTCAGTCTCTTTGACTCTGCAAGATGGAGTTCGATGACGCGTTTGTCACCTCGAATGGGCACCGCGTTCAAGGTAAACTCAAGTCGATGTTTCACTGCAGATCATCCCGCACGCACATATCCAACCGCCCCGTTTCCGGTGCTTCTGCCGATCTTGTGATGGTGCCCCTTCGGCATTTTATCAACGACCCACAAATCAAAGCGCTCAAACCGGCCGGAATATACTACTTATTGTACGAAAGAGGCGCAAAGCCCCTCCTGGAACAGTGCCCACAGCAAGCCGGCTCTCCCGGTTCTCTCCATGCAACATGCCTCCCTGGTCAGCACTGCAACGCAGTCTTGCGGGCTCCGCCTATAAAATATAGCTTAGCTCATACATCTGTACTATCACATCTCTCCTCACATCTTTTCCTGAAGCAAGGAGCTAAGAGATATAACACTCCACAATGGTCCAGAACCTCAAAATAATCATCATTGGCGCTGGCATAGGCGGCCTCACCGCAGCCATTGCTCTTCGCCAACAAGGCCATGAAGTCGAGGTATGCCAGACCTCAGCTTGCACACCATAAGCGCTACTAACACCACCCACTTCCTACAGGTCTACGAACGATCTCGCCTCGCCAGTGAAGTTGGCGCCGCCATCCACGTAGCACCCAACTTCACCGTCATCCTGAACCGCCTCGGCATCTTCCCGGAGGAGTTCGGAGGCACCGCGTATCAAGGTGTACGTTCTCCATCCTTGACAACACCTCCCATACGCTAACGTCCTTCAGTTGGCCCTCAAACACGCCTCCGCAGAACCAAAGTACAATGTCTGTCGGCGAGGGCCGCAAGCACTGGCAAGCCGTAAGCGCTGCTCTCCCCCCCCCCCCCCCCCCCCAACCTCCGCGCCACCACTCACCGCTGACCAACCAGGAATACTGGCTCGTCCACCGCGTCGACCTGCACGCCGCCCTCAAAGAAAAGGCCACCAGCCCGTCCGGCCTCGGCATCCCCGTCACTCTGCACACGGCGGCCGCCGTCGCAGACGTCGACTGCGCCCGCGCCACCGTCACCCTCGCCGACGGCTCCACCGCGTCCGCCGACGCCGTGCTCGCGGCCGACGGCGTCCACTCCGTCGCCCGCAACATCGTGACGGGCGGCGCCTACGGCACCAAGACGTCGGGCAAGTGCTGCTACCGCTGGCTGATGCCGCACGCGGTGCTCGAGGACGATGCCGAGATCCGCGAGCTGGTGGGCGAGCCCGGGCTGGTGACGGAGGTGGCCGGGGCGGATCGCCGGATCGTGTTTTATCCGTGCAAGGACGGGCAGCTGATGAACTGCGCGGCGTTCGTGCCGGTGGAGGAGGTCGGGGTGATCCAGAAAGGTGAGGAGAGAGAGAGAGAAAGAGCTGCCATGGCCGGTTTGATGATGTCGTGCTGACGCTGCGGGCAGGCTGGAACACGTCGGGGAACAAGGAGAAGCTGCTCCGGTCGTTTGAAGGGTTCGCGCCGCGGGTCTTGCGCATGTTGGAGAAGGCGCCGGAGGGCCATGTCGCCGTGTGGGACCTGGCGGATATGGATGTCCTGCCGACGTGGATCAACGGACGGGTTGCCCTGCTGGGGGATGCAGCGCATCCGTTCCTGCCTTGTGAGTTGTGCTGGAGTTGTGTGATGCGCACGTACTGATTGAGTTGCAGACATGGGGCAGGGCGCGGCGCAGGCGATAGAGGATGCTGCTGCTCTTGGCGCGCTGCTGCCTATTTGCACGACGCCTGAGGATATTCCACGTCGGTTGCAGTTGTACGAGCAGTGCAGAAAGGAGAGGGCGGAATTTGTGCAAGATTTTACGCGCCAGAGGGGACGTGATGGTGGACGGGGTCAGAGTAAGTCAAACCTCCTGTTCTTTCTAGCTCCATACTTATGAGTGAATCAGGCGAAGTTGCTTCGGTGCTTCAAAAGTGCATTTCACACAATGCGTGGGAGCACGCTGTGAGGGTTCTGCAGGAAGACGCTGGACAAGAGACGGGATTCCACCCTGAGGCGAGGATATAAGCTTGGAAGCCTGAAGTGAGAAGTGAATTTAGTCCTCATTTGTAGTTGCAGATTATTCCCCATCCCCCGCCATTTCTAAATTTCTCCCTTTCTGCCGTTGGCCCACCAGCTGGAATTGCGCGCCGTGTGTCTCTTGTCGAACATGTGTAGAATAATCAGCACACCCAATCCATGACTTTAAATATTCAACAGACTTACCAAAGATTTGCACGCTTAACTTCCAGCGCAGCAGTCCAGATAGGTCTCCTCACATTGCCCGAATGGCCGTCCAGTACGGTTACAGAGGGCCCGTCTCCCTTCGCACTCGGTTTTGATGTTCGGATGGTCCTTGCAGTTGTTAACGGCAAGGGCAGATCCCATGAAAGCGAAGAGAAAAGCTTAGAAGAGTCCTTTCATTGTTACGTTCAGGTTGATGTTCAAGGCAAGGGTGAAGAGATGGTGGATTGCTGTTGTAGGTAAGTCGTGACGTCTACAGCTTCAATTTATACACTCCTCCCTGGCATTCTGAATACGAAGTCCCCGTAAATAAACTTCCTGCTACAATGGTACAAACCGTTGTACAAACGGCATCTTGAATTTGCTGGGTAGACTGTACTTTGCTGTAGCTGGTTTGGCCAATAGCATACCGCGGGCCCGTCTTTGGTAAGCTCGCGCTTGCACCAGTCGGGCTCGGGTTGGCGTAGCCCCTCTATTTCCCACGATCCGCTGACTGCCACCCTTCCAGAGCTTCAAACGGTAGAAATGTTCCGCCGCAACTAAAATAAACGTAAACGAGACCGCTCTCAGGTTCTACTTTATTGTTAAATTCAACAGCGCCGAGTTCAGATGTGCCACCCGCTCTGTCGCATCCCGGCATTTTTGAGCAACGCCTAAAAATGCTCACGATAGATAAGTGACCGGAAAACGAAGACCTTGTTGGTGATGATTTCTTGGATCTGAAATAAAGTCTCGAAACCCAAGTACTGTACCTCGCGGAGAAACGGCAACGCTCGATCAATGAGCACTTGCGCAGCGCTCATGGTCTCGGCGAGCATCACCACCAAACCTCCACTCAGGAATCACCAGCTGGCGGTTCCCATGCATGAGCTTGAAGATCGTTACGGCGGTTTTATCACGTGACTCGTCACTAGACTTCAAGGACAGAGCCACACGCTTATAAATCAGAGTGGTTTGAAATCGTTTCGATGATGTCTGGCAACTTGGACCGGGTCTCAGCCTTGTGTCCGACCATCAAGCTACCGCAACTCTACGATACCATAGAAAATAGCGGTCAGTATCGTAAAAACGCCCTGACTTTGAAAATTCCACGAATTTGGGGTAATGCGAATGATCAAGTGCTCGGAAGAGATGCGTGACAACAGAATTAACCGACAGAACTCAGGGTCTGTCAGCTTCTGGTGTCAAGGATAATGCAGTCTTGGTCAGATAGGTATAAGATGACGAGAACCAATCAAACCGGAATTGGAAGGTGAGTCATTGATGGATACGAGTGCCTGGTTCAAATGCGGGTCTTCAGGATCCAGTGTGCCGACTCCAGCACTTTCCCGAACAGGTAACCTGCTCTCATGCACACAACTCCGTCGAAACCTGGGCAAACCATACCCTTCTCTCTTACCCGTTGACTGAGCGTGTGCTCTAGTGCTTACGTTGACCAGTATGATTTCCTGACTAGTAGTAGCGTCGCGGGGCAGAAGACCTTGGCAGGCATCCTTCACGAGGACGCTCTTCGAGGACACCCGATTATCAAGCATGAATACTAGAACTAACTTCCAGTGGTTGAGGCCGTTCAAATGGAGGTGTCTGAGGATGCCGCTACAACTGATCATCCGATCCTATTCTCAGCATCGACGAGGGGCAGAACTCATCCCTCGCAAGGATTAGCAGCGAAGCGACCTCGGCAACGCAGGACCCGTCGATCACACAACCACACCGCCTTAGCCCCCGCCGGAGCCGGGCTCGTCGCCCAAACGGTTATCGGGAACTGGCTATCGGCCTTAAACGTGCATGGAAGCCGGTATTTGATGGCTCCGATACCAATGCAGTTGCTGGTAACCATCGTTGCTAGGCCCCATTTGCTTGATGCCTGCACGTCAGATATAAAAACGTCAGCCCCCCGCCCATCCCCACCACACCATAACAATCACTCCACAACCATTGTACTCTTGATAGGCTTTGCCCGCTTTGCCACACCACGCTCCCCGCAAATCTTTCAATTGACGTGATCGACCCTTGAGCTCTTTCCACCTCAAAGTCCATCTACCCCCGCCATTCGAAAGCCTCTCACCCATCCAACGCACCAAAAAACAAAAAAAAAATCCATCAACCCTCGGTCCCCGTGACCACCCATCCCACCACCATGGCCTCCTCCCACCTCTCCGAGAATACCTTCACCCACAGCGGCGACAAAACGACCTTCTACTGGTCCGCCGGCCCCGCCACCGGGCCCCTCCTCATCTTCATCCACGGCTGGCCCGCCAACGGCGAGACCTGGAAGCCGCAGCTCCTCGCCCTCGCCGCCCTCGGCTTCCGCACCATCGCGCCCGACACGCGCGGCTACGGCCGCTCCAGCGTGCCCGCCGACGCCCGCGCCTACGCGCTCGAGCACCACGTCGCCGACATGCTCGCGCTGCTGCAGCACCTCGGCCGCACCAAGGCGCTGTGGATCGGGCACGACTGGGGCGCCGGCCTCGTCTGGGGCTTCGCGGCGCAGCGCCCGGAGGCCTGCGTCGGCGTCGCGTGCATGGCGGTGCCGTACGGCGTGCTGCAGAAGGGCCTGGACGGCCTGGTCGCGCTGTCGAACCGCGACATCTACCCGCCGGACCAGTTTCCCAACGCGCAGTGGGACTACCAGGCGTTCCACGTCGAGAGCCCCGAGGAGAGCGCGCGGCTGCTGGAGGCGAATGCCGCGAACACGGTCAAGGCGATCTACGGCCCGGGCGACCCTGCGGCGTATGGGAAGCCGGCGTTCACGGCGCTGATGCGGGAGACTGGTGGGTGGTGGGGTGGCAGGCCGGAGGCGCCGGAGACGCCGCTGGAGAAGACGCTGTTGAAGGATGATGTGGGCATGTATGAGAGGCTGGTGGCGGGGTTTGAGAAGAATGGGTTTGAGGGCCCGAACGCGTATTACCTCAACCATGAGATCAACAAGGAGTATGCGAAGAAGGCGCCGAATGGGGGGTATCTGCACTTTCCGGTCTTGTTCATCGAGGCGCGCTGGGACTCTGTCTGCGATACCTCGCTGTCGAGGCTGTCGGAGCCGATGAGGGAGCATTGCACCAATTTGACCGAGTGCAGCATTGAGTCTGGGCATTGGGTGGCGTTGGAAAAGCCGGACGAGACTAACGCGGCTATTGTCAGGTGGATTGCGACGAAGCTGCCAACCTACTTTCCCGGATATTGGAAGACGCCGTTCGTTTCGCGGATTTGAGGTGAAAGCTTAGTGGATTCTATCAGCGTTCTTCATTCCTATTTTCCACGACCGTCTTTCTCCTAGCGCTGTACTTACCACAGCTACGAACTTTACTTAAGTAACGTATTCCAATTTTTACTCGGGCTCGATCCTCATTGACCCAATTCTGACCTCTGATCATACGTAGAAGATTGCCCTTGTATATCTTCTGATCTTGTCTCGAGAATAAGATCAGTTCCTGTACGTCCCATGTTCCCCTCTGCGAGATGCAACTCCAATACTCGGCGATATCGGTTTAGTCTACCAGGAACACTTTCCAAAATAAGAAAGAAGATGCTTGAAAACTCGGCGTCACTCTCGAGTATGTTAAGGTCTTTTGGCGTCCTCCGGAATACTTGCATTATGAGGAAATGGTATCCGGGATATGGCTCGTGCTTCTGGACAAACTCAGAGCTTCTGAACAACTCCTCAACATCGTCGGAACTGCTTCGCTCACTGGCTTGATCGCTTGATAATTTCCTCCGCAGAAGCGTCTCCAGTGCTGCCTGTGTGAGGTCTTGCTCTTCTCTAGGATGCTCCATCGCCGGTGCGGTTATTCGCAGCACAAGGGGACTTCGGGGAATAAAGCGTTCCCTATAGCTGATAGCGTCTGATATATGAACAAAGATGAGGCTCTCAGTGGTAGACTCATCGATCTCCTCGTGAAAGTCGTAGGTAGCGTAAGTACCGTGGGCGATGCTGGCCCAGTGCCCGCGTCCTATAATGGTTTACGAGCCGGTACCAGAGTTGAGTGGCTAATTTTTCATAGTTTTCCGCCCCGAGATGAGCGGCTTGAACTTCCTGTATCCTGATCAAGGTGTTCCAGCGCTCCGATAGGGAGGAAAGAAGCCCAATTCCATAACCGGAACTGACGTAATCAAGTAAATCCACCTGCCGTTGTGAAGCATGTTTTATTTGCAACCGGTTTTCCCGCTCAGCCAAAGTCAGACAGTTCCACTCCATTTGAATCTTGTTGAAACTGATTCCCGGAGTAGGTGACAAGCGCTCTTGCATCGTCCAACCGCGCTTTCTCCATTGATAGAACTTGGAGTCCCGATGGTATGCATCGTCATTCTCCGCTCCCCAGTCATTTAGTGCGAGGAAAATCCGCAGGTTGTCTTCTTGGTCTGTAGTTTTCGGGTCAGGGGGGTCTGGTTTCCATACCGAAGGTGGCATCAAGTATTGAGTGGGCTTGATGATGCGCTCCCCCAGGAACCGTTCGGCCGCAGACGCAGCCGTTTTTGCGAACAGCGCCACAGCCGCATTGCTGTAGACATCGTTCATGCTCCCGGCCTCATGTGTCCAGTCGTCTACCGAATCTTGAATGATACACAGCGCACCGACCCAAAGGTATTGGATGCTGATGGAAATTGAGATCAGCTGTAACCTGATCTGCAATGCTTATGTATCAGCTTCCATACACAAGTTCGACTATCATGGTATCAATTCTGTTATTGATATTTGTCATTCAGTCTGATGATTTGTCAGCTACTTCTATTTAGTTGCAGATAGTCTCTAGTTACTCAAGAATTCCATCATTCATTTACCCATTATGATTGATTCACCCATTTCATTTCATCAGATGCCCATTCCTCTTGCTGCAAAAATTGCATCCTGGAGAGTCATGGGTAACGAGGATATTGGCATTAATTTTTGGAAAGCATCAAGATTTTGCAGGCTCAGCGTCACATGCTGGTGTGTCGACTTTCCCCAACAGTAGCTCAGGACGACATACTCTCCAACCACATGGTCCGTAACGACCAGTTTCGGTTCATGTTCCTCGTCGCCAACGTCAATGACGCGCGATGGTAGCCGCCTGTCGGATCCCGCGGGGCCTCTGCACGAGTCATGATTGTCCAGGCAATTCCGCAACCATTCCTGGGCGATCTTCATGCATTCCATTGTCCTTGAATCCTTGCAGATGTCATGTAGCCGTATGTTTTGGACAAAAGGGCTGGATGCTGATGGCAAGCAATCTACTCCCAATTAACGCACCCACCTGGCGCCGCAAGCCCCGGAGTAAACATACCTCTCCGAAAGCTGAACTTGGCGAATCCCAACGGCATGTCCATTTGCAGATCTCTATCCTCCTCGATCAGCCACAACGCCACGCCTGCACTATTCGTCGTCTCGTAGAACGGATACTGATAACGCGGCGCCATCAAGAGAACACATCGGCGCAGGCGAGGCTCCCTGTCCACCAGCGCCTTCGCGTCGATATACCACCCATCGTCATCGTCGTCCGGCCAGTGGAAGCCTTCCCCGCGCGCAACCCACTTCAATACGAAACTCTTGCAGAGCTCGCACCCATCGGGCGCGGGCGCGCGCACTCGATCACCTCTTCCAGTCCGTCATGGTGGGGAACGCAATCCGCGAAGTCCATGAACCCATCGTCCCGGGAAAGACAGGGCGCCTTTGAATTCCCCAGGGCGACATCTCGGAAGTTGAGCCGTGCGCAGAGGCGAATCTGCCGAAATTCGTTCTCTGCTGACATGGCCGGGCGAAGATGTAGGCAGCAGAGGGCCGGGCGCCTCAGGTGGTGCGAAAATAATGTCTGCTGCGCTCGCGAATGGACTGAGGGGCTCTGGTAGCAGTGCTCGGAAATTTTGGGTCTGTAGGGTGGCGATGTAATGCTGATCCGCTGGCCCCACGCATGGGCAGAGGAGAGATTGACCGGCTGATTGGCAGTGTTTTCGGCCCCCACTCCAGCATCTCTTGGGATCGCAGCACTGCACCTATCCACTTGAAGATTGTCGAGGAGAAGCCGGCAAGTTACGAAATAGTTTGTCTCTCACACGCGTGGCCGACGCGCTGCTCAGCACACAGCCGCAGCCCTTCTTCGACGAGCAATCCTGAGCCAAGTCTTTCCTGAACCCCGTCGATACTGCAACATACGAAATTGTAAGTGACGCTCCAGAATCCGATCAGCGACTTGAATGTGCAAAATATCAAGTAGAAGGGCACGTTGGGCTTCCGTACCTGGATCGTCTTGTCCAAGTCATCGCAACCGTTCATCAACTATGTAGCGGCCGTAGTGACGTCCAGTGGCCTTCTGGGTATGCCGTATGTCATACAAGGACAAGCGATCCGATGAAAAATTAACGAATAACGAATCAAAGATCCATTTTCAGACAAATAGCTGAATTTGTCGTGGAACATATTGACCTTTGGTATTCTTGTACATCAATTTGGTTTTCAATAGCCTCGAATGGTCTGGACGTCTGCTAAAGCGGTGAAGCATGATACTCTGTTGCATAGTGCTGGTAGTTCTTACGATTATGGACATTAGGCCACTGTACCAGTATGCTCACGTAGGTCAGATCACGGTCGCGGTCGCGGACCATGTGAAGGCACTTCCAACCAAACTGGAAACGAGGGCGCTATGCACAACTGTGCCACACTTATCGATTACGCAAGTAGACGTTTGCCTGAGATCCCATACAGTTACCCTGACGTAGGGAATCTCTTGCATCTTCGCTTGGCACCATCGCGCGGTAAGTTCGTCTTGGTCCTTCATTGGATCAAGAAAAACGTAAGGGGAGATTTCGAAGAGATGTAACGAGGAATGATGGATGAGAGAATTGTCGGAGGGGCTGGAGCGACCTATCACATCTGCCCATGTAGTACATCAGCTGCGCCGTGAGGGTGGCGTTCAGCCTTGCATGCACCTTGTAATGTGCTGATAATCGGGTAGGGTAAGCATGAGCGGACCGCAAGGCTGAAACTAGATCCTGGTCACCAATATTATCCTGTTGTGCATCAGGCGGCGGGACTCGAACGTAAGACCCCGCTATCTCGCCGCTACGCTGTGTTGCACAGCATCCCTTGGAGGTCCGTCTGAGTGAGACCAACAGGATTTAGCAGCGCAGATCAGGGCATTGGGATGTCAGGCTTGCGAATGTCCAGAAGGCAAGGCAAGGCAAGGCAAAGCTGAAGGTATTTTACCCTTACGTCTAGAAACTTAATAGCCTCGTCTCCCCTTCTGAAGCTCCTTGTTCAATCTTTCGCATCATCACTAGTTATTTCTGTCAGACTAGAAAATCATGTGACATTCCGGCGGATCCGGCCGCCAGTGTAGCATAAGAGGGGCTCCCCCCACTACCCTCTACAGATAGCCAGCGACTGCACAATTAATCACTTTTCTCAAAGTTCGACAATTTCTGTGACCTCCAAGGATATTCTCCCTCAGCGGGGGCGATGGTAGCTTAGTGGGGCGTGATATGCCAATTATAGGATTCTTATGAAGCTTAGGATGACGCGATGTGGTAAATAAATATGCAATGGATTGCAATTGGCTTCGTGTTTACTCCGTCGTGCAACTTTTGTTGTTCATGTTCATGTTGTTTTTTAGGCGACCAGCCGTCGATCAAAACCTTGCATCCCAGCGCTAATAAGTATAGTCAGTCTATATAGAAGATGACGTAGGTCCTTCAGAATCCCGAAATTAGATCCAACGCTCAGTTGCCATTTATATGACGATGTCCAATTACGAAGTTTGTGAGAACGTATACGTAATCCGCCAGCCATGATAATTTTCCAAGATATGTCTTTTATCTCCTGTTGCAAAGTCACTTGAAACTCCTAGCAGTGAACTGGAACAAATCTAAGTCTATGAGCCATGATAAATCACAGCCAGAGCGAACGACAGTAGACCCCTTTCCAAGCGGGTAGAGCGATTCGCTAACCGTCAAGAGTATCTCTAGGAAATATGATCTGGTGCAAATTTCCGGTGCTTCTGTGGAGAGACCGGTTATTGGTTTGTGGTAATCGCGCCAGCCCGAGTAAGGTGCAGATGCAGCGGGTGGGCATGCAGTGGCGCATTCGCCGCTTCCTTACTCGGCGGCACTCTCCAGAGACGGATATCATATCCGGTGATGATTCTGTAATACATGTACATGAGGGTATGAAGTAGGAGATACAATCATTTTGGCTCTTGCTGTTGGCTGTGATACCGTCTTATCTCGATCAGCCGTACTGTCTCTAAAAGGAAGGTGCGTCCATGGCAGGAGCACAAGACGCGCACAAACCGAACATAGAGTGTTCACACAGGAAAGTTTGAGTCTTTGCAAAAAATTCTGGAAATGCAAACATGATGGGCGCGGCGTCGACTGCGAACCTGCCATGGTTCCAGGTTACGCAACGGAACACCACTCAAACGCATAATGACATTGCCTGCATTCGCTGACGTTAGACATCGGACTTCATACCCTCTAAGAATAGCTGAGACAAGCAATTGGCACAAAACTGATTAGGCACGACTGACGACTTAACACGAGGCATTTCACCCAGCCTTGAACACTTCTCGGCGTTGCTTCTGCTTGGTCAATGCAACAGTCAACCCGGCTACACATCTAGCAATGTCTTTCAGGCAACATCATACTGAAAATCTCGGACCTTACCGACTATCACTCCCTGAAGATCCCTCGGAGTCGATCTCATTTGAACTTGGGGACATTTCCACTGTCGGCTTGCTTTCGCCGGAGCGCGATGAAAGACTCGAAGAACAATGGCGCCCAGAAGCTGGACACCACCCAAGGGTTGAACACACACTAGACGACTCAGTGAGAGATAATTCTGGAAAGTACAAGAGTCTTCCCAGCTTTGACGAAGAGAGAGGGGATCTTCGACATCGGGAAACGAGTGACTCGGCCGATACTCTTGTGAACCCCGAATCACTTACCAATGAGAGGGAGGCAACCCGGCCGGGACCAGGTTTGTGGAAACACCAAATGCTGGTAGATCGATCCCTAAGGAGCATGGCTACCCTCACTGCGGTGTTGGCCGCTGCCATGGTGATCTGCTGCATTGCCGTCGTCTCTCGATTCGCAGACAAGATATCCTCGAATTCCTCATCTATCGATCTTGATGAAGGAGAATGCTCAAATATCAAACGTGAAAGCGAGGTCTGTCTTGAAGCTCAACCTTGTCTGGCTTTCTATTGACGCGTGACACAAGGTATATAAAGTTTTCATTAATATCGCCGCGACACTCGTGCTAGGATCTTCAAACACGTATCAACAGCTCGTCGCTGCTTTGGACGTGGACGACCTTCATCATGTATTATCAAAGCATGGTCATGCCAGAGTTGGAATTAACTCGCCGCTGACAATCAACTACAAGAAGAAAGGGCGTCTGTGGTGCTGGCTTTGCTGGCTACTTTTGGTTTCAACCTCATTGGTAGGTTTGTCAAGCAAATCCTCCGGTCGGAGGAGTACCTGCTAAGGCTTTTAGCAGCCAGTGCACATTTTGGCAAACTCGATGCTCGGATTTGCCATTAGCCGCCCTCATCCAGTGCAGGTTCAGACAAAAGCGGTTGACAGCATCACGACTGCCCAGCGGAGATGGTCCTTACAGGAAGACTATTGTATTTATAGTCTCGGACAAGAGTCAGTTCTACCGCGCTATTACTGGTCATTCAGCAATGACACGAAAACGGCGCGCGCTTGTTGACGACTTTTCACAACCCGAAGGTTTGCCCCATCGGCCACTACCCTGAATACAATGACACCATCTACACGCCTCATACCAACCCATACTTGCTTCAAGATGAGCAACGTGTAAACATGTCCATCTCAGTAATCAACAACTGTACATCGATGGATATCGCCTGCTTTCCATCCGAATTAGAAGACCGATGCTTTCTAGTTTTTCGTTTGGAAGCGGGCACAATTCTAGCGGCATGCTTATTCGTGAAGGCAATTTACATGGCCTCCATAATTATCTTCTCCAAGAACAAGACAAAGACACAGTGTTTGACTTTCGGAGATGTTCTTGTGGCATCGAAGCTACAGGCTATCCATCTGGAGAACGAGAGCATGCTCAATGCTGGTGACATTCACCGACGCCAGGTATGTCACCAGTGTCATAAGCATTGCAAGAGCTCGCTACCTTCCGACACCGGAGAGGAAGTTGGCCATTGTCAGAAATGTCGAAAGTACAACAAAGTTTCCAACCTTACCAACCTCATCGCCCCGGCACTTGCAGTAAAGCGCAAGAAGTCGCTGATATCAACTCTTGGACAGACAGCTCTGACTCAAATGATGACTCTAAGCTTCTGTTCAATGTGCGCTCTCTCCATAAGTCTTCTCATCTTGAATTACATGCTTGGATTTTCGGACAAACTCTTCGCAGCTTCGGGTGATTGGGTTGGCGCACTTACCCAGTCTGATTTCGAATTGGGTGAATTCGGAGCGATGTGTATCGCAAACGGTCCCCAGTTGCTTTACTCGACCCTTTACTTGCTACTGATATATGACATGACGCTCATAAATATGATAGATAAATTCATTTCTTCCCGATATAGCTCCCTTACGGGTCCATGCGGGGCTGGCTATCTATAGTTATTTTACATGAGGGGAAAAACCTTTTCGCCTGGCAAAAACCCCTCCTCTCTCTCTGGGCATGCTATCCTATACTAGTTCTATTTTTTCCTTCTTACTAGTAGCGGCTGCTGTAGCAGCCCTACATTCACCTACTAGCCCTAACCCTTTAGCCCTTATCCTCGTGGTTGTCTGGGTCCTGGTGGTCCTGGTGGTCCTCCTGGTTCCTCGTCCTGGTTGTCTTCCTGGATTAGTTCCCTTGCCAGGCTAAATTGCTTAAGCAGCCCTAGGCGTAAGAACCAGTCTGTTACTGCTTTGACCCCTTTCTTTATTGAGAGGAGGGAGTAGTAGTCCGTAGTCCCTGCCCTTTAGAGCATCTGTGCCCTGCCCTATTGGAAGTGGGGGCAGAAGAGGAGGATGTGCTTTGGGGTTTGTCTATGCCAGCCGCATGGGCAGGCAGAGCTAGGATACCCTAGCACCTTACGCCTAGAAAGGAAGTCCTCTAGTCTAATATGCTCTGTACGTAGTAGAGTGGCGAGTGTGCTCTGTGGCTTGGGCAGTTCGCTGTGGATTTGTCTGATTTTCGGGTTCCACTGTGTGGTTTGGGCTACTAGCTTGCCTTGCCTTCCCTAGCTAGTGAACTTCATCTATCTCTCGTTCTACTTGTTCCTATATACTATACGTAGTCTCGTTCGCTCCGAGAGACTCTAGTAGGTGGGGGGGACAGCAGTTAAGGAGGGAATTTGCCTTTTTTCTAAGTAGGGTTCTTCTGGCCGGGCTAGCGGCGCCTCTAGTACTTAGAGTAGCCCGAACTATCTGTTTTATACTCTAGCAAGTCTCCTCTATCACTGCCGCCACCGGGCCGTTCCTATGCCTAATAGTATAGGCTAGTGCTAATTCGTCCAGGTGTAGTGAAAGTGGGGGAATCCCCGTCTTATACTCTAGGGTTTGTATGCTGGTTGACTTATACGCCCCTGAGATGGTACGTAGGCACTGATTTTGGATCTTCTGCAGTGGCTGGATAGCTTTTTTCCTCCACCCTAGGGTTCCCTCTAGGGTATACTATACTCTACAGCCATAGGTGAGGACTAGCCTTACCACGGCCGTATAGATATGGCGGGCTTTAGTAAATGAGGCTCCCCAGGTAGACGCTGCGAGTCTAGAGAGGGATTTATACTATCTAATTGCTTTAGCTCCTGTTTACTTAATATAGGGTCCCCATCTAAGCTTGTTATCGACATGGACTCCTAGAATCTTGATTATAGGCTCTGGGTATCCAGCAAATCCAGGGATGTGGATCCCTGCTACCATATTGAATCTCCTTAGCTTTCTTATAAAGTGAATAAGATGGTACTTATTAGGCGAGAACGCTGACCTGTGGGTAGCTGCCTAGTTTTTATATTGTAATTTTTCGTATTACTAGATGATGAGTGGCATGAGGAGGAGGGTAGGTAACCC
This sequence comes from Botryosphaeria dothidea, assembly GCA_011503125.2. NCBI lineage: Eukaryota > Fungi > Ascomycota > Dothideomycetes > Botryosphaeriales > Botryosphaeriaceae > Botryosphaeria > Botryosphaeria dothidea. The sequence continues at coordinate 3,767,198 of WWBZ02000033.1, read as the reverse complement.
GGTATCCTCTTATATAATAGCTATGTAACAAATTTTCGGTGTTGACCCTTGGTTCAACCAGACCCTGTTCCTCCTTACAATTCATATTCCAACACTAGTGCTCGCAGACTTGGTGTGCTCCCTCTAATATCCTACAGTTTTGTTCTATAGATTTACTAAGGGTTAGGATATTAGTATTATCGACTAATCTAAGGGGAAAGGTATTACCTCTGCGTAGTTGTGTAAGCAGGTTAGAAGTAAAGAATAAATAGAGGATCGGGGATAGTAAGGATCCTTGGGGAATCCTAGTTAAGGTTTGAATTGGTGGACTAGTAAAGTCCCTAAAGGATAGCTAAGTGGTACGGTCCTATAGGAAGGATTGAGTGAATCTTTCTATCCATGCCGGGAGCCTTGCTATCCTTATATTATAGAGAAGCCTCCTATAAGATACGTAGTTATATGCCCCTGAGATGTCTAGGCTAAGGACTCATCCCACCAGCCCTAGATCTTATGCCTAGATAGTATGGATCTGTTCTATAAGCAGGTCGAGGGCTACCACGGATGACCTATTTCTTCTAGCTCCCATCTATATATCGGGGAGAAGTTTATAGGCCTTAGTGGCCTAGGAGATCCTATCTACTATAATCCTCTTAAGTAGCTTCCCTAGCGTGTTAAGTAAAGCAATTGGTCTAAATAATTTGGCTTTGGTATAGTTATCCCTCTGTGGTTTCCTGAGGACTATAGTAATAGAGCTTTTAAACTATCTAGGGTGGTATGCAAGCGCTAGGCATCCCTAGAAGAGCCTAGTAAGTGGTCCGCTTAGTATCTAAGCGTATTGCTTTAGGAACCTGTTGATAGTCTTATCTGGGCCTGGTGCCTTATCTAAGGAAAGCTTCTTAATAGTGTGGAGGACCTGCTCTTCAGTAAGGTCTTGGGGAATCTCTACTGGTACTAGGTATGTACACCCATCTAGGTCTAAGAGGTCGGTGGCCCTAGGAGGGGGAAAGAACTAGTTGGTAAGGATTTCTGCCTTGGACTGGTTTTCGTAACGTAGCTGTCCATCTGCTCCCTGGAGGGTTGGGAACTGAGGTGGGGTTGGCGGCTCTAGTGCCCTTGTTCTTGCCCACCTTGAGAGCTTCCAGAATGCAGATGGGTCTGAGGTAATCTCAGCTACTGTTCTACGCCATGCTTTTGTTCTATCCTTCTAATCTGCCTCTTCTTACTATTGGCAATGGTTTAGTATACTACCCAGTCCTCCTCCCTCCCTATGGCTGTCCACTTCCTTCTAGCTGCTCTGGCCTGGTGCACTAGGTCCGAACACTCCTTTGTCCATTGTATAGAGGCCCAGGGCGAAGGTCTTGCTACTGGGATGGTCTCCTGGATTGTCTTTTGGATGGCCTCCTGGAGTAGTTCAGTGAAGTGGTCCAGGTCTGCTTTGGTATCAAGAGGGGATGTTTGGAGGTGTTCGAGCTTTATTTGGAGCACCTCATTGGTTCTCTTCCAGTCTACTTTCCACTAGGGCCTTAGAGGGCGTGGTTCTGTACGGGTAGGGGAGATATTAAGCGTAGTAAGGATAGGAAGGTAATCGGAGGAGGATTCGAGCTCCTGACTAACTCCGCAGCTAAGGACCCTCTCCTCTAGCCACTGTGTAGTAAAGATAAGGTCTAGGGTACTCTCGCTACCGCCCTCTCTCCTAGTAATAGTACCTCTTAGGAGGGCTAGGTTAAGGTTGGCTGTAGTAGCTATCTCGATAAGGTTATCTACAAGGGTGTGGTGTGTTGGGGAGGTTATACCTCCCCAGGTCGGGTGGTGGAGGTTAAAGTCTCCTAGGAGGACGCTCATAAATATGGAGTTTGAGTGGGGAAAGATTAAGAAAACTGGAGCGCGTCTACGGTGCACACTTGTTAAGGGGAAACAGTTTAATCAGTCCTATTTCCTCCAATTGCCGAAGAAAATAATATTTTATTAAGTTGTTGATGAATAACGATGATCCATTGATGATTGGCATGAGGAGGAAGGGCGTAGGTGGCCTACCCTCCTTATATACGTAAGTGAGTGACTAAGCTATCTGGTGTTGCAAAAGCAATATGCAAAACACGTGATTTCCAACATATTTCCCATGATGGCATTCAGCATACTGACGCATTTGCTCCTCACTCTCGCTATCCAAGCTGAAGAGGAGGTCGTCGACAGGATTAAGGAGAAGCACTCCAACTTTACAGTAAGAAACACATTATATTCACAGCATTACTGCGCTTGAAACTAACAATAACAGGTACTGCTGAATCCGGGTATGACTTTAGTTTGTGTCGCTCTTCTGATACTTGTCACCGTTGTCTGCTGGATCTCGTTTTGTTACCGACGGGAAGGCTTCATTCCGTCAATGTTCGGATCCATCCGGGTATGCTGTGCCTCAACCGCCCATTTGGACAAAATTCCGGATGATGGTGTTCTCCTGTTGGAAATCGAGTTGATTTGATTATTGTCTGGATTGTTGGCATGTCTCATGAGAGGGGTATGAGAGGGTGCCTGCTATATAGACTATTTGACGCTAAACCTGATTCGGAGCATTCTGAGACTATATTTCCAACATCTCCGGTGGGGAGATCGTGAGTAAACACAAATTGATTCATGCCTCGAAAAAAATGCTGACTCGACACAGTTGGGCGGGGAGCGGTATATCGTCGTGCAGGCTTCTCTCTTCCAAGCCAGTGGGAGATATCAACCCAAACGAGTTATACGCCGGGTAATGCCTTTGAGCAGGGGATGGATAGTCGTGTATGAAGGCAGAGGGACAATCTTTCTTTTTCTTGCTCTTTCTCTTGCTTTGATAAAGTTGCTCGATATTTCTGTCAAATTCATCTTTCCAGGTTAATGTAACAGATTTCAGTACGTATTCATGTTTCCAAAACCGCAAACTTCTTGTCACATTGTGTTCGCTATACTACTCAACACAATCAGTGTTTGCACTATCCTGAAAGATTTAACTATCCACACCGGCATTCCTCTCGTTCCACTTCCTATCAAACACAGTCAAATTTCTCTGCGCCGTAGGGACCACATCTAACGCTTTGATTGAAACCGCTTCCCTCTGACTCAGCATGAACGACACAGCCTCCGCAACATCCCCCGCAACCAAAGGCTCATACCCCTGAATGAACTCATCATACGCTCCTCTGTCGTACCCCACCCTCTGCTCATGAAAATTTGTAGCCACAACCCCCGGCCTCACAGCAAGAACCTTGATATTCGTCCCCGCCAACTCCACCCGCAGTGAATTCGTAAACCCTTCCTGCGCCGCCTTGCTCATATGATACACCGCCTCTCCCGCGAACGGCGGCACCTCCAGCCCCGTCACGGAGGTCACGTTCAGAATCGTACCGCGCCCCCTCTCGCGCATGCGTCCGGTGTTCAGCACGCCATACGTCGCGAACAGCAAGCCATTGATGTTCGTGTTCGTCATCGTCACGACATCCTGGATGGCGAGGTCGGGAAAGGCAGCGGGCGCGCCGAGAGCGAGGCCGGCGTTGTTGATGAGGACGTCGATGGGGCCGAGCGCGCGGACGGCGCTTGCGATGGCGGCGTCAAGCTGCGCGTGGTCGGCGATGTCGGTGGTAGCAGTGAGGATGCGGCCGGCGGTAGGGGTGGCGGAGCGGATGGAGTCGGCGAGGTGGGCGAGCTTGTCGTGCGAGCGGGCGAGGAGGATGAGGTTGGCGTTTTCGCGGGCGAGGCGGGCGGCGATGGCGGCGCCGATGCCCATGGAGGCGCCGGTGATGAGGATGTTGTTGTTGGTGAGGGACATTGTGGTGGGCGGTCTCGAGATTTCTCTTTTTTTGGGTGGGCTGTTCTTCAGGCGTGAAGGGGGATGGACTCCAGAAAAGAAGTGTGCGAGAGGTTGGGTTGATGTGAAAATTTGATGTCCCCATGAAGTCTCCGCCACCCACCCGTCATTCGAATGCCTTGATCGGTAAGCAGATGCTTTGGAAACCAATATATGTCGTGCAGCCGCGGAGCCTACACTTACTCAACCCGTGCGATGGAGCCCGCACCACATCGGGGATGCGCTAAGATGTCCCGCATTCGGACCGGCCCTTGCGAAGTTGGAGTACGGAGTCTTGCCGACGCGTCTCCAAAAATTTACTCAAGCCCACAGGTACAGAGCCCTCATGCATTCCAGCTACAGCATTCCCAATGGCAAGGAAAACACCCAGGGCAAATGACGTAGACAGGCTCATAACCTCTGAGTAATTATACACACATCTATCGTTAGGTAGGCTTTTCAGAACCCTCATCACTTTAAGATTTGCGCCTTGATCGAGGGGACAGAAATAAAAGGCAATGGCCTGACGTAAGCCAGAGAGCGGAGTTCGCTCCGGAATAACATCTCCGGATGTATGACAGGGTTCGAAAGACATGCTACCTAAGACCTTGCCCAGCATTGCGCCGTTAATTCTCTCACATCTTGGGCCAGGCCTCCTGGATTTTCTAGAGCGGCAAAGTGACCTGAGTCGTTCCGTTCTGTCAAACGTTTGTTAGCATTACAAGACGATTGGGGTTTTGGCGAGCCTGAATTACCTTTGTAGTAGACCAAGTTTCCTGTGCGCTCCACTGCCCGTTTCGACGAAGGTTCTGTATCCCAAATAAACGACGTGTACCCAAAAGGCACGCGAACACGGTTTCTCGGCTCCATCACAAAGGCTGTAAAGTTCTCGTGACCTATGTTCTCATAGTAACACAGCATAGATGGCATGATGCAGCCAGTGAAGTAGTAAAGACTTGCCGTAGTAAGGATCGCTTTGGTCCAGAAAGGCTGCTTCTGTGTCTCTGGGTTGGAGGCCTCGATGTATTTCTCCCCAATCCACATCAAGATCCCCATCGGATTATCGTGCAACGCGATGCCGATGGTATGTGGCTATGGCGACAGTAAGCACATGATCCGTACAAAAAAGGGTGGCTATGAAACAAGGACTTACTCGAGTCCGCATGCAAACAGCATACCCAATGTGGTTCTTCAGCCAGTCATCCACTCTCACAGCGACTGCTTTCTCCCGGTCCGTATACTCGACATCCTGTGGGAGTGGGCTCGGTGCGAAGTTGAAATGCACCAGTTTGCAAGAAGCTGAATACTGCGCCCCAAGTTCACGCCCAACAAAGTGTCCCCAGTCACCGCACTGGACCATGTACTGATCATATCCAAGCTTCTTCATCAACTTGTCAAAGATACGTGCGTTGTCTTTCAAGGTCCAACCAGCTCTTGGTGGCCAATCCGACCAACAGAACCCGGGCATGCTCGGGACGACGACATGAAAGGCCTGCTCAGCGGGATCTGATGGATGAGAAAGTCGGCTCCAAATCTGACTGAACTCCCAAAATGACCCTGGCCATCCATGAACTAGGAGTAAAGGTATCGCTGAGGATGAATCGGACCGTGCGTGTACGAAGTGCAACTTGATTTCCTCCACGGATGTGATAAAGTGAGGGACCTTGTTCATCTCTTCCTGCGCGACGAACCAATCATAATCATTGGTCCAAGATTCGTGTAGAGATTTCGCCCAGTCGTACGGAGGTCCTTTAAAGTGAATTAGCCATCATGTCCGCTCGTTGCATGTCCAGATGCCAGATATTACCGTAGCTATCTCCAGCATCTGGCACAATCGAGCGGTCGGGAAGCCTGGTGTCTTTCAGCTTTTCAGTCAAACGGTCGACCTCCTCGCGAGGAACGTCAATGTTGAATGGGACAATATCACCGCTTGCCATGATGCTTGACTGAACGTGGAACAATCACTGAGCTTCCGAGAAGGTAGAGAAAAGCCTTGAGAAGAGAGAAGTGGAGAATGTGAATTATAATTTTGGGTAAAGCATCACGTCACACAGTCTCCAACCACTGCAGGGTGTCTTGGAGGCAACTGATGGTCGGGGTCATCTTTAGTGACGGCTCCACCCGCGTCTCAGTTGGGTAAATTTTAGAATGAGCTTATGCGTTGAGCTTATTGGGCCTCGCCTCCAGACGCATTTTACCCCGTTCTGTGCCCGCCTACGAGGCTGCTTATCTACCTATTCACCTGCTATTTTACACCTTTTAGCTGCTATTACACAAGAGGTTTGACTCTATACTACGCATCGTAAGCCTCGTGGCTTTTAATCGGCTTAACACAGCTAACGATGACTAACGCACGCAGGTTCGATAGCATACCAAGCATCACGACCCTGCCCCGCACTTACCGGAGCTTCCGGTAGTTTTGCACCTCGCCACCTTAATTACCATATTAACTTTTCTACTCATTGTCGCTTTAATTGCGTCATACCTCGGGAAGAACCACACGATGTGTACTGAAACAGGAAGCCCATGCCTCAAGCTGCATTAGTGAGAGAAACGATGGAGATGGCTGCCGGTTCAGTAACAGAAGTGGGGATTCCACATCATACTCTCCCCACTGGAAGGCATAATGGCAATTCATAATTGAACACTGTTGGGGGTGAAGGGATTTGGAGTCTCCAACTTAGAGATTTGGGGGAAGTGGAGCTATTCCGAGATGCGCCACCACATCGTCTCGGACATCTGCCGAGCCAATAATATAGAGCGGGAATTAGCCGAACCGCTAACTCTAGCTGCCCCATTTATGAGGCTTACATACGTCAACATTTTCCACCGAATATAATCTTTCAATGCTTTCTTGGTTGCCGAAAGATGTCGATCATCTACTGGAAGCATCGAAATTCGGGAATAATAGTAGTTTTTATTAGCCGCACTTGCGTAAGATGCAACGGAGTCTCAGTGCAAGTTCTGGAACGACCAAACTAGACGGGTGAGCTTGCGAATTGAATAGCAGTAAGAGCAACAGTGTGGTTCTTCCAAAATATCAAGGATTCGTTGATTCGTCTATATTTACAATACCTTTTACATTAGCCTTTCTTTGCTATATCGCCGTTGTAGGTGAAAATTCCTTCAAACAGGCTGTCAATCTGCCCTAGCCTACGTTCCCTCGGTCTCCCTGTGGATATATATCTTCATCCGCCACCATTTAGTGCATCTGCGACGGACTCGTTCCAGGACATTCCAGTCCATTTCTGAACGTTTCGTCCAACCCGCGTGTCCTGCATGTCGTTGGCCTTGTACATGGCCTTCGTGTCTGCTCCACGCTGGATGAGAAATTTCGCAAACTGTTTCCATTCTGGCGTGTATTTGGCAGTAGCAAGGTATAGTAGGGGCCTGTGTCTGGAATTAGATTCTTGCTTGTACCCAACATTTGCGCCTTTTTGGATGAGGAATTGAGCCAATTGAATGGATCGGCAGTTCTCAGCTACTTTCAATAAAGCCCGCCTAAGAATCACCTCGTTTGCTATTGGGTTAAATATTTGGAAACATTCAAGTGTAAATGTTTCTGATTCCGGATCCGGCCTTGTAGGTATGAGTCCGTGCCAAAAACAAAACGGAGTCCATTGCTTCCCACTCTTTAGGACCCTGACCAACTCAATTGAGACTTGAGCGGCAGCTGCTCTGTAATTGCTTTTGAATACACTAACGATCTGCCCGTTCATGATTGGAACAAGTGCTTCTATGGTGTCCGATTTTATCAGGTAGTTTAAAATGAACTTCTCGTGGCTCCACGTCCTGAGCAGAATCGATGGATTCTCCAAAAGGCGAGATGTGATCGACCTTGGTGGCTGGGCTTGCAAGATTTCTTGCAATTTCGGCACAGACAGATGCTGTTTGTCTTTGATAAATCCGAAGATAATGTCTTCAGCCAGTTTGAAATCGTGCAATCTGATCGCATTGACAAGAATCATTAGCTTCTCATCTCTGCCCAGTACAGAGATACTATTCGGAGCTGACATTTTCCGATGAAATCGGTCCAGGTGTGAAGTCAGGAGAAACTGTGTTCTGAATCCTATATCGGAAAAGGCACAACCATGATGTTCGCACTTGAAGGGTCGTCGGTGTGCCTGGGTATGTTGATCTCTTTCATCTCTCGTCCGGAACCCGTTTCTGTATGATGGACAACCAGGCCAGCTGCAACTGAAGATACGTGGACCATAGAGCACCTTCAGCTCGTCACAGGTGCATTCAGCACTGTGCGCTTCCGAGGAACAGAGTGACCTTTCGAGACAGTCTACGATGCGTATCTGAGACCTAGACAAAGAAAGTGGGTCGGCATCCTATCAATTCTTGCCTGATAGTAATGATGAGTATGAGCTTAAAACACAAAAGAACGGTCTCACCATCATTGAAGGAAAGATCCTGCCACCTTATTCGCAAAAAGGCTTTGATTTCCTTGAGCTTCTCATGCACTTCGGCCGAAGCTTCCTTGAACGAGTCGAGTTGATCGGTGTCCGCTGTGAAATTTACTTTGGTATAGCTTGGGTTGCTTCTTTGGGTCAAAAGATCTGACACGTGTGGGAGAAGGTCGTTCTCGGCTTCTTTGCCAGCCTGTTCAACGTGAAAGAGCCAGCTTGTGCACGCGAAGTTCTCCAAAACGTAAACCCCGTTAAGGAGATTACGCAAAATTTCTTCATGAGACAGGTCAGTGTTGAAGCAAGAAGAAGAAAGATACTTGACGCAAATTGATGCTAAATGGCTGTTTGATTTTGTGCGGTTGAGGTACTCGCTACCTTGCATACCGAAAAGGTATCTGGGGGATTTTTAGTGGTTGGCTGTTCAAAACCCCGCAGTAACTGACTCTTGTGCAGTATGATGGATGAACTGTATTTTTCCATGAACTTCCTCAATGATGGGTCCGCACCTCTGGATGAGATTGAGGAACATGGAACGACAGCCGTTTGAAGGATCTCCGCCTCGAGCAACGAGAACGCCGAGTTGAATTTCGTTCTTGCTCAGCGGTACGGCAGAGCAAGCGACCAATTCCAGGATAGTGTTCGCTTCTTGACGAGCACGATCTCCCATATCCGACTCGATGCGTTCGATTATCCGTTTATATCTATACTCTTGTAAGCGCTCCGTTCGTTCCAAATAGAGATCAAGTTACGAACGCAGCATCCAGTCCACGAGGCAGATTGTTTGCTTCATTTTTCATCGCGTCCAGGCAGCTTTGCTCTGCTAGTATGACATAGAGCAGCTGTGCATAAAGAAACATGCCTGGAATGTCAATTTGTATACAGTCTTGCGGGAATAGTACTACTCACCGTCCGCTTTCTTAGCAACAATTTTCATAATTTGGTGCACCTCAGATACTACTTCAGGGCTAGCTGCCATCCCACTCACAAGCTCGTTCGCCTTTTGATCCATATACCTTGTGAGGTCAGTGGTATTACGGTCGTGAACTCGGACCAAATCTGCTTTCCCATCCAGAAGTCGGGTGAGGTCGTCTTCAGCTCTACTGCTGAAGAGAACTTTGAGACTCGTCACTTCCACTTGCATTTGAAGAAGTGTCTTCACGAGCAGCGTTCTTTCCGACGTTGCAATCTCATCAAGTTTATCCATGACGAAGTAAGTGGCTTTCTAGTGTCCGACGAGCTTGCACAAGACATCTTTAGCGAAGGAGATGGAGCTGTTGAGCTTTCGAGAATGCTCATCGTGTGCAGTGGTGAGAACAGGCCTCAGGGATCTGTTGTCGAGGGCGAGCTGGTACATAAAAGAATGTAGAATCCCGAGAGCGGATAGCTCGTACCGATGCCGGTAGGTAAGAAAAGCGAAAGCGAGCTGTTCACTGCTGGTACACATTTCTTGAACTATGGTTGAACACAAGTAGCTTTTCCGTGGGATTCAGTCAGTCACTTCGTTCATTTCCGGTACAACTTATCTGCTCCAGGTATTCCTTGAATCCAAAATAGTCGAGATGAGTCATCAACTGCATCACGCCACTTGGTGTAGGATGAATTTCCGGAAAGCCAATGACCGGTACCAGCGGCACAATTGCTCGATAGCCTCTCTAGGTCTTTGTCATAGAGGACTGGATTGAGTGAGCTGATGACGGAATCGAATGCTCGGCGGTCCTCGCTTTCGTGAGCTCTTTCGTATTCTTGTAAGGCCAATTTGCGCCCCTCATCAGCTTCTATAATGTGTGCCAGTGTCACTCCACCTTGCATGAGTATTGCATGTTTCTTGATGTTTTCCAGGATGACCTCGAGCTTGCCTGAATACTTTGGCCAAATGATCTCAAATACCTCTTTCCAACCTGGAGCAAAATTAGCGGATTGATCAGCCGGCAGGTCTCCCTCCAGATCACATGTTACCTTTCAAGCTGAAGAAGCTCACGACTGTCCCAAGGAAGTCGATTATATCCTGGAAGAACAAACAGAGCACATTGTATATCTGGTTGTGTTTCTCAAATATACTTGTGTAGATTTGAAAGTTTGGCAGCATGGCACCGATTTGTGCCATGGCATCGAGTAGCTTATCACAAGTTTTGACATAAGAGCAAGCAACCTAGAAAGCGATTAAGAAGCGGCAAGCCAGCGGCTAGTCCAAGAGCTTCGTACCACTAGTATGAACCGAATAGGTCCCTTCAGATTTCAGCAGGGATGATTGATAATGATCGGATGTGGGGCTTACCCAAATAAGGGCCAATACATCAGGCTTTACTTGCACAAGCGTTTCGATGACTTTTTCATACTTGGCAAGGCCGTCGAAGAATGGTTTGATCTTTGCGAAATTGCGAAGTGTTCCCTTGGAGGCCTGTTCTCTCTGAATTTGGTCTGTGGCCTCGTATACGTCACCGATGGTCGAATGCTTCGAGAAGTCATATCTCGAGCAGTTCAGAAACTTGAGCAAGAATTCTTTTTTCGCAACTTCGAAGGCATCGGCAATCAAACCTGATGACATGATGGACGCTTGAATGACCCGGCTGAGCGACTGAAAACGAGTGCGGAAGATCCAGTACGGAAATTGAGAGAACCAACTGTTTAAAAACTAGGCTGCAGCGATGCATGTACTTACCTCGCAAGGCATAACAGCTCTGATTGGTCTTGCGTGTCGTCTGTACGCCTTGGCCTGGAATTTCCACGTCAGCAATGCACGTTGCAAGGCGCAGCAGCCCCAGTCAGCCCGACGTGGCGTTTGTGTACCCGCTAGTGCAGCGCGACCCGACAGAGGTGTGTTATCTTGTTACACAACACAATTGCCGAGAGACGAGGCAGACTTTCACTTCCTGTAAAAAGCGCATATCTTCCTTCTGAGCGCCATATTCCTTGGTTCTTCCCACCACGACATGGATTGGGAAAGCAATATCCAGCTGTTGGGAGGAACAGGGTCTGATTGAACCAAGGGTCAACACCAAGAATTTGTTATATAGCTACTATATAAGAGGGACCGGGTCACCTACCCTCTTCCTCCTCATGCCAATCTACGATGAACTTCACTCCCTATACAAATAACCCACTTGTTCAATACCAGCCCTTACAACGTGAGAATGACAGAAAACATGCGCCGTCACCTACCCCTTCCTACCATTCATGGCCTGGACTTCCACAATACGAGGAGATGGAACAGCGTCCCAACAAAAAAATGCGACGGGATAATCAATACACGGATGTCACCTCTTTGCTTAGTTCACCCGCTGTATCAAGTTCTGCAATAGAAGATGACAGTGAGTACAATTCTTGGTAATGGAAGAATCCTCTGTAGCTTATTTCATTTTAGGTAATATCGGCAATAGTGACACCGAGAGGAATGTCACAAGGCCCCGCAAATTTGACGTCTGCTTTGGAATGGTAAGTGGTCATAGACCAGGTTATCTAAACTTGCCGCACTAATGATATTAGATCATTATTCCCATGCACTTGAGGCTCGATGCACTTACCAAAATTAATGAGCCTCTTATCAGTGTTCTCCTTGATTATCAGAAAGACTTGTTAGTCATCCGCAACCCAGTGACAGGCGTTTATTGCGGGCTCCTTCCACCTCAGACGGGCGCCGCTTTGATGCTTTTCCGTGACAAGCACCAAGCGACACTAAAGCCACTTGTTCCAGTGACAAAATCCAAAAAGGGAAAACCCGAAACGCAAGAACTCCTTGTGTTGGTCTACGGCATGAGGGCTGTGGAAGGTGCAATCGCTGGTGTCCTTGATCAGGCTGGCCTGTTCTTACAGCATCCTCATGGGATGGAATTCCTCGCACCTTACAATAACCCTCACATACTCTGTGGTCCTGGCTCATCTGCTGGGATGATGGATCTTGCGGAGCAGCCTGTGGTTACGCTAAGACAAACTCAAACCCTCTCAGAGAACCGTTCCCTCCAGCATCAAGTTCAACAAATTTTGGACTCCGCACAGGGACCTCAGGTATTCAAAGAAATGGCAGTGAGCCAGCTACTCCGTACTTTATTGAAACAATAAGTTTTTTTGAGTAATAAAGAATTCCGGAAGTAGAATGCTAAACCAACAACTCACAGTCACCAAAAGAAGGCACTCTCCATGATGATCGAAAGAGAAAATAGGACTGTTGAGAGTAATGAGTTTGGAGCATTATGGGTGAAATTTACACAGGAGGACGGGAGATCTATGTGAGTAGACCACGCTTCCAGTGCTGTATATCCGAGACACTCACACCGCCACTAGGTTTAAAAACACGGTTACCGAAAGTATTCAATCTACTAGACCTCAAATGTTCTTTGGTGGTATTCTTGCAGATGTAAGCTGTTCCACGTCATACCTACCTCACAACTCCCTTTGTCCGATGTTTAATTTAAGGTGACGTTCTACAGGGAATGGGTCTAGGAAAGACTCTATCAATGCTCAGCTTGATAACTGCTTATCTCGATCATTCCAGGGGAACCTCTCCTCCCAAAAACCAAGAAAATAGCAGTCATTCAACATTGATAGTTACTCCTCTATCTCGTAAGCTCAAGTTACGCATTGGGAAGATGAATCGAGCTGATTGCTGAAGTTCTACAAACCTGGGAGGAACAAATTCTGATGGAAAATGAGCTCAATCACCTCCATTATCTGTTATTGGATAGTATATTAGCTTAGTCATTCATTCTGAGACGTCTTGGGGATCAACACCACAAGCGCCTCAGCAACGAAGCAATCAAGTCATTCATTCATCGATTCCGACCGATCAAGCGCAAATTCCATCAAATTCAAAGGTAAATACACATGATGGCTCGAATATAACAGACAGATGCACTAAGTCGTTAATAGACATCTCTACCCTGGGGTCGTCTCGTTTCATATCTACCACGGGTCTGCGAGGAGAACGCTTCGACCACTTGGTGACTACGATATCGTCCTGACTACGTATGACCTCATTGTAGCCGAGAAATTTCAGAAATCTAGCAAAAGAAAGGGAGAAAACTCGATCGAATCAATCCAATGGTATCGGATAGTGCTCGATGAAGGTCTGTCAAAATTGTCACCTTCGCTGCTTCTTACCACGACTAACTTTAATCCCATTTAGCCCACGTCATCAGGACTAGATCGTCCAATCGTTGGAAGGCTGTTCATTCTCTCAAAGCTGTATGTCGATGGTGCTTGACTGGAACACCTATCTACAACAGGGTAGAATATTTCGGCTCCCTTCTGGGGTTTTTAAGAGCTCACCCTTTCCATAAGCCCGGACTGTTCAACAACAGAATCACGAACCCTCTGAAAAAAAACAAGACATACGGATTGAGGGATTTGCGAAAACTCGTGCAAGCGGTTTCTCTGAGAAGAACTAAATCATGTGTGCTTCAAGATCTCCAGCTGTCACTTCGTCGACAAGTAACACATAGTGTGTTTCTCACAGCAGAGGAAAGGAACGACTACGACATTCTACGCAAAAGCTATGCTGCCATACTAGGAGGGGCACTGTCTAATCAGCCGTGCCGACATTCCGGTTCTATCTTTCAGACCATCATACGACTACGGCAGTTTTGCGACCATGGGAGAGCTCTTTTACCTACTCACTTGGTTGAACTTCTCAACGCACCCTATTCAATGCGCCGACAAGTAATCACAGATGACCTCGGAAGGGCAACTGACAGATGTGCAATCTGCAAAGTCACAATGACATCCTCGGCCGATGATGTAATTACCGAACTCGACTGCGGACACAGCATCTGTGCAAGATGAGAGATGGAGATCGAAGAGGACAAGCTTAGTGAGAAAACCAAAAACTGCAAACTCTGTTTCGAGAAAGAAACTACTCCAAAGCAGAACTCGCCGATCCCAAAAGCTGTGTTAACAGATGCTGGGGCCGACAATGGTTACGCTACTTCCTCAAAGATCAAGGCACTATTGCAAACCCTACAGTCGGATGATGGACGCAATTCCAAGCAGTAAGTCTCCAAATTCGTACATGAAGAAACAAGAAGAATGACAGGATTTCAGTGTTGTTTTCTCGTGCTGGACTCGCATGTTGGACCTTGTGCAAAAAGCACTCACAGCTGGTGGGACCCAGTTCGAAAGAATTGATGGCGACAGATCAGCTTCACAACGAAGAAAATCTCTTCAGAAATTTCGATCGAATCCTCAATGTACCGTATTGCTCGCCTCCATTGGAAGCGCCGGTGTTGGGTGAGCAACTATTCTCTTCTATTCTATCGAAAAAGAATAGACTTCTAACGATGGCCCCATGATTAGGCTTGATTTGACCGTTGCATCACACGTCCATCTTCTGGAACCACAGTGGAGTCCGATGGCTGAAGAGCAAGCGCTTGACCGCGTGCACAGGATGGGCCAGACCCAGGAGGTAGTCGCTACGAAATATGTTGTAAAAGACTCAATCGAAGAGGTAAGTTTAAGGAGCCTAGTAGCAAGAGCAGACTTTTCGAAATTCTCACAGCGCGGGCATTGATTTACTAGTATGTTATGGAGGTACAAGATCTAAAGATGACCGTCATCGATCAATCTTTTCAAGAAGAAGGGTTAATAGACATGATGAGCTTGAGAGAGAGATTCCTCAAGGTGTGTTTCTTCCAAATCCAATCATTTCTTCCTTGGGTCAAGTGCCAGGCTAACAGCAGAGTAGTATCTTGAAAGCCGCAACGAGTAGGGTTGATCTCACGTCGAGAATTGACGACCGTTGTTGAGAAGAAAATGGGTTTCACTTGACCATGTGATAGATGATCACTAACATCATTCTGGCAGAGACCCATAAGTTTGATCGTCTCTGTGGATGGGCCTTTATCTAGGAAGTATTGGCTGAATTTGCTTGGCTTTGGAAGATTTGGTTTAGGCATCGAAGCCGGTCACTAGGGTCGGATTAGTGCAGAACTGTTCCGGTCTCTATATCGTCTATTCTTGTCTTAACGGTTCCGAGAATTTCATCAATATTAGAACATGTGAAGCTCACGGCCGTCCGAATCTTCGTCTTTAGCAGAGGTTTCACCAAGCAAGTCAGGTCAAGTCAAACCATAGGAAACCTCTGAATTGCGCTTGTTGACTGACAGCCAAAAAAAAAGTCAAAATTTAGCCAGTGCATTGTAACGAGCATTGCCACAGACAACCATCTACGCTTCGTGCTGTAGCTTCGGGCTGCAATTCACGTTCATGGTTTGAGACTTCGTTTTCGGTGCCAAACTAATAGCGTCATCATTGGCTCGCTCACTCTTGGCACAACGCCATACGCGACACAGTATATGGAAGCGTGGAATCCCCTCTTCCACTTCGCTGTTTTGCACCAATTAGTAGAATTCAATACTGCAAATTTTCAAAAGAGTCAAGTAACGCTCAGTGCTGAGGAGTGTTTGTTTAGAATCTACCTCATGTTCTTTGAGTTTTTGTAGTGTGCTGACTGATGGACCTGCATGAGAACCCGATGCAGCGGTAGCGAACTTACTAAATCACTAGTCGAGAGTCAGGCTTCGAATACTTATACGAAGAGCTAGCGGAGCCTAGGTCTAGATGTTCAAGCTGTGCGAGAGAGTCTTCCGAGCTACGTGGGATATCGTTAGTGTCTACCCAGGCGATTTCACTGAGATCTTGCATTTGTTGACAGCCCGCCCCCTGGATTAAACGAGGCAATTATGATCGGCGATTCCAGGAAGAGTACATGCAAGAATCCCAATATGGACCTGGAATTCCTTTCCCAGGCGGAGCTCATGCAGCACGAAGCACTATACATGAAGGGTGCAGCGATCTCACTGACAGCTCTGTTCCAGAAAACGAGACGCCGTGTAGCCTGGCGGTCTCATGATAAAGCATGACTCGCCCGCACGCGTCAACGTCGATTATCGACCGAGAGAACAGCCGTCGATGCCACTATCAATGGTGGAATTCTGTGGGGCCGGAGACGCGACCGGAGCGCAGCGTCCACGCGCCACGCGGAGTTGCGCCAACCACGTTGCAAGGCTGAAACTAGGGAGCTGCCGAAAGAAGGCTCGGGAAGGGCTCTCACGCGATGCTCATTCTCGGCACGCGTTCCAATTCGCAACGTGGCGAGCGAGAAGGAAAGCCGTTCGGGGAATCGGGGCGCAGCCGTGCAGAAAAATAAGGACCCCGTATCCCCGATCTCACATACCTCCCCTCCGCGACCGCCTTTCCCCCGCCTTTGTTCTGTTACACGAAGTTCTTGGGCTCTCTTCTCTCTGCTTTATCTCCTTCGCCTGCTGGATTTGTTTCGGACGTGGTGCGCTTGGGAGCATCCGCGACCGGCATCCTAGTTACCCGGCGAGCTTATTCTCACCATGTCTTCCCCCCCCCGCCCCACCCCTGGCACGCCCGATTTTGCTCCGTCGAGCGAGCCTGTCAACAACATCCCAATCGTAATGCCTACGAATTCGCTGAGTCTTCTAACGTTAGCGATACTAACCATCACCCCGCAGGACGAAAATGAAGACGACTCGGCCATCGGCGAGGACGAACTCAGCGACACCACCTCCATCGCCTCGACCATCTGGCGTCACCGCTTTGAAAACGGCCGTCGCTACCAGAAATGGAAGGAAGGAGCATACTGGTACGGCACCAGCTCGAAGTCTTGATTTGAAAGGGGGAACTCGGCGCTAATACGAAAGCCGTGCCCAGGGGCCCCAATGACGACACGCAGAACGACCAATTGGACATCGGGTAAACTTTGGACCCTTTTCTGCACAACATCAGATCTCTGAGACGCAAGCAGGCATCACATGCTGAGGATGGTCATGGGCGACAAGTTGTTCTTGGCTCCGATTGGCGATAACCCGCAGGCAAGCAGTTGTCCCGCGCTTTGGATGAACGGGGTCTAACGCATGGAGTAGAAAGTCTTGGACGTCGGCACTGGTACTGGCATTTGGGCCATGTATGCCCTTCCCTAGCGAAACTGTGGCGCAAGAGGCACCGCGTTGACAAGACGGGCAGAGATTTCGCGGACGAATATCCCAGCGCCGAGGTCATCGGCACAGATCTGTCGCCAATCCAGCCGTCCATACTGTAAGAAGCGCGTTCGCATCTAGGCACTAGGCAGTAAGGCTAAGCAAGGTACCCGCAGGCCTCCGAACTGCAGGTTCGAGCTCGACGACGCCACGGAAAACTGGACCTTCCCCGAAAACCACTTCGACTTCGTCCACACCCGCATGCTTTACGGCAGCATAGATGACTGGCCCAAGTACTATGAGCAGGCTTTCCGTGCTATCAAGCCAGGTGGTTGGTTCCAGCAGCTGGAGATGTCCATTCTGACCCGTTGCGACGACGATACCCTGGAGAAGTACGAAGACAAAGTACTCAAAGAATGGGGCCCGCTCTTCATCAACGCAGCCGATTCACCCAAGTTCGGCAGGACGCTGGATGTCTGGAAGGATATGAAGCAGCACATGATTGATGCCGGATTCGAAGACGTCCACCAGGTGGACTACAAGGTGCCGATTGGTCCTTGGAGTAGTGATCCCAGGTTGAAGGAGATTGGAAAGTGGCATCTCTTGTACTGCTTCCAAGGTGCTGAGGGGTGGGCCATGTATCTCTGCACGCATGTGCTTAGTGTAAGTCTCGGTACCCCGCAGTTGCGGTGTGGGATGTTTTGAAGCTGATCTGAGCGTAGTGGAAATACGAGGAGGTGCAGGTCCTGGTTGCAAGGTACAGAGCCGCGATCAGGAGTAGGAAAGTGCACCCATACTATACATAGTAAGTCGTTTCTACTCTGGCGGGAAAGGCCCAATTTTGCTCATCTGCCCGCAGTTCTGTCGTCTACGGCCGCAAACCGGAAAGCAAGTAGAGGAGAACCGTACATATCAACGTCCGCTGCAATAACAGGAGCTCGTTCCTCTGTCCTCGCCAACGCATCATGAAGATTACCAAAGCTTTCAATATTTTCGAAACTTAATATGGAGTTCTCACATGCATCCCGGAATCTTGGAGTTCCCCTCCTGGAGTAATGAGCAGTTCATGGCGACATGAGTGGACCTTTCAGTGACACCGAACGTTCTGGATTGGGCGCGACATCGATTGTCGCGGTATTTAATGGACCACTCACGAACTAAATACTTGTCAAAATTGACTCATAATGCACGTGATTGCGCCCTAGCGGAAACATTATCCTCTTCGGGTATGGTAGTGGGTAATGGGTCTCTTTTCTCCTGCCGCTTGCGTACCCCGCGAATTTTCTATTTAAACCTCAAAAAAGCTGCAAAACATATTAAACCCCGACCTTCGAGCTGATATTCAGAAATTTCTTGCATTCAATACGAAATTCTAGCCTGGCAGCCCTCATTGACAAGCATTGACATGCAAGACAACCCGGGACGGCCCGAATCGCGCCACGATGACGCATTTGATAGCAGCATTGAACTGCAACATCAGAATTTCGGTGAGAGAGGCTCTATTCACTCAGCAACACAACCGCAAGACGACACAAACATAATCCTGCAAGAGGATGTTCCGCCTAATGGCGGATATGCTTGGGTGTGTACGGCTTGCGTCTTCCTCATCAATGCTCACACTTGGGGCGTCAATGGTGTAAGTGACTCATCTCCCACATCACAGCCATTTCAGTTCCCCATTATTCTAACCACTATCCCCAGGCTTGGGGCGTTATTCTCAACTACTTTCTCGAAAGAGATTCTTTTCCAGGAGCGGGGCATCTGGAATATGCCCTTATCGGCGGCCTGTCCATCTCCCAAGCCCTGATGGTCTCGCCTATTGCCGGCACTAGCCGACAGAAGCTGGGCACCCGCAACACCCTCCTGATTGGGACCGCAGTCGTATTCCTTGCTCTATTCACCTCGTCCTACGCCACCAAGATCTGGCACCTGTTCCTCAGCCAGGGCGTATGCTTCGGATGGGGCATGGGCTTCCTCTACATCACCGCCACGGCCGTCCTGCCCCCCTGGTTCTCCACGCACCGCAGCCTCGCCGTCGGGCTCTCGACATCCGGCGCCGGCCTGGGCGGCCTCGCCTACAGCCTGGGCGCGGGGCACGGCATCCAAGTCGTCGGCATCGCCTGGACGTACCGCATCCTGGCCCTCTGCTCCGTCGTCGTCAACCTGCTCTCCTCGATCCTCCTCAAAGACCGCATCCAGCCGCACCTCCACGCCCCGCCCCCGCCCCAGCACCCGCAGCACGCCCCGCGCGCCAAGTCGCGCCTGCGCGCCTTCAACCTGCGCGACCTCAGCCGCGTCGAGGTGCTGCTCATCGTCTTCTGGGGCGTCGTGACGGAGCTCGGGTACATCACGCTGTACTACTCGCTGCCCAACTTCGCGTCGACGATCGGGCTCTCCGCATCGCAGGGCGCCGTCGCCAACGCGCTGCTCAACCTCGGCCTCGGCGTGGGCCGCCCCATCGTCGGCTACTACAGCGACGTGCTGGGGCGCATCAACATGGCGATGCTGATGACGGCGCTGTGCGGCGTGCTCTGCCTGGCGCTGTGGATCCCCGCGCACTCGTACGGCGTGCTGGTCGCGTTCGCCGTCCTCAGCGGCATGGTGTGCGGCACGTTCTGGAGCACGATCGCGCCGGTGCTGGCGGAGGTGGTGGGCATCGCGGACCTGGCGAGCGTGTTCGGGCTGATCTGCTTCGCGCTGGTGCTGCCGACGACGTTTGCGGAGCCGATTGCGATGCAGCTGGTCAACTCGGCCGGGCTGGGCGAGGGCGTGCGCAAGTATCTCGTGGCGCAGATTTTTGTGAGCGCCATGTTCATCCTGGGCGCGGCGAGCTTGTGGATGTTGCGGTCGTGGAAGATCTTTGAGATTGAGCGGAAGGCGGCGTTGGAGCGGGCGGAGGGCATGTTGAATCCGGAGGCAAGGTCGACCGTGTCGAGGCGGATGGAGAACTTTTGGCTTACACCGAGGCGGCTATTTTTGCCTAGGCGGGTGTGAAGCATGTCAATGGGACATGGCGTATGGAATCAGGATTCAGCCAAGGCTGGGTGTCCCTTGCCATCTGTCGGTAAATTGAAGATTTTTCCACATGTACTATAGATCACTAGTACAGTATAATTAGCAGTAAATGTTCATTCCAGTGCGCTACTTCTTCGAGTTTGAAGTTCCATCTTCGAGTATGCCGTCCTCGCTCGACGACCTTGACCTCTATAAATTAACCCCTTTCACCCTTTTCCGCCATTCTCTTTTTAACTTTGATTTCTTCCTCTTCGAGCTCGTTAGATATCCGCGTTACTATTGATTTGCAAATAATAGCTGCGTCTCATGCATTTTTTTTTTTATTGATTTCTTCCTCGTTCTATGCCCTGACAGTTTCCCCGAGAAAGTTTGCCAGATCGTCAATCTCCTCAGGGACCTTATACCAGTGCCCTTCATCATAGTCTTCCCATCGAACCTGACAACCCAACGAGAGCAACACATCCCTCGCTTGCTGGCCGAGCCGTACTGAGACTTTCTCATCATTCCTGCCATGTCCCAAGAAGATTGGAGTACGTGGAAAGAGCGGCACTTCCCCAGAAGAGAGTGACGGCAGAGATGCGATATCGCGCGCCGCATTAGCCGCGCGCACCTGCAGCTCGCCGAGGCAGACACTCCGTTCGACCGCACCTCCGCCCTCTCCGTCCTCGCCCTCGTCACCATCAGAGCCAAACACCACACCGTCCTCACCACCGCCCTCCTCCTCTCCGTCGCCACAGCCCGGTCCGCCCCTCCCCCTCGGATCCAGCGTCTCCGCAAACGGCAGCCACCCGCTCATCCCCACAAACCCTGCGAGCGCCTCTCCCCCTTCCCCAAAGCTCAGCAGCGCATGCAACGCAGCCGCGCACCCCTGGCTCAGCCCGCCCACGACGACCCGCCCCGCCCCGACCGCAGCCGCCTCCCGCTCGACCAGCCCGTGCACGAACGCGCCCGTCTCCCGCAGGCCGTCGTACTGCAGATGCTGGCACTCCGACGGATCCTCGAGGCTGTGGTTGTCGAACCACTGGTTGATCGGGACGCGCTTGAGGATGGTCGAGCGGCGCTTCTTGGCGGTCGGGAAGACGAACTTGGCGGCCGGGAAGAGCTCGGCGAGGGTGTTGCCGGCGGAGGTGGTGGCGGCGTTGACGAGTTCGAGGCCGAAGCGCTCGGCGTTGCTGCCGCGGCCGTGGAGGAGGATGATGGTGTGGGTGTGCGGCGCGGTTGGGTTGATGACGAGGAGGTCGGGCCAGATTGTTTGTTTGCGTTTCGTTTTGCTCATGGGTGGAGTGGAGTCTTCGAGGGTTTTGTCTACCATGGCTGATGGTGGTGTTGCATCTCGGATGCCGCAGATGCTGTTTGTGCGCGGTGGAGTGTGGCAGGGTGGAGTCCTTTTCCTGGTCTGATGGTGGCAATATCGTATCCGCGTTGATCGTTGGATGCAGCACACCCGTGTATGTTTCTGAGCTTTGCGGAAATCGCATGCTGCTTTTCTATTCTCTTTCTTTAGACGTTCTTTGACATCGGCAGGCAGCAATGGTCCAGATCTTAGCGTATTCGCCAACCAATCGGGGCCGATTGCTTGTTGCAGGGTTTATTATCCACACCACACTATTCGCCGCTGCGCCGCACAGAAGCGCCGACTGGGGAGTTGCCGCCTGCGTTTGTATTCACGCGTTATTGTGCCTGTGCAGGGTTGTTGAATTACCCGCTTTGATTGTTGCCACCGCAGTCTGTCAGGGTGAGGCACAGAACTTCAAAGCGGCACGCCCCAATGACCCATGGCCATTCACACCCCGCTTCCGGTGCGGCACAGTGGCCAAGACTTCAGCGCACCCGGGCTCCGATTGCGCGACACAGCGTCCCAGCTTCGTGTTACCGAATCACCTGTCATGGACTCTGCACAGCCAGCAAAGTCTGAGCGCGCGCGTAAGTCAATCTACGCCGCCATTTCACTGTGCCCCCAAATACAGGCTCTAGCCAATAGCTCCGATGGGCTTCATTCATGGCCATGGTGTAGCCTTCGACGAAATCGTACGCATCCATGAATGGGCCGTAGTCGCCCGGCTCGTCAGGGAATCTCTGATCTTCACAGTGGTTCACCTCGACGGAGCCGATGAAGCTTTCCATCATACGCCTCTGGGATGAGTTTGAGTGCTTTCCACGGATCTACCGTAAGGCGCGACTTCAGGTATATGTGTGACATTTCCGGTCTCCAGGACTCCTTGGTCATCAATCTTATGGAGGCCAGGGGCTTCGGACAGGTTCTTGGACGAGCCGAGAAGGGCTAATGTGATGGGGGGGGGATAGCTTTTTTGAAGTGCCGTTTCGAGCGCGAGAGCGGAAGCGAGATGGAGAGGAAAATGTGTCTGGAAGGTGATGTGCGGTCAACGAGTCAGAAGACGAGACACTGCGCCACAATGCCAAGGGACTACCCGACGACATCGCCACACCTTATCGGGCAGGAAGTCCAGATTGCGGACTCCGAATAGCCTCGCCAAGTGCTGATTCACACGGAACAAAAGCGTATTTTGCCCCCTTGGATTGTTTTCGAAGGCTCTTCAGCCTTGTCCGAACCTACTACATTACTCGACATGAGGAGAAAAGTGGGCTGGATCACGCGCTTTAATGGAGATCGTTCGTCGCATACAGAGCAACGTGGGGGCCAATACAAGGGTTTATGCGGAATGAAAATGAGGAGTAGAAAAAGTAAAGTCATGGCGCGCGGCTGCATCGCCCGATTTTAAGGCTCATATATCCGGCTCTTAAATCTTCCGATAGGTCTTCGGCTTTCAAGCCCTGCAATGTGAATAAACCATTGGCCTGTGCGATGCCTTGATCATAAGCTGACACCTGCACAAGGGCGGGGGCGGAAGGGTATATGGTGGAGGCCCGTGGAGGCTATGCCTCAATGGCTGAGAGGGCAAGTGCTCATTTCTACTGCCGACGCATTCGAGACCTTAAACTCGGCCATTCTCCCTGTAACTTCTGCCCGCCTTCTTGTCGACTTGCAAAAGATCTCGGCGCATGGCCAGAATTGAGCAATGCAACCATGGCGGATACAAACCGCCAACTGTGGACTCCCTTCTTTCTTCGAATACATGTTCTTTGCGTTTTCTTGATTTCTCATCTCGCTATTGCTGCCGCACTTGCTGCTTTATTTCACTACTCAAATAATCTTCATGGCTTCACGTCCGCAGATTCCAAAAACCATCTTCTATGGCAATATGGTCCAACCGCGGGTAAGCACCTCAAGCACTACCCATCCATGCATCAACTGATTTGGTCACTCTAGTTTTTACCATCATCGCGGCATTTTGGGGCCAAGTGGAATATCGTGCGAAGCAGCTTGCACCTTGGAAACTCATGTTGCAGAGGCCCCGACCGGTCGACCAGAGTCTTCTCCTCGATTTCGTTTCCGATCTCAGCATCACCTCATTCATCGCTTCTTTGAAAACCTTTGACACATTTTCTGTAACTGTGGCTGCTGGCGGAGCCTTTCTGCTCAAAATAATCACAATATTGAGCACTGGTCTTTTTGTACTACAAGCCATCGTCATCGAAACTCCGATGGAGATGATTGCCTCAAATGATTTTGGCGGTCCAAACACCGCCTATTTCAACTACGACGATGTCGATCGTCGTCCATTCTCATTAGTGTACGGCATCAACAATTATAGCTTACCATACCCTTCCGGCACCACGTCAAAGTACGCTTATCAGAAATTCAACGCATCTCAACGTATGTTCAAAATTCCCGTGAAAATTCTGACATGTGAATTGACTCGACTCAGTTTCAGGATCCAGCGTGAACATCACCGGCGGCGCCAGCGTCTTCCACTCCGCGCTCGACTGTGAAATCATGGCTCTCAAAAACGCAAGTAGCGAGCTAGTAGGATCGACGGCCAGCGTCGATCTAACGCTTACTTCCGACAGCTGCGACGATCTGGAACAATTCGCATTCGCTTCGGGGAAATACTTTTCGGAATGGGGTCTTGTTTCAACAGATGGGCACTGCAAAGACAACTCCACACGTCTATTGATGAGTTTCGGAACAACGACCGAGCTCAACAGCTCGAACATCCCTATGGACGCGATCAACGCTTCCGGAATTCTGTGCACGGTCCACTTTGGCGTTTCGCCAGGCGTTGTGGTACTGAACGTCAACGAGTCTGTGGTTGAAACCCCAAACATTGCATTCGATCCCAGTAAAACTTCGACACCGTTACCTGGAGTTAAACCGGCAGATATAATTGGAGCCATCTCCGACGGATGGCTGAGCATGGGCAGCGAGGGAACTGTTGAATACCTTGCGGACTACTTCCTTCTCCTGATGCCGAACACGACACGGGAAGACCTATCAACAAACCCGGAACTCCTTGCCCAAGGCGCCAATCTATTTGTCCAGGCCTTTTCGGCTCAGCTTGCAAACACCTACTTCGTCGAGCCAGCCAATCATACCATTCCAGGATCGATGACAACAATGGAAGACCGCTTGGTTTTCCGGACGGTAACTTTCGGGCTGATCGAGGGTCTCTTGGGTTTGTTGTCCATTTTGACCCTCTCTTTAATACTGTTGGCCCCAAGAGATTGCGTGCCGCAGGATCCTGGACCCATCGAGGGCGTTGCAGCCATACTGGCCCGATCTCCTGGCGTGCTGAGTATGTTGCAAGGAACGGGTGCGTCAAACCTCCGGACCATCAAGAAAAGGCTTGTTGCAGCAAAGTACACTACTCAGTCATCACTTGTGGCAGCTGAGGACGAGTTTGGTATCACAGATGTACAAGAGAATGAGGGCGATGGCCTTGTGCACGGAAGAGAGTTCGATTCCAATAAGGATGATCGAGAGGGTGAACGAAAGATAGACTGGTATCGTCCAATTGCGGTAACTCTACCAGCAAAGATCTCGATCGTTCTGGCCCCGATTATCATGATCATTGTTCTTGAAACTCTGTACCAGCAGAGCGGCAAGCATAATGGATTGTGTGACGTGGCTGTCAGTGAATACATTCACTACACGTTTACGTACATTCCGGTTGTCTTGCTAGTGAGTATTGGCCTGATTTTCTCCAGCTTGGACTTCTCAGCCAAGATATTCCAGCCTTACGCACTGCTCCGGCAGGGTGGCGCCTCAAGCAGAGCGTTGGCAGACAATTATCTCAGCAAAGTCAGTCTACACTCTGTCTTGAGCGCTATCCGACGAAAGCACACTGCTGTTGCCAGCTCATCCCTGGGGATGATGATCGCACCCGGACTTACAATCGCCGCAAGCGGTCTCTTCTGGACTGAGGCATTCCCGCGAGATTACCAAATCCAGGTCTCTCAGACCAGTTCGTTCAATTCCACTTTTCCGACCACCAGCTTCGGTGGCGGCGCCAATCCTGTTGGATGGGACATGGCAAACCTACTTCTCCTCGACGAGAGTCTCGGCGAGCCCCTTTTCACCCACGACACTCTAGCCTTCCCGAGTCTGAGCCTCTTGTCACTACCGTCCGATGTCCCACAAGACACTACGCAAAAAGGATCAGTCGCCACTCAAGTCACAGCATACAGAGCCCGATCAAACTGCACATCCGACCCAATATACAACCTCACATACAGCGCCCGTGAGGAAGAGTACCCCAGCCGTATCACAAAGGTCGTCTCCTTCAACTTCTCCCTCCCCGCCGCCTGCAACCTCACCGGCACGACCATCACCATCTTCGACGACAACGACTCCTCCAACATCACCGACCGCGGCGCCAACTACTTCGGCCAATGGACCGACCTCTACCCAACCGGCACGTCCGACGCCGCCGCCCTCGCCGCCTCCGCCAACGCCTGCCCCAGCACCGCCATCATCTACGGCCACGTCGTCGACGGGCGCCCCGACCACCTCGCCCCGCTCCTCTGCACGCCCTACCTCGAAGCCCTCTCCGCCTCGATCCTCCTCAACGCCGCCGACCTGTCCTTCAACCGCACCGCTCCGCCCGTCCCGACCCCCTCCACCGCCGCCCCCGCCCGCTCCCTCGCCCTCCTCCGCGACCTCGGCCGCCAGCTCTACTTCGGCTGGGCCCAGCCCTGGACAACGCAAGGCCCCGCCCGCATCAACGCCACGCGTGTCGACGGCTTCTTCGCGGCGCTGCTGCACAGCCCGGGCGGCGCGGTCGCGCCGGCCGCGCTGGCCACCGAGGCGCGCCTCGTCGCCGCCGTCGACGCCCTGTACGCCCGCGTCGTCGCGCAGCTGCTCAACACCATGCGCACGGCGGAGGGAGGGGAGACGGCGCCGGCGACCCTGACGGTGCCGCGGCGCGTGCGTTTGCTGCAGAGTGCGGTGTCGACGCGCATCTTGGAGGGGCTGTTGGCTGCTCTCGCCCTCTGCGCGGTGGTGGCGTACACGGCGCTCGAGACGCGGGAGGTTCTGCCGAAGAATCCGTGTAGCGTGGGGGCGGTGGCGAGTCTGGTGGCGGGCGGGGAGATGCTGGGGAAGTGTTTTCCGGAGGGAGCGGAGTGGGTGGTGCCGGCGGAGAGGAGGGCGAAGGGGGCTTGGGGGGTGGTGGTGAGTTTGGGGTGGTGGGCTGGAGGGAGGTTTGGGGTGGATGTGGGGGTTGCGGAGAGAGATGTTGGAGGGGGAGGGGAAGGGGTGGATGGGAAAGGGCCGGAGGTGGAGGAGGTGTTGGTGGATGGAGGGATTGCGGGTTCGGGGAGGCGGCGGGGAAGGTGGAAGTGGTTTGGTCGGTTGAAGGGGTAGAGAGGAAAGGGACGAGGGGGAGCACGGGTCCATGACGCATTGAGTTTGTAAATTGATTGTTTGACTGTTTGATAAAGCTGGAGAATTTCCAGATCATTATGTCGGGAATACCATAAGAGCGGTAATCATGGATTTCAATCCTGTTCCTGTCAAGTGCTTTGAAAATACGGTGGCATTGAAAACTTGACTTATTCAAAAGTACTATTCGATTTATTTCAGGTTTATTTCAGAGGTATTGAAAGACGCCAGCACATGTGTTCAACGCCTACGGGAGGGACAATGAGAGAACGGAAGTTGCTTCTGATTGATATCAGCACGGTTGAGCGCGTTTAATGGGAAAGTTCATTACATACTACTTAGGAAGTTTTATGAGCATATTGGGTTTGCCATACGTGGTTGAAACGGGACCATGTCGCTGGATTTCCAAAAATTTCAACCATTGGCTTCAGCAGAGCAGTCGCAGTGCTCGCGCTGTTGATGTCCAGGGCAATCGTGAAGTCCACCCCGTCGTTTGATCCACTTGTTACAGACCTAGCAACGCTTAATTCTGCAGGAGTACATGTCGAATGTTGTAGGTAACGATTGCGAGGAGATGAGTGGTGGTCGAGAAGGGTATTGGACAAGAGAACTTGTTGTCCGAGCCTGGGCCTGAGGGCAGCAGGGCTTTTATGGTCTACTTCGGACATGCATTTGTGCCGAGGCCATTCGTAGCCTGCAAGTCTGAAAGAGACACACCGCTTATTTGTTTGTGATCAGGCTTGCTTGTTTTGCGTGATTCCTCGGAGGGCCCGGCGGTGGGCGATGATTGAACGAAACGGAATTGTGTGGGGATTCCCGTTTTCAGCTCTTACTGCAGCTTCCAAACGTTTTCCGAGAATGTGGCCTGAGTAACGGACTTCTGTGATAAGAGCCGAGACCGATTCAGCCAGTGAGGTTATGCAACAAGCGATTGAAGAAAGTGACGAAAGTGGGACTGTCAACTGAACAAGTCTGCGTGTGCCAGAACATACATACCGCTGGTCTGTGATACCAGTGCTCTGGATCGCTGGTAAGGTTTTCAGATGGTTCGCGGGACCAGCCGATCCCGTGAAGATCGGATGGAATAAACATGAACGTGCGGTGAACAGACTAAACGTGGGGGTCAGTTATCCAGTTGACGCGCGGGGGCTCCATCATTCCGAAACACCCTCCTGATACGGAACCTTCAGGCCATTCGCATTCCAGTCACAAGATCAGCCATGCGCTACTTCATCGACTCGCTGGAGTGGCCTTTCAATACCCTACGGTGTGTAAGCCGTGCTGTAGCGCAAGGCTGATCCAGGAACAAGGCACACGCACGATCTCAGCGTTCTGCAGCACCCAGCTGAACGGAACAATCAGCAGGTGCAGAGTAAAAGGGCCGAGTTGTCCGCAAATGGAATTGGCAGCACTAGCCGGGCTATCCGGTGGAGATATGCAGGCTTCTGGCGCAACACAGCGACTTTGGCTCGGATGAAAGAAAGGCTGAGCAAATGCGAGCTTCAGTCCGGCCAGTGCCAGGGTGAGACTTAGAAGGACAACTTGAACATCCCATTACAAGCCCCTGAATTTAATACGCTGTAGGAAACATAGACTCCTTCTTTGAATCGCGTTTTCTGAACGCGTCGACTTCACGCGTCTATCCGCATGGACGTGACGCGCCGCAGAAGACGCGTTGATAGGGCGGTAGAATCAGCGGTGAGGGAGGACCCACTTTCGCTACCAAACAGGTCTGATTGCAGGATGCGTCTGACATTTTTATGATATAAAGCGTTTGTTTAGGACGAAATAGTGGAGAATGGACATAAACGTGCTCGCACTTTGTGTCTGCCAAGGTGCCACGGTGCTAAATATTCAATGCTAGGTTTGAACGGCTAATCTCACTACAGACGCTTGAAACCTCAGACCTTCAATACCATGCGGATTGGAATCTCCCAAGCACAGAACTTTCAATTTAATTAAAATGTTGACACCATGCGGCACTTGCAAGATGTTCGCAGAGGATGGTTCACGGAGAAGAGAGCGCTCTCCGTGTGAGCCAATCAAGCGATTTGTTTCAGGCCTACCCAATGTAGCTGTACATTCCAGCGTCTCCATTAATACCCATGCCGTCCAGAAAGTTTGAGTCGATCGCGTTGCGTATGTTTGCCGAAAACAAATTCGGGGGTGCATCAGAGTCCGCATTTGTAGAGAAGGACAAGTAACTGGAGGAACTATTCTGGGTACTCTCGGCATCTTCGAAATCGTAGAGTGTGTCGTCAATTGAGGCTTGAAGATCCTTTGATGTCACTGAGGCCGGTCCCTTTGCCCCGTCCAACGGACTCTCTGCAGTTTGACAATCCGAATCTGTCGTTTTTCTTGACGGTGTTTCCTATGTTTTGAAGAGTGTCAAGGCCTCATGGTGACAAACGAGAAAGATTTCAATCAGTTCCCGTCTTACTTACGGCTCCATACTGATGAGTCGAGAACTGGCTGCTTCCTTCAATTTCTTTCGCACAAGCTGAGGAAGGATGCGGTGGCCGAAGGATTCATACTGGGAAAGCTCCTAGTGTTCAGGTGAAATTGATTGTTGACAATCTGCGATCTTAGTGAGCCCCCGTTTTCTTTTGAACGCTCTTCCGTAACACTCACAAGGAGAAGGAGTATCAGACGCAAGATCTTCCGGGAAAAGAATGCGGTAAACAGCGTTCCACTTTTGTTCCTCGTTCCAACCGCAGCAGCGTCTTTTGCTCCGTAGTTGCTCCGCTTGCCATTTGCTGAATCTCTCGTGTTCTGGACGGCGCTGAACCTCCACGCATAGCTGAGATAAAGGCCTTCTAAGATGTCGGTCTAATGATTCCTCGATCTCAAATGTTTTAAGGCATCTGGAACAACGCAAGGGTAAGGCGTAGTGCCGACAAAGATGTTCTCTGATCGCGTTCAGTGTCTGTACACGCCAAACAAATGAAACGGTGGTGACATACTTCAATCGTGAAATGGATGTGAACCTAGGATAGACACAGAAAGTGGCTTTGGGACTTTCATTAGGTTTTCTCTTAGAATATGGACATGCAAATCGTTTACATGCGCCTTTCTCTGCAACTGTCGCTGCAATTGGCTGATGCTTTGGTCGTTCGTTGTGGAAATGGCCGTTATCAGAAGTTTTTCTTTTGCGAGAATTTTCCAATGGGCTGCTTCCGCTTCCGCTCCTTGTGTAGACCCAGTCTGATTGTGCTACTTGTACTGATTCCCGGTTGGTAGTGTCGAAGCTCAGGCTCGAGGAGTTTGAACTTTTTGCTTCAGATTCCTCGATAGAGGTTTCCGAATCCGAGATTCACAGTGTAGTTTCACGAAAGCCTGATGGTTCTGAGTCCGCGAACATGCAGTCGAACAACTTCATGACCCCTCCCAGTTTCTTGCGCAAAATTTCAAGGCGTACGCCTTGATTGACTCGTGGCACTGCCCTCGATTGACCTGTGTCAAGTCAGCTTTGAAGAAGTTCGCAGAAGGGGGAGGGTACGGACCTCCAGTGTCCTCCACATTCCTATCCACGAAGTTGCGCACTGCTCCGCTGTCCATGTTCTCTTATTTTCTCAAGTTAATGATGCTATTTCAAACTGTGAGTGAGATTGCTGGAGAGTTTCTCAACAGGTGCTCATGATTGCTGGATGGACAACGAAATATACGCCAGTTGGCGCCACGAGGCTGAAAGTGCGCAAACGCGTGTTTCCTGGGACGCGATAAGTGACGCGCATGCCATTCCAAGATGATCTCATGTCATTTCGTATCAGCCGGTATGAATGCCTACATTTGGAAATTGTTCAACTTGGACTAGTCTGGCCGGCATGTAATTTGTACAAGCAGATAAATAACTGAGACAAGTTCGATGGTGCAATGCAGAGCCGCATTGTGATAATATCTGATCCCGTGACGACTGCTGCCTTGTAGACGGAGAGCAGGGATCTAACTACCGAGCCAATGTAGTTCGAGAATCTGAAGTTCAGCACTACTCTTGCGTGGGGGCGAAAACATCATAATCTCAGGATACTTACATTAATCTGTAGATTACAATGCTTACTCTCAGCAATAAGTTACTTGCTGCCACAGGGACTTAATACGTTGCAATAAGTTATTACTTCTACATTCAGTCTATAGCTTCACTTGCTTGAGACTGCCGCACTACAGCTCAAGCAGAATGGCCAGAGAGTGGGCTTGACGGAAAGCTCGGCAATACTCTTATCGTCACTTTAGCGAGCTGTACCACTCGTTGAGTTCAAAACAATACGCCGGGTAGCTTTATTATGCAAAAAGGCTCGGCGAAGTATTACGTTGTGTAGCGCAGAATCAAGATACGAGTTATGCATAAGGCACAATATACGGATATCGGATCCATTGGCTTTATACGACAGCGTATGTCGACAAGATGACGTCGAACTGCGCAGCCACGTGGTACCTCTGCTATAAATAAATCCAGATACGAATCCTTCGAGAGTCGAGGATCCATGAAATACGTCCGTGTACCACGTCCAACCTCAGCAGCTCTTCATCCACTAGTCCTTTATATACGGTCCTCGTTAGGATGTGTTCCTTCTCATCCCTCGCCTTTTATAACAAGACAACGACAAAGCCTCCTTAAGAATCTAACCCGGGTCTGCGGTTACAGACCACTAATTCACACCCTGGATCATCTGGAAAGGCTTCAACATGGACCAGTGCAGATCCATCTCGATCCTGCAGCAGACGCGTGCAGAATATACACATGCGGTGACCTGGTACGAGGCGAAGTCCAAGTCGTAAGGCAAGAAAAAGCCACAAAAGTCGAGATCCGATTCAAGGGGCGGTCCAGAATCTTCATCCCCGCGGATCCCGACACAGGCGCGGAACTCACCACCATCGACCTCTTCTCCTTCCATTCCGAACTGTTCAACTTCGCCGGGGAAGAAATCGGAGCCTTCACCGAAGACGACCGCACGCACGTCTCCTTCCCATTCGAATTCCGCTTCCCCTGGGTCGTCCAACTGGCGGCCCCGCCACGCAAAGGCGTCCCCTTCGCCCGCAGCGACGACTTCGAGCACCTCCGCGGCCACCCCCTCCCGCCCTCCCTCGACCACACGATCGAATACCACCTCGACGCCACCCTCACCACCGCCTCCCCCGCCCACTCCAAGCGCGCCGTCCGCACCACCCTGCCCGCCCCCGACCCGCCAGCCCCTCCCCATCTCCAAGACCACCTCGCTCTGCCGCCATCACCACCGCCTCGACCCGCGCCCAGCCGCGCGGCACGCCGGCCTGCGCTCGCGCGTCAAGCAGCTGCTCGCGGGCGCCGCCCCGCCCGTCACCTTCGCGCTGACGACGACGGCCCCCGCCGTGCTGCGCGCCGGCCACCCGCTCGCCCCCGCCGTCACCGTCGCGCTGACGCACCTCGACCGCAGCGCGGCCGTCCCCGCGCCCCCCTCCGTCACGCTGCGCGCGTTCAGCGTGACGCTGCGGGCGCGCACGCTCACGCGGCTGTCGGGCGTCGGGAGAGAGCGGCGCGGCGAGGTCGTCGAGGAGGTGTGGCGGGTCGTGCGGCGGTGCGACGGCGTGGGCGAGGCGCCGGTGTTGTTGGAGGACTGTGGGGTGTTGGAGCTGGGGAAGGTGGGGGCCGGGGGGAGTTGCTTGGTGGTGCCGCCGAGCGTGGTGCCGGATTTTAGGACGTATGGGGTGGCGCGGGCGTACGAGTTGGAGGTGGTGGTGTCGGTGCAGTGTGTGGGGAAGGTGTTTGAGGTGGAGGGGGCGAGGCACAAGGTCGAGGTGCTGCCGATGGTGGAGGGGGAGCGCGAGGGGGTGATGGCGGGTGAGGAGGTGCCGTCGCCGTATCAGCCGTAGGGAGATGGAAAGATGGAGAGTTCGATATGTCTTGATAGAGTGTAGAGCTGTGGTTGAGGCCCTGGGCCCATCTATGACCACATGCGTGATAGCGTGTAGTGGAACCTACCGGGGAATAGTCAGGTACACTTTCTGCTTGGCTTAAGTTCCACGGCTCACCTTTCCGAGAAGGTCATGCACGTGGAGAGTATACACGTGCAAGCAGGCCTAAGTGGCTTGTGGCCAATGATCTTTTGAATATGATGTAATGGTCTATTATGAGTTCCCGGTCTGGCGGCTATGCTTCCTGAAGGGATTTTTGTGGTCGTCCAGAACCCGCCGGATCAGGCATCACTCACAGGTACAGCTGACGCATATGGCTAGTAACCGCGGCTACGCGACACTATGTAAAATCGAGTAGCGTCAAGGATTGGCCTCGATTGATGCTCATACGATATTTGGAGGCTCTGCGGAACTTTGCTTTTTAGATTCATTAGTATGTCCAGCCGGAACACTGGAATCCGTGGATTGGCGGCATGGACGATCAGTGATTCCCGAGCTTCCTCATGGTAGATATCTGTTCAACTTTTATATAAGATTCCCAACACATTCTCAGTTTTGCCCGGCATCAACTGCTTCACTCTCTCACCCTGTTTCTTCCACATACATTCGATCCATACCGGAGTCATTCTCTCTTCAAAGTCCTTCCCGATGCATCACCTTGTTCTACTTGCAGGCCTCGCAGGCCTCGCACATGGATCACCTGTTGCTCAGTTG
The DNA here is from genome assembly GCA_011503125.2 of Botryosphaeria dothidea. Lineage (NCBI taxonomy): Eukaryota > Fungi > Ascomycota > Dothideomycetes > Botryosphaeriales > Botryosphaeriaceae > Botryosphaeria > Botryosphaeria dothidea. The sequence goes on along the minus strand of WWBZ02000033.1, from coordinate 3,733,691 downwards.
ATTCCGCTTGATCAAATTGCTACCTTTGCACCACTACCTTCCGTCTCGGTCCCAATGGGAGATAGCGCATCCTCACAATCAGTCTCGTACGATGCCACCAAGATCATCTCGAGCACCTTTGCCTCAGTAACAGCTCATCCAGCGTCTGGAAGCGTGGCGCGGCGAGATGCTTGTGCCCAGAAACCTCTGGGCTCTGGACCTTCTCCGAGCACAGACACTAATAAAGACTTCTTGGAGTACTCGGCACTATCAGACATCGCTATCAAAGCCTCAACACCGTCTGGATACACGCGAACATTCAAGAACCTCACAGCAAGCAACAATGCTATGGCATACATGGGATATATGTCCCTTGACTCGTATGACACACAACAATGTGCCGACGAATGCACCAAGAAGGACGGTTCCATCTCCTTCAACATCTGTAAGGCATCTCTCCTTGCATACGCGCTACTCATCCTAACATACCACCTCTCGCAGACTTCGAGCGTGACCCAAGCGTCGACCCGGCCCCTGCATGCGCCAACCCCACCAGCACCACCGTCATCAAATGCGTCTGGTGGGGCAGCCCGATCGACGCAGCGACCGCAGTGAACGACGGCCAGTGGCGTCAGGACTTCCACGTCGTCATCGCCGGCTCCAACGGCTACGTCAGCACCCTGGTCGACGACGTGCCGGGCTACTCGAAGCAGTACTACGGCAAGGCCGCCATCAGCGCCCCGCTCGACTGCAACCAGCACGACACCTACATGGGCTACAAGCTCTTCAACGACGGCAAGCCGTTCGACGTGGCCCGCTGCGCCGCCGCCTGCGAAGCCGAGTCGCAGTGGAACATCCAGCACCTCGGCGGCAGGATGCTCTGCCGCTTCTTCAATACGTACGTCTTGAGCAAGAACGGCGTGCCGCAGGGCCAGTACTGCTCCATGCACAACGAGACGTGGAGCGGCATGTATGCGACCAACGATGGTCAGTACCGCGGCGACGACCATTATACGATTTCGTACAGCATCGGCTACTCGAACGTGACCGATCCGGGTGTGCCGTCCTGCACTACTAACTCCGCGACTCAGTCGACTTGAGAGGAATGACCTCAGTTGGAAGTATTTGATGGATTTCAAAAGCTTTGGAGTTGGCGCTGGCGTTATAAATGTAAATAATCCTTGATCGCATTACATTTGGCTGTAAATATGGTAGCCTGAGATTTTGGGCGTTTAGAATAAATATTCACGCTCATGTAATGGTAGTAAAAACATGATTCAAAAAAGCAACAGGAAAAGAAGTTACAAGTTGCCAAGAAAAGCCACTATCCGTTGCTTTTATGTGAGTGTGAGAGAAGAAATGCCCGAGGCTCAGCATACTTTCCTGTTGGAAATCACGTGTTTTGCATATTGCTTTTGCAACACCAGATAGCTTAGTCACTCACTTACGTATATAAGGAGGGTGGGCCACCTATGCCCTTCCTCCTCATGCCAATCATCAATGGATCATCGTTGTTCATCAACAATCCAACATTTCCTATTGGGTTTTTTCATACCTGCAGGAAAACCTTTATTCCTTGTATATTTTCCTCTCTGTTTCGGATGGGCGGTGGTTGTGTTCCACTGTTGAAATGTTCGATATGGCCCCCAATATTTACTCCTGTACCTGCAGCTCGTCAAAGTCGGATGTGGCCCTGGAATAGCAACTGAAGCGAGCATGGCTGCATGACTTCGGCAATTCTAGACCAACTGGGCGTTCCTCAGTAAGCAGGTGGCGGGATCCCGTGAGATTATTTAACGCTCGCTGGCCACTTCGTGCAGCCTTGTGATGTTTGCTCGCAGGCCATGCTGGAATTCACCAGTCCTTTGGAATCAGGCAGGATGTCGGTCAATACCATAGATCCCTCTGAGTCGGAAGATCTGCTTGACTCGTCCGAAGATGATGGACAGAGCGATTCGCGGAAAAGGCCAAGAGTTGCATTCCAAGATCGGCTTGACGATCCTCCCAAAACATCCGCAACACCTGTTCCATGTCAGTCTACCAGCTTTGTCTGAGTCGCAGCCCCTCTAATTTAACCTTACAGTTGCTACACCAATCACCCCACAGAGATTTCATCCGGAGGAGCACGAATTTACCTCCATTCCCGATGAGGCAGACGAAATGGCGCAAAGCGCAGACACATACGCATCCTTTGGAGACGAGGGGACAACGGCAACAGTCAACATGTATGGCAAACTCATTCAGATCACACAATATCTCGGAAACAGTCCATCTGGTTTCTTCAGCGTAGATCTCAGCCTCGTTCCGGAACCGTACTACGTGAAAGATCGCGCCCAGGAATTGATGACCCTCCGTGCCAGTCATTTTGGAATTTGTCCGTATTTCGAAACAGGGATCTTGTCGGAGCCTCCGAATGAGCGGCCTGCGATGGAATTTCTCCACGACCGCTGGCCAAGAGTAACTGCAGAGCTCGATGGCATAACGTCCGTGCATCAGTTCTTCGTCAGAAACAGCACAATCTTCGACGTTTGGACTTTTCATCCGAGCAAAGAGGCCATAACAATCACTGGGGATCTCGTGTTTGACCTTGATCTGCTAATCAGGGAGCTGGACTTCGTTCATGACCACAAATTCAACGGCGAGTCGTTGTCTGACAGCAGTTACTCTGCTTATCTCGGACCTCAAGATCAGAGCGCCATCGTGCGCCATTCCGGATCCTCCAACGACAGGATCAAAGATGCCGTCGGCCTCTGTATTGCACTGTTCCTGAATGGGACGCGTTTGGCGCTTCAGATCGAGACAGATTCCAAAGATTTCCCACAGCTCAGAATCAAACTTCCAGAAAACTGCCAAAGAATCCCATGTCCTGGTACAATGGAGATAATTATAGCCTTCCGGATGCAATCTATGCCTGAGGGGGAATATATCTTGGTTCCGCGGCATGCCGATTTGAAAGAGCTTTACGATGAATTTGCAAGCTTGCCTTATACAAAGCTCACTTTCTCGAACGATGTACTGGTGGATTTCGCAATCAGAAGAAATCTTGAGCATATCCTCTCGGTATGCAGCATCCCCGTGTGGACGGGGAATCATGATTCACATGTGACAACGAAGACAGAAATAGCGGTTGGTCTGACGTGTGGGGATATGTCAGGCCATCGTCTGGTCACGTCTGCAAGTTTGTAAGTTGAAAAATGATGACTATCTGTGTTCTCAAACCTAACCAGTCCAAGTTTCGCATTTCAGTTTCTGCTCTCGATTCTTGAACACCTCGTATCGGCATGTGAGCCTGCGTCTGCTGAAGCATGCCGGATTCTAAGGAACAGGATCCTGAGAATTTGCAGAGCCCATGTGGTGTGGCTATGCAAACTGGCCAAACGGTTGGATGGTTGTTACGCAGCTAATTACTGGGCAAGCGGAGCAGAGATCCGGGGTGCCGACTCCAGCAGCGCTTTGGCAGCGGAGGCCCTGTCTGATACACCATATCAGATAATCAAGCTCGCAGACTTCATATCGAAGACCAAAGACAGTCTGGATGAAGACATGAGAGAGTTCGTAAAAGAGCATCTGAGGAGCTTGGTCGGTCCGTGGCTCCGAAAGTTGGATGAGGCGGACAAGCGTGGCCATTTCGCATTTCCTCAACCCGGGACACAGAAATATCGTCTGGAGTATCATGTGTGGATCTGGAGAGCACTTCTCGCCATCGACAAGCTGAGGATTGTGGGCTCTTTGAAAGGCAGCGGAACCAAGACATCTTCCGCACGTGACCAGGTCTCTCAGCTACCGTTAGGGGACTTCTCTCCTGCTGAAATTCAACGCAAGGTTCTCAAACGGTTCACAACGGAGAACACCGCATCCCGGCGAAGGATGATTGCGGTGTCGAGGAAGTCAGCTGAGACCAGGTTCTTATTCCGTTCAAGGGACACCGTCTTATTTTATGAGAGCAAACCACCATTCTTTGACAAATCAGACTCCCTGTGGAAAGCAACCATTGATGCTCAAAGGTACCATGAAGAGAATGAAGATTCAACCTGGGACAATCCGTTGCGCTATGGACTCGCCTTAATGATGGCGGCGAAGGGATTTCAAATCAATTGGAAATCGGCGCAACGAATATTCGACAACTCGAGGGCCACATTGCTCATGAGTAGCTCTTCAAATGGGCTGTTTCCCGGCCAAATGAACAAAGCAACCAAAGAACCTGAGCTGTTCTATTACGCAGGCTGGAGAGATTTCTACTGGCATGTTGGATTTGAAATCCCATAAATTCTTTGGACGCATGACAGAGTAGAACCAATACCCAGTCAGCCTCGTGAAGTCCAAGGGCTAAGCTGGAGAGGCAACGGTTTGGACGGATCTCCGGCTAGACAACGGGGGAACGACGATCTAACACTTGAAAGGTCACATCAACCCCATTTGCATTCAGATGTGCAGTTGAAAGAGTATTCCGAAATGAAGAAAAAGATGCCCTTCAACAATCTCATTGACCAGAGAAGCATCGTTGAGCTACCTGATGAGTGGCTCTATAACTACCCCAACTTTCTGGATTTCAACCCTAATATGGAAGACCTATCCGAGGCGATTGAACACAACGAAAGTGACACTGGTAAATATATATCTCACGCCATAGATGACTTCACCAGACGTCACCCGGGGGGTGGAAGCCCGATATTTCTGAACGAATACTGGAAAGGCTCGGTCATAGATGTCCCTAAATCTGTGCAAACGAAAGTTGGGAAGACAAGTGCCAAGGCAGTCACACTTGAAGAGGACATAAAGATCTACCGCAGCCAGGAAATGTACATGAAGCTGAAGAGTAAGAGAGTTGTGCAAGATTCAAAGAAGAGGTTGATTTGGCTACCAAATCTGGATCGTGATACTGCTCTACTCTGCTTTCTGTCTTCTCCGGAATCTGAAAGAACATACGTGTCGTCCTTCTTCGACAGGCATGATCACCGGGAAAAATTCTTTTCTGATGATGCAACAGCAGCTTTGAACCTATGGAAAACCGAGTTTCACCTTTCCTTCTACCAACTCCTTGATAGAGATGAGCGCAGCGAGTACAACGTCCTCAGCTTCCTTGGTGATCCAAGACAGGAGCTCAAAAAAGCAGCCATCGGGTTCCTCTTCATAGGCGACTTCTTTGACCGTTACTGGACATGCCGCGTATGCGAACATGATCCACAGCAGAACCTCGATAACAGCCTGGGCTTCAAGGATAACCACAAGAATGAGACGAAGTTGCAGCTACGTCTCAAATATCTGATCAAACCAAAACTACCCGGCACTGATCAGGAAAGGCGGCCATGGCGCCAGCGGAAAGTTTTAGAGTTGCTGATCTTTGATCATATGCTCGAGGCTATGAAAAAGAGTTACAATGACATGACGCAGGATACTAGCAAACATCTCATTGATCTCTTTCCTCAAGACACCAATGTGCCATCCCCGCGGTCTGGTGTCCTTGCCGTTTCGAACGCCCTGTTCTCTTCTCCAATGGACAACGATACTTACTTGAGGTTTAGCAAAGACTGGCCGCCTTTCCAATACACCTTACAGGTTATGGAGGATGATCTGAAGGAGAACATTGAAAAGATTGCGCTCTGGAGAACCCGCGAGAAGGATCGCGAACCCAAGCGACCGCGGTGGACCAGGAACGACGAGCGCAAATACCGTTCTGCAATCACCCGATTGTCAATTTCAAACAATCAAAAAGTACGAGAACTAGAACGCCACCTCTCCAATATTCAGTCTCTGCGAATGTCTCTCACGAGCAGACTGGGGTCAACGAGGAACGAGCTGAGTTTTCAAAGCGCGGAGAACGTCCGTTTCTCCACTTATGTGACCGTGGTTTTCCTTCCGCTTGGGTTCGCGACGGCCATTTTCAGCATGAATGACACGCCAATGAGCGCGGCCCTGATTGGCATGGTCATAACAGCTGTCATTGCTCTCTTCCTCACCATAGTGGCTTTGGTCAACGCCCAGCGTTTGGACCAAAAGGTCTTCAGACCAATACTACAAGGCTCACGAGCATTGAAAAGACTGATTCGTGGACTGTTTCCGTCTGAGAAATCATCGACAGACTCTGATGAAGGCTCTCAGGATGGTGGGAGCTCGTCAAGAAGTTTCGCGAAGCCCGTGGAAGGTGGAGGCGAAGATGGAGGAGACAGCCCAGAACACAAAGAACGCTTCTACAAGCCATTTTTTCAAAAGATCAAAAGACTACGAAATAAGAGAGAGGGCCATCAAGGTCTTCCAGTGGTCGATGAAATGGCCTCCGACGGTCTTGTCCGGTATTCCCGGTCTGGTTGATCTTTTTCATGTTTCTGAGCACATCTCGGGGTTCCAAAATCTTGCCTCGAGTGGACCTCATGGCACATTTCAAATTTAATCGGGTGGGAAGTTCAAGTTTTCGTCCGGATGAATGCTTCGAATCCCCATGGCAATACTGCCGCACCTCTGTTCGAACGAATGCGAGGTGAGGCTGTTACACAGGTGCTAAAAAAAGATCTCCCCGCTACACAACAGGAAGCGGAACCCCCACGAGAAGCTGGAACGAAAGCCTACGAAGCGAGAATTCACAACGCGTATGCAGAACAACTCAGCCACGTTCGAAGTGCACAGATTCCTGCACCGGCGCTGACCGGAAGTTTTGCATCGTCCACTTTGCTCGCTGCCGACCGGGAATAAGACTAGCGAGATGGTAGTGATGTAATACTTGCCAAGACGGGCAGCATGGCTGAGCCCTGGAGCCTTGTCGCCTTCTCTCGCTGCCTTCAAAGGTGCGTCCTCTAGCATAGCCCACAACTGTGATGTGCATCGCCCTTGGAGAGGCTGAGACGAGGGTTTGTGTAACGAAGCCACTGAATGTAAAGGCGCGGTCGCGAGCCTCGAGGCCAGTCCATTTCTTCTTTTCACTCTTTACTATCACATCTACGCTTTGAAATCTTTCTGCAATACTCACTTGGCCCTGTGCGGAGCGTTGCCCTCCGTCTTGGACGTTGCCTTCCACACACAATTTAGATTGAACGCCAAAATGTCCCGCAGCTCGTCATCGTCTCAAAGGACCATGCGAAAGGTGCCGCAGTCTCGGCCATTGTCCATTCGGACCTCACTATATCTCAATCCATACGAAGATTTGTACAAATTCGATGGAGGATTCACCGAGAACTTGCTCGGGCTGGACGAATCAGACTTGTGTGACGCAAGCTACACATAGTAAGTTTTCTTGTCCTTGCCAGAAACTTCACTGCTAAAATACGTATGCGAAGCTCCAACATAGCAAGAGAGAATGAACTGGAGACAGTTATCATGGACACGCCGATTGAGGAGCCTGTGAGAAATTTTGATCCCGCGCAGTTCTTCTTCAGTGAGGGAGAATCAGGCATCTCACATCAATGCGAGCAATGCAGCACAGACTCAGATGTCAGCTTCTGTAACGTTTGCGAAGCTGTTTTTTGCGCAAAGTGTCGGGAGGAACAGATTCTCCACAAACGACAAAAGATGGATTTCCATGGAATTCCTCATGAGAAAACGCTAGCTTCCGTCGCGCGGAAGGTCCAGAGCATCTTGAAGCCCCCGAGAGATCAATCAATCCAGGAGGAATTGCATCGGAGAGATGCTGAAATGGCCTGGTTTGGAGTATTCAGGCCAAGTGACGTTTCTCCGGTATTCCAGGACTACGGGAGATTCAACGATTTGATGCGCATGACCGAGGAGCAAACAACATCCCCTCTGGTCCAAAGCATTGAGAGCCCGGACCGTGATGTTCGGACGCCGAGCCTTGTCTCATTTGTTGGAGAGACCAGAGCAGGCAAGAGCATTGTCATCAAACTCCTGATTGAGCTCAACACCGAGTCACACCAGAAATACACGACCCCTGTAGTTGGCGTATCCGGGAGTGATGTCCCTACTTCTGAGGACGTTCACCTTTATCTTGAACCGCAAACAGCCTACACTCATACACCTGTCCTCTTCGCTGACTGTGAGGGCTTGACTGGTGGCACCAGAGAACCAATGGGCGCCATTTTCAAGAAGAAGCACAGAAAGGCAGGAGCAGAGGCATCAGCAAAAGACCGTCCGACAGTCCCAAAAATCTCTGAGAGAGAAATTTCGTGGGCAGACAGTGCCCTGAGAAGGAGCCGGAAGTTTGCTGTGACTAACTTCTATCCTCGTCTTCTACATACGTTCTCAGACGTGGTCGTTTTCGTGCTCAGAGAAGCCCGGTCAGACCTCCTAATCAGACACGAAATAGCAGTAGCTGACTATTTACTAGTGTAGTGGAGAGCGTCTTTGAACGGCTTCTCGAGTGGGCAGTGGCTGCACTTGAGATGTCTTCAAATCAGCCTGTGCTCCCTCACGCCATCATCGTACTCAATGCCTCAAGCAACGACATTGAACCTTCTCTTTGGAACTCGCAGAATCCAACAGATACGATATTTGAGAACCTACGAGGGACTCTTGATAGAAACAGCCTGTTCAAACGTCAGGTGCAAGTCTGGCGTGAGAGGGGTAGAGACATTGGAAGTTTGCAGCAGCTTATGCTGTCATATTACTCCTCAATCCAGGTAAGCTCCCTGTCCGAATATGAACAAAATTGTAACTGAGTCTTTCATCAAGATCATCCGGGTTCCAGAAAAAGGACGGCCGAAACTCATCCAAGCCCAAGCACAGGAACTATACAACAGCATCCGCAAAGCTTGCTCCTGGGCCCGTGATGCAAGGGCAGAGCTTAGGATGCTCTTGGATGTTGAGGAATTGCAATCATATCTGGATTGTGCCTTCGACCATTTTGCGCGAACGCTGGATGAGCCTTTTGACTTTGTCCAAGCTTCGCTTGCCAATAGTCCAATACCACTGGACTTTGGCGGAAACATCCTTAAGCTTGCCATCAACGTGATGGAAGAGTGGCAGGATGAACCAGATGCCAGGTCGATCTTCCAGGAACTCAGCTACGTGGTGGCCTCTTGCATCATGTTCGATTTGGCACGCAACAAGAACAAAGAAACTGTCGAGTCGATCTTTCCGCTATATCTGGAACACCTTGATGCTGCCCTGGAGAACTTTTGCAACAGCCATTGGCCCTGTGAATTTGTCAAACCAGGAACTGGTGTCCGATGTGTCAATGTCAGAAACGGCCACGCAAAAGGGCATCAGAAGAAAGACGGGAAAGTCTTGGCCGTAGGCGACTATGCTCCTGCATTTTGCTTCCGCGACTACCACGAGCAGTTCCAGAGAAACGTTTTCCTCAATCCAAAGGACTTACAGACTCTTCTCCACAAGCAAGTAGTCAACAATGAGCCCGAGGAGAAAGCAGTAGCCGAGATACACTGGAACACTGTCCTTGCCAACTTCTTCCGCCGCCGAGGTTCAGAAGGGAACAATTTTCATAGCCACACTGCATGCTTCTGCTGCCTCTTCGAGATGTCTAAACACTCTCTACCTTGTGGACACATAATCTGCACGTCTTGTGCGAAGATATACGGGTTCAAGAGTGGCAAGAATGAGCTATGGATTCATGGGTGTCCGCTCTGCCACTCAGGGAAAAACCAACCCGAGTCTTGCAGGATATACCTGAAGCCGAGAATGACTGGTGTCCGAGTCCTTACCCTTGACGGAGGTGGTATGAGAGGGGTTGTGGAGCTCGAGGTGCTCCGTCTCATCGAGCGTGCTTTAGGAGACAAGCTTCCCATCCGTCACTTCTTCGATCTCATTGTCGGAACAAGTACCGGTGGTCTAATAGCTCTCGGGCTGGTTTCACAGGGCTGGTCAGTGGAAGAGTGCCTAACCTTCTTCGAAAGACTCTGCGCAATTGCGTTCACACCTCGGATAGCCGCAAATGTTCCAGGAATTTCATGGCTCATCAGCAACTACCATCACTCGTTATACGAGACATCACCTTTGGAGAAGTCTCTCTTGGAGGCATTCGGGAATGAAAAATATCTCTTCGGAGGACGCGGCGCAACCCAGCCATCGGGTGTCAAGGTCGCCATCACGACCACCTCAGCTGCCAGCGGTACACCTGTCGTGCTTTCGAATTACAACAGGCATAGCTTGGAAAAGCTACCGTACCACTTCCAGAGGCCAGAGAACAATCAGGCCGAGCTCAAACTCTGGGAAGCGGGAAGGGCGATATCCGCAGCTCCCCGATTCTTCAAGTCATTCCATCATGAGGCCTCTCAACAAGTCTACCTTGACGGAGCGATCTACCACAACAGCCCAATCGTCATTGCTGAGAGAGAAAGTAAACTTATCTGGCCAGACCAGCTGTCAGATTCCCCGGATATTATTCTTTCTCTTGGCACAGGCTCCTCGCTTCGGGATCGGCAAGACACTTCCTCCAGTCTTCGTAGATCACCTTTGTCACGTATTCCCCAGCGAAGGGTTTTTTGCGAACGGACGCAACCTTATAAAGATTGAAAAAGATCATCTCTACTCAACTTGGATTGTGACAGAGTTTAGGACTCCTTCATCAGCGACTTGCCGCAGTCTTGGGAATCATCCAGATTTATCCGCATCAACCCTGAGAAATCTGACTTGCCACGACTTGACAACGTTAGCCAGATGAGAGAGCTACAAGAATACGTCCGCCAGAAACTATCCAGCAGGGAATGGGAGATTACTATCCGTCGTCTGGCGATGCGATTGGTGGCCACAAGTTTCTTCTTCGAATTACGGAAGCCAATCGATAATGACAAGAACGTATATGGTTTGTAAAGTCAACACATATTACTGCAGCAGAAGTATGGCTAACCGCTACAGGTCACATGCTCTGCCGCCTCCCAAAGCAATCACAAGAAATTTGCGAACTCGCCAAACTGATCAAGAGTTGGGTAGCCTTCGGGCGGCAACCATTTTTCTTTGCCCAACAACAGGGGTCCGATGGGACGAAAGCGAAACAAGTAACCATATCCGAAGATACAATCGAACGAATGATCGCATCTCGGGAATTCTCCATGCCCGGCATTAGCTTGGAGCTCTCACATAAATATGCTCCTATAGAAATGCAACTGTGCTTCAACGAGAGTGAAGCTTTCCCCATCAGCGGATTTCCTAGGTGTCTCTTTGATGAGACCGCTGGCATCCGCAGTCGTAAGTTGTCCTTCGCGCCAAAAAGAACACTTTATCCTCTGACATGAAAATCCAGCACTCCGCCGTGACGTCCCTGTGTCAACTTCAAGGAGAACTCGTTGGGTCTCCCAGTTTGGTGAAGGTCCCCGCAAGAAATGGACACCGCCCAGCCCCGCAGAGAGTGATCGCCAGAAGCACCAATCGCTTCGCAGCTGGGCACGGGCCTCGAGCTCACATCTTCAGACTTCTGGTTTGCAATCTACAGATGAGGCATTCATCGCCAACGCACATGCCCAAATGTACGGAACATCACCAGTGGCAGCCACAGCAGAAGAGCCTCAGGAGTCAAAACTCGGCACTGCTATCCGCGGGGCCATCCGAGGCATCGTGCAGAAAGCCAAGAGCCCGGTGGGGCGAGATTCAGCCGAAGAGGAGACTTCTCAGCGGACGACCAGCTCAGAACACATCAGAAATACTCCTGAAACCGGTGCAGTTCCTTCTCCGGGTGTATACGAGATGGCTGGGGACCACTCCTTTCACATTGCCGCCCACCCGAAGCCTCACCCTGGATCTCCCGAGATGGTAGTAGACCCCTTCCAGCAAATGAGTAGGGACCAATCTGGGGAAAACAGGGGATTCTGGTTTCCTCGACCGGGTCGATGCCATGAGCAGGCAAAAGAGGACAACGACGACGCCGTCCTTCAGCAGTTTGCTAGAATGCTGCAAGCTAAAGACGAAGCGCCTCCACCGGGTGCCAGTCAGAACACTTTCAAGATTGAATTGCCTTACGTGGAGCCTTCCTATGGATATGGCAGCGCAGAGTATTGGGCCGATGAGATCCTAATCAGCCTTGATAGCAGTAGCAGTACTGCAGTAAGATCGGAGAGCAGAAACAGATCATCTGTAGAAGAGCAGGAACATTGTACAGGTGGAATTCCTAAAGGAAAGGCGAGAGTCAAGAGCAGAGAGGAAAGGAGACGGGAGATTGAGCTCGGTCTTTGATTTGTCATCTCTATCATTCTGCTTTGTATCATCACCATTCTTCATAATACCCACACTTACTTTTCTTTATATTAATTTAATTGTACTATTGATGCCTCTTCTCAGCCAATACTACGGCGATCCGACTACTGGGCTCGACGGACAATCGTAGATGCTGCTTTGTTCCCTTAACAAGGAAAAAGGCCTGCACGCGACTGGCCCTTCATTCATGGGCCCAGATAGAGGCAGCCTCAAACATCATTCAGATACCATTGTTCTCAATTCCTTGTTCGAATCCTCAGCTTCACGCTCTATATAGGCAACATCACAAACCCGCCTTTCCACCCGATTTCCTTGACCACCACAACCAGTCCGGTCCACTCACTTACCCAATACACTCTTTGCACAACAGCAACAATGTAGCTCACCAACCTCCTTACCACTGCCTTCCTTGCCCTCAACGCCGACGCGACAAGCCCCCCAGACGCCCCCGCCCCCGCCACCATCGCCACCGCCGACCCCTCCCTCCTCGACGCCACCTCCGGACACCCCGGCACGCTGCGCCCTCCGCTCTCGAAGCGGCTGCCCGCGAACTTCCGGCAGGTGGTGTACTGCGCGGACGCGAACCGGCGCGGGCAGTGCCAGACGGACCACCTGCGCAGTAGCATCTCGTCGCTGTACCCGAGCAAGGGGACGTACTGCATGGCGTACGACCGCGCGGACTGCGACGCGCGGAGGAGCAACGTCATGGTCAGCGATCCGGGGGCGTGGGATCTGAAGAAGCTGAGGATGAATGACAAGATTAGCAGTTCGAAGTGCGTGCAGTACGGGTGAGGCCGAGCGGGTTGGTGCGGTTGTTTGTTCTTCTAGATAGGAGGTATGAGGAAGAAGTATCCCTTCCGGATAGTTGACCAAAAATAAAATTAACTTAGGGTTGAGGGCACGTTTGACACTTTATTTTATTGCCATCCTGATAGGGATGACTATTTGCCTATCAGCAATCATTTCCCCTGGCTTTCTGAGTTGTGAGATTCAGAATTTGGTGTATCTGAATTATTTCGCTTCGTAGCTTTTGGCTGGCACTAGCGTGCGCTGCCGACAAAGAGCACGTGAGAAGTTTGTTTAGAAGGCAGTAAGAGAAAGAAAGACGTTTCAAGCGTCTCGACCAAGCATCTCCTTGTCTCCACTCTTGATAAGGGACTGCGAACGCCACATTCTCACAATCCTTGTTTCGTGACCTGCTGACTTGTGCAGATGGGGGCTTTGCACCCGACGGTCATCGGCAGTGGTCTCCAACAAATACAACTGTGGGGAGTTGAAGCCTTTATCCGGACGCAAATGCACTGCAGTACTAGTGGCAGAGCTATCCGGATGAATGTTTCGACTCCCCATGGTATTCTTGATCAGACCTTCGTCTGACGTGTTGGTGGCAATCTCACCTTCGGCAATGGCCGTCGGCTGCCGAACCCATCTGTACCTAGATATCTCCGGAACTGTTTCCTGGCTGCTTGTATGAAGGCTGTTGGTGAGAAGCGTCTCCGAAACTCAGAATATATGATCCTCGGCTTGATAGATGAGAAATTAGTGTTTTTTTGCCCACAACCGATGATGAACCATTTCAACCAACACAATTGGTGAAGAGTCCACAGAGAGGGCAGAGCGATTCAGTCTTAGGTTTCAGTATGACACAGGTGCTGAAAAGTTACTTCCCGGAAAATTAATAGCACGCGACATCTCTAGAAACAGATGCAGAAGATATGGAAAAAAGAGACAGTCTTTTCTTGGTGGCAGCAGCCTTCTACGCAGCACAAAAGACACTCCCACCCAGCCCAGCCGCAACAACCGGGAATAAGACGAGGGATCATCACTGCATCATTTACCCCGCAAAAAAAGCTCGACAGACAAGAATTACGCAGACCAGGGAAGCAAAATACGAAAAGATCATCTATCGTACGTCGACCGACAACAGGGATTCCCCACACTTACCCGCGGCCCCGCATTTCCCTATTAGTCAAGACCTTATTCCGAGAACCCCTCCTGTCCGTTTCGTCAGCCACGCGAACCTTGCCCTGTTCGCACGCGCCCGTGTCCTTCCGTAACTCTTTTTTTTTTACTCGGCTCTTGTTATTCGCCTTTTGCGCTACCGTTTGCGCAATCGTCAGGGCAAGGGGCTGGCTGTGCGCGCAGCAGGAAGCCGAGGCACAGTTGCCAGCTGAGCATGACTCTGGCACAACCAAAAATAAGACCATCAACCATCCCAGGGCCCCTTACACCGGGGACCCATTGATATCACGGCTCGGCCTCCGCCGCTTATGCGCGATCGCGCCAGGCACGAGCCTCTTCAAGCCGAGCCAAGGCGTGTTGACGGGGCTGTCGCCGTCGTTGAGGAGCAAGTCGTACAGGAAGCCGCCGAAGGTGGTTCCCAGGAAAGGCGCGACCATTGGGATCTGTAGGGCGCAGACACACGTCAGTTGTGGGTCCAACAAAAGAAAAGGCGATGAAAAAAAAAGGAAAAAAAAACGCACCCAAAAGTAGTAGTTCCCCGCTCTCCACACGTTCGGTCCGTAGCCGAGCATGTACGACATCAGGCGCGGCCCAAAGTCACGGGCGAGGTTGATCGCGTAGCCGGTCTCCCAACCACTGAGGCGGAAAGAGTTCTTGTCAGCATCTAGACACTTCTAGATAAGATGCGTGAGATGAAAGGGCTTACAAGCAAGCGCCAATGCCAAAGATCAAGAAAAACAGCGCCAGCGGCGTCAGCGGGCCCGCGCCGATGTTATCGTCGTCCTTTAGCGCGAAGATGACCAGCATGAGGATTGAGCTGGCGACGAACTCTGAGAAGAACATGCCCGTCCTCGTCATAAACTCGGCCGGGTAGGTGCAGAAGATGCCGGCGCTGGAGGTGTTCGAGTAGCCCGGGACGGTGCGCACGCCGTACCCCTCGTAGGCGTCGATGGCGGAGTTGTAGTTACCGTAGACGACGGCGGAGGCGCACATGGCGCCGAGCACCTGGGCGACGGTGTAGATCGGGAACTTGCGCCAGGGGAACTTGCGGAAGACGCAGTTGGCGAAGGTGACGGCCGGGTTGATGTGGCCGCCCGAGTAGCCCGAGCAGTAGACGCCGAGCATCACGCCGAGTCTGCGAGACGTCACGACATGTTAGTGACATATCGTTTACATGAGATGGTGAGCGTAGTGGAGCGACTGCTTACCCCCATCCCCAGGAGATGGATTGGTAGTCTCCTTTCTCGCCGCCGGACAGAACCACTTGAGCCACGACGCCATCACCGAACAAAATCAGAACGAAAGTACCCAGGAATTCCGAGAAGGCCTCCTTATGGACACGTCTGACCCGGCTCCATAGAAGGGTGGGGCGAACATCCTGCTCCACGATCACGCGGCTGTCACTGGTGGTCTCGATGGGAATCTTATGGTCCACTCCATACTCGTCATCCTTCTTTGGAGGAGGCTTCTGGCCTTGGGAAGGGACGTATTTCTGGGTCTTGGTGGTCGGGGCAGCTATATCCTCCATGTGAAAGGCGCCGAAGCCGGAGTCCGGGCTGCTCTGGGGGGTGAGCTCGTCCACTTCCTGCGTCGGAGCCATGGTTGGATCCAATCAAGACAGGAGAAAGAAGTTAAAACACGAGGAAAACGGATTTCGCAAGACTTAGAAGCTGTGGTAATGGAATTTGAAATTGAATATTCCCGATCGATTTAGAGCTGGCGGCACCAGGAGCTTATGAAGGCGGAGCACAGCATAAAGCGGCGAACCGCGGACTACGGAAGATGGGAGGTCACCCAAGACCTCCTTCATGCCCCCGCACCGCTATCCCAAAAATACTAATTGAGTCCGCGCCTTCTCACGCCGCATACCGGGCAACCGGTGATATCGGAGATCGGCGCTTTGAGTTCTCGAAAAAGGGTATCCGTCAGACGACAAGCAAGAGGCTACTCAACGGAAGGACGTTGAGATCGTCAATCCGACCCCCTAAGCTGCCGGTGAACCAATGGCGGTGGTGCCAATAGCCGATGGCGGATGCCGAGTTAACCTGCAAGTGTGATGGGATGTAACCTGTACCATGAGAGAAACAAGCTGCGGGGAGGGGTGAGATGAGGAATCAGATAGATGCGTTCGCGACGCTGAAGCCCGGTGATTGGACCATCTCGCTTCCCCCCTCTCCCATCTCAGTCCCCCCATTGCACGGCATTAGCTCCTCAAGGAAGGAAGATGGGATACGAACACCATGTGACGGCATCGCCGAGTGGCGTGATGGCTATGCCCGGAGCGTTGGGGATTTACGGCGTGGCATCCCCTTGGCCGTGCTTCTATCCAACCCTTTGGGCCGGATTGCCAGCGGTCTCACCGTCCATGGGCATGATTCGTACCAGAGATCAGGTTGAGTGAGAGTCAGACCTGCAGGCGTTCATTTTGAGAAGCTGGAATGTGCGCAGCCCATCCTCTCAGCCTCCTGATGACGAAGTTTGTGACTTGGGGAACGGCTGGAGGAAACGGTTCCCCAGACTAAGTGAGAAGCGTGACGCCACGGACTGGGACAAGGTCACTTCGCCGCAGAAGGGCCAGTCGGATTGGGGGATAGTTGCCGCGTGGTACGAGAAGCCTCGACCGTTGTGCCGAGGCACTACGCATGGCAGAGGCGTCGAAAAAGGGCTTGGGGAGCGGCAGGCAAAGCTGATGGCGGCGGCGATGCGTCCAGAACGGTCGTCGTGGTCGCACCATGGCGTTGTCCCGGGCGGATGGGTGCGGAGAAGATTTTGTTTCTGAGCTTACGTTACTTGAGGCACATCCGGGTATTTTGCCATCTGTGGACTAATCCCGCGCTGAGCCGGGTGGCACGAGCAGAAAGCGGTGATGTCCAATATGGTATCGCCAAGCTCTTTGCCAAGCTTCTGGGGTCTGGGGTTCTTTTGCGGGGAACCAACGATCGCTCCTGCCGGATGTCAGACTAATCATGGCTACGCTAGCTTCCGCGCAATCGGACGCATTTGTCCGACCCCGCTGATATTCGAGTCGAGTGCGCTCCGCTGTGGCTTGCGGGACCCCTCAAAACCTCCTGCTGCTGCCTGTCCAAAATGTTGCTTGTTGTACCACTGCTCTTTCTATTGATTGTCTGCCCCAAACTCCGACTCGCTGAACCTCAACCGCCCTGAAAATGAACGGAAACAACGAGGAAATCTTCGTCGGCGCGATCGACCAGGGAACAACTAGCTCCAGATTCCTGATCTTCAATCCATCCGGGGAGCTCGTCGCGTCGCATCAGGTCGAATTTACGCAATACTTTCCCAATTCTGGGTATGACAGCGCCCAGAGTCTGCAGAGAGCAGCGAGAACTGACAATTGTTAGCTGGCACGAGCACGACCCCGTGGAGATCGTATCCAGCGTCGAGGTCTGTGTCGAAGAGGCTGTGAAGTCGTTCGAATCCCAAGGATATTGCCGCTCGCAGATCAAAGCCGTCGGCATTACCAACCAGCGCGAGACAACGGTGGTGTGGGATCGTGAGACCGGGAAACCGCTCTACAATGCTATTGTCTGGACCGATACTCGGGCACAGGCGCTAGTTCGCGAGCTCAAGGCGCGTCCTGGCGCGGACAAACTTCAGCAGGTTTGCGGACTGCCGTTGTCCACATACCCCAGCTCTGCAAAGCTTCTGTGGATGTTGGAGAACGTGCCTGACGTCAAGGCCGCGTATGATGAGGGGAAATTGGCGTTTGGCACCGTCGATACCTGGCTGGTGTACCAGTTGAACGGAGGGGCTGTGAACAATGTCTTCGTGACCGATGCCACTAATGCTTCGCGAACCATGTTCATGAACATCTCAAGTCTGCGCTATGATGACGCGTTGCTGGACTTCTTCCAGCTGAACCGATCCAAGGTGCGCTTGCCAAAGATTGTCGACAGCATTGATGCCAAGGCCTATGGCACCCTGGCATCTGGGGCTCTGAAAGGGTTCCCCATCGCTGGCTGTCTTGGAGATCAGTCTGCTGCATTGGTCGGCCAGAAGGGTTTCTCGCCCGGCCTGGCCAAAAATACCTACGGAACAGGGTGCTTCCTGCTATACAACGTTGGCGACAAGCCTGTGATCTCCAAGCATGGACTATTGGCCACAATCGCGTACGTATACGATGGCAAGCCCGTCTATGCTTTGGAGGGTAGCATTGCCGTGGCTGGGTCCGGCATCAAGTTTCTCCAAAACAACCTTGGGCTGTTCCAAAGCGCCGCAGAAATCAACGATCTTGCTACTTCAGTTGAGGACAATGGAGGTGTCGTCTTCGTTACGGCATTCAGTGGCCTCTTCGCACCGTACTGGATTGACGATGCGAAGGGCACCATGTGTAAGTACAACCGTCCCTAGGTGGATACAGAAAAAACATAAACAGATTGCAAGATGACTCGCAAGACAAGATGAAATAAGCTGACAAGCATTTACCTACAGTTGGTATCACCCTCAACACTCAGAAGGGTCACATCGCTCGGGCTACACTGGAAGCAACCTGCTACCAAACTAAGGCTATTCTTGATGCCATGCAGCTGGACAGCGGTCACGCTCTTGCTGAGCTTGCCGTCGATGGTGGCATGTCCAATTCGGATCTTTGCATGCAGACTCAAGCTGATACGATCGGCATTCCCGTGTACCGACCAAAGTACGTTGAGTGCGCCTGGCTGGCGTTCCTCTAGTCAAAACGAGAAAGCATCTTACTGATTGAACCTACCTGACAGGATGCGTGAGACCACCGCACTCGGTGCTGCCATTGCGGCCGGCCTGGCGGTTGGTGTGTGGCGCAGCTTCGCGGAGCTGCGCGACGTCAACCGCGCCGGGGGCAAAGTTTTCCAGCCGCGCACCTCCGTCGAAGACCGCGAGACCAAGTTTGCTGCTTGGACTAAAGCGGTCGAGAAGTGCAGAGGCTGGGTGGACGTGCCCGGCAAGCCGAAGGAGGAGAAGCTGCCGCCGCTCTCCAAGCCCGAGGTGTCGAAATTCCGGCAGCGGATCGACTCGGCGGTGAGCGAAGGCAACGTCGACCTTGACGGGATGGATGAGGAGGATCTGAACATGGAACTGCGCAAGATTGAGATCCTTCAGAACCTCAAGAAACTGAGAGCTGGGCGAAGGAGCCACTTGTAGAGGCGATTTTTAGAGGATGGCGGCTAGCATTGTCGTTGGTTTGACCCACAGCAGCCTGGATGCTGCGGAGCTTCCTCAGGCGAGCGTGTTTGATAGGCGTTCATCATGATTCGACTTTTGCTTGAGATGATTCGTTAGCTCGACCGATTCCGGGTGAGCTGAAACGCAATGCTGTCGGTCAGCTCCCAGCCGAGTGCGACGACAGCGACGACGACAGCGACGCGTTCGCGCTTGCTGAGACGCGCTCGGACCAGTTGCAGCAGGAGGCAAGCAGCCAGCCAGCCACCTGTGGTCAGAGTCGCCGGAGTTTGCGTGCGTCGCCGTCGTGAGTGGCCGGGGCTGAGGATTCTTACTTTTTCGACGCATTGGCCAGCCGCGTCACGTGGACTCGGCAAAAAGTGGTGGCCATGACGCTTGTGCGCGAGCTCTGATGCAGCAGCTGTGCCCTCTGGTTGGCCGTTCGCGATCGCACGCACCGCCGATCGCCCAAGCTTCTTCAAGTTCCCCCAGACCTCCGTCCGTCTTTCCGCCCAGCCCAGCTCCAACATCACACCATTGTCTGTCTCACTCTTCCTCTTCCCTCTCCATCGCGCGCGCATCAATAATTCTTTCCCTACCGTCGCAACGCTCTCGCGACCCTCCCCAATCTCCAATCAGCCATCCGCGCCCTTCACCCGCTTTCGGCGCTAGTAGCTAAGCTCTCAGCTCTCCCGCCCTCACGCGCGCATTGCCCACCACCATCGCCATGTCTGAACAGGAGATCCAAAAGGGCGACGAAGGTACGTTGCCCAATCGCAAGCATCCCCCCTGACTGCTGTCGCGCTCGCCCGGCTTGCGCGACGCACGTTCTTCATGCGCGTAGCCTCGCGTCTGCACGCGTCCAGCCCACCCCGGCCGTCCACGGCCCGGCGATGACGTATGCGCGCCGCCCATCAACAAACACGATCCCTCATCGCTTTGCGCGCTCTTTCCAGTCGCTGACGCGTTCGCTGTTGCAGTGTCGTGGAAGTGGGGTAGTGGTGCGCCCAGCGGCACTGTCGCCGAGGTCGCCAAGGAGGGCGAGGTTGCCATCGAGTCGCATCGCGGGAACACCATCAAGAAGAACGCCGAGCCCGAAAATCCGGCCGTGCACATCGAGCGCCCTGGCAATGATGTCGTGAAGAAGGCGTCTGAGCTGGAGGTCGACAACAAGGCCAATGGCGCCGAGGAGAAGGCCGAGGATAAGGCCGAAGACAAGAAGGAGGAGAAGTCGGAGGACAAGGCAGAAGAGAAGAAGGAAGATGACAAGGCAGAGAAGAAGGACGATGAGAAGGAGAACAAGGAGGAGAAGAAGGGGGAGAAGAAGGAAGAGGCTAATGGCGAAAAGACGGCCAAAGAGGAGAAGAAGGATGAGCCAGCCAAGGAGGCTGACAAGAAGGACGAGGAGAAGGCTGAGGGAAACCCCTCAGAGAAAAAGGAGAACGGCGACGCGCAGACCGGCGACAAGCGGAAGGCCGGGGAGACCAACGGCGAGAAGAAGAACGATGAGGATAAGTCCGAGGACAAGTCCGAGGAGAAGGAGGACGACGAGCCCCCTGCTAAGCAGCAGAAGACGGGTGCTGAGACCAACGGTAAGAAGGGTCGCGGCAGGCCGAAGAAGGCCGAATCTGGTGAGAAGCCTGCGACGAAGGCCAAGCCGAAGAAGCAGGCAAAGAAGGCTGCAACCGAGACTGGTGAGCCAAGGCGGAGCTCGCGCATCAAGTCGACGTAAATGTCATATACTGCTCCCATTTAACGGATCCGTCTAAGCTCAGGATAGGAAACAGAAAAGCTGGGCATGTCAATATACGGCGCTCGGGAGGTTCATTCTTGTTTGTTGCAATTGGAAAGTTCTATGCATGGTTGTGAAACGGTGTCGTATTACTACATATCTCGAGCTGGTATGCGTTAAAAATGCGAGCTGCATGTGCGACTTCCTCAGTGCATTACACGAGCCATGTCTAGTTTCAGTGGTCAGCATGGAGCGGCATGACGGCCATGTTGAAGGAGAAGGAGAGAGCGAGTGCACAGATGTCAGAGTGAAGTGGTCATTCATAGGGAAGGAGTACGAAAACGTCCCTCCGATCCGTCTTGAAACATTGAATGAATAGAAGGAATCATCACAAGACTGCAAAGGAAGACGAGATGCCGGCAAAATGTGATGACTTACTGATGGAAAGTGAGGGAAGGGGCTCGGCCTGAAAACGCGCACACGCTGAACCACCCAGGCCTGAATCAGCGCCGTCGCCACTCAAATGGAATGCTCACAGCATAGCCGCAGGAACCCTCGATACATCACCGGGGTTCGCGCGGTCATCCCTGTGCACATCACGATGGCTGGGATGGGGTGAGAGCGATGGAGTTGCGAGGCGGGGGAGAGGCGGACAAAGTTTTCTCAGGCGCTCGGCAAGCGAAAGGACCCTGCCCAGCCTCACGGGTGCCAGCACCCGTCCGCACACCTCAACCACCACCGCTCTTTCTCTGCATCAATTTCCGCACTGACAGCACGCCCGTCTCCACAGCCGCCCGCAATCAGGGAGCCTGGGTTTTACCTCATGCAGTCTGAGCGAATGAGCGCCCAAGACGCCGCGCGAGGCGGAAAGCCACATCTGCCTATCTTTAGTTTGGTGGCTTGCGTCGGATAGCTGCTTTCGGACAACGCTTCCTCAGACACTCACCGTGCGACCGCTGCCTGATGACATTGCACGCGCTTCTCAGCACGCATGAGAAACAGGGCATTGCTCAGCTTGTCTAGTTTCCTGGCACAGCTCGTCCCATCTGCCGTTGTTATCAGCTATGCGTTCATCGTCGACGCCATTATGGCCCCCAAATTCACTTTTCCCTCTGCTGACATCCCTCAGCGCTGATCGCAAGAGCTTGGGGCGCCGACTAATGGGGCTGACAATCGGTGCCATCTGAGATTGGAGGGTTCCTGCGCCGCATCCTACCGCTACCCGCCCTCCAAAATCCCGGGATGCCTCCGTTGTTTGTTTTCCCACCCCTCTGTTCCTCTCTCTGTGAATTTCCCTTTCCCATAGACGATGTCTTCCTGAGAGGTCTGAGGGCAACACATACGACACGATCTCCACTCGTTTTCAATAATAACCGCGGACGAGCTGATGCGCGCGCCCGCATCTATAATTCGGTCGTTCGACAGGATCTATGGATAACGTCCCCGCCTCGCTGCGCGCAGGATCTCCTGCTACTGAAAGACACAGCCCGTTTTCGGATCGCCATGCCATCGACGACGAGACACCATCACCGTCTCAAGACAAGCCGCCGAGTCTTTATCCTGAGCGTCCCTCACTCATATCCACACGCCGTGATTCTCGCCAGCGGTATTCCTTCGCTTCTTCGATTTCTTCGCCCGACAAGTCATCCTTCTCCATCTCGGATATGCCCTCCCCTCCCACTTTCCCCGGATCTACTGCCTACGATTCCACACCAGCATCATTTGCGCAATCCAGTACTACGCCGTCACGCCAGCCGAGTCTACTCAGCAAGTTAGGATCATTGAAGTCATTTAGAAGCTCACGACGCTCGCGGTATGGCAGATTGGACGATGAAGATGAAGCCGGGAGCGTCGATCTTGGAAACACCAGACTGAGAGGCGTCGAGGAGGAGGAAGACGCAGAGGAGATTGGTTTTGACATAAGCGCGTTTGAGGGACCGATTGCTCTTCGAAAAATGTCCGTCGGTGAGGAGTCAGGAAAGTCGGATCAAGAGGCCAGAGGGGCGTATGCCGGATTGAACGACACCGGGCAGAAAGTGATAGCTGAAAGAAGGCCTGGAAAGCTTGGAAGCGGTATGCGAGGAGTCCGGGACGCCTCTGAACCCATTCGGCGAGCAACGGTTAAAAGAGGAACCACTTCCGCCAAGGTCCAACGCAAAGAAGCCCAGAAAGTAGCGGCAGAATATGGAGAGATTCTGGCCGTCGATACACCCGTTGTGGACCTCAGCAATCTCGACGGAGTGAAGTATGAACGTCGAAGCATCATTGACAGAGTTTCAACTGGGCCAAAGGGTGGATCGGAAACAAGCTACTATTTCCCGCCAGACCCCGACATGCCCTCATGGAAACCAATCTCAATGCGATGGTGGTATATTACGATCCTTGTCCTGATTGCTATCGGATTGGGAGCAGTGCAAGAATTTCTTTGTCAGATTTCCATCAGGAAAGGTGAAAACGACGGGCTGTTGAAGTTCAAGACTCCCCAGGAGATCTCATTAACAGCTTACTTTACTTGGAAGTATGCACCGACAATCATCCTTCTATCTTACGGTATTCTGTGGCAGATTTCCGACTTTGAAGTCAAGCGACTTGAGCCGTACTATCAGCTGTCCAGACCCACCGGTGCAACTGCGGCTGAGAGTTTGAATATGGATTATCTGACATTCTTGTCATATCTCATTCCCATTAGGGCAGCACGTCATGGCCAATGGGCCGTTCTTCTGTCATCCCTGGCTACTCTCGTTTCTGGCAGCCTTGTTCCCGTTCTCCAATCAGCCTCGGTAAAGATGTATCCTGATAAGGACGAAAGAAAAGAAGGCGATTTCAAATACGTCCGCATCGTACCTGTCTGGTCGAGATTGATGACAGCTGCGCTAGGCATGGTAGCACTCTGCGGTATCCTCCTGCTCTTCAGACTACAGAGAAAGAGCGGCCTCTTGAGTGATCCAAAAGGTATTGCGGGTGTTGCGACCATGGCGACACAAAGCCATATTCTGCAGGACTTCCAAGGGCTGGACACAGCACCTCAACGTGTCATCCACAAACAGCTTGCCAATCGCCGCTACATTCTCCATAAAAGTTCGCTCTGGCAAGGAGAGTACATTCGCAACGACCGCACTGAAGAAGTAACCGAGAAGTTCGAGTGTCCGCACCCGCTCATGCTTACTTTGAAAGGCGGAATCCCGTATATTTCTAGCATGATCATCGTCACGATCCTGTTGCCTATCTTCCTCTTCCAACCAAAAGCCAATGTTGTCACCGAGAAGATCCCATTCCTGCTCACCGCTATTGGCACCACAATCAAACTCCTCTGGGGAACGCTGGAAATGGACGTCCGTATCGTCGAGCCCTTCTACATTCTGTCCCGGCGCAACGCTCCACCGCGAACGCTGACACTCGACTACACCGGCACGATACCAGGCTACTTCCCAGTCAAGGCCTTCCTCAACCAGCACTACCTCCTCGCCCTCGTCGGCGTGGGCGCCGTCATGACAGACGTGCTGACCGTCTGCTTCTCGTCCTTCTCCGTCGACGGCAAGAAATTCATCGCTGGAGAGGGGCACGATGTGCGCCTGGGGGACCCGGACAACACCAGCCGTTACAACACGGATGAAACGTTCAAATCCTTCTGGATCTCGTTCGGTCTCGCCATCGGCATCCTCATCTACCTGTGTTTCATTGCGACACTCGTGTACGCTAAGCGCCGCCATTATTTCCTGCCGCGCCAGCCAGGTACGATTGCATCTGTACTCGCTTTCATCCATCAGAGCAATATGCTCGTCAATTTCATAGATACGCAGCGCCTGGATAGCAAGCAGATGACGAAGTATTTAGAAGAAATGGGTGGGAAAACATATGCATTGGGCTGGTTCAGAGGAAGGGATGGGGAGGATCATCTCGGGATTGATGAGGAGCCCATAGCGGCGGAGTACAAGCATGGTGTCGATTGGAGGAAGGGACGAGTAACTGGAGTGCAGACCTGGGATGTGTATTAAGAGGCGTGCGCGTCATTGGGCGCAGGGAGTGTGCTCTTTCACGTACAACCAGCAGGAAAGGGCCACGGGCATCGATTTGGAAGGCGGACTCCGCGTCAAGTCATAACAATGCCTCTCAACCCAGCGGCTCAACTACTCGAGATAAACACATCACGACCAGCCAGTCACTCCGACATCTTCAGCTTGACTGCATCGCTACCAAGTAACAGCATTTATACCAGCAAACGCCAATAGCATAAGTCTTTCACTGTATGCCAGCAAACCGCCATCAATTGGGCCATGCACTGACTCTTCAACGCAGATCGACAGTGACCATCGTACACCAATTTTCTCTCTTGCCGACCATCCCTCCTCGGAACCCACTACAATGTGTTGCTGCCTCAGGCGGTGCTTTTGCCGGCACCGCACTCCTCCACGCGAGACTATTGCCTCCACCATCGTCGCCCCACCCCCGCCTTCGCTCAACCCTCCCGGCCCCGGAAACCCAGCCAACAACGTCCTAAGTACACCCAGGCTCCCGCTACTTCCTCATCAGTCAGCGGGGAACGGAGAGGGCCCCAGTCGGCCTACGCCTGGCACGTTGACTCCGCAGCAGATCAAGGACTCCTACCCGGTCTACGAAAGGGCCCGCTGCCTGGACCCGCCGCCCGCAGACACGAGATGCACGCGTGCCTTGCGCGAGGTGCTCGGGCGGGACACGATTCGCAGAGCCGAGGACCCTGGTCACGACGGTTGTGAGGCGTCACGGTCTTCCTCAGCCGTCAGCTTTTACCGAAACGATCGCCACCACGTTAGCTGGGAGGAGATGTCGCCTTGTCCCCTCATCACTTGTCTGAGGGTTCTTTGTTGCTTTTTGCCCGCCGGAAGTCAGTCTGACTCTGGCAGTGAGGGGGGAGGGCGTTCCACCTCGCGCGTTCCTCGTTTACGCGGCGGTGGTGACGATGATGATGATGCTGATGGTGACGAGGACGACCCTGGGAAAGATCATGACAGCGCTGGCAAAGGCCAGGGCGACTCTTCCAGTGGCCGGGACGATTCTTCCGGTGGCAAGGATGATTCCGCCAGTGGAAATTACGACTCTGCCAGTGGCAAGGACGATACAAACAAAGACCATGACGATGCCAGGAAAAGCAAGGAAGATACCGACAAAGCTCAAGACGATGCCGGAAAGAGCCAGGATGATACCAACAGAGACCAGGACCCTGCCGATGCTGGCAGAGCTCAGGACGATGTCGATGCTGAGAGTAACCAGGAAGATACCGGCAAAGGCCAAGAAGACGCTGGAAGAGGCCAGGACGATACCAACAAAGATCAAGAGCATGCCGATGCCGACAGAGGCCAGGACGGTGCCGACAGAAGCCGGGACGATGCTGCCAACTTGGAAATATCACGCGCCGACCCTCCACCCACGCCTGGCCCCAGCTCTCCTACCGCCGAACGTAGAAGGATCACATTCGCGGGTGAACCCACAGTCATATATACTCCGCAAGCCATGGAGCAGGAACTTGAAGAATCCACCGAACCTTCTGAACAAGCCGCAGACCCCCCTCAAGCTAAAAGCTGTTGTTGCGGACTCTTCAGGTGGAAGTCTTGCATTCAGATTAGGAACTGGCGATTAGTCAAATGGTTGTGCGGGCTCTTCAGAACCGCGAAAAGCACCAGTGGTCAATCCACCATTCTCGTCGAATCTCCGAACGCCAATGCCACCAGCAGTCAGGCCAGAAATGCTGCGAGCGGTCAGACTGGCGATGGCAGCCGGGAGAACCCGTTTACTCCGACTCACATCGTTGGTGGTCCTCGATTGCGCGGCGGTGATCAGTTCGAGTCTGACGGTGAGGAGAGGTCGAGCTCTCCCACTGGGCCCCCTCGTTTGCGCGGTGGTGCAGACGGTTCCGAGTCTGACGAAGATAGCGAGGCTGGTGAGACTGAAGACGTCGGGTCTGATGAAAGACAAAGGACGGACAAGCAGCAGCAGAGCAGCCGTGGCAATGATGCAACCAACGGAAGAGGAGACAATTCCCAACCCGTACGATCAGACTCACCAGCAATAAGCACAAGGACGCACGACAGCGTTTTCGTCACGCTTTACTTTGGACTTGTTGCTCTGTTGGTACTGGCTCTACTATCGCTGGAAAGACCTACGGCCAGATCCGACACGGGCGGTCCGTCGAGTAGGAAAACTCCATCTCTTCTACTTCTATCTTCATCTACCAGATCATCATCCAACACGGGCTATGGTAGCCATGTGGATGACGAGACTAACGAGACGGACAATGGCGAAGCTGGTGAACAACAAAGGACGCCCGAACAGCAGCAGAGCAGCCGGCCCAGCCGAAGGGGAGATGAGCACGACGCCGCGGAGCCACCACCACACCCACAAACTCCTTCATCGTCACCAACGCTTTACCCACGGCTCAGGCGACTGACTCCTCCGCCGCAACCCCTGTACCCACGGCTCAGGCGACTGACTCCTCCGCAGCAGCCCCTGTACCCACGGCTCAGGGAACAATCTCCTGCTTCCCAGTTGCCGCCGGTAGAGACACGTCTGAATGTTTCAGCCACCTTCTCGCGCACTCCAACGACGGGATCAACTCCCTATGTACCCCCTCCATCCGCAAACGCACCTTCGAGCACGAGCGAGACCGCAGTGATACCGGATGGCGAGCGCCGCCGCCTCGTCGTCGTCGTTCACACCGAGACGACCACAACGTCGTCGCTGCACACGGAGACGAACATGTCTGGTCCCGACATCAGTAGTACCGTCACCATTGGGAATCGTCCTCGCGCGAGCGACCCGGAGCCGGCGATGCATGCAGCTTCGTCGTCGCTGCCGTCGAACGTGGATGATGGCGGCGTCAGGTCGACGACGACCACTGCCACCCTGACTCTCCGTCCACAGCTGAGCGCACCGATGGCCAGCGAGTTGCCCGGCACTTCTCGGGCGCGCGGGTCCGGCGCGGCCGCGCATCCAGACCGGCCGGCGATTGCAGCGTCGTCGTCGTCGTCGTCGTCGTCGTCGAATGCAGAGCAGACGGGGTCGACGATTGCGACTACTCCTCCATCGCCGTATCATGTGCAGCAAACCGGAGCGAGCGACGAGGTACCGCCGCCGAGCGCTCCTCCAGCGCACGGGTTCGGCGCGGCGCCACCGCGCAATCAGGCACCGCCGCCTGGGGCGGCTGTGTCCGGAGAGACAGACGTCAGCGTGGAGCGAGGGAGGAGGAGGCGGAGGCGGAGGCGGAGGCGGGGCCACACGCAGTTTTGGAACCAGCCACGATAGTCGTTTTTTGCGTTGGGGACGATTTGCTGGCGCGCCGGCTTGCAGATCTGGACGCCGGAGAGACTCGACGTGCGAGGAGAGGGGAATATGCCGTTAAAGTCGGCAGCGTCTTTGAACTAGTCATTTCTTTTTCGTCACGTCTCCGCTGATTTCCGGGCGGTTTGGACGTAATGCTCTGTGATCTCCCGTTGTATTCATTGCAGTCTTTTCTCCTGTTTCTATTTATTGCGCACGGCAAGCTTGTGCGGCGGAGGATCGACATGGTATATTAAAGTGATCAATCTCCACGTATGCCGTTCTGATCGTTGCACGGCTTGAGATCCTTCACATTTGCTCCTGCGTCCAGACAAAACCATGGCGTCCAGCATTGGCGCTTTGCATGCGGAGCACAGGCGGACAGCATGGTCGTTCTCGAGCGAAGCTTCCAGTCTGACAGTAGCTAGAGCAGCCCACGGCAAGGCGCTTTTCCCCGCAAATAGCGCGACGCGGAGGCCAATCGGGCAGCAGCGGTACGAGGGTTCGACGAAGCCAGGACCCATGCTCGTGATCACAAATGCCGGGCACGGCACTTGCAACAAGTGCCGAAGATCGTCTCAGATTGTTTGGGGAGGGGAGGGGGAGCGTGGCGTATTTTGGAGGTGTAGCGGCTGTTCCTTCGTCGAATCAAGAGGATGGTGGACCCCCTGGTCGGTGCGGGGAGCGCTCAAACAAGCTCGCCTTACCCCGTGGGGAAAGGATGATCGGTGGAAGAGCTCGGACCATGGCGGACAGAGGGAGGGCACAGTAATATTGCGTTGATGCCTGTCCTACCGGTGGGATGTTGGTGAAGGTGGGTGGGTATCTTTCGCGTTTGTTTCATCGAGGCTCTCATTGGAATAGCGCTGTGTGGCCGGCGCGTTCGCGAAAATGTCCGGACGGGCTGAGACTCGACGGGTAAAGGGCGATTTGAGATCCTTCGACCCGGAAGTGCGTCTGGCCGGGAGCCGGACCACTATTAGCAGATAAGGCGATGCTTGCACTTGATCCAGAAGGAGTGTAAGGTCGCCGGCAACAAGCGATTCGCGCGGTTTGGGATCGACCGGGTAGCCCCCAGATTTCGGCACGGCTGGACAGTGGAGGACGACCCACTTGGATGCACAGAGAAGAGAAAGAGAGGCGTTCGTCCCGTCCGATGTGTCGCGACTCTTTCCCTGCACAAACCGCACCGACGCAGCCCCCTTGCAACCCACGCGCGCTTTTTAGCTCCACCACCTGCTCCCCCAATCAATCCCCCCTGACGCTGACCGCTGCTGTCAGGGCCCCCGCCATGGCGTTCACTTGCCCTTCGGGGCGCTGCGGCACCAGCCTGAAACTCTAAAATTGCCGCTACTTAAATATACCGACCGAAGCTCTAAACCTACAAATAACCTTGACCGGGCCTTCGCAAGTGACCCTCGGCTGCCGGCCTGCTCTATTTCCTGCCTTATATTCTGTCCCTCTCTGCTCTGCTCTTCTCTCCTGAGTCGAGGTCTGCAACACCACCCATCATGGCACAACCAAATCCAGAGATCGAAAAGAACGGTCCCGCTGACTCGCTTGACGCGGTCGTCACGACACCTGGTGCCCAGGCACCATCGGAAGCCGGCAGTGCTGAGGAAGACAAAGTGTCCGTATCTGCTCTCATCGCCGTCTTCGTGAGTGCATCCAACCTTCCCATGCAGCAGAGCTCCAGTCCATTGTGGGTTTGATAAGAACTGATGATGTTCCGTCAAAACCAGTTCCTGGGAATGTCCTTTGTTGCACCTGTCTCCTGCGGTTACGTGCTCGTCAACGGTATCCTCAACCCAATTGGCACCGCCCTGGGCGACACGGAGAACATCGTCTGGATTGCGGGCGGCTGGAGCGTGGCCTCTGCCGTGGCCTTCTCCATCGCCGGAGGTTGGAGCGACATTTTCGGCCGTCGCTGGGTGACCCTGTCGGGACAGGTTATCACGCTGGCTGGTGCGGTGAGTCGGCTGTTATCTCTCTGGTGCATTATGTACGCGGCATTGGATCTAGATGCCTTGGCCATTGTTGGCCCTGCAGCTACGGAAGGGCCCTTTCATCTTTTCTCATTCCGTCTTGGTACGATCCGGAGGCTGATTTGCACGCGGCCCAGATCATTGGCGCGACGGCTCAGAAGACGACGACCGTGGCAGCAGCGTCGACGATTGTCGGCTTCGGCGCTGGTGTTGCCTTTGTGGCCTACCCTGGCATTTCGGAGCTTCTTCCCAACAAGTACCGGTACGTACCTTTCTCCTGAAAAGTCTATTCAGAGAAGAGTTCTAGAAGCTTGTTTCGCCCAAACCATATCGTGAATCATACTCTGACATGCAAGGTACAGCGGCATAGGACTTGGTTGGACCGAGTTCTGCATCAACGTCCCCTGGGCCGCCTTGGGCGTGCTTATCGCCAACAAGCTCGCGCAGGAGGCCACCTGGCGCTGGTGCTACTACATCGCCATCATCTACTCGGCCGTGTGCACCGTCGGCATCGCCGTCTTCTACTTCCCGCCCTCGCGCCCGCGCAAGGACTACGACAAGTCGCGCTGGGACGAGTTCAAGGAGCTGGACTGGATCGGCCTGCTGCTCTTCACCGCCGGCCTCACCATCATGCTGGTCGGCCTGACCTACCTGGGCAAGACGTCCTACTCCAAGGCGCTGGTCGGCTCGACCATCAGCATCGGCGCGCTCGTCACCGCCGCCTGCTTCGTCTACGACTTCACCGTCCCCGCCAACCCGCTCTTCCCGCGCTCGCTCTTCGCCATGCTGCGCAAGTTCACCATCCACCTGCTCATCGTCTTCGTGTCCGGCTTCATCTGGTACGCCATGGCCGCCCTGCTCCCGCAAGCCTCGCTCTACATGTACACCAACGACCCCACGCAAATCGGGCTGATCGCCATCCCCAACGGCTTTGGCGGCGTCGTCGGCGGCTGGATCATCCCGTCCCTCCTCCACCGCATCAAGCACGTGCGCGAGCAGATCCTGGTCGCGCTGGTCATCCAGACCGTCTTCACGGCGTGCTACGCGGCCGTCGTCCCGGACAACAAGGCCGCGTGGATCGTCCTGCAGTTCTTCGGGCAGGGCTGCTTCACCTGGCTCACCACCCTCGCCTACGTCACGGCCGGCCTGTTCGTGCCGCAGGAGGAGCTGGGCGTCGCGTCCGGGCTGATCGGGACCTTCCGCTCCGCCGGCGGCTCCATCGGCAACGCCATCTTCAGCACCATCCTGCACTCCGTCACCAACAAGGAGCTCGGCGGCCGCATCGCCGGCGCCGCGGTCGCTGCGGGCTTCAACCCGGCCGGTCTCGAGGCGCTGATCCCCGCCGTCATCCAGAACGCGGTGGGCGTGCCGGGCGCGCTGGAGGCGGTGCCGGGCGGCGTGAGCGAGGCCGTGGCGCGCGCGACGGCGCGCGCGTTCAAGGAGACGTATGCGAAGGCGTTTCGGATGGTGTTTTACGCGAGCATTCCGTTTGGCGTGATTACGACGGCGTGCGCGTTCTTCGTCGAGGATCCGAGCCCGTTGCTGAACAATCATATTGCGGTCGTGCAGGAGCGGGATGTGTTGAAGGGGAAGAGGGTGAGTGTGGGGCCGATGAAGGAGGATATGGGTGTGGAGCATCGGGAGAGGATTGATGAGAAGGCCTGAGGTGATGGTGGCTGGGGGGGGGGATGAGTTACTCGGTGATGCGTTGGATCTTTTGCTATGTATGCTGGTACACCTTCAGCGTCTTGTGTGGGTCCGATGGGCGTTCTTCAGGAGGTATGTAAGAAGTATCACGTATTTGCGCCTACTCTAGATGTTGAAGCGTTAGCATGGCTTATTAGTCACGTGCACGGATAGAACCAGGCTATTGTCCCAAGATTGGATGAATTCAACTTCGCTGTGCCTATATGGCTGCTATGAATGATAGTCTACGGCTGAGCAGAGCTTCTTCCTATAAAAGTAATATGGCAGCTGCTAAACAATAGTACAGGGAGGCGCTCCAGCCACTAACTCGCGCCAATGGCCTATATGGCATTTTTGAACATATGTCGTGGGGAGTCGAAGTATTACACGGGTGTTTAGGAAAAGCGATGACATTCACGTCCGGATGAATGCTTCCACTTCCCATAATACCAGCCTTTTTCCGGCTTTCTATGGGACTGTGGCATTTTGCGTTAAGCGTTGGGTGCAGCACCCCTCTGTATGTATTGGCCACTGGCAAGGTTTCGAGCACATCTGGATACCTAGCTAAACGAGAACGATAGTTTCGACCCTCTTCTCCCAGTCAACCTCCAAAGCCTCACCATCCATTATTCCATGCAAGTAACAATTCCCAATAACTTGAAATGAAGAAAGTTCGCCATCTATACCTTCCAGAGATGCTTTCTCGTCGCAACGGCGAAGGAGATAGGGAACATCACATCCGAGTAGAACATACACTTCATCCCCTGCCTGTGCCTCGGGGTACCCAAGTCCAGGTGTGCCGCCCTCTGTCATGAAAAACCTCCTCCTGAAGGAACAATCTGTGCTTCTCATCAGGTTTGCGTAGAAAGTGGGGTCATGAATATCTGCTAATGGTGTCGATAGAGCCCGCAAAGCTGCTGAAAATTTCTGATAGTCCGTTGCAGTTTCCCGTCGTTGTGAACACCCAATGCCATGTAGGTCGTGAATAGCAGTTCTCCAAAAAGAATCCACAGCATCATCTAGACCTGACAGTTGCGGGAGTTCCGTGATTGACATCATCTCCATCCAGCGGCGTAAAGTGTAAACATCCGTGTCTCCTGTTTCATAAGAAGACCCCAATACCTTTAGCGCATCAACTCTGAGGGCTTTTGAAAGCAATGAATCATCCCTGAACTGAAATTCCCATTTGCTGTTTCCTGAAGAGTGGAATAAACTCGAATTTATCCTGAAATCGCATGTTAAATTGGCTGTATGCATCGTCGAGACTGCCCAATCGGGGACCCAGGTCGGGAGGCCGAGTCGTCTGGATTCAGTTCTCCGGCCCGTAAAGCTCCACGATGCCGTTGAGAGCATCCTCATTGTGGACGTCACCAGAGCTTTCCGGACCGGCATCGAGTAATCTGGAATTAAGAGCCCATCTGCATCCCAGCAGTTTACAAGACCCAAGACAGCAAAGCACAAGTCCCTCTGGTCAGAGGCCACCTTTTCTGCGCAAGTGCTTCGTGCATATGACAATTCGATGCACTTTTGACATCTAATTTCGGATTTGAGCCTCATGATGGCCCTAGCTGAATCGCGCAGGTTGTCCATGCAGATCGTTGCCGTGTCTTCCATATTCCAATAATAGAAGGAGCAGCAGAGCTCTCTATGATCATACCAAGAGGTCACAGCAGCCAAAAGAGGTTCTGCTGGAAGATGCTCCGATGCCCACACAAATGTTGCTCGGCTTGGGAGAACCGCTTCTTGGACTGTCCAGATTCTTGTCCACAAAGTGAGACCTGACAGGTAGTCGATCGATCGGAAATGAAAATCGTACTGCTCTGACACGAGCAATATACCGTCTGAATCTTTGACGAAGCAGGGAAGCTCATCGAAGTGTTTGTTTTGCGCGAAGAAATCCAGTGATTCGAAAGCAGCTTTGGCGGCTTCATACGTCGGTGGTGTTTTTGACTCCCAAGTATCACAAACGGGTGTCTCGCACAAAAAGAGAAGGGCTTCTTTACAATTTGAATAGATGGTCTTCATGAGCGCGACTTGGTGAGACTTTTCCGTGTCCCCGTTTTGATTGATACAGATGGCGTCGATCCAGATAGTGAGATCTTCATGCACTTGCCGGATCCTGCGGAGGGCCTTGTACAAATTCATCGTTCCGGCAAAATCCCTGCCATTGAGCCGTATATTCCTGCATTCTTCGGAATCACCCCACACATATGATAAGGCTTTGTAGACTGGTTGACTCTCCAACGAAACGGTGTGGAGTGTGCAATCGATTTCTGCCTGCCAATCACCGGGATGGATTATGGCCAGCCTGATCTGTTGGTTTGGGTCGTCAAGTGTGTCGTAAGTGAAAGAAGTGGATTCGTCCGGTCGATCAGCGGAAGGGTTACTGGTAAAGAGAGCTTCACAAAAGAGACCCTCGGCGTGTTCCTTGGATTCTTTGGCAGCAATGGTGGTGTTGCAGGAGAAAGAAGTGCGAAGGATAGACCTTGCCAGACCTTACGGTACCCCGCTTTAAGAATCGGCTGATCAATATTCATGGCTGCTGACATGCGTGTCGACATGTTTGCCTGTGACTGGTTG
Organism: Botryosphaeria dothidea; assembly: GCA_011503125.2. NCBI lineage: Eukaryota > Fungi > Ascomycota > Dothideomycetes > Botryosphaeriales > Botryosphaeriaceae > Botryosphaeria > Botryosphaeria dothidea. Next base: position 3,699,233 of record WWBZ02000033.1, on the reverse strand, counting down.
AGTGCACTGTTGTGCAAGAAGGCTGGAATATCAGAGCGGAGGCTTATTCTTCCGAAATACAGCGGCCTCCTGATTATGTAGAGTTCTGACGGTATGAAAAAGCACGCGGACAGCGCATCGCCGATCGACTGCATACACATACGCCGACGAGGCTGAAGTCTACGCCAAAGCAACACCCAGCTCAAGCCGACCATCTCAATGTTTATCAATTCTAGACTTCCATGCATGCCTCAAGCTAGACATCGTATTCGCTGTCGTCGTCTTCTACCAAGGGAACCCCATGACCATAACTATCGTCCGCACGCCAAAAGCACCTCATCGCATGTGGCACCACAACAAGCTCCACATGCTCCCCCACCGCCTCACGAATAGCATCATGCACACCATCATCAAGCAATTCATTAACCACCTCCCTCTCCGTCCCATCGCCTGCCTTATGCGAAAACCCAGCCACGCCCCTCAGCCCCATCCGCCTCAGCCTCAACCACCCACCCCCCACAATCGCCCGCACCAAGTATCTCACAAACCTCGCATCCATCGGCCGCCGACCCGGACGCGGAGGCGCCACCAGTCCACAGCGACGCTGTCCAACCATCCAAGCGCTGCTCCCCCGTCGGCGCCTGCTGGAAGCTGAAACACCGTAGCGTGCCGGCCACAGCCCGGAGCAGCGCCGCGAGCTCTGCGCAGCGGCCGTCCTCGGCGTGCGAGTCCCAAGGGCCGCGTCGGGGGGGCAGTCGGCTGGGAGGTTGCCTGCTTCGCCTGCGGTGTCGATGGCGAGGGCTTCGAGGTTCGGCCGCTTGCCGGTGAAGGGGGCTAGGTGGCCGGACATGGGGCCTGGTTTGCCGAACACGGGTGGTCGAGGGCGGGTTCTGCCTTTTTCGAGGCGTGAGAGGGTTTGTGGGATGCCGTCGAGCTCGGAGAACTGCTGGAGGTTGTCGAGGTGGAGGTATCGCAGTTGCTCTGGATGGACTAATCCTAGGAGTGAGATGACAAGGAAGCGAGATTCCAGTCCTGCGAGGGTCATGGAGGTGACATGTGGGAACAGCGGTGGCGGTGGATTCGCTTCACGGTAGCGGCGGTCTCTGTCGGAGGTTTACTTTCCACATCCCCAGCCTGTAGGTCTGGCTCACCTTTCGAAGGAGATTTCGACCGTGTGAACATTTTTGAAAAGCGAGGACGTCTCCCACAGTATGTCTGTTGACGAGTCAGCAGGCTAAGTCAGGTCTAGGAAGAGGTCTGCGCACTGTTGCACTCATTGAAGTGAAGCTCTTCCTCGCGCCTTCTTAAGATCATCCTCCGTAATTTTCCCCTCTTCTTCCATTTGCATGGCAGATTCATATTCTCTGTTGTGCATCTCATCTGTGAGACTGACCGTCGACCAACGCAAGTTATGAACATGAGTGCCGAGGTTTGGGTTCTGACGCAGTGTTCTGACCATAGCAAGCTGCTTTCGAAACACAATTATGTCCTTTGGACTTCGCAATGAGCCCTGAGGTGTGTCATCCCATTCGTGGAGGGCATCAAAATCTAGAGAACTTGGGTCGATGGTCTTGTAGAGCAATTTTATCTACACTTAGTCAGCAACTTATCCGGAAAGAAAGTCAGAGGATGGGACATGTACGCAAATACTGTGCGTATAACGTGATGTCACACTCAAACGCGCCAAGACATCTTCACCACATAATTCCAGAACTCGGAGGCAAAGTTCTTCTGGGAGCCGCTCGAATATAGACATAACAGTCCTTGGTGAGTAGTCACGAAATTCCAAGATAACTATGATGATTGTAAAGTAGCTGGAGGATGTGACCGCACAGGCAGCACCCAAATGCGGCGCAGCGGATTGCTGAAAACGGAATGTTCCGTCAATACACTAACAAGCTTGACGACAGTGAGTGTTCGACTCTATTTCAAAAACACCAGTCTCTTGGATCAAACATGAAGCTCCTGCCTACTCCTCCTAATACACAAAAACACAGAACCTCAACCGCAAGCCTGAAATTTCATCCTTGCTCATATGAAGATGAAGCATTCGTGGGGATGTAGATGGCATCCATCTATCCGAACATTCCAGTGCAACGTTAACCAAAGTCAGCCGCACTTCGTGGCAACTGAGCCCATATTTTACCCTTCACTTTCAAATCCATTGAAAGAATACACATCTAGTACTGGGCTTGACATTGGTTCTGTACCCGCCAAATCATTCAATACTACAAGTCCTCCACCCTCCTAATATTAATCCCTCTCCACTCATCCCTCCACGTCTGCGGTTCAACGCTCACACAACACGAGCAGTAGCCATACCCCCAATCCCAATACACCTGCCCCTCCCTCCCCTCCTGCAACTCCCAATCAAAGTCCCAATACGTCCCGCTCGCCGGCCTCTCCACCTTCTCCAGATCCCGCCACAACCTCGCCGCCTCCCCCATCTGCCACCCGGCCTTCTCCAACCGCTCCCCCGCGCACGCGCAACAAACGCTCCTCGCCGCGTCCCTCCCGCCCCACCGCACAAACACGCCCTCGCAGCACCCGCACACGCCGTTCCACCCATCCACCCGCACCTCCCTGCGCGCGCTCCCGCCCTTGCGCGGACACCGCGCCGCCGCCGCCTTCGTCGCGCCGTTCCACACCCGCAGGACCTCGTCCCAGCACGCGACGCACGCGCGGAACGCCTTCTTCCTGCTCTTCTCCCGGTCCGTGAAGCGCGCCGCGGGCAGCAGGCGGGCGCAGTACACGCAGGCGAGGCGATTGCGGCGGCGGGCCCAGGCGCCGTCCTCGGCGGCGAGGAGGGTCTGCCAGTCGGAGGCCTGCGGCGGGATGAGCGTCGCGAAGACGCGGCAGGTGGCGCGGAGGAGGGTGGTTTCGGGGAAGCGGAGGTGCGAGGTGATGGAGGTGAGGAGCTCCGGGGGGAGGTCGAGGAGTTGCATCGCGCTTTTTGTTTGTTTGTTTGTTTTTTTCCGAAAAGTAGAGGTCTGGTGGGTTTGTGGTATTGGTGCGACGAAGTTCCGCTGGATAGAATCTGAGCAGGAGGGACTTGCAGTCACAGAGGAGGAGGTGGTGGCGTAGTGATCGTGGTGGTGAAATGAGAGGAACGGCCGAGAAGGCCTGAGGACGGTTGTGCGGTGTGGTGCTGTTCGAGGTGGTTGGGAGAAGCGTTTTCTTTAGTATGTGGTGACTTGGTCGCTGCGCCACTGCACGGTGACTGCTCGTGGTGTTGGGTCGGTGTTGCGGTGACACTTCCACGCCGCAGCTCCACAGCCTTCACTACGTCAGCATGGGGGCCGTTTCCTGGGGGTCATCCACCACTATTCATGATTACCCTCATAGCCACAATATGTCAATTCGACCATGTAGCGGCGTCTGCAGTAATACCATGGCTTTAAGAAGAACGGTCCGGGAGGTAGATATTATTTCAGAGTTCTCACTATTTTCGACACCGCACTAGCAAAACAAGTCAGAATCAACTCCGCGATAGTAATTTGAAAGAGAAGCCAAACATACCTTTTCAATCCCCAAGATGCTGCCTCAGCACATACATCTCCAAGATACCGAAACACATCTTGTTGATGTACTAACATGCCAATTCATTTCTCATGCTCTATCGATGCAAATCTATGCAACTCCCCTCTAATTACCCACCTCAAACTTGCCCTGCACGAACCCCCAGAACTCCTCCACCACGCCCTTCTGCCCCTCTCCCTTCCTCACCGCCAAATACCTCCTCTGATCAACCCTCGGCTGCCACTCGCCCGGATTGCCATCGACCATGATACCCCCCGCCTCCGTCAAGACCACCCAGCCCGCACACACATCCCACGGCCAGCACCCCGCCTCCCAGTAGACATCCAGACTCCCGCTCGCAACCCCGCACAGATTCAGCGCCGCGGAGCCAAACGACCTCAACCCGTGCACCATCGCGCCGCCATCCTCCTTCTTCGCGCACAGCTTCTTGAACGTCTCGCTCTTGACCTGGTAGTCGTTTCCCGCGCGCTCCGAGCCCCACTCGACGCACACCACCGCGGTGCTGAGGTCGTGCAGAGGCTCGGGCGGGCTGCGCAGGGGGAGCGGGGTGGAGTGGTTGAGGAAGGCGCCCTTGCCCTTGATGGCCGAGTAGAGGGTGGCGGTGAAGGGGTTGTAGACGACGCCGACGGTGGGGACGAGGTTGACGGCGAGGCCGAGCGAGATGGAGACGTAGGGGTAGCCGTGGACGAAGTTGGTGGTGCCGTCGATGGGGTCAACGATGAACTGCGACGCGTCAGAGCTCTGTCTCGCAACGGAAGGGGGGGGGAATGGGGATGTCGTACCGTGGGGTTGGGCGTCAGCTTGTCGCCGGGCTTGTATGTCTCCTCTCCCATGAAGGAGAAGTCGGGGTACTTGTCCTTGAGGGTTGTCGACACCATCTTCTCGACGGCTTGGTCGGTTTCGGTGACGAGGTCGGCGGCTTGGGGGAGGGTTAGCCTTCAATTGTCTTAATCTTGGCCTAGGAGTCACACTTACAGTTCTTCTTCTCTCCCGACGTCTGGGTGGAAGGCTTAGCAGAGGTGATCATCTCACCGGCCTTCTTCGCGACCTCGACGAGGAAGTCATGGATCTCCTGCAGGTTGAGGTCTGCCATTTTGACGTATGTGGTGACAAAGCAATATGCTAGAGCTCTGGAGGCAGTCAGGCAGGAATTGGGTGTAGAGAGGAGCTTGTGGGGATGGAATGACAGGTGTGTGTCTGGGTGAGAGTCGGGGATGCGGCGGGCGGTAATGGATGGCGGGGTTGTCTCCAGACGCGCTCCACCTGCCCCTCCGAAAGCGCGCCGCAAAGACCCCTTGACTCCTGCTAGTCGGTGACGTGTGGCCCCGTCAGCCTTCTCTTCTCAAGCATCCTCTCAATTGATTCGCTTGCATTCGTCGACAGCCAATACCAGGATGGAGATACGATCAGCTATTGGGAGTCGAAATTCCACAGGGCATTAATTCTGCAAAGCTCAACACAGAGGACAATTTTTTCGTGCATCTCTAGAACTACTATTTATCCGATTCGTGTCATGCTTTGCAAGCATCTCGCGGCAAAGGCCCCGCTCATCCCGCACGTGCCCAAGAGCTTAAGCGCCAAATTGCTTCACTAAGCTGGCGACCTTCTGCGCCAGATCGTCCGCCTCGGTCCGCGTCTCCGCTTCCGCATACACGCGCACCGCATCCTCGGTGCCGCTAGCGCGCGCGAAGGACCTGCCCTGCTTGTACTTGCCGACCAACTTGTCAATCTCGTCCTGGATGCCCGCCGGGGACTCCAGCTTGCGCTCGGCGTCGACCGCCTTGAAGATGTTGCGGTCCTTGACCTCGACGCGGACCAGCCGGTTGGGAAGATCGTTGTACGTGTGCAGCCACTCGACCGGGCCCCACTTCTTGTGTGCAAGGATAATCTCGACAAGGAGCAGGTCCGAAAGCGCGTCTCCGACAGTCTGGTTGATCAGGTCCGTCAGGGCCTGGAGCGTCTCCAGCGCCTCGTGCTGCGCCGGGGACTGGGGCTCGTGCTTCTCAATCGTCTTGAGCGCTGCAGGAGAGAAAACGATGGTGCCGTGGCCGTTAGCCTCGAAGTAAACGCCAACGTCGAAACGCAGCGCAGCGTGGTGCAGATGCTTCACGCCGGTCGGCGTGCACACAACGGGAAGGTTGAGGCCGGAGGTGATGTACTTGGTGCTGGCGCCGTTCGCGTAGGCGGTTTGCACAACACCAACCTTGAGCTGCTCGCCCAGACCGGCATGGCGAGACAGGTCGCCGATGAAAGAAGCTGCGAGGGTCGCGATGCGGTCTCCGTCCAGCAGGTTGAACTTTCCGTCCTTGTCGTTGAAGTAATACACAATGCGATCCGCGTCGCCATCCAGAGATGCGCATCGCTCAAAGGGACCGGCCTTGGACGACGGCGGGGCGCGCTGGCCAGTCTTGACATAGTCGGCGCCACACTGTCTCGTGTTAGTTTAGATCAAGCTGTACTGTCCAATGGGTGTGCGCACCTGCACATTGAGATTCTCCGGCTTGTGCACATCATCGTTGACAACCTGGATCTTGATACCCTTCTCCTCGGTGCCGGGCAGGTACTTGAGCAGTTCCCGCAGCTTAGGGCCTCCAACACCATTTGCGCAGTCAACAACAACGCCCTTGTCCTCCGGCGCATCCTCCGGGATTTGCCTGTGCTTGAGAGCCTTCTTAAAGGCAGCACCCAGCTTGTCATAATAGCCCTTCTCAGTCGCCTCGCCATATTCGTGGACGGTGCCCTTGGTGTTCACGCAGCGGACGAGGTAGTGCAGTTGAGGAGTGGTGAGGAACTTGTAGTCGGTGTACTCAGTACCCGTTGCATCGAGAGCGTCAACAAGGCAGCCGACCAGGCGGGGACCCGAAGCACGGGTGTCACGGCCGAAGATGACTCTCGCGGGCGCGGTCTGGTTGACCTTGAGCTCGGCGACGAGCTTGTTGTAAGCTTCAACGAGCTTCTCGTCGGTCTCGGCGTTGGCAAGAACGGTGGCATGAGCCTCCCAGGAGGACTAAGGATGGCGTCAACGGAACGTCTCAAGCTATACACAAGCTCGCAAGAGCGCATACCTCAAGCATCTCGCCCTGTATGTAACTCGTTAGCTTGACGTGCTCTTCCTCGACTGTGACGCGATCAACGCACCATAGGGTCCACGAGCTTCACACCATTGTCATCCGGCGGGTTGTGGCTGGCGGTGATCATGACACCGATGGTCTGGCCATTGAGCTTCCTCGAGCGCAAAGCGGCGAGCAGACCAACACGGTACACGACAGAGTCTAGCAGATCGCTGCAGCGGGGCAGGCTACGTCAGTTCCTCATTGACGAGAAGGAAAAGGGCCTCAATTGACATACGCTTTCATGCGAAACTGCATTCATTGTTAGCAGCTGCCTCTGGTCGGATCGACACGCCCGTTCGGAGGGGCGCGTTTCGAAAGCGACTTACACCAGCGGTGCCATACTGGAACACCTTACCCGGCTGGGGATGCTTTGTCGAAGCTTCCAGGATCTTCTGGTCCATGGTTGTTGGTGGGGGAGGGGTAGAGAGAGCGTAGGTGGGAAACGAGAGGAGAGTGCAGAGAGACAGGAAGAGGAAGAGGACTGGACAGAAACCGGCGGAGGAGAGCAGCGGGGAAGGAGGAGGTAGGGGGTGCAGGCTGGAGGGGCTGTAACGGTGTCTTCAGCTAACAGCTCCACCCATCGCTGCACACAGACTGCGCCTGGCCGCCGATCGGGGGGCACTCCGCCAGGGCCAGTTTCACTCGCCTGGCTGGTAGGGCTGAGACGGCGGTGTGTGAGCGACGAAAATAGCCCTGGCCCGCCGCTGTCGAGCTACCCGCCGGCTTCTGCTGCTCGCTGGAAAATCGACGGCCCGTCGGCCTTGCCGCTCCATCTCTCCCGACGAGCAGCAGACGCCAAAGCATCGCTCCAAGAGAGTCCACCGCGTCAATCGCATCCACAGCACAACCATGAGACGAATAACAACCACGCCCATGCGCGCCTTCCAGCCCGTCTTCCGCCCATTTACCCTGCGCTCGACGCCCGCCCTCGCCGCCCTGCGCCGCCTTCCTCTTCCCGCAGCTCAGCCCGCAACAGCAAGCCAGAGCACACCATTTTCCACAACCGCCGCGCTCGCAAAGAAGAACAAAGGCCAGAAGACGGATGGCAGGATAAGTAAGCATTCCCACCAGCCGCCCACCGGCCAATGGCTCTCCCCACGCGAAGAAGCCCCCGTGCTGACCTCATCTCCCCGACAGCGCAAATCCGCTACCACCTCTTCCACCCGCAGACGCCGCGCCCGCTGCGCTTCTCGCGCCTGCGCTCCCTGCGCCACTGGACCATCCATCGCGCCTGGATGCTGTTCAAGCGCAAGCAGCGCGCCGCCCGCGAGCTCGAGCTTGAGCGCCAGTACAACTCGATGCGCGAGGCCTGCGAGGCGCTGCGGCTGATGGACGACAACGGCATGCCTGGCCCGGAGGCGGCTAGGAACGTCGGCCGCCTGTACCGCACTTCGATGATGAAGAACGATGCCTGGGAGGGCGTGCCCATCGAGTACGCGAGGCCGCAGGTCGACACGCCGCCCAAGGACGGTTGGAACCATGAATGGAAGCGGTGAGGGGAGAACATGTGGAAAAGCGGAGGAGATTTGGGCATGTATAAAAAGGGTAAAAGCGGCGACAGAAATATCCAGAAAGCGTATGAATCCGGCGTGTCTCTTGTGAGAAAAATGAATAAGTTCTTGGTCAGGCCATTTTACGCAAGACCCATTGACTGGTTGGTCCCAGCGAGCTTGATCTACGAAGTGGTGCAGATGAACGTAGATCCAGCTTCAAGACCGCGTAACTAGTAGTCAGCAGTAAACACATTGAAGTCTGGTCAATGCATCCAATGAAGCAACATCTTCTACGATTCAGCACATACAATGTTAGTTTCAGATGGAATTGCTAATTTGCTTTGAGGGTCGAAGCATAAGTCCCAGATCATCCAAAGGAACTTGATATCTTGGGGGATCTTCTAGGAGATGGCTCGGTCCTTGATTAATTAAAACGCACTTAATGCTCACTGCCGGTCCTGAAAACTCTTCCTTCAATTTAGCGTACGTAATTATGCTTATTTTAATGTCACGCAAAACAGATCCAAGATCTCAACAACCAGAAGGTCCTTCCTTAGGAGGCTATTGTAGTGTCTCAAATTACTGTACAATAACCCCAAACATAAAGACCGACCCTCTCACCAGCGAGGTCCAGGCCAGCATTTTGAACCAGAAACACGGAAAATATTCGACTGCCAAAGAATGCAATGCAGCCAGACCAGGACCCTTCGGACTGGACTGAGTCGGACAACAAACCAAGGCGAGCCGCTAAATAAATAATCAAATGAGCGTATCGATGGTATCATCCGTCATTAAGCGTCACCGCTGAATGTGAAACGAAACGAAGAATTTTGATCGGACAAGAACGGATCGGAAACGACACAAGAAAGGAAGAAAGGACTCCTCGAAGAAAAAGCGCTGTGAGGATGACGCCCCGCATGTTACAAATTTCCCAAAACTCCGCCCCATGCAAGAGGTGAACGAGCAGTGGTGCTGCGCTCAGATGATCGCTCCAATCTATCACAGAATGACGCAGCACCCATTGGTTTCGGTCTTGTCGACAGACAGCAATGCAGCACGGGTTGCCGCTTCGAACACATCGTCCACGCCGTCACCCGTCAGGGACGAGCACTCGAGGTACTTCCGGGCGCCGATTTCGTCCTTCATGTCGTTGCCGGCTTTGGGGGTGGTAAACTTCAAAGACTTCTTCCGCATCTCTTCTTGCGCTAGGGGATCATCGCGGAGATCCTTCTTCAGACCCACCAGGATGATCGGGACGTCCGGGCATCGCTCCCTCGCCTCTTCGGCCCACTTGTGCTTGACGTTCTCCAGAGAATCTGGCGAGTCCACGGAAAAACCAATCAGGATGACGTGGGCCTTCGAGTACGCAAGAGGACGTAGCCGTTCGTAGTCTTCCTGACCGGCGGTATCCCACAGCGCAAGCTGCACGGATTTACCGTCGACGCGGCAGTCGGTAACATAATTTTCAAATACGGTGGGAACCTTAGGCGGCCGTCAACATCTCTGTCTGATTAAGCGGGGCGTCAGCCAGCTGACGCGGGTGACCTACATATCTCTGGCGCGCCAATCAGTCATTCGTCTTACGTCAATCGAAGGAATGGTTCTAGACTTACAGTCGGAAAGTATCCCAAGGTGAAGACACTAAGTAAACTGGTCTTTCCACAGGCGCCGTCGCCGATAATGACTAATTTTCTATGCAAGGCAGCCAGCGTCAGCAGGTTACACAAGGCAGGAGATTGCAAGTATGAGATGAGGCAGTGCGACCAGCACCAGGAACAAGGCAGCTGGCAACCGCGGCTGAGAGAATAAAAGTGCGACGGCGAGTCCCAGGGAAGCGTGGTCTATTTTTGGTTGCCTGAGGCTCGGATCACGGACGCCAATGCACGCGATCTTCCCTCGCTTCGTTTTAGGGTTGGAGAGCTAAGAGGCGCAGCGCTCCGCACCCGGCAATGGGAATCGAGTCGAATACGGGGTAGGAGAGAAGCGGCAGCGTGACAGAAGAAAAGTAGGGTGCTGGCGCGCTGCAGTGACGGGGCTCAGAAAGCGAGACGAGCGGACGCGTAGTGCCGTCGATCTGCAGAACCCCGTGCGGCACCTTGATGGAACTGGGTGGAAATGCACCGGTCTCGCATACCTTCTCATGACTTGAGCATCTTGGCCGTTTTGCTGAGCCATGTCTGCTGATTATCCCCTGACGGGCTCCGGACGGCGGCGCAGGCGGTGGTCCGCGGACAGAGACGGTTCTCGCTGGGTGAAGGTGGTCGAGGGACTCGGGAAGATGCAGCGCTAGACGCTCCGGGCGCTGGACAGCGGCGGTCGTAAACAATGTTATTGTTGGGGTATCTTCGGTGCGTGCGGCAGCGATGAGGACGTGAAGCTGGCGGCGGCGCTCAGACGGGACGGACGATCGCTGGAAGCGAGTGGTCGCGGGCGACGGACGACGAGCGGTGCGCTTGCTCGAGCGATTGAGGAGGAGAGGCGGCTCGGGGCAGGTGGGAGAGGCAGCCGGGGGTTCGGCGGCGGAGGGCGCACACGGGGAGCTCGTCGGGTGTGGTGAGCGAGGGCGCGGTCGGCGAGGGCGGGCGGCGAGGGAGTTGGTTGCGACAGACGGGGGCAATGGCGCGGAACGGGGCTGGTATATACGGGGTGGGCAGTGGGTGCGGCAGGCCTAGGAGCTGCAAGGAGGAGGCAGCGCGAAGAAATGTGCTGAGATACGAGGATGGAAGTGAGCGAGCAGGGCAAAGCAGCGCCAGGCATGGGCCAAGGGCCAAGGGCACGCATGGAACCCGCTCGGACACGGATTAACGCCGGGCTGAGATCCCGACCAGCGGCACCTTGACCTTGGAGATGATGCACGCTCTTTTACGCCGCCGCAACACCACCACCACCGCCCGCAAGCTCCGAGCAGCCCGCGATCCCCCGCCCCCAGGCCCGCAAGCAAGAGCTCCCCGCGCCGCCGGAGCGAGTGGCTGCCATCCCCGAGCATACGTACGTGACCTTCCGCGCCGTGGAGGGGCCTTGTTGAGCCCAGCGCCCTTGAACACCACCTTGGCCGCGCCTTCAGCCGCTCAAACGCCTGCTCCCCCGCTGCGCCACCACACCCCAGATCGCTTCTCTAACTCGCCCGTCGCGCGCCAGCTCTGCTCCCGACCACCGACCACCCCACATGGCCAACACCAAAGCGCATCCCGGCGCGCCTGCGCCCAGCAACGGCGTGCTAACCGGCACAGCACCGCCCGGCAACCCCAGCGTCAATCGCAAGAAGGCGAAGCGCCGGGCCAAGCTGGCTGCGAAGCAGCAGCAGCAGGACCAGCAGCACGCGAACCCCAGCCTGCGCAACGGCCACCTCCCGCACGCTCAGAGCGCCGTGCACAACGGCAATTCGGCCTCAAACGAGCCACAGCCCGGCCTGGACTACGACGACGACCTCGACGACGCCGACAACTTCGACGCCGGTGACAATGAGGACATGTACTACACTGATGACGAGGCCGCGCACGCGTACGCTCATCACTACAACGCCGGCATGCCCACGGCAAACGGCCACCCCGCCGACGCCGATTTATCCGCTGGCAAATCCAAGAAAAAGAAGAAGAAGAAGAGGGGCAGGCAGTCCGATGCGCAGGCGCACGCTTATAATATACCGAGCGGCAGTTCCTCTGGCATGCTCACCCACCCGAGCTCGCATCCACCTCCGCCCCCACCGCCCCCGCCGCTGTCCAATCCCGCCTTTCGCTCGATGCGCAGCTCGACCTCCCGCGACCGCATATGGAACACGTCGACGCAGGAGGAGCGCGAGAGGATCAGGGAGTTCTGGTTGTCGCTGGGAGAGGAGGAGCGGAAGTCGCTGGTCAAGATCGAGAAAGAGGCGGTCCTGCGCAAGATGAAGGAACAACAGAAGCACTCGTGCAGCTGCACTGTCTGCGGACGGAAGCGCACCGCTATCGAGGAGGAACTGGAGGTCCTGTACGACGCGTACTATGAGGAGCTGGAGCTGTACGGAGACCAGGACAATATACCCGATAATGGCGATTCCGTGCTAACCACAGGGAGGCCATACAGCCGTAGACAAGATCCACGCCTCCCCCCGGATCGCATGATCGACCCAAATCAGCCATATGATGCCGGAAACCGCGTCGAAGAGATAGGAGATGAAGAGGAAGACGAGGACGAGCTGGACGAAGAGGAGTATAGCGATGACGACGAAGAGGACTATAGCGACGAAGAGGAACCCGAGGAATTGCCCGTCAGAGGCACCGCTGCAGATTTCTCTTTCTTCGGCAATAGTCTGACTGTCAAAGGTCAGTCGAGGGCACTGAAGGGAAAGCGCAACCCCCAAGAACTGATGCTAATGGTCTGTTGCTCGCAGGTGGGATTCTCACGGTAGCGGACGATTTGCTAAAGAACGACGGCAAGAAATTTATCGAAATGATGGAGCAACTCGCGGAACGTCGAATGCAACGGGAAGATCAAGTTGTAGAACACGCAGGCAGCTTGGCCTATTCGTCATCCATGCAAAATCATCACGCAGGTCACAATCACGGTCCACCACCAGACGACGAGGAGTACGACGAGGAGGAGGAAGACTATGACAGTCAAGAGGACGAGTATGAGGAGGAGGAAGATGACTTGGTGTGTTTTGGAATCACTATCTGATCCTACGAAAGCGAGGCTATCTCTGACAAAACTCAGGACACGATGACGGAGCAGCAACGGATGCGGGAAGGCCGACGGATGTTCCAAATCTTTGCAGCGCGGATGTTTGAACAGCGTGTATTGTCAGCATACCGGGAAAAGGTCGCGAACGAACGCCAGCAAAAACTCATCGAAGAGCTCGACGAGGAAAACCGGCGCACAGCAGAACGCGAGGCGAAGAAGTCCAAGGATGCTCAAAAGAGGAAGGAGAAGAAGGCTGCACAGAAGCAGCGACAAGCCGAGGAAAAGGCACGCAAGGAGGCTGAAAAGAAGGCGGAGGAAGAAGCAGCCAAAGCGGCAGAGGCAAAGAAGCAGGAAGAATTACGGAAGAAACGGGAAGAGCAGAAGAAGAAGAAGGAAGCTGAGCGGAAGGCGCAGGAGGAGGAGAAGAAACGAAAGGAGGCGGAAAAGAAGCGGAGGTCAGAGGAGGAGCGGCAGAAGCAGCAGGAGGCCGAGCGTAAAGCTCAAGAACAGAGGACTGCAGAAAAGAAGGCTCGAGAACAGGCAAAGCGCAAAGAGCGAGAAGAGCGGGAGGCTAGAGAGAGGGAAGCTAAGGAACAGAAGGCACACGCGGAACAACAACGGAAGGATAAGGAGGCGAGAATCAAGGCCGAGAAAGAATCAAAGGAGCGGACTCGCAGGGAGGAAGAGGCTGCAAAGGCTGGCCAGCAGGCACCGACTACCAAGCGGACTTCTCAGCCAACACCGGCTCTTCCACCAGGACTCATCTCAAAGCAGTCCTCGACTGGCTTCCCATCACCTCATGTTCAGGTCGCAACTCCTAATATTCCAAAGGCGCCAACCCCGTCGAAACCACGTCAGAACTCGCAACAAGACTCACATGGATCTTCACCGAAGACGCCTCAGGTATTTCCTGGAACAAGCAAGTCGGCCTCGCCGAGCAACCAGTACGGTAACACCGCGCCGAGGACGATTCTCCAGAAGCCGCACCCTCAAGGTCAGCCATCGGCCTTGCAGCATCCCCAGCCGACATCGCCGATGCCACCTATAGGCCCTCCTCCCGGTATGCATTCTGGCTTTGGTGGACTGCCTTTGGGCCTCAATGCTCCTTCGCCGATGCAGGGTGGTATGATGCACGGTCTGAATCAGCCCCGTGGACCCATGTTTCCCCACGCACCTCTGCCGATCGGCGCGCAATACCCTGGTTTCCCAGCTCCGAACGGAATGCCCGCACCACCTCCTGGTATGAACGCGCCCGGTATGCCACCTGGTCGAGGCTTTCCAGGCATGTCCATGCCTCCTGGTTTTGGTCAGCCTTTGCCCGGCATGAGCGCGGCAGGTCAGATTCCGGGATTCAGCGCGCCTCGGGATATAATGCCATCTCACTCTCGCCAAGCATCTGGTTCAGGATCATTCGATTCTCCGATCGGGGGCCCGCCTGCTCATCCAATTGCCCGGCCGACGCCCATTCAGAGGCCGTCAAGTGTCAAACCGCAAGAGCCCAACTTGGAAAACAAGAGGCCTGGAAACAATGACGTCGACGAGTTAAGTAACCACCTGGGAAGCAGCGCTCTCCTCGACGATAGTGATGAACCTATCCCGACAAGTGCTGGTGAAGCTCGTCGTGCAAGCCTTGCGCCGTCAGCAAGATCGGGAAGGATTGGTTTTGGTACTTCTCCGCTCTTCACTGATGTTGGTACTCGTGGCATCGATCCTTTCGGCGGCCTAGGGAGCAGTAGCAACAGCACATGGGGTACTCCAACGGTACCTTTTGGGCCTCCCGGAATCGGTGGAAGCACCTGGGGATCTCCTCCGACCGCCACGGGCTGGCCTACTACGGTCGGCAGCTTTGGTAGTGTCGGGGCTCCCCTTGGCGGCCCTCACAGGCCCAGCATCTCGCGACCTGTGTCAGTGAGACTGATGGTCTGCCAAGCGTGCAAGCAGCTCGCACAGAGCCAACCCAACCCTGACGCCTTCTACGATATCCTTACCATAATCCGCACGATTGACGCTTCCATCCGCGGGCCGGCTGATGCTCCAGTAGCTGAGCATGAGGTTGTAGACATCTGCGAGACCGAGGGCGACGCTCACAACGGCGGTGGCTTCCTGCGCAAGAAGGACGGCCCCGACGGTGTCGTGTCGGTGAAGTTCGAGCCAGACTCGGCCAGCGCCGGCGGCATCCGCATCCCCGGCCAAGGCGCTCTTCATGGCTTGGGCGAGATCGGCAGCCCGATCCCAGCTCACTCGACACCTTTCGGCATGACGGGCGCCAGCGCTACTCCAGCCACCGCCGCGCGCACCTCGTCTTTTCATGCTTCCGCTCTCGGAGGCGGTGTGTCATCACCGAGCTTCTAAGCTGGTTCTCTCTTTTAGCTGAGACAGGCTTGTGTCTGTTTTCTCTCTATCTTCTCATCCTTTCAATCAGGCTCAGTGCAGCTCTTTTTTAAAGTGCCATCAATCAAACCTCTTTTCCTCTTTTGCTTCCTCATGACTGGTTGTTTTCGATTGGGGTGCTGCTACTGCTGCTGATGCTGTTGTGTTTTCTCTCCTCGCAAACATTATCGTCTCCTCCCTCCCAAACAACATACAGCCTTTTAATGCTTTAGTATTGGAATGACACGACGCGTCTTTCTTATTTTCCTTGACTCATACAGCCCAAAAGCGCCTCAAGTCTTGTTCGATATCATGGGAAGGGGTTTCCGTGAACTGAGGACGTGCCTTGAGTGACCTGACATGCAGCTAAGATGAGAAGCAACAGTGCGAGCGTCTTTCTAAATATGACAGGAGAACTAAAAGCAAAGGTGAGTTGGTAGCGTAGGCGTTTCCAGGTCTTGGGGCAGCAAAAGTTCTAGTTGGTCTTGAGGGATGGAGGGGAAATGAAAGTCCCGAGATGAGAGAATGGCTTCTGTGTTCGGGTCGGGAAGGCCTGCTTGTATAAGGATTGAAATTATTCGGCTTCTCTTTCGAGGTGCGTTGGCCTCCGCATTGAAATCATTGTTCGGATTTTGTGTGTGCGTTTGCTTTTATTTCGGTGACTAAATTTTCTGTTATCTGCAGTGAGAGACTCGCATACCGTATGTGCATGAAGAACCGAAGAGAAGTGACCACTCTGAATCTCCCGAGAATGTGGTTGGTTTGTTGGTCAACGGACGTTGCACTTGATGAAGATTCTGTTAGAGTTGAGAGCGGTGTCAACTTTCAGAATTGTCTTCAGCATCAAATCAGTACGAAAATTCATGAAACGCGAAAACCAGCGCAGCATAATTACTTCTTTGCATGGTCATTTCCTTTTGGACTTGAAGAACATATGCCCACTTTTTTAAGCGCTATACCCTGCGGTTCAGGGCATGGGAGAAAGAGAGAGCTAAGAGGCCAACACCTAGCTAATATAGGGCTGCTATAGTAGCCTCTACCGGTAAGCAGGGAAAACGGAATAAGTAGGGGTAGCTAACCTAAGAAGAAAGGAGGGGTTTTCCACCTAGGAAACCGGGTTTTTCCCCTCGTGTAAAATATCGCAGATAGCCTACCCCGCATGGACCCGAAAGGGAGCTATATCGGGAAGAAAATGAATTTATCTATCTATCTATACCCTGCGGTTTCATAGAAACAAATCGGGACAGACCGAAACAAAGGGTCCGGCCATAGCCGTTCTACCACGTATTTCTCTTAACAAGATTCGCTGCTAATGCGCTCGATTGCAGATGATTTATATGCATTCAACAGCGTGGTACTAAGTTCTTTTAATCTACCAGTGCATCTCCAACCTTTCTATCTTCCCAAGTCTATTCCCTACCCCCTACACCCGCCTCCGCCACGGCCTTCCTACACGCCTCCTTAAACACCTTCACAAACCGCCATACATCCCCAAACCCGTTATACAACGGCGCCGGCGCCACGCGCACCACATCCGGCCGCCGCTCATCCACCACGACGCCCTGCTCCTCCAACTCCCTCATCACCGCATCTAGCAGGCCCGGCTCTAGCAAGACGCTCAGCTGCGCGCCGCGCTCCTCCGGGCTGCGCGGCGTAATCAGGCTGTACGGCCGCTTCTCCTCGCCGCCGAAAAGCAGGTGCTCGAGGTACGCGGTCAGACGCAGGCTCTTGGCGCGCAGGTCGCGCATGCTCGTGCGCGCGAAGACGGAGAGGGAGGCCAGCAGCGCGGTGGTGTCGAGCACGCTCGGGTTCGACAGCTGGAACCCGGCCGCGCCCGGCATCGGTACGAAGGCGCTCTCCATGCGGAAGCGCGAGCTCTTGTCGTGGCCCCACCACCCGCTGAGGCGCGGGCGGTAGCCGAGGGAGCCGGGGCTGGTGTCGCTGGCGCTTGGTGCGGAGACGCGCGTGTGGCGCGCGTGCACGAAGGCGCCGCCGATGCCGCCCGGCCCGCTGTTGAGGTACTTGTAGTTGCACCACGCGGCGAAGTCGACGTTCCAGGCGTGCAGGGAGAGCGGGACGTTACCGACGGCGTGCGCGAGGTCCCAACCGACGGTTATGCCCCGCGATTGGGCGTGCGCGGTGATGGTGGGGATGTCGAGGAACTGGCCGCTGTAGTACTGGATGCCGGGGAGGAGGAGCAGGGCGGTGGTGGAGGCGTGCTCGTCGATGACGGAGAGGATGTAGGAGGTGGGCAGGTACGGGGTTGTGGGGTCGGGCGGGTTGAGCTCGACGAGGGCGGTGGAGGGGTGCTGGTTGTGGTGGTGGAGTTGGGATTGTACGGCGTACTGGCGAGGTGGGTTAGCGCTCGTTGGGTGGGGCTCGAAGAGGTGTAACGGACGTGGTCGCTGGGAAAGGCTTTGCCTTCGATTATGATCTTGTAGCGCTCTTTGGTGGGGCGATAGAAGCTGGCCATGAGCAAGTGAAGGTTGGCTGTCAGCGTTTGCATGACGGCCACCTCGTCCGGCTCGGCGCCCACGATTTTGGCTGTTTCGACCTTCGCATCCTCATCTATGTCTACCCAGGGGCGTGAAACGGCGTCTTCTAGGGGCTGGAAATGGCCGTATACACCTTTGTTGGCCCAGGTGTCCAGGTACTTGCGGATGTAATCTTGTGTGCGCCGCGGTTGCAAGCCCAAGGAGTTGCCGCAGAGATATGTGCATGGGTAGGTCAACTCATTCTCTGGAAGCAGGGCGTTGATTGCCTCTGGAACTTCTATTGCGCCGGCATCGGTACCCAGGCGTTTGCGCTTCAGGCCGGCGCGGGTTGGTATGATGAATTCTTCGCGGAGGTTGCGGAGCGGGTCTTGCGCATCGAGCGCGTCTGCGAAATCTTTGGTGAATGATTGCGGATCGTCAAGGCGCAGCTCCGCCGAAGGTTTGTCTGTCATGATGGTGGTTCAATTGCTGGAGAAGTAGAAGGGTGCGTGGAATGGAGGGAGTCAAGTGCTGGGATGAATATGCGCATCATCATGGCGGGGTGACGTGTGGCGCAGGCGTTGTGGCGCGGGTCCATCCTGCAGCATCATCGGTCGGCTGTCGGCCATCGCCCGCTCCTCCGATGATTTCAAAGCCCCATCCTGTCCAGCTCTCCCTCCTCCATCCCTGCGACACCATGACATCCGCTCCTACGATTTGCTCTTCCTGTCTTCGCTCGATGCAGGCGGCAGCTCGCGCCCGTCCGCTGCCTGTGCGACAGACTGTCCGCCGTGGCTTCGCCGTGGCCTCGACCTCCGCTACTTCCCCGACGACGCCGCTCCTCGACTTTCTTGCGCCCTCTATACGCTCGCGCAACGTTCAATCATTACGGCGACCCGCTCGGATACAATCAGTGGAGAATAGCTTTGCTCCTAGGACATTCTCGTCCTCAACATCGCGACGCGCAGCTGTCCTGAACCCCCGGAAAGACGAAGATGGCAACGAGATGGTAGTGGGTATCACGCCACGCGCAGCTCATGTAAGGAAGTCACAAGTCTCCAGGCAGTAGAATTTGCATTAACTAAGCTCCTTTGCAGCGCCTAAAGCAGATCATGACGCAAGATAAGAACCCTGACCTCGCATTACGCATCACGGTAGAATCGGGAGGCTGCCATGGCTTCCAGTACCTCATGTCCCTGACGAACTTGTCCGAGATCTCACAGGAGGAAGACACGGTATTTGAGGGTCCCGATGGAGCGAAAATTGTGCTGGACGAGCCGAGCCTGGAGCTTCTCAAGGGCAGCAAGGTGGACTATACCATGGAATTGATTGGGAGCCAATTCAAGATTGTGGATAACCCTGCGGCGAGCAGCAGTTGTGGTTGCGGCACGAGTTTCGATATTAAAATGTAAAAGCGGCAGAGTGATCCGGATAGAGGTGGATGCATGGGTGCGGATGAGAATCTCGGTTGTATAGGATCAAAATGAAATTGTTCCTTTGTACTTTGAATCCCATCTTAGTCTTTCTCAGGTCCAATCTAAACAGCTATTTCTCACCGTCGGCATCAGATCTTGGCACCTGTAAATCCTGGTGCTAGAATCGTACTAAGTCACGTGCGCAGCTCAAGCGAGTCCCCAACATCCAAAATTACGCAAACTCGCGCGCTCTTCTTCTGCTCCTCCAAGGACGACCATCAACCCCTTCGGCCACACAACAACGTCAAGATGCCGACCCGCCTCACCAAGACCCGCAAGCACCGCGGCCATGTCAGCGCCGGTCACGGTCGCAGTATGTACCTTCTTTCCATCATCTCGCCTGCGTTACACCCTACCTCCTCGGTCTGATCTCTAGCGCGCCGCTGCTCTCGCTAGAGAAGGAGCAAGCTAGGAGGACCACGGATTGCTGGAGGAAATCAGCACCGTAATCACTATCTCAAGCACATCGAACGTGATGAACTAACATGTTATAGTTGGCAAGCACAGGAAGCACCCCGGTGGTCGTGGTCTTGCCGGTGGTCAGCACCACCACCGCACCAACATGGACAAGTACCATCCTGGTTACTTCGGAAAGGTCGGCATGCGTTATTGTAAGCGACAACCGCTCCAATTGATCCCGACGAGATAACTGACATGAGCCGGAACAGTCCACAAGACGCAGCAGCAGTTCTGGAAGCCTGTTGTCAACCTTGACAAGCTCTGGTCCCTGATCCCCTCCGAGAAGCGCGACGCCTACATCTCTGCCAAGAGCACCGACAAGGCTCCCGTCATCGACCTCCTCCCTCTCGGTTACTCCAAGGTCCTCGGCAAGGGCCGCATCCCCAACGTCCCGATCGTCGTCCGTGCCCGCTACGTCTCCAAGGAGGCTGAGCGCAAGATCAAGGAGGCCGGTGGTGTCGTCCAGCTCGTCGCTTAAGCGATGATCCCTCCCACCAAAAAAAGGATACCAGGCGGAACAAAAAAGGCAAGGCATGCCTAGGGCGTCAAACTGCTTACGGCGGTGACGACTCTTGCAGCGTGGTGGCTGGGGAATGCATTCAATCAAGATAGAGAATTGAGTCATTCCCGAACAAACCGTTTCGAAGACACCTGTTATGGTGCTGTGCGTGTGACATCCACTTCGGTGGAATGCTTGTGACCAACGGCTCGGGATAACGGAAGTCAGTCGAGGACAGGCCATCTGATTATGACAACCCGCTCTCCGAGCGTAGGCCGATGTCAGTGCCGATGGCTACGTACGGACTACTGAATCTTTAGAGCCTGGCTTGATGAGAGGTAGGTTTGTGCCTGCGTGAAACTGGTCGTGGTGAACATGTATGCCAGTGAAGTACCTCTGAACGTCGAAAATTGCCCAGAGACTCGAGACTATGATTCTCAAAGCAAAAAGGACGTTCCTGGAGTGAGCTCTTATGTTGAGTATTGTTGCGATGTAAGAATTTGTAGTTGCGTATCTAGCGGCTATTTTCTCCTACCAAAGACACTAGGGTACAGAATCCAAATGATGCAGCTCTGTGATGAACTCAGAGAATACCAATTTCAACTCGTTTTGGTGTTTGCATACATGATTCGACGTATGATCATTACCTGGCAGTCCAGGTTCAGTCGGCCGTCTGTTGGAGTTCAGCCGCTTACCTATCGCATGTGATCGCCATGGCAATATTCTATTCCCTGCTCGAAGGCTCCCTCTGCGTTTCTTATGCATACCAAAGCGTATCTTGCAGCTTTCGAACCTGGTTGCGAAGGACCAAGCTTGCGGGTATTGGTAGAGAACCCACTTAACCATGGGTTAAGTCTAAAAGCATAAGTCTACCTTAGGTACTTCGATATTAAAAGTTCCTTGCCCAGAAATCTTGAGTGTGGTCTTTGGCTAGATCCTTGCATACATGCCCCCCATGCGTGAGGCTCACTCTGGCTTGTTTGCCACACAATGAGCACAAGAGTCATCCCGTCCTCCAGTCGATGAAGAACCAAAAGCATGCCCTTGCATGCACCAAGACATTGCAAGAGCAAAAGAAAATGACCACACCAGGGGTCGAACCTGGAATCTCTTGATTCGTAGTCAAGCGCCTTGCCATTGGGCCATGCGGCCAGTGATTTGGTATTGTACCAATATTGGGTGGTTAGAAAAGAGGAAATTGTTTTACAATATATACTATTATCTCGTGACATCCACGAGAATCAGAGCTTCAAACATAGTCAAGCGATGGTCTTTGGGGACTGCTTGATTTGGGAGTGCAGATGGGTAGGTTTGCCGAGGTTGAGTTACGGGTGGGGAAGGAAAACTTTTTCTCGGGCGGGTTGGTTGGGTTACTGCCAACTGATTTTTGCGAAGAAACTATCACAGGCTAAACTCCTCATAACCTTGCTCTCCAGACACACCTGCATTTGCGCCAACTATAGAGCGCAGGCACCACCATCGACCGGAATATCAGCTGGCCAATGTGTTAGCAAAGACGAGTCATTACATGCCGCTAGTATAATAAGCTTACCTCCACTGATGTAGGACGCATCATCAGACAATAAAAATGCCACAACCTTGCCAATCTCCTCGATTGTGCCCAGTCGCTTCATAGCAGTTGAAGAACTCAGCTTCTCCGGATCAATCAGGCCAGAGTCAATCGCCTTCTGGAAGTTCTCGCCGCTATGAATCGGCCCACTGCATCTTTTGTTCAGAAAAACATCCGCCATTCGAGCTTCGGGGAACTTACGGCATGAGGGCGTTGATGCGAATGCCTTCTGGGCCAAACTCCGCAGCCGCTGCCTTGGTCAAACCGCGAATTCCCCATTTTGTCGTGCAGTAGATCGGCATGCCAGGGATGCCGCGAAGGCCGGCTCCACTAGATATGTTGACAATCGAGCCACCGGGCCTGGTGAGATGCTTGAGCTGCTTTCTCATGCAGTACATGGTCCCGTTCAGGTTCACGTCCAACGTCGCGTTCCAGTCAGGCGTTTCCTGAGGCGCAGACATTTAGAGATTGCTCTATCATGGCACTCGCGTCTGGATGAGCTTACAATGTTTCCGGTGTTCTGCTGCAAAGACCTTCGGTTGATGCCGACCACGTTTGCGGCACCATCGAGGCGACCAAACTCGGCAATGATGGCATCAATCCAGTTGCTGACTTCGTCTTCAACCTTGACGTCGACTGTGTGGAGTAGGACGCGCACATTGGACAGTTCGGCACTGGTTGGTCAGGGTTGCGGGAGTCTTTATGATTAGGGGATCGGCCGTACATGGTCTTCTTGGTCGTTTCAAGGGCCTCGACATTTACGTCGCATAGGGCCAGCCCTGCGGCACCGAGCTGGGCCGCTCGGATAGCGGTTGCGCGGCCAATGCCACCGCCACCGCCGGTGATGGCGTAGACCTTTCCCTCCATGGATCGCAACACGTCGGCCATATTTCGATTTCGGATTGTGAGCTGTGTGCGGGATGGGGATCTTTGCGAAGATTTGATTCGCAAGATATATACTGACTACCTACAAGGGATGCGTGATTGCTGTCTTGCCAAGTGCGTGTACGTGGATCCGAGCCATCTCGGATTCCCGGCCAACGCGGGAAAGCCGAGTAAGAATACGACGACGGAAGGGTGGCTGAAGCAGTGGAACAATACAGAATCCTGTACGCCACGGGGAGTTCAATGATGCTACGACGGCTTGGCTTATCTGGGGCCATGTCGATTGGTTGCGTACAGTCTGCGAGCATCGCCAATCATCTGCGCCTTCAGCAAAAGCGGGCCATGCTATTGGACAGCCACTGTTGTCCTCACAGAAGTCTACTCTCTCAAGCGACAGAGAAACTTTTAATCTATGTATTCTTTTGCAGCTGCCACCGGCTTTATATCCCATCGGCTGTCTTGGCTCGCAGTATTTAGAGCGACCGTTCACAGTCGACTTTGGCAAATTTTGGTCCTCTTCGACAATGAACAACCCGAGTGTCATGCGGCACGCTCTTGGGCCCGAGCCCGCGACACGCAATTGCCCAACCCGCCTGCCCAGCCCGGCTTGGAAAGCTCGCATGGATCTCGTCCGGTCTTACAGCTCAATGGATCCACCAAACATGAATCGGACTTCCACGGATACAGATCCCGAATCTTGGAAATGCGAAGAGAGCCTGGACGAGACCGGGCTAGCGCGTAGCAGATCTGGCGATCTTGTCCAGTGCTGCACGCCTTGGCCGGTTCGTTGTATGGACGCTATAGGGGAACTGGTTACACCCGAAAGAACCCCCGAATGATCTCGGATGGCCCTTCACCCCATTTGTTTCCTCGTATTCGGGAGCTCGCCGCGAGGCACGACATGCCCCTCATGTGTCGACCGCAGCGCAGGAGTGATCATCTCAGCGCCGAGATGGCGCTGTTAAAAACCTGGCAAGACCACTGCTCTGCCGTCCCATCCTGCAACTGAAAATCCTTCGAAAACCACCAACATGGCGGACACAGCAAACCAGCCCGTGGTCTCCCAACTCGGCTCCGACCTTGCGTTGAAGCTCTCCTTTGCCGCAGCCGTTGCGGTCCTCCCGTTTCTTGCGCTCCGGCTCTACAACTGGATCATTTACGCCACGACGGCCTCAAAATATCCCTTGGTGAATCCAAAATGGGACGAACCCACGAAGAAGAAGTTTACGCACAGCATTCGAGATCTCCTTACTAAAGGGGCGACCATGGTTCGTATTCCTTGAGTCCAGGTTTGGTGTGAAAGTGCTAATCGACGTGAAACTGCTAGTCGAAAGGCGGGCCGTACCGTCTGAATGACATGTCCACTCAGAGAATCATGCTCCCGGCAAAGTACATTGAGGAGATCAAGAACCACAATGGGCTCGATTTCCATGCCTACGTCGCCAAGGTCAGCGTTCTCATTCCCTTATGACTCGTCATGTCAGCAATTAACACGCCGTAGGAATTCTTCGCAAGCTACCCCGGGTTTGATGCCTTCAGTACCTCAGTCAACCAGACCATTTTCCAGGATGCCGTGAGGACTCAGCTTACCCAAGCGCTTGCTCTCACCATCGGCCCCATGGCTAAGGAGGCTCCGAACACACTGACCAAGGTTTTCGGCGA
Organism: Botryosphaeria dothidea; assembly: GCA_011503125.2. NCBI lineage: Eukaryota > Fungi > Ascomycota > Dothideomycetes > Botryosphaeriales > Botryosphaeriaceae > Botryosphaeria > Botryosphaeria dothidea. The sequence goes on along the minus strand of WWBZ02000033.1, from coordinate 3,675,055 downwards.
CTCTACCGAATGGAAAGAGGTTGTCTTTGTGCCGTCAGCATTGAGGGCTATCTCCCGCCTCATCACGCTCATCTTCCTCGGCGAAAGCTTCATGGACAACCAGGAGTGGCAACGGATTTCGATCATGTACACCGTTGATGCTTTCATCGCGGCCAAGAAACTCAACACCTTCCCTGCCATTCTTCGCCCAATTGTCCACTGGTTCCTCCCCGAATGCAGCAAGATTCGTGATGAAATCAAGCTGTGCCGCGAGATCATCACACCAGAGGTTGAGCGGCGTCTGGCCGAGATCAAGAAAAATGGAGGTAAGCCGCGCAGGAAGGTCCTGGATTCGATTGACTGGTTCGTTGCCTCCGCGAAGGGCCAGCCATTCGACTACCCCAACGCCGAGCTGTCGCTAGCCATGGCGTCCATTCACACGACCAACAATACCTTCTCTTTCGCCTTCTTTGACCTCCTTGAAAACCCGCAATACGTGCAGCCCCTGCGTGAGGAAATCATCCAAGTCTTCAAGGACGTCGGCAAGTGGGACAAGAGCACCCTTTTCAAGCTGCGCTTCATGGACAGCTTCCTCAAGGAGAGCATGCGCTACCACCCGCATAGTGCCTGTAAGTCCGCTCATGCCTGATCATTGCTCCCATGTACTGACCCCTGTCGTAGTCCACCTTCCGCGCATGGCCACCAAGACCTTCACCCTCTCCGACGGCAGCGTCATCCCCAAAGACGCCTACGTCTCGGTTGGCCCGACGCTCATGCACGACTCGTCCGTCTGGCCCAACGCGCTGACCTTCGACCCGTACCGCTTCCTCAAGCTGCGCAACGCGCCGGGCAACGAGAACAAGTACCAGTTCGTGACCACGTCGTGCGAGAGCACCGTCTTCGGCCACGGCCACCACAGCTGCCCTGGCCGCTTCTTCGCCTCCAACGAGATCAAGCTGCTGCTCGCCCACATGGTCATGTACTACGACTGGAAGCTGCCGGAGGGGCAGGACAAGGTGCAGCACACGACCAACGGGACATCGCACTCGCCCAACTCGAGACAGGCCGTGCTGCTGAGGAGGAGGACGCCTGAGGTTGATTTTGAGGCTGCGCATGAGGAAGAGTAGCTGTGACGCGGGTATCACTTGGTGCATCGGAGTCCTTGCCTTTATAGATATATCAAATTCAGTTTTTGTCTCTTACATACGCGTTGCCGCTGCATCAACGAAACATTTAAAAAAATACTCACAGTGATATCTCCCCACCATCCAAAACCCGGATATATCCACAAACGCCTTTTGCCCCTTCCCTCCTTCAAGGAATGTACGCCCTCCGCATCTCCGCCACCCCCTCCCGCCTCAACCACTCCCGGTCCCCGCGCGCCAACGACGCCGCCGAGTCCAGCGAGTCCGACCGCTCCGCCACCTCCCCCGCGCTCGCCCGCGGCGCCCCCGACCGCGTCCGCTCGCTCTTGACCTCCATCGCCACCGTCTTCGTGATGCCGTCCAGCATCTCCTCCTCGTCGGCCCCCTCCCCGCCGCTCCTCCTCCCGCCGCGCCCCGTGATCTCGCTCGTCACGGGCGGCGGCGCGCCGCCGGCCGCCAGGACGTCCCTGGCCGCGGAGAGGCGGGTGCGGCGCGGCATGTCGTATGACGACGACGCGGGCAGGTCGTCCAGCATGCGGTGCGCGCTGCTGGCGCGGGCGACCTTGGCGATCAGGTTGGCGAGGCTCATCTCGATGGCGAGCTTGGCGGTGTAGGCGAGCGGGTGGAACTGGACGTAGATGAAGGGGTTCTTGAAGCTCATGGACAGGATGATGGCGAGGTCGAGGAAGATGGAGATGGCGTCGAGCGCGGCGTTGGTCCAGAAGAGCGCCTTGTACTTGTCGAGCCCGTTGGCGATCAGGTTGCGACGCACCAGCCACATGAAGTAGCCGTTGAGCCCGGCGTCGATCAGCATGAAGAGCACCTTTTCGACGCGGTCCCACACGTGGTTGATGCGGACGTAGGTGGCGGAGCGCTGCAGCTGGGCGGGCAGCCAGATGCAGAAGACGGAGATGTTGATGAGGCCGACGTAGGCGGCGACGAGCCATTTGAGGCGGTGGATCTTGCGGCCGTCGGTGTGGAGGAGGCCGATGCGGTTGATGATGATTTGGAGGAGCACTTGGATCTGGATCACCCAGAGGACGAGGACGAAGAAGAAGAATTCGAAGCTGCGGGCGGTCAGCTGCAGATTCCGGAGGAGGCTTGCACGGGGACATGGGAAATTCGGGCTGGCTGGTGGGAGTAGTCCTACCTGGGCTTGATGGTATTCCTCATGTACAACCACGATATCACTCCGATGACCGTGCTCGCTGTCAACTCAGTCCAGATCATGATGACATAGGCTGTTATCCTGCGGGACCGCGCCCATGTTTGGAGGGACTGGCTGATGGCTGTTGCGGCGCAGAAAAGGGAGCACCCGATGCTGATTCCCCAAACGATGCTCACAACAGACATCTCTGTCTGCGTCACATGGTATCTTTCGAACCATGGCGGTACAAGTGTTCCTGTCATGGCAGTGTACAAGGCGACGAAGTGCTATCCTGTAGGTAAGCTCTCAAGGCAAGTGTCGGCGTGATCGGTTTCACTGTTCGGCCAGCATCCGGACCTATTTCGAAAGGCCTGCAGACTTGCACGCAGGAGCTGGATTCTTTCCAAGTATTGGCGGTGCGGGGTAGAAGCAGCCAGAGTTGCAGTTGTAGGTCCAGCCCTGTGGTGTGAATTGTCCTCAGAGAAAGACGGTGACGTTACTGCAAAGTGTACATTTCGCAAATGAGCACGACTACACCTCCGAATAAGCGCCTTGGGGGTGACCGCACTCATGAGCTTTAAGGTGATTTCATCGGCGAGAACACCGCTTGCTTCAAGGGAATAAGGTTCATTGCGTAGCGGCTGAAAAGATTAGTGCGGAGAGGGTTGCATGCGTAGCGTAGGGCTCACCTTTCCAATTGGTCGAGTTCATCGTCAGATCTGGCTCTGCACATGGAAAATTCTCTGCATATTGCGTGTGCGTGCATCCTTCATCCAGCTTCAGCAGCCCATGGGTGGGATACATGGGGTCTTCGGTCGCGGGGGTCCCGTTGGCCCGCTTGCCCCGAGGGGTGGCAAAAGCGGGAAGATGGAAGATCTGCAGAATTTCTCAGGGATCTCCCTTGTCCTTTGTACCCGCTCGATCCTTCTAAGCGGCCAATCGCGTGTATTTGTATGGATGGCACTTTTAAGGGTCGGCCTGCCTTTTCGATGCTCGTGGTGTGGCGAGCTTGCTTGGTAAAAAGTGTATAACGCACGTTTCTCGGCCCATCTTCCTGGACCTTATGCCCGAATGCACCCTTGGCCCACAGTTAGTAATCGAAAATGTTTCCATTTGCCGTTCGCCGAATTCCGACCTGACACTTCCCGACCCTGCCGTCGTCATCGACTTGTGGCGCCAGCTGTTGCCGACGACCTATCGGACTACCGCACAAGCCAGGGTGTGGGTATCGTGTGGTGATACGTTTTCTGAAATAACATACACACGTCAGCATATCCTGGTGACTGTTGCTACCGACCGGACTGCGCGGTCTCCAACTCGTTGATCGGCGTTTGCTAGGGACGGCAGTGGCGCATTAGAGCTCGGACAGCGGGTCGCGTTTCGCAATAGCTTTACTGCCAGACCCGACGGGCTGTTTAGAAAGCCTATTGTGCGCTGTTTGAAAAAATTACCAAATTCGTGACTAATTCACACGGCCGACTTTGAATTCAATCCGATCCAACCCCTGTCCTCTTCACTCCGGCTTTCCACGCAACGATGTTCTGGCCCATGGTGATCGGGAGATGCATCGACCTGTGCCTTCCCCTGTCATTCTTCCTGTGTACTATTTTGTGCCTCCTTCTGGACTTTTGTTCCTTCTTTAGCCCACCGCTTTTCCAAGAGCTCTCCTAATGCGACAAGGCCAGGGGTGATTATCCCCAACATCGTGCTCACAAGGAAGCCCCATTGGCCGATATGACGCATATTTTCTCTCCCAACGTCATCCAATGTGAAAATCTTCCACTCAAAGTAAGTCACGAAAAACAGCCAGACCAGCAGGCTAAGGACAGCAGTGAAAACCAAGGTCATCGTAAGGCAGAGTGCGATCCCGCGCCTCAGCCATTTGTTCCTGACGTGATATGTCGGGGATGTTGTCTGCTCTTCTTCTGACACTCGCTCGGGTCCACCTGGGCTCACCGCCGACGGATCTTCCTTGTCCCGCCATAACGACCAGACTTGTTCCCCAAAGTTGCGGATCTTGTTGTTGCTGGGCCCCACAACTTGTTCCAGCTCGAGAGGCTTGGAGAACATCCTCCACGAGAGGTAAATTACGATGAACGAGACCGAGTACCAAAAGGCCAGGGCATACACTGCCAAGAACACGTTCCCGGTGTTGCGAGTGCGACGCAATTGCGCTGCCCGAGGGTCGGCCCAGATGTCCGTCGGATCTCGCAGCGGCCAAGAGTTCACGCCGAAGCACGGGCATATGCAATGGTCCGGAAAGAGTAGTGTGGAGTTGTGGAACACAAAAGATTCACTACCACCTTGTTCCATCTATACCGGGCGCCGCGGGTACCAGGATGCCATGGGCCCGCAAAGTCGCTGTAATTGTCCAGCCTGTTCACTATTGGCAGTTTGTCTTGCTGTTCAGCAGGGCAGAAGCGTAGCTGCCACATATTGCTGAACACCGCAAAGTTCTCGTAGATGAGAGCAGCGATAAAGCCGACTGTGATCAATATGCCCCAATAATATCGCATTATCTTGAACTTCTTCTCTCGTATCTTGCGGGACCAGAAGTTGAGCGGTAGGAACAGCAGGAACGCCGAGCCGACGACTGACAGAACAGGATCAGCGTCATGGTCCCGAACCATGGGCAACAGCGGCATCCAGAGGTGGTCGTTGAAAACCGCTGTCCCGTTCGGAAGAGTGACATTGTTGTGAGAGTACGTAAGGTTTGTCGATGTTTCGTATGTCCCGGTCCAGTTGCCCTCGACCTGGACAATCTCATGCTTCGATTTGTCAAATAATTCGTCAGGTGCCGCCATTTTCCAGGATGCAGCCATGATGATTGCATGAATAGCTGTTGTGGAGCTGTAAGCCATAGCCAGACCCAGAGCAGTCTCCTGAAGCCAGTCGATCCTGATTGGGTTCTTGAGCCACTTCAAGTTCTCCAGCCAGACTCTTTTTTTATTTGCGGTTCGGTATTCGATATATTCTAAGCATGCAATGAGGCAGTCGGGCATGAAACCTCCAAGCAGGAAAATGTAGTAGATGAAACGCGGTGTTGTTGCATAAGTACCCGACACGGGATAGAAACATTCAACCCATTGAGTCGTGAAGTTTTGGTTCTCACCAATGAATTCATTCCCAGTGACCCAACCCTTGTTGACGATTCTGTGGAAAGGGATAATACCAAGGAGCCCTTTAGGTACGAACGGCATGATCTGATCGGGGTATGGGTTTCCATTTCCATGAGGTTGTTTGAACTCCATGATGGCAATTTGGAGAACTTGAGTGTTGTTGATGTCTTGGGACAGATATTTCTTGGAGGTCGGGCAAGAAAGTAATCCAAACACGATGAGTGAGAAGTGGCAGACTTATAAAATGCTCTTTCAACAGCCTGCATGCAGCTCAGGAAGCTGACGCTGACTCGATCGCCGATTCTCGTGCGGAGGCAGTTCAGATTGCTGGCAAGGCTGCTTCCGATAAGCTCTTCTGTCACTGTTGTGTTACCTGCATACTTCAGCTCCCACACAGATCATCTGCTATGTAACATGGCGCCCAATCACGATGGCTCATGACTATGAGCCTTGTGCTTTTAAACCCCGCGAGCCAGCGCCGGCTTACCTCAGCTCAAGCCAGTTATGTAATGACGCTGCACATGAACAACTTAAATGTATGTGATTGAACTTTCATGTTCCTGAATTGCAACAAGACAGGAATTAAACGGTGATTCAATTGCATTGGTGGTCTTTTGAGCGCCAATCACTTGCAAATGGGAGACCAAACATTTGGTCCATATTTTCTATTTTTGGTTCCAGAGTGCAATCATCCAAATCAACTATTACCACTTGGAATGGACTATGATTTGAATCTTCTTTGGACGATGTGAATCTGAATAGAATTTCCTGAGTGAAGTCCCACCTACCACGAAAGAGGGGGGGGGGGGCGGCACAACGATGCCATTGTTCCTTGCCCCGAATGTCAACGTACTTCTTCATTGTGCAGCTACAGTCACAGAGCTCACGACATGAATAGAATCAGTGCTGCATTTAAAGGTCTTTCCGTCATCTCCATACCTCATCGAACACAAACTTAGCTACTGGTACGACACCCGCCCTCCGACTCTCACAACACGACCATCTGGGAAGGCGCAAAACCGTGGCTACGAACCACCTCCCATCACTAACCCAACCCACCACCATGCCCGAGCACACCTTCACCCTCCCCGTCCACACGGACGCCACCAGCGCCAGCGAGTGCTGCACGCTCTGCCGGCACCCCTACCAGCCCAACCACACGCCTCTCCTCCCGATCCAGCTCCCGTGCAGCCACACCTTCTGCTTCTCCTGCCTCGAGGATTGCTTCACGCGCCAACTCCGCATCCAGCCCTTCCACTGCAGCTGCCCGCTGTGCTTCCGCATCGTCCACGAGACGCGCCCGCATCCGACGTGGATCGCTCTCCTGCGCGCCTCCGCCCCCGGCGACGTCCACATGCGCGTCGACATCACCTACGACGACGATAACTCCCTCGCCGTCCAGCCGCCGTCGGAGCAGCAGCTCGCCGAGCACCTGCGCGCCGTGGAGGACGGGCTGGCGGACATGGCGATCGCGGCGCGGAGCGACGACCCGTTCGAAATGCAGCCGTGGGCTGCCGAGGCGGGGCTGGCTGGGATGGGCACCGGGCTTTCCGCTGCTGCGCCGCGGGAGCACCCGCAGTCGTATAGGGAGATGCGGCAGGTGGCGCAGGAGATGTGCGAGCGGCTGCGGGAGCTGGGTGTGGTGGACGCGCCGTCGCGTGAGGAGGTTTGCGATATCCTGTTCCACTATGCGTTTGAGATTGTGATGCATGGGCAGGCTATTACGCCGTTGCCGCGGTGGATGGCGACGATTGGGTTTAACTTGGTTTGAAGGTGAGTCGTAGAGGCGAGGTGAGGAGATAAGTGCTCGTAGTGGAAGCAGTGTCCTGTTTTTGCATTGCCACATCTCTTTTGACCCTTTCCGGAGTTTTGGATTTGTCCTCATCGGGTAAGTATTTCTATCATGCAAATAAAAGGTAGCCCTGAGATCAGGGTTTCGATGAAAATGTTCTCGACGATATTGTGATTTCTATGCAAAAAGCAGTCTGGACTTAAAGCAGAACCAATACCTTTTGACAATCTGACATGACCGGGAAAGCGAGGGGAACTTACTAACCACCACCCTCCCCCAGCAACCTCCTCAGCATAAGCACCTCATGCTTCGTGACATACACCCTCGACCCAACACCATGACCCTCATACTCCTCCCCGTCTTCCCCACCAGATCCCCCAATCCCCTCCAGCTCATCCACCAAATCCCGCACCTTCGCCCCCTCCCACACCCCCTCCTCATTCGTCCAAAACACCCGCTTGACGCCCACATTGTGCATGAACCCCACGCACCGATAGCACGGCCGCGACGCCAGCACGCTGCCCTTCTCCACCACCCCCATCCCCTCCACCGCCCGCACCTCCGCCCCCTTCGCCGTGCACGTCAACTCATCATGCAGCGAGCCCGTCACCACAACCGGCTCCTCCACCGCCGAAAGCAAGGAAGCCGACGAGCCGGGCGGCGGCGGCGGCTGGCCCGGGAAGCGGTGGCCCAGGCGCGTGACGTACACGTCCGCGCCGACGAGCAAGCGGTACTTGGTGCGGTCCTCGACGGCGTGCGAGGGGGCGGCGCCGGTGGTCTGGCCCCTCGGCAGGAGGCGGGCGTGGCGCTGCAGGGTGGGCGTCTTCTTTGCGGGCTGCATGTGCAATCAGTCGGACAAGGCGGATGCGGAAGAGGGCAGGAGGAAGCTTACGGTCCGGGGCGCGCGGTCCGCGTCCGGCCGCGGATGCTGCTGCTGCTTGTTTCTGTGGAGCAGCTTATTTGACTTCTTCGTGGGCGAAGCGGACGGCGCGTTTACCACCACCCGGTAGTTGGAAGAACGGTTTTTGCCCGCACAGCGCGCGGCCGGCGCGCGCCGAGCGGCGGGTGGCGACGGCGTCGGCGAGGGCCATCATCTCGGCGTGCATGCTGAGCGGCGCGTTCGCACTGCCGCCACCCATCGACTCGAAGCGCGTGAACCGATCGTTGATGGGCGGATGGTTCTTGGGCTTGGACTTTCGCTTCCCCGTCTTGAGGGCGCCGCCGTCGTAGCCGGGGCGATGGGCGTTGTGGCCGGCGCCGAGGACCTTGCCGCCGCGCACGACGATGCAGCCGTGGCGGTGGCGGAGGGGCGAGAGGGCGGCCTGCTCGAGGCAGAGGCTAAGGTAGTGGTCGGTCTTTGTCATGGTGGCGATTTGGGTCACGGTTTGTCCTTGGTGGAGGAAAAGTCGTGGCTATGAATGCGTTCGGGTAAGAGCTGTTGAGTTGCTATTGCTGGTGGGCTGAATGCAAGTCTGTGAGGCTGCTGTGTTGTGCAGTGAGGAAGAGGAAACGGATGAGGTTGTGGGAGGCGTAGGAAGGTAGGCGTGCTTATCGATAACGACGACACGCTTGAACGAGCAGTTGAAGGGTGAGCGCAACCTGTCCCACGCGCCTGCCTCGAGGAAAATGTTTCCTGTGGGAGTAGTTGTGTTTGGTGATGGCAAACAAAGGCAGCAACAATCAGTTTGTCAACGAGTGCTGTCCCGTTGACTCATCCTCGCACAGCCACCACACAACCCATGGTTCACTCAGCACAGCAGGAACACAATCATTGAGATCAAATCGAAGAAAATAGATTTGCTTTCCTAGGCCCAGGGGTATTTTCGTATGCCTCTTTGCTCGCACAACGCCGTAACCCGTCATGCAGAGTACCGTAAAAAACGACCCGGGGTATCTATGCCTCATTGCTCACATAACGCCCGATCCCAAAACCAGAATGCGTTATGCAGAGTACCAAAGAAATTCGTGATGCCTCGTTGCTCACACAGCGAAACCGCTATGCAGAGTCCCATCATAGCCTCATTGCTCACATAACGCCATGTCGGATGCTATGCAGAGTACTGTCGTGAAAAAAGTGAATCGTAACGCCGGAAGGAAAGCAAGGTCGAGAAGGACAAGGTTTAGGCAGCCTGGCGCTCCGAGCAGTACTTCTCAACCTCCTTGGCGAGAGTGTCCTGCTGGGAGCGGACGACGTCCATGATGTCTGCGGTGCCAGGAACGTCCTTGCAGTATTCGTAAGCCTCAGCCATGTTGTTCAGGACCGACTGAAGCTGATTCGGAAGCCACTGTAAATGAGTCAGCATCATCATCATCATCATCATCATCATCATCATCATCATCATCATCATCATCATCCGAAGATGCGTATCAGTGGTTTAAAACGTACAGTGACGATCGGGCTACCACCAGTGGCAGTCGGGTGCGAAGTGTTCTTCAATATGTACTCGCGCGTGAAGCACCAATGACGCCAGCGGAAGTCGCGGACCTGGTCCATGGCACGCAAGTACAGAGAAGCCGAAGTCGGGTCAGAGAGCGCAAACTCCCTGAGGTTAGCCATCTCCGAGTAGTCCTTGACAGCCCCGATGAAATCACGGTGGTTGCCCGGACGGTATTGACGGAAGTCCTTCAGGATCTCCGTGAGAGGAGTCTCAGGCATAGAGATTTGCAAAAGGTTGTCGCAGAGCGGGACCTGATGGTGTCAGTAGCTAGACTTTGGATAACATCAGTCGATCGAAGAGGAGCGGTGGCTTACCATGCTGTCATTCGCACCCGACTCGCCACGGAAGGACATGGGTTCCTCACTGACACCTTCATAGATGACGCCATTCGGGAACATGCTCTGAGAAGTGATACCAAAAATGAAAGTACGGAAGCTAGTGTAACCGCTGGGCTTGCTCTTGGTCCACATAGCTACAACGAATCAGTACATATACCTTGCATACGACAAGCACGGGAAGAACTTACTGTTCATGACTGCGTTGATCTTGTCCAACGCCTTTACGAGATCCGCCATCCCCGCATTGAATGCCTCACGGTCCTTGCCAAGGGCACCGTTGAGAGCTTCGACAGCACCCGACACGAGTGCGCCGGAATTCTTGACCATGGCAATGTGCACAAGCACGAAACCGGCCTCAGAAGACGTAGGGTCCAAGCCGAGCTCGAACGCACGAATGAGGCGGAGGTTGTCGTACTCGAGACCCAAAGCCGGGTTCTCCAACCGGTAGTTGAAGAGCGCGTACGAGCCTGCGTACTCCATGAATGGCATGAAACCAGCGCTGTGGAATGCGTTAGATGTTGCAGCCACAGATGGATATGAAAAAAGACTTACAACTTAGCAACCTTTGTGATAGGAAGGGCGATGTTGCTTGGCAGGCTCTGGCGACCGAGTCCGTACAGCTCACCGCGCATGAAGCGCTCGTGGCATGGCTCAAGGAGGTACGCCGAGGCCAGGAAGGAGTAGTCGCGGTACAGTGCATTCATCAGGGGCAGGTTGTCCTTGTACTTCTCAATCGCATCCGACAGGTCCGGCAACTCTTTGTGGACAGTCGGGCCAAGCTGGAAGTCGGCGAGCAGTCCCGGAGCACCGGACAGAGTCTTGATGGTCATGCGAGAAAGGATAGACTCGAGTGCATCGAAGTCCGCGGGCAGCTTGACGACAGGGTCCTGACGCGGCAGGAATCCACGGGTGGTGGACACCATGAACGCCGGCAGGGAGTTGTCATTGGGCTTGGTATCCGTGAGGACATTGAAGCCAAAGCGGGGCGGAGACGACATTACGGCAGAAGAGTGTTTGACGGGGATGGCGGATATGTAGAAATTCGGTGTGGGCGTAGGTTGTGTTCTGGTGAACGAAGCGACGATTGAGCTTCCTTATATCTTGAGGCCGGAATCAATCCGGCCTCAAAGAGTCTTGATAGGAAACATTCCGGCCTCCCCCTCCACAAAGGAAATGACTCGAAAACCAGTACGTAACAGCAAACGAAACATGTAGATTTATCGGCAAACCGTTCAATGAGCCGTACCGCATTGCAAATCATCTTACAAGCCACCCATCACCCCAGATCCACTTGTGCGGGGATAATGATGGCCCGTCAACGACCTGTCACTGATGGCTTTGCCTTTGATGCCCGGAATATTTTTCTTCTCAACACACACAAAAGAATGCAATAAATGTCAATACAGCGAAATATTGAAGCCGGCTAGTTTTATCGTGATTGGAAAAGGTTCGCTGCGTGCCTGTGGTTGGCGGTCGACGAATTCGGTTATCGTCGGGACGCCCGACAGCTTCGCCAGGAGGCCGTCACCGAACTTTCATCATGCGCACTGTGTAACCGACCGGTCCCTTGGGAGAATTCGAGTTGGCATTAGATAAGGGCACTGCAGAATACACTTGCACGTGTCAAGGACAGACAGAAACGTACCGCTATGTTGGTATAGCACGTGTGTGCACACCCGGCACCAATATCTGCAATTCTGCAAATATTTCTCCGAAGCTCTTTCTAACACGCAGTATCCGGGTAATCCATGAGCGGCTCTCTTGAAATCGGCCAGACCAGGCCCTAGGTGAGTGTTGGAAAGGTATTTGCATCCCGATGCTTGCTTCGGCTCCGCATTCGAGCGGAGTGCAAGTACAGACTGTGCCCGTGGCCGTAGCAATTCGCGATACGACTATTGAACATGACCGACATGCAAACATGCGTTAGTGAGTGTATCCTTTGAGGCTCTTCAACCGGGAATCGCCGGATCGCTCGTTAGTTGGTGTGATCCTTGTGGCTTGAGGGGATGTCGTTGGTAGGGCTGAGCCATGGATCTCGTGCGGCAGCCCAATTGGGATAGAGGCTTCAGGATCGACGCGGAGGTCTGGGTAGCACCAAGCTCTCATTCGCTCCGGAGTCTCTTCACGAGTATGGAAATATTTGCCAGACTTGGTGTGATCAACCCGCACCATATTTCTTCTATTGCGGTGCGCGCAAAGCACTACCACAGCTCAGGACGGCACCGAGGAGGGTAGAGGCATTCGTCAGGCGAAAACACTACATTCCTGAAAATAAAATGGTATCATCAAGATGAATTCTTCGACCTCAAGCTGAGGTTATCTCATCGTTTCCAGATTAAGCATCTGTCGCTGTCGCACTGATGAAGTTTGGTCACAGTCTCGCGCAGGCCTGTTGCATGTTTATGCTCCTTAATAGATCTCCCTAAGTTTCGAAGCGACGTGAACAGAAACAAATTTGAGTTTGGGGGTTAGTTCATCAACCTAGCGGCGAGGCTGAATCCGCCAAGGGCGAAGCTTTGCGACGGGGCCTGAGGCTGCTGAAGCGGATTCCGATTGGAGCAAGAGAATGGAATTTCGATGTAACAACTTATCTGCAACATCAAAAATATTATAAGCAACTGACCGTAGAGGCGGCCCTTTGTCTCCCTCGCACGTTGTCGCTAGCTTGTGCGGAGAACCCAGGTAGAAGCCATGTGTGCAGATGATGTAAGTGTTTCAATTCAAGCCACAGCGCGTGGAGGAACGAATTGAGTGGATAATGCGGCACCTTTGTCGATCGCGGACTCGCTTCAATAAAAGTGCGTCAAAGTGATATCAGGGACATTCTGGGGATTTGAACAGATAAGCTTCTTCTCTGGGGAAAAGGCCACGGTATCGAAGAACGCGATCGCCGCATCCACGCTACCTATTGTGACACAGAACGCGATCGCAAAACGATGTGCCGGCCGGGGGGAGGAGTGTGCTGGAGGCCTTCATTCGCATGCCGAGTGCGCGAAGAAACGCGCCTGGCTTTCCAGAGAACAAGCTCCGCTTCCAGTAGATTTTGTCTTGCAATTTTCCTCAAAGTAACAGTGTACTTACCGATTATCGCATGAAGCAATCTTCCAAGACACAGCCACCATGCACGCCAAAATAGCGTGCAAACGGCGACGGGGATGCAGGCTGCTGAGACGACTCCAAACGGCTAGCACCAGTGTTCTTATCGTCCCAGCCTATTGATACGCAGGCAAGAAAAAGGGGCTGTATGGGTGCATCAGGCTGAGAATGCGAACCAGCCAATGCGATCGATCGCTTGAGGCATGGAGGCGTAGAGGAAGCGGAGAATGCTTGAGTGGCGCCCGCCCCGCTGCCCCAGCCGGCCCAGCTCAGCTATGCAATACGCGACCGGAGCGCATTGCGCGTCGCGTCAAACGCGTTGGCTGCCCAAATTCTGTCTATCCGCCGCGTCGTGTCGAACCTTCGAGACAAAGCCGTGCGAATCGCGCATGGCTGTCGCGGTCGTCCGGCGTCGGTGAAGTGGCCGCTATGGGCGAAGGGCCAAACCACCGCAAAATTTTCGCGCTGGCTGCTGGCATGGCCGGGGGCGAGCACCGTGGCAAGGCTGCCTGTCGGGCGGTCGGGCTTGGATAAAGCCGGCAGCCTGGCCCGGCTTAGTCCCGCTAGCGCCAGCCGGTTGCCACAACTGATTTTGCGATGGGCGGGGCGGAAGTCGGCGGTCGTGCGCTCGCGGCGCACGTCCGGGGCCGCGTTGCTGTGAGGGCGTTCAGGGGGTTGCGATGGATGGTGATAGACGGCTTGAGGCGTCACGGCGTTTCAGAAAGTTGAATTGGTCGACGAGAGGGCCTGCATCGAGGGGCGGCGGCACAGCTCTAGCGTGCACTTGGCAGTTGCACTGCTGCCTGCTTTCTCTCCACGACCGAATCTTGCACAGCGACTTCCTCACAACGCTGCACATAAAGGCAACGACAGAAACAAGCGCAGCGCAACACAAATATGCGACTTATATTCGCGAAAAGAGGGCGAAAAGTTATGTGGTGACAGTGAGCTTTGTTGTAACGCGCGCCGGATGAGTCAAGTCATCGCGTCTGAAATAGGGATAGCGTCAAAGACCCCAAGGCGGGTATAAGTAGGGACGCGCCTGCCCTCTCTGCACCGGTTCTGAATTTTGGATTTCTTGCTGCCTGCCTGCTGACGTTACCACCCGCCACCCCTCCACAACGTCGCAGCAACACCACCGTGCGCAAACCTTCGATCCGCCCATCGTCGGCTTGCGCGACTCTCCTCATACCCTCGCGACCTCTCCAGTGCCCTTTGTGCGCACTGTGACGCTCTCTACGAGTACCCACGACCGCTTTCGCTCCGACCGACCGCGCGCCGCGCCGGATCTGCGACTGCAGCACCCCATCTCACCACCCGACGTCGCACCTCACTTCATCACATCAGAGGCTAGCTGGCCTCGCTTCTGACCGTGTTGCAACCATCCTCGTCACACATCGTCGTCGCAGTTGTCCTTAGAAGGGCTGCGATCGAGCGGGTACCTTTGCATATCACTTGGCATCAACTGTAGGGGAGGCATTCGGTTGTTCATCTCCCACTGACGGTACGGCCTCACATTCACCCACTTGGATCCGGCAAAACCTTCGAGTCCATCGCCGACGCCCTATTTAAATCGCGTCCACGAACCTCGTCGACCTCGCCGATCCCACTCCACCCTCTCCCATCCACATTCTAACGCGACACTCATCAGATCGCCAACACTTGCATACCATCTCCACACCCAGAGGAACTACGTCTGCCACAAACATGGACTCTCTGAACACTCACCCCGCCACTGCGACCCAGGCCAAGGCTTTCACTGCTCCCGGCAGCCTGTCCTTCCCTGGTGGCGCTGGTGACCTGACCCCACCCTCGTCTGAGAAGGACGTTCAGCAGAGCCAGAATGGCGGCAACGCCGGCAACGGGGTGATGCCCGCTACGCCCGCTGCTACTCCCGGTGCGGCTGCCAACGGTGTTTCGGGAATTGTTCCCACGCTGCAGAACATCGTGTAAGTAACGGTGTGCTGAATCTTGTGTTCAGCCGCTCACATACTACAGTGCTACCGTCAACCTTGACTGTCGCCTGGACCTGAAGACGATCGCGTTGCACGCTCGCAATGCGGAGTACAACCCGAAGGTACTGGCGTCTTGTCAGCTTTTTGGCTCTTGATGAACGGTCTTACTGAACTTTGGCTCTAGCGTTTCGCGGCCGTCATCATGCGTATTCGTGAACCCAAGACGACTGCACTCATCTTCGCATCGGGCAAGATGGTCGTCACTGGCGCTAAGTCGGAAGACGACTCGAAACTTGCATCACGCAAGTACGCCCGCATCATTCAGAAGCTCGGTTTCAACGCGAAGTTCACGGACTTCAAGATCCAGAACATCGTCGGTTCTTGCGACATCAAGTTCCCGATTCGCCTTGAGGGTCTGGCTAGCCGCCATCACAACTTCAGCTCCTACGAGCCTGAACTGTTCCCCGGTCTGATCTACCGTATGATGAAGCCGAAGATTGTCCTTTTGATTTTCGTCTCCGGCAAGATCGTCCTCACCGGTGCCAAGGTCCGCGAGGAGATCTACCAGGCCTTCGAGCTGATCTACCCCGTGTTGTCTGGTACGCAAAGTAATTCACCTCATTTCGTGATCAGTGCTAACATTCTCTAGACTTCCGCAAGAGCTAAATTTCTGCGCCGAAGATCATACGATCACTACTAGATCATTCGCTTCTGGCACCTGTGACAACCACCTTCAACCCAGTCTCCGATTGTTTTGTATTAATAAACATCACCTCACAGATCGACTGCCGAGATTCGGCTTCGATTTTCTACGCCCTATCTGAACTTATTCGGGCTTCGGAAGCGGCTTTTTTTCCTGCTTCGTGCTTGCGTCTTCTGCTTTTTGCGGCATTGCATGGTGTTTTTTTGGTGGGCTTTCTCGGTCTCAGGCTTTTGCTGAGGCTTCGGGTTTCAAAAACTTATTACCCCTTTCACTTTCTAAACACGTTTTAGAGGAAACAACCCGCAAGAGGCGGCGGATTTCACCCGAGGGTTTGCTGGGCTAATTTGAGATACACTGCGTTTTTCTTCGTTAGGATGGAAATTGCGACGAGATTCCGGGATACGATACAGCGGCGAGGGGGTAGGTTTGACGATGGATGACGGATCTTTTTAGGGAAGAGCCTGGTACGACTGCCTTTGCGATGTCATGGCTTTTCACCTTGGACTTTATAGACGCCAAGGGCTTCCAAACAAAACAAACAAAAAAAGGACAGCGTCGTGGAGCGGCATGGACTCCGCCTAGATAGATACGTAGTATCAATTTAGTTTCCACGAGCAATAAGCGTTTCTTGGGCGGTTGTGATTTGATAATGCACAAACTATTTGATATCTCTCCTTGAATCTTTGAAAAGATCTTCGCAACTACGGATGAAATCGGTCACCGTTATGATGGTAGCTGTGCTCTCGAAGTCCGCTCCGCTCCGCTCGCTAAGCAGTCTTTATCCCCACGTTCCGCTCGTATACGTACTTGTGTCTTCGCTTTTTTACAGTTTGAATACACGAACACGAAAGAGAAATAGAAAAACACTCGGATCAAATGACGCGTCTTCCTCAAACCCGTGGGGAGTTGAAGTAGTCGTCCGGACGTAAATGTCCAATCTTGCATCACACATCCACGTCCGGATGAGTGCTTCAACTCCCCACGACTCGCACAATCCCACCTCTTTATCTCTAGTCTTAGTTTTCATTCACAGCCTCGCGCTATCTTTCGCATACTCGCCATCCAACACCATACCTTTCGGTCCGCCCCTGCTGCCATCACCTTCCCACTGCCCCTCCGGGATTCGCCTCGGCGGCCACGCCCACTTGTCCTTGAACTCGGCCGAGCAGCGGCCCTGTATGCACGCGACGATCTGGTCACCGATGACGGGCAGGAACTTGAAGCCGTGGCCGGAGCCGCCCGTCGCGACGAAGAGCGACTGGTCGTAGGCTGGGTGGTAGGAGATGAGGAAGTCGCCCTCGGGCGTGTCGGCGTAGTAGCACAGGCGCGTGCCGCTGAAGGGCCGGTCCGCGATGGGCAGCGGCGAGAAGGACGCGTCGTGCGGCGCGGCGCCGGGCGGATAGAGCGTGCGCGCGAGGCCCTGGAGGGCGCGCGTGGCTTCGCGCGGGAGGTGCGCCGGCAGCGCCGGCGACGTGAGGTGCGTGCGCGGCAGCGAGACAGTGATGCGCGAGGCGCTAGCGGGCGGCTCTTCCGGGTGCGCGATCGTGACGGGGTTGGTGTAGCCGTGGCCGTGGCGCGCCAGCTTGAGCAGGTTCTGCGACGGCGGGATGCAGAACATGCCCGTGCTGAGGTTGAGCACCGTCGGCGAGTCGCCCAGCGCCGACTGCTCGCTGGGCGACAGCGGCACGTACGCCAGCGTTTGCCCCGTCGCGTTCACGATGCCGCGCAGGTCGAGCAGCGCGGAGGACCATGCGCCGGCGGCGACGATGGTGAGATCGGCGCTGAGCGTGCGGCCGTTGGCGAGGTGTGCGCCGCGGACATGCTTCTTGCCGCTGGGCGTGCTGGGGAAGGCGATGTCAAGGCGCGCGACGGTGCCCTTGACGAAGCGCACGCGTTGCGTCGCTTGCACCTTGGAGTAGAGGTACCGCATGCACGCTTCCGCGTCAGCCCAGCCCGACGTCCAGTTCACGTATCCTTGCACGCCGTTGATGCCGCCGGTGCCAGCGCATCGCAGCACATCTGCCGTGCTCTTCAGCTCCTCGATCCTGGGCCGCCCGTGGCCGCGCGACTCGGGCAAAGTGCAGCGCTCGCTCGTGGCCGTCGGCTCCAGGCTCACGACGTTCTTGAACGACTCGTCGACATATTCGGACCCGCTGGCGTCGGCCGTCAGCGCGAGGCCTGCTTCCGTGTACCGTCCTGATGCGCCCCATTCGGTCGTGCGCCAGAGGTCTTGTGCAATGTAGGCGAGGGCGGAGTAGGCGGAGTCGGCGTAGTCGGGGCGGATGATGCGGGAGGTGTCGATCTGTGATGCGTGGGTGTTCTCAGCTCAGGGTGGCTTTGGAAGGCGTGTGTGACCGGCTCATGGGGAGTCGAAGCAGTCGTGCGGACGCAAGTGTACGGGAAATGCTGTGACAAATGCGTCCGGATGACTAGTTCACGTTCGGACGCGCAGTCTCGGTTATCCGCTTTGCGAACCTACGCTGGATGAGTCGTTGGAAGGGAAGCTCTGGCGATCGACGAGCGTGATGTCCGTGTTCTTGTATTCGGGTTTCGTGGCCAGCGAGTAGGCAGTCGACAGGCCGAAGACGCCAGAGCCGATGATGAGGACTGAGGATGGTACTGGATTCGCCATAGCCGCAAATTAGGTAACAAAGCACGAGGATGATACAAGACGCTTCTAATGAATAACGAAAAGAGGAATCATGTACAGCTGTATATGTACCAGTCTATACCGATTGCGCCAACCGAAGGAAAGAGAAAGAGGAGGAGCTACATTCAATGGCGTGAGATTCAGGCGCGGCCGAGATAATGGCCCACCTGGAGATTTTTTTGCGGAGAAAGTGATGCGCGGCGTCCAAGGGCGGCAACCGGCGGCTTTCAGCCCTCCCATACCTCCGACGCCGGCCCTTTGTTCCCCAGGGCGCTTCGCGATACCGAGGAAGAAAGCTTGCAAAACACCTGCCATCTCAACCGCTCGCATCGCGGCCAATTGCGCCTGCGCCATGGGCAGCAAGTCCGCAGCCCCGCCGCGGGGAACCTCGAAAGCTTCGCAGAAACCACCCGCCGCCGCCAGGCCCAAGCCGCTCGCGTACTCTCCACGCGCGCGCGCCCCGCGACTCCAAGCTGCACAGGCCGCCATTGACGCCGCGAAGCCTCCCGCGCCACTTCAACGCAGCCGCCGCATCCCCCTCATTGGCGCGAGCCTTGTCGGTGCGGGCATCGCCTTCTACATCGCCAGCGCGACATACTCAGTCCTCAATCCCTACCAGCCTGCGCATCCGGTGCCGGCAGACGTCTCGGATAGGTACGACGCGTATGCCGCCCGGTTCGACGAGGATGTGGGCAGCACCGAGAAGACAATTGGCATAGATCGCCTGCGACGGAAGCTGGTCAGTAAAGCGCACGGCGACGTGCTGGAGGTGAGCGCGGGTACGGGCAGGAATACGGCATTCTATGATTGGGGGAAGGTGAGGGCTTTGGTGCTGCTGGACCAGAGCGCGCCAATGCTCGAGGTCGCGAAGAAGAAGTGGGAGGAGCTGAGGAAAGAGAAGAAGGAGAGGAATAAGCGCATGGTGGGCTTGAGGGAGAAGATTGGGAACGTGGAGTTTAGGGCGCAAAGCGCGTTGGAGCCCATTGAAGGTCCCACGGATAGCGAGGCTATGGCAAGAGGTCAGGAAGCGGGCAAGTTCGACACAATTGTGCAGACTATGGGGTTGTGCTCGACACCTCAGCCGGAGAAACTCCTACAGCGGATGGGAGAGATGCTGAAGCGTGATGGGAAGATATTATTGTTGGAACACGGCAGAGGCACACATGATTGGTTGAACAACATTTTGGACAAAGCAGCCCCTGGGCACGCAGACAAGCATGGGTGTTGGTGGAACAAGGATATTGGTACTATCGTGGATAAGAGCGGATTGGAGGTTGCTAAGATTAGCAGGCCGTGGTACCACTTCGGCACCACCTGGTGGGTCGAATTGCGGAAAAGTGAAAAGGCGGAGGCGGAGGCGGCACAGCGGAGAACATCAGCAGGTGGGATTTCACAGCGGGGCGGGACAGATGATGCTCCGCCAGCAAAAAGCAGTTGGTGAGGAGGCTGGCGGTCATGATGACGGAAACAAACATGCGGAGTGGAAGCAGTCATCCGGACGTAAGTGTTCAGCAAAATCAATCACATTGACGTCAGGACGAATGCTTCAACCCCATATGCCCATTATTACGACCTCGTGTCGATAGTTGGGGTGAGCAGCGCGATCTCGACCACCGAATAGGTGGTCGTAATGTGGCGCTGCTCCACCAACCTACTTTCATCGCCCCGACGGGGGATCCTAGCGACAAAGATCACCTTGGCACGGACAGAACACCTTAAGGTTTGAGATTGCCTCCATACCTGCAGAGGTACTCACCTGGCTGAGTGTTTTGAGTGGTTGGCTGCCGACATTGTAATAAGAGCTATGGGTATTTGAAGCATTCATCCGTACGTAAGCGTGTAAGGATAATCATGACAGTCACGCCCGGACGAATGCTTCATGTTCCCACGGCAGCAAACATTCTGCATCACACTATCCATGCTCAGCCACGCGACGGGATATTGGAAGGTAGTTCCGCGGTCTTATCCGTAAGCTTCCTTCATTAGTTCGAGAAACTCTCGAAAACTCTAATCGTTCATATCGTATCTCTGAGACGCTCCTGGCGGATATCGCGGTTGGTCACCATTGGAGGCGCTGGGGTGAACATGCCGCAAGCTCGTGTCTCAAGACATGGCGCATGCGGGAAAGACGATTTCCCAATTCACGACCGATCGAATAGTGCACAATCTACGAGTCAGGATGACACAAGGAGAAGCGAAGGGAATACTCTCGAGCAACCTTACTCGCATCAACTCAACATCAATTAAGGACGCAAGCAGGCAGTATCCCTGGGCATGAGCACCCACGTTCGTCCTGAGCGGCTAGCTGCTCGAACCTCTTTTGGCCTGCTGCTGCCATTGACCAGTGGCAGCAGACCTGGCGTCATCAACCCGGTCGAGCCATGAGCCGCGAGCCGCCCAGCGGCAACTTGAGCCCTGCCACTCACGTTGCGCGGGGTGACGGACAGGTATGTTTGCGAACAAGCGTGGCGCGCGGAGAGGTGGGAGGAAGGGGGCAGGGACTTCTGCCCGAGCTGAATCCGATGGCCAACACGCAATTGAGCGGCACGCTACTATTCTAGTAATCGACGGACGAGAGTAATTTCGAACGACACGATGATATCGCAAGAAGTTCGGCGGTGGCGTAGCGACTACGCCGTGGGCTACCCCTCCACCCCTCCCTCCCTCCCTCCCCGCATTCTTGTTTCGCAATCTGACAATCGCAATCGCGTGAGATTCGCGTAGTCGGGCCTACTGACGAGCGTAATCCAGGTTGATAGGAGCATGTCGGAAGCCGGTTGCAAGTACGAGAGTCGAGTGGAGGAGGTGAGGAGAGTTCTCCGCAGTGCCAGCGCACACGGCCAGCCAAAGTTGCGGTGTTGCGCTCTTGTTGCAGTTTCGGGCAATTGAAAGGATGGGGACCAGAAGGCGGTCTGCGTTATGCGCATGATGAAGGTTGGCCTGGAGGCTGATCGCCTGCAGCATCATAGGCCATTCAAGCTTCAGTGAGCTTCGAGGCCGCTTCGAAGAACGCCGCGCTGCGCCGCTGGCGATGGATGCAGTTAGCTTGGCCGGGAACATCTGCGCGCGACGCCAAACGGTTTTCTCTCCTCATGCAGGTGTAAGAGTAGCGCGCAAGAGAGACCGGGGGAGGGCAACGAGGTGCGGGTGGCCCTGAGTCAGAAGCACGTGAGGGGCTAGCATTAAAAGCCCCGCCATTCGTCCAGCGCGTTGCGCTTACGCCGGGGAGCTGGCTCCCCCGTCAAACGGCGTGTCGCATCTTGTTCGTTTGCTACTGTTCCCCCGATGCGAGATGGACTACTGCTGTCGCGCCCAGGAGAAGCTAAATCTGGCCCTGACGTCGCTGTCCATGGTCGGGTGTGTTCAGCTTAGCGGACGAATGACGAAAGTGACGGGCGGCGGCGCGGGGCTGCTCGAAGCGATGTTCTGATGCGGTATGTATCAGGGTGGACGGGTCGCATGTTGATGAGAGCGGTCGTGCAGTCCCCAGCCAGTGCCGCCGTCGAAAATGCAATGCACCCTGAAACGAGAGATCCTTACCTTACTCCGCGCCCTCACTCCAACGGAAACGCACTGCAGGCATGCCCTCACCGGTCCTACAAGGCGCCGAGCGCTCACGTCCGTAAATTATGGCCAGGATACGTACCTGTGGCAGCAGTCTGGCCTGCTGGCGTTAGGCTGAGCAGCGGTCGACGCACGCTGCCGGTCGCTGGACAAGAAGGGCACCGAGCTAAAACTGGTCCACCACTAGGACCAGACACCGAACCAAGCGCGAATCTCAGCAGCCACTGAGCTAATCCCGAATTATGTGATAGCGCAGACGTTGCGGCGATCCCATGTGGTTGTCGGGCTTATTCGCGCGCACAGACAGCAGCAAAGAAAAAAAATCGATTGACGGCACAAGACAGCCGACGGGCAATTTCGCTGGATCGGCCGAGGCCGGGGACACAAGACGAGATTCAGATGCGGCTCGTCGCGTGCGATGATGAGGGTATCGACGTTGAGTGGTGGTCGTGTGCAAGGGAGCGCCCAGAGCGATCAGCGCCGTGGGCGAGCGTCATTGCGAGCCGACCAGCGGCTGGCTGGCGCGCACAAAGCCTGCGGCCTGCTGGCGGACGACGGCCTCGGCCACGGCCGTCGCCCGTTGCTGTGGCCACCTCACAGTGGAGGCGACTGAAATCTGCACATCAGGCGGCGCCATCGGTGGTGCGGAAGGGTCGGGAATGGTCAAGCACTGGATGCCCCTTGAACAAAAAAAAAGGCAGTGTAAAAAATATTGTTGAGCTAAGCCCGTCTGAGGCAGACTGACGACAAACATTCAACTATCCCTGCCCGCCGCTACTGCCCCCTTGGTACTCCTAGCCGTCAGGTCTCGTCTGCCTGCCACCATCTCTTCTCGACTCCCAATTGCCATCCATTGCCAGCCCGCCTTACTCCAGTCCCTGTTCCTCTTCCAGCCGCTACATCCCATTCCGTCTGTTGCTGCCTGTATTCCGTCTGCTTCATCGTCATCATCGTTGCTCGCCAAGCGCGCTGCTCCCTGTATCATACATATCTGTATTATTTGCCGCCGCCCTGCGCAGCGTTCCCTGAAGCTCCTGGTTGCTGGCAACTGCTGTTCGATCGTCCTGCCTCACGCATTGACGCCGCGAGGACCACCACACGCACGCACGCCTCCCAGACACGCCCGCCGGTCGCAGCATCAGCATTGCTCAGCACACCCGCTGCAACCTGCAGCCTGTCCCGCAGCTTGCATCCAAAGAGCTCAGCTTTGCGCTTCGCTTGTACCACGTCGCATGCGCCGTTGACCATTCAGGCAAGGAACCAGCCGTGCCAGCAGTCTCACCGTCTTGCATTCCACGCCCCTGGTCGCCACCAATAGGACCCCTTCCACCGCCTCTCCAACAACAAACCCTCTCCCACGTCGCTATTATTGTTGTCTCGATCGCGCGACACTCGCCTCGATTTCTCGCACCCCGCCTTGCAACCTAAGAGAAGTCTCCACCATCATGGGCTACAACACCAGGAGAAAGTCGCTGTCGCTACCCATGCTCGGCATCCAGCTGCCAAACAGCTCGCGATCCTCGTCGCACCGCTCACCGCCCTCGAATGCGCCCGCCTCCGAGCAACCACCGCAGAAGAAAATAAAGCGCTCGCATACGTCGAGCGCCTCGCCTGCGCCTCTGAGCCCGCCCGCGACTGCTGCACCCAAATTCCGCGATGAACGACCCAAGACTGAGCACACTCCACCGCCGTCGCCAGGTGCTGAGGGCGCTCCAAAAATCGACACACAAGGCATCAACGACGACATCGTTGTCGCGGTGATAAAACAGCTCGAGGAGACTGGCAACCGCCCGCATCTGCTCAAGGAACTCGCCGCCGTGCTCTCTCCGCAACTGCCCATCGTCGAAAGGTACGTAAACGCATTTGATTCTCATCAAATTAAAGCCTCTAACCAAGGTTACAGCTCTGCCAACCCCTCCGCCATAATTTCCTCGCGTCTGACCGCATACATTCGCCGGCCTTGGACCGCTCTTTCGCCTTGCCCAGTGGGAAGAGAACTCGTCGGCACGCACCCAAAGCGCATCTACTTCTTCCTCACTACGACACCCCACCAGCCTATTCCCGAGCCTAACGAGGCGTCGGCGAGCGCAAACATTCCCTCGCGCATAATATCGCCTTCCCTCTCTTCGGCAGCAGATGATTCCGAGGAGGAGGAGCGCGATAGGCGTGCTCGTTGCGCCATGTCGCCCTCGCCTGAGGTCGACCTATCGTCCCCTGAGCTGGATGACGAGAGCGACACGACCACGTTCTCCGGTCGCAGTTCGTTAATGCGCGATATCGCTCCCACCAACAACATGGCGCATAATCGGCGTGCTGCCAGCCCGCCTCTCGAGAGAGACGAGCGAGAGTTCACTGCCACGGCTTCCTCGTTGCAACAGCGCAATCGCAGCCAACAGTCGGAGAAGTCAACACCTGCGGATGCCCCTGCCTCGTCGAGTAATATCGACGATGAGAGCACTCGTCTCACGAACGAGCCCGAGAATGAGGAGAGCGCTGCCCTGCGCAATTCTGAAGCTGCCGCTCTTCTCTTCGGCCAGAGCGTCGAGAGTAATGCCTCGAGCTCTGTTGCTTCGGTCGAATTCGGCGTCTCCAGCCCCGTCTTCAAGCCAGTGGATCACGAGACGAACTCAAAACCCGATGCCATGGAAGATGTCCGTGTCGTCAACGACGACAGCTGGGTCTGGTCTGACTGGAAGAATCCGGAATCCATTGAGTTGGACGAGCTGGATGACCTCCTTGGCGACTACTAGTTGCTTCACTTTTCCTGATTTAAGATCACAAAAGACTTCTCCAAGGCGTATGGGGTCAAAATGGGATTTCGCTTTTCATTTCGGAGTATTCTCTATCATTTGAGGCCTCTCATCTCGATTTCTCTGTATCTCATGCACCTTTCTTTCACTGTCTTCTACTATATTTCCTATTTTCTTTGCTAGACACAACGTCTGGCTTTGGGGTGGCATAGCGCTGATTTACTGTATCACATGAGTCTTGATCTTTCAGAACGAAGGATTGATCGTTTGGCTTGCTTCGTCAAGCTAGTCACGAAGGGAAGAGGCGCAAAGACTGAGAACTGGGCTGGCGTATCTGTTGCGATACGCGGATTATTTATTTTTGGGAAGCTGTAGAATTAGCACCGCACGAAAGATGAAGACGAGGACGGATGATTCATGTCTACCGGCGCTGCCACCAAAACCCCCCTGTTTCTGATACTTGTATGCGAGAGCGGTGTCGGGGGATGGCTAGGTTAGACAACAAGATACGGGATTTCCCATTTGCTGCTGCAAATATGCTACTACGTATGTGCGAATAGTGATGTGATGACTCGGAGCTTTGGCGCCGGAGAGGTACGTGGACGTGATGCGCAATGGTCCATTCGTGTTCGCGGCACAGGCCGGAAGACAGAGGCTCGGGAGACGCAAGACGAATCAATGAGTGCGGCCGGGGGTCTTTACGAGCTGTGCGACAAGGATGACGAAAGGGGGGGGGGTGGCCGCAATCAGCAACACGCAGGCTGGGGGATGCGCGGGCGTGCCGGGTGGGCTTGGACGTGGGAGTTGATGATCTTCAGGAGAACGGACACTGTTGCGGCGAGGCGAGACAGAGGATCAGGTCAAAGCACCTGCCTGTGCAGGCTGCTCTTCTCCAGATCATCGCTGAGAGCTGACGTCTTTGCACGGCGCATCGCACTTGCTTTTTCTTTCTCTCTTATCTTCTTTTTTTTTTTTGCTCCTGCATCATTGCGGCAAAGCACAGGCACTACACTATTATGGACCCTGAGGAGACCCTTGAACGCTTGGGCAAGAGTAGGTTGGGCGGAGCGCTACGAATTGAACAGCATGCAGCATGGATGATGCCCATCGGGCACGCGAGGCTTGGTTGCTACGTAGCTGGCTGGTCAGTTCGCTGGGACTAGTCGAGATGGTGCCTAGGGCAGCCATCACCATCGGTGAGCCTCAAGCAGCAGCCTTACCGCGCGCCCGACGACCAGGTTGTGAGACAGATGCAGTCGGAACAACCAACAAAGTGCCGGACGGAAACGCGTGGAAAGCAATAGGCCTGTGGGCCCAACCATGCGTGCATCGTCTTAGGTATCCCCTCTTTGCCCGACCAACCCAACCGCATCCCCCGGCGCGCATGAGCATGCGAAACATGAGAGCGAGCCAAACAGAAACTGAGGTGATTCTGCTGCTTGCTGCTGCGTCCCGTTGGTGAGGGACGCCTTGCCGTAGCCCGATCTCCCATCCTTGTTTTCCTCACTTATTCCCAGATTCCCTGTTTCCGGCCGGTGGTGTGCAGCTTGCTGTTGGCTCTTTCCGCAGCCGCGCTGTTGTTTCGTTTCGGTGAGCAGTCAGAGCAGAGAAGGAGGGGCCATGTGACGGGCTTCCTGCTTTCCAGCCTTGTTTTTTTCTTCCGTCTCATCCCACTCATCCCACCAGCGCGCGTTCGTTCGTTTTGTTCCGTTGCAACTTCCACAAGCAGCAGGCAGCGACGCACGCGAGCGACATCTGATCGCCAGCCATCCCCCGCTCTCCGCCGCTCACATCACGTCCCGCCCCGCCATCATCGGCACGCTCGTCAGCCCTGGCCTGCTGCCTGGTCACATTCCACACGCCCAACGCACTCCAGTCGGGGATTCCCTTTCTCACTCTGGCCCATTCCCCGGTCTTCCGGACGCGCGCCGGTTTTGTTCTGCCCCGCCGCGCCTCCCCGTTCGATGCCCTAGACATCCGCTGCAGCAACGACTCATCCGTCTGCGCGGTAGGCAACGTAGGCAGCAGTGGCAGCACCAGCATCAAACCGCATCGCGCCTAGCAACAAAGCAGCAGGAGCCGCGCCATCGCTCAGCCCTATCGGCACTTTGCGCGACTGAGTGACACCTTACCTGCTACCCCACCAGCCATCCGGACCGGCGTCGTCACTCGCCCCAGCCAACCAAGGGACAGAACCAAAGCTGGGACGAACAGACTCACCAACCAAAATTTACCCAGGACTCGGAAAGGACCCGACCCGAACCAAAGGGAAAACCAGCATCGCACGCGCCAACCATCGTTTAGAAAGAGAAAGAAAACCGAGCCTTGCATAAGACAGGAAACTATCCAAGCAAATGGCCGACCGCGACGATCGCCACTACTACCGCGACTACTCGCGCACGCGGGGTGACCGCGACCGCTATTACGATGACGAGTACGTGGTCGTCGAGCGCCCGCGCAGCCCCGTATCGTCGTCTCGCCCACGCGCCACGTCGATGTACGGAGGGCCGCCGCCACCGCCGCCGCCGCCGCCGTCGCATCATGACCTGATCGAGGTGCAGGAGGTCCGCGAAACGGTGAGGGATGTGCCGCCACCAAGTTCGAGGAGGAGCGTGAGGGAAGAGATCGTCGTGCCACCGCCGCCGCCGCCCAGTGGGAGGAGAAGCGTGAGGGAGGAGATTGTCGTGCCACCGCCGCCTCCCCCGCCTGCGCCGGCACCGCCGATGTCGGTGAGGGAGGAGAGAATTGTGAGGGAGAGGGAGAGGGAGAGGGAGAGGGAGAGGGAGCCGAGGGACAGGGAAATCGTGGTCGACATCGATGAACGGAGCCGGGATGGGCGAGAAAGAGAGGTCATGATTGATATTGACGAGAGGAGAGGCGGTGGCGGTAGGGAGAGGGAGAGGGAGAGGGACGTTGTGATTGATGTGGATGAGCGGAGAGGCGGCGGCCGCGCGAAGAGTGTGTCCACCATGACCAACCCGCCCAACAGCGTGCATCCGAGCCAGATGGCGCTCACGAAGGCCCCGTCGCCTGCGAGGGAGGAGAGTGTCACCATATACGAGTATGGCGGTGGGCCGGTGCCGTCGAATCATAGCAGACGGTCAGAGTATGACATCGTCCATGCCGGTTCGAGGGGGAACGGATCCGGGAGAGAGGAAGGCGTGTACACGCGTGATGATGGAGTATTGGTGGTCAGGAGCCAGCCGCAGGAGATTGAGATCGTGGAGCAGATCGTGCCGAGCAGGAGTAAGAGTAGGGCCAGGAGTAAGAGTCGGGTCAGGAGGAAGGCCAGCCTGGATATGAGGGGAGCGGACAGTCCGCCGCCATTCAAGAGGTTGATCGTGGCTTGTGATGGTGAGTTCTTCTTCTTTTTCTTCTTGCTGCGTTCTGTTTGTGAATGGTGGCGGTGGCCTTTGACATTGATTTTGTGTTCTCGTCTTGGACTTTGAGGTTTGTCCGGCCTTTTCAGCTTTCCTGGACTGCCTTCTTCGGACGGTAAGTGCTGCTGATGTCTGATCTGTGAAACTCGAGTGGCCTCGTCTTTGCGGAAGAAAGACCACCCGAAAAAAAAAAAAATATGCATTCAGATGCGGCTCATGATCTCTCTGGCCTTCCATGACATGACCGGCTCATCTATTTCCGGCTCTTCTTTCTAGTACACCCAAAACTTTGGATTTTCCATCCTTGTGTTATTATGCTCGGTTAAAGACACTTCCGAGGAGAAGCTGATCACCCGTCACATCTTTGAAAGTTCAACTTGATTCTTGCTCGTCTTTTTTGGATTGGAATTGCTGGTTCATGATACTTGATAGAAAGCTGACTCGTCCCTTCCTGGAATTCTTTTTTAATTTGTTCGCTCTGTTCTCTTATTGCCAATTCTTTTTTTTTCCTTTGATTACATTATTTGCTAACGAATATAGGCACATGGCTAAACTCGGATAATGGCATGGCCAGCGGTGAGCTTGCCGTCCCCAGTAATGTAACACGCATGTCCCGCGCCATCAAGCCCATGTCCAAGGATGGCATACCACAGATTGTCTACTACCATTTTGGTGTCGGTTCTCGAGGAAACGTCATCAACAAAGTAATCAACGGCTCAACAGGTGGTGGGCTTGAGGAGAACGTACGCGAAGCTTATTCCTTCTTGAGCAATAATTACACGCCTGGCGACGAAATCTACCTGATCGGCTTCTCTAGAGGTGCTTTCACCGCACGTAGCATTGCGGGCTTGATAGACTCTATAGGAATCTTGACGAAAAGAGGCCTCGGGGCTTTCGTGGCAATCTTCGAGGATGTGCAGCATCGGCGAGATCGGAACCACAGGGACAGGAATCCGGACATTCCATTCCCAAACAAGCCTAACGCGGGTGATCCAGCGTACAGACATGAGCTTGAAGCAAGAGGGTTGACTTACCTTGGCGTGAGGGTGAAGGCCATTGGAGTGTGGGATACCGTTGGCGCTCTTGGAGCTCCGAGAATCGGGTGGCTTACGCGGGTTGGCCTTCAACCGATGCAGTCAAGAGAGATGACCTTCTATGACACCAAACTTTCCAATTGCATCGAGTACGCCTTCCAAGCATTAGCGCTGGACGAACGTCGAGCATCCTTTTCTCCAGCGGTCTGGGAGAAGCCTCGAGACAATCGGACGATCCTCCGTCAAGTCTGGTTCCCGGGTGTCCACAGCAACGTCGGCGGTGGCTACGACGACCAGCAGCTCGCTAACATCTCACTAGCCTGGATGGTCTCCCAGCTCCAACCCTTCCTTGACTTCAAGATCAAGTATATCTTCGACCAGGAAGAAGAGAACGACCGGTACTATGAGCGCCACCACCAACCCCTCCGGCCCTGGTCCTTCGGCGAAATACCAAACTCGTCCGCCGGCATCTACAGCCTCGGCGGCAGCGCCACCCGCACGCCTGGCCAGTACACGGCCGTCGACCCGCACACGGGCCGCTCAACAGGGCGCCCGCTGCGCGACACGCACGAGTACATGCACGCATCGGTGCGCTCCCGCTTCCGTCTTGGCGGGCCCGGCGTCGAGGACAAAGGCAAGTACGACCCGGAGCCGTTGGACGACTGGCGCCTGGTGGTCGAGTACCCGGACGACGCCGTCGTCGACCCCCGCGACAGGCCGTCCGGGCCGCCGCCGGACGTCTACTGGAAGCTGCGTGGCAATGTGGATGAGAGGGACGTCAGCACAAAGGTCTTGCCGGAGGCCCCGCTCAGCCGCCTGGAGAGGGAGCTCGCCGAGAGGGATCCCGAGACGTTTGAGTATCTGCTTTGGCCGCCGCGAACGCGGCCAAGGAAGAGCCGTGCGCGGAGTAAGAGTAGGGGCCCGAGGGAGCGGATGAGCATGCCGCCGCCGGATGAGGGGGATGTGGTCAGGGAGGAGGTGGTGGAGAGGAGGAGGATCAAGGGTGGGCCACCGGGGAGCGAGTATAGGAGGAGTATGCCCGAGAGGGTTGGGTAGGCTGAGGGTGGGATGTGCTTGTGTTGGTATTGCGTGGGTATTTGCAGCGCATATGAGTGGCGGAGAACGTTGTAAGTGGACCCGATGAAGATGGGGAGTGGAAGGCGTTGGGGCTAGGTATGGGGGTACAGGAAAAGAAAGGCATTTTATAGGTACAGGATTCTACAAAGGAATAGGAATTGAGAGTTTCGTTAGCGGTAATTAGGTTTTGAAGAAAGACTCTTTTTAGAAATTGCATGCGAGCTACCGATGTGGGTTGGTTGTGACCTAATGTAGATGAGAGCATGGGTCTGGAGCAAAAACAGATATCACAAGACATACGAGGCCCTGCTGTTGTGCTACGGGTGAAATTTACTTCCTTACCGTTTCCAAAAATCTTATATGGTCAGCTTATCAAGCTGCAGGAGTATCTATCGGACCATGATGCTACCCGATGTCATTGTTGAGATCAGTGGCAGGGGTTGTGATCCATGATCGACTGCTTACAAACAGCATTGCAGGCGGGGCAACGCTCTGCCAAATTTCAGCCTCGTCAGAAGCTTTGTTCAAAATCAAGACAAAAGAGAACTGAACCTTGACGTGAAGAGCAAAGAAAAAAGATACACGAGCGTGCTAAGAGCAGACTTAACGGCAATGAGCGACGACTTCGGCTTTTCTCGTTTGAATGCTCGAACATGGAAGCTAGATCTCGAGGCAAAGAGCGCGTACCAGAAGTTCGTTGACCATATCGTGCCGCAGATGACCGAGCCGGATACTTCTCTCCAAGATCGTTTGGGTTGTCGCGGATGGTCAGCAGAGTTCATAAAGCTCGGCCGTGAAGCGTTTGTTGTCGAGGCCTTGGATTTCGGAGGATCCAGAGCGCAATACGATCACAGGCCCGAAGAAACGACCGAAGCTCTGATAGACCTTATCAACTGCTTCATTTTCACTTTGATAAGAAAGAAGTTCAGAACGGCAATCAGTCAAAAACTTAAGACCGACGAAGTGAGACTGAAGGAGCGGGAGAAGAATCTGGTGCACGCATTTCAGGAGGCCCTGCATGAGCCATTTCTCAGTAAAGTCAAGGGAAGATGTAAATGGATACTCGGTAGAGCCACTGTATGGATGGCGGTGTACGCGGGCTCCTTCAACAGGGCCGTCAAGAGCCGAGCTTGGGAGTGCCTTGGCCGACGTGTTGGAGCATTCTGCAGAGAAGTCGGCAGTCTGGACGTGCAAGACAACCCGGAGCACGATTCAGAGACCCTTCGACGTCTCAACCTCTATTCGAGAGTCACCCACCGGCATGCGGTTCCTGTCCTTGCGGGGGTCATCACAATCGCCGAAATCCTGCCCAAAGTCGTGAGGATCTTGACCGAAGAAAAGTCAGTGCAGACAGATCATGGTCCGCTTCAGGATATTCAAGACGAGATCAATACTACGAATGTCGAAATGAGACTCACGCGTCAATTGCTCGATGAGTTCTAGCTTTCAAATATACGGCCCAAAATCGAGGCGCTGGACACGCAACTGGTTACAATTGCCAAGTCGTTTGGTGATGATAAGTTACTGGACATCGAAGAAGACGTCCATGAATTGGTTTTAAGGGTGACCCAATCTCGGAAAGATGTCATGAAGGATATTCGGCGCACACAGAAGTTCGTCGCAGCAGCATCTTTTCGCGAATTGCTGGAATCAATACCAAATACAAAGAAAAGGGGTGATTACAACAGCACGACGGAGCAGATACGGGATTTCATGGGAGCTTCATTCGAGAGCGCACAAAAGCGCCGCCAGGAAGTCACTGCCCATCCATTCCACAAACTCACCGGCAATGGCGTAACCAAGGAAGAATTCCAAGAAAAAAGTGCAAAACTATACGGCATCCTGAGTGATGAGATCCATAATTTTACGGCAAGGCTACCCATGATATCTGGAAACGAGTACACACTGAGGGAAGAAGACTGGAACGATCCTGAGATCTTAGAAATGCTTCAAGCTTTGAGTCCGGGGACCTTTGATGGCAAGAACGCCGTGGACTGGAAAGAGGAAAGAAAGAGGTACGGTGTCGTTTGGGGTAAAAAAGCTCGGGGTTGAAAAGGAGGTTGGAGACCCGAGACTTGAAAAAGAGACAGACGAAATGATTTATTATGGGAAGGGAGTGGTCAATGAGCTGGTTATGTGAACGAAAAAGTCATCTCTTGAACTCGTACGGTGGCTACCCGTTTGCATTCGCATCCCCAAACTCTGTTTCAATGTGCTCTTCTTCTTTCCCAGTCTCCAAATCCTTCCCCTTCCTTTTCGTATCACCCTGAGTGCTATTCTTCTACGTATGTGGGGGCCGTAACAGCTCTGGGTGCGTGCTGTCGGATATGTCGAGAATAACAAGTATTTCACCCTTATTTGTCACGGGGTAAGAGCCATCGATTCCAGACCACGTGCTGGTGAAGAATTATTCGAATAAGAAAGTGTTGTATTGTTGATGAACAACGATGATCCATTGATGATTGGCATGAGGAGGAAGGGCATAGGTGGCCCACCCTCCTTATATACGTAAGTGAGTGACTAAGCTATCTGGTGTTGCAAAAGCAATATGCAAAACACGTGATTTCCAACAGAAAGGTAAACTTCCACGTGAAATATCACTTCATGAAGTGCCAACACCAGGAAGCAGCCACTTGAATGTCGTAGAAAACATGTATGCACCCGGTATATCACGAATGGAATGGTAGCTCTTACATTATGCCTGGGGTTTACAAATTGCCTGTCTAGGAACTTGGAGCGGGCGGATTTGCCGAATGGAGAAGTGGTTGTACGGTGTGTTTTCTATTATTCGATAGAAACACGGTTAAGCGGCACCAAGGCTGATACCAAGCTCAAAATTGTGCGCTAAAAATCGGGACACCACGCCGAAATCGTCATTGCAAGTATTGTGGAGTCCCTTGGCATTTGATACATTGCGCCGTCAAGTTGACGGCGTGACGAGAACACTGGAAGAGGTCAAAGTCCGGGGCAGCGGTGAGGAAATATGCTGATGATCAGAACGGTTGTCTCCATTGCCAAGTCAGAGAACGTTTAAGTACTGCCTCAAAGTACCATTTTTATTGGGTAATAACCTTCAACTCAATGGCGGCCTTTTACATCCATGGTAGAGTCCCTCGGAGGTTGTCGGAATCCGAGTATACCTTTTCCGGTGCAGGCAAGTTTGTTCCATTTGCGTATTCAGGTTCAGATGCAAGTTGCTGATCTTGCCTGTTCCTTGACAGTATGTGGATATCAGGCGCACATTGCTGCCTCTCCTTAAGAATACAGCAATCCAACTGGCCTCTATTGTCACTCCAACTCCTTGCCTCTGAGAATTCGTTCATTCTATTTATCACGCTCTTCGCTGTGGCTCAAGGCTCTGTGTTACTGCAGATTATAGACCCGTCCAATAAATCCAGTGTTGGGCCGCTCATAGAGCCACGTCAACCCCGCAGAGATGCTCACTTCAATTCTCTGCCCTGAGGTTTTGGCCTAATCCTTCTGCAAGTCTCCCACAACCCCATATCATGAATACAACAATTCATACCCTGCACCTTCCCTGGCAGTTATTGCTTCTTCCCGCGCTGTTGTATCTGGGCGCCTGAAAGAGGCAACATGGGTGGTCAACACCACTAATGGCAAGATCATTTCTGTTTTCGACTCTGTTCTTTCTCTTTCCGACTTTCCCAATGGGACCCTCTGAATGAACCTGGGCGGACTGAATGGGAAGGGTTTTGGTCCGGTACTAGGGCTGCGGCATCTGGTGGCGTGACTACGCTCATTGACATGCCGCTAAATGCGCTTCCACCTACTACTACTGTTGAAAACCTAAACACGAAGGTAAAGGCTGCTCAAGGTCAATGCTAATCATTCTTGACAACGAGAAGGAGCTCAAGCCCCTGGTAGAAGCTGGTGTGAGAGGCTCCAAGGGCTTCCTCATTGACAGTGGAGTAAACAAGACGCCCTGTTCAGGACTTCAACAGCCTACCGATTACCTCTCCACAGATCGACGAGTTCCCCGCCCTCGGCCCCTCCGACATCGAAAAGGCCCTGCTCGAGCTCGCCAACTCGCCCCACCACCGTCATGTTCCACGCCGAAATGGACCCTCCCAACGTCACCCTCGCAGGCGAGAACGGCGTCCCCATCCCGGGCCCGCGCACCAACTACCAGACCTACCTCGACACGCGCCCGCCGCCCTCGAGACCTACGCCATCGAGGAGATCCTCTCACTCGCCCACGTCGCGCCGCGGCTGGACCTGCACATCGTGCACCTCTCCGCGATGCAGGGCATCCCCACCCTCCAGGAGGCGCGCGCCAGGGGCGTCAGGATCACCGCCGAGACGTGCTTCCACTACCTCAGCCTCGCGGCCGAAGGGGTCGAGGAGGGCGATACGCAGTACAAGTGCTCGTCGCCGACACGCGAGCAGGCGAACCAGGAAGGGTTGTGGGTGGAGCTGCAGAGGCGGGGCAGCGTGATCCGCTCGGTCGTGTCGGACCACTCGCCCTGTACGCTGGACTCGAAGCTCTTGCCGCAGAGCCGCCCGGTTGAGCCGCATAGCGTCGAAGGGCAGGAGAGTGACTTTTTCTCCGCTTGGGGCGGGATTAGCGGGCTGGGGCTGGGGCTGGGGCTGGGGCTCAGTATCTTGTGGACGGAGGGTGAGAAGCGCGGCCTTGGGATTGAGGATGTCGTGAGGTTGACTTCGAAGAATACGGCTGAGCAGGTTGGATTGGATTCGAAGGGGGATATCGCGGTTGGGTATGATTCGGATATCGTCGTTTTTGATGATGAGGCTACTTTTGTCGTAGGACCGAGCACGATGCAGTTCCGCCATAAGATTTCGCCGTATGAGACCAAGACGCTTAAGGGTGTCGTCACTGAGACATGGTTGCGTGGAGAGAAAGTTTACACGAAGTCGGAAGACCTTCTTCAGGAGGCTCCCTCTGCTGGTGGAGCCAAGGCAGGCTTGAAAACGGCATTCTAGCCTTGCTGTATAGAGGCTACCAAGATATGGAAGACTTCTGCTAAAAAGAATATAGTAGTAAAGCGCTACTTCTTTAGATGAAAGTTCTTCTCTATTACCTTAAACTACCGTTTAATTGTGTAAAGAGATAATTACAGCGCTAAAGTAATACTTATATTGAAAGCACGTGGGATCAGAATAATCTGTGAAACGTTACACGTAGAGCAGAGCACTGGCTGACTGTATATGTAAGCCAAGCCCAATCCGGTTTTCTTCGTCAGCTTTACGTGCAGATCATGTGCCCGATCCCAGTCCGCAGCAGCTCCGCCTTGTTTTCCGCACCTTCCAAGTCCTTGGCCCCACTATTCTATGTTTGCATCTTGACCTCATCAACCGGTCTTACCAGCTGAGCCAACACAAACTCAATTTCACACTCTGGAAGGAATCGAATTCAAATGGACTCCATGGCAGAGAGAGCGGTATCCCGGGAGTCACTTTACATGTGCGACAGTTGTGGTATTGCTCCGATCCGGGAAACACGTTGGAAGTGTGAGACTTGCGACGAAGACTTGTGCGACGACTGCAAACATCTCGCAGACCACGCCCTCAATGCCTTCCCTGCTCTACCCGCGGATGCCGACTTCTGCCCCTGTCATTCAACACACGCGACCGCAATCGATGACGCACAAATATCTAGTCTCCGGTGCCTACGAAACGAGTATGGATCGTACGAGGGCGTTGACAAAGCGAAGAAGGAGATACGACTCATCCGAATCGTGCCTGCCACGCCGAATAAGGCCATGATGTGTTGGATCATGAAGTACCCAATCTCGGAATGTAAAAACCACTACACTGAATTGTCGTATTGTTGGATTTGAGAGTGAAGAGTTGTGAGGTCAGAAAAGAGAGTAGATTCTGCCTGTCTTCTGAGAGGGAGGTCGTTAGGCTTACTTATATACATAAAAGAGTGTTTAAATAACCGAGGAGAACAGAAGCCGATGTTAATATCCGAAGCTTGTGAACATGAGGAGTAGTGAGGAGGTGGCAAAGAGTAGCTACTGATCTTGATGCCCGAAAGAATGTGATACCTGATATAGTAGGGCAAAATAGTCTGACACGTATGCATGGGGCGATTTCCGGAATCCTCGCCAGATTCAGTTGGTCTTTGTTCCGAACGGCACCAAAGCTGGACACGACTCAAAAATTGTCTATTTCTTAGTCACCAGGAACTTGTACGAAGCCCTGGAGTGTCTCAGACCCAACCCAGAAAAATGCTCAGGCGACGAGATGGAGAGCACCAGCCAGCTTTTTTTTTGGATCGATGCGTTGCCCATCAACCAGGGCGATGCTGACGAAAGAAGCCACCAGGTTTCCATGATAAGGGAGATCTACTCTCAAGCTGGCGCTGTTCAGATATTCCTCACTGGGAAACACAAGAACGACGAGTTGGGCGGGTTCCTCGAAGGCATGTCACGCTCACTGAAATTAGAGCTTGAGGACAACATCGATATTGCGTACCCATCAACCGAGTCATTTCGTACGATAGCAAATCTGATGACTAATAGCTGGGAGCGAGAAGGAGAAGCTGTACCGAGACAGAAATTGAGTGGATGGATGCGTGAGCTCCTCTCAAGTCCTTGGTTCCGGCGGGTTTGAGTGATCCAGGAGGTTTATTGTGCCAAAAGGGACTCCGTATTCATACGGACTGGGCACAACTCGGGTATACCATGGAAACGATTTTCCTAGCGAACCAAGTCTACCAAGCTTGCCGGGTGCTTGATCACGACCTCGAAGATCACGGTCTACCACCACTCTGGCCAAGACTTGGCCATTCATCATGGTCCAGAATCAGAAAATCAGAGCGGCTTTATGGATGTCTTGGAGCTCTTTTCAGCCACAATTTCTCGACTCTTCACGACCGATCCACGGGACAAGCTATTCGGAGTTCTAGGTCTCTGTAAGGATATTCAAGGATTTCCCATTGTCGCCCCGGACTACAACGAATCTACGAGCCAAGCTTACGCCAACCTCGCGCGCACATGTATTAGCCGCCACAACTCGCTTGAAGTCCTCAGTCTTACTAGTGGAATGACAACATCGGAAGAGCTTGCCTGCGAAAATTGCAAGCAGTTAAATGCTGACCAAGGGGCAGAGCGGCACCCCTCTTGGGCACCATGGCACATTCCAAGATCCGGAAATGGAACCGCTTCTCTGCACTCGACGGTCCAGACCAGCGTTGCAGGTGGCATGGAGATAGACAAAGGCCTGTTAGAGGGAAACGCCAAAAGCCGTATCCTATCTTTACGCGGTGTCCGCTTGGACGTTATACAAGGAAAGCTATCGGATGAGTTTTCTATTCCGTCAGAGCCATTTCCGCGCCAGGTCCTGTCTGATGAACCACCGATAAATAGCCTTGTACAATTCTGGTGGGCTATCCAGAAGCTATACGATGTATGTGAAATATATCATCGGCAACATGGCCCCAGTTGTCCGTTCAACAAGAAGTCCAGGGACGACCTCTTCGAGATGTACATCGAGACCCTTACAGGGGAGACGAAGAACATTTACCAGACCTCTCAACCCGGCTGAAAAGGATTGTGGGAACAGCCTGGTGTTGGTGAGCAGCTGGCAGCATGTTGGGTAAATCCCCCAGAAGACCCCGAAATGACAAAGATTCCCCTTGAGGCTCAAGCGTACCTGCGAACACGTATTCCGAAGGACAATCTTGAAGTTTATGCGGCCGCATTCCAAATGAAATGGAGGCACTTTGAGGGTAAGTGTTTCCTCTTCATGAGAAAGAATAGGCTTGGGCTATGTCCGGCTGGCACCAAGATTGGTGATATGGTTGTAGCGTTGTTTGGTGGAAAAGTCCTTTATGTCTTGCGTCCTCGAGATGGAGCGGTCGCGCCCAGTGAGTCTGAGCCGCAACCGCAGTTCCAATTTGTGGGAGAATGCTGCCTTCACAGTTGTATGGACGGCCAGGAGGTACGCAGTCTCTGTCAAGGGGGAGGGTCTAGTGAAGTTTCCAACCTATCATAATTCTAAAGAAAGCTTGGAGCGATATTGTAGTACAGTTTGTATTATGTAATGTAAGAGGGAAGTATTTACAGATTGCTAAAGCGAGAGCGCTTGCCCGTCCCCTCCAAATTCAAGGGCCCACGACTTTCACAGCTAATTCTGCGATACGTAGCTATTGTGTTCCATCAATGAAGTTTCTCTACAGAGCCTGGTCCAATTGGGTGCTGTTTTCAGCTGTTCAAGAGTTTCTTGCGGTCTATTTTCTAAGGAACCTTTGCTCATGTCCGCAACCAGGATGCAAACGGACCCATGAACACCTAGCGCGCCCTGTCCCTTTAACTTCAGCTTCGCGCTTGTCTCGCCTTCAGCTCCGACGAAATAGGTAAGTTTGTTGATACACCATGGCACCCGAATGGGCTGTGAAGATGTGAAAATCAACCAGTGAAAAGTTTTGAGAGCATATGAATTGAAATAAAACATGTTCCGCAGCAAGTCGAAGGGATTGTAGTCTGGTGTTGCGTTTAATGTAGGGGTCCTTGGATGGATGAATATCTTAGTAAACGATGGTTGAGCCGAACACGTCCAATCAGTTGAGCCATTTGAAAAAACTGACTATGATATACTTTAACTAGACGTCAAAATTAAGCGCTTGATCTACATGTGTGCTGCTATGATAAGAATCCAAATAACAAAGGAAAGGGTAAAAGCCAACGTGCGCACCTCTGACCAGAGGTAGCTAGTGGCAATTAATGTTGGACTATGAACTGTTAGGAGAAACAGGGTCTTATTGTACCAAGGATCAACAGCGAAAATTTGCTAGATAGCTACTATATAAGAGGCTGCAGGGTCACCTACCCTCCTCCTCATGCCACTCATCATCTGGTAATGCGAATAATCCACAATTCAACAATTAATGAAAGATTTGATTCCCATGAATGATTGCCTGTGCTACTTGCTGAGCGACTTTTACACTGTTATAGTTGTTCCAAGTGTTGGCGGGCATGGTCTATACTTTTTCAGCGTATATACCAGCGAATTGGACTGAGAGATAGCTTACCTGTGGCTCAGTCTTCTTCTCCGAGCGAGCAATCTTCTTGATTACAGATAATATCGTCTGATATCCTTCCTCTCTCCTGTCCGTGAACTTGGACAAGTTGGTGTAGCCTGCTGGAATCGGCATGGGCTCACCGTAGCCGTCAAGCTTGACTTCGTTTTGGGAAATGACCTGTCTGGGTAAGTCAAGGACTTATTTTGGAGTGGCATGGAATAATACTGTTTCAACGGTATCCTGCTTTTCACAAAGCAAGGAGATGTTCAGTCTCCGCTCGTGGGACTGTTCTTTCAATTTTCCGATGAACGAGTCGGCGATGTGGCTGAGTCTTCGATGCTGAAAGTTGTCTGGCTCCCTCGTGTGAACGGTCTGTGCAATCTTTCTGACGATCTCTGTGTATCTGGCCTGTTGACGTGTCTGAAATGGAGTACCCAGAAAGACAAGCCCTTTGACTCTCTTCACTACGTTTGACAGGGCATCTGCCTCTTGGCTCATAAGCCCGTCATACATAATCTATCAACGTCAGTCTACGGACATCTTTTTTGTAAAATAAAACCAACCTGCGCACAAACAAGACCTCCAAGACCGGCAGCAACGAATACGACGGGATTCTCCGGTGTTTTCTCAGAGGATAGCTGCTTACAAAGATCCTCAGCATGCTCCTCGATCGTGGAACTGAGGAGCTCGAGGCCCATGTCTTCGATCTCCCTTTCATATCCCGCCATCCAGATCTGTGCATCCGGAATATCAGACAGGAGAAGGTCTTGCGGCCACAGAATAGAATCTTTGGTCCAAGAAGTCTTCCGATTTCCAACGAAGTCCTGCACGAAAACTACACTTTGTGATTTTAGTGAAAGACCGCTCTGAGTGGGTGATAACCTCTATACTTACTCGACCTTAGCATCCTTGCGGGCACTGATTCGTTCCAAGACGTACGCAGGCATTTTTGATGTTTTTGTTGAGGACTTGTGTCTCATAATGCACGAACGTCCTCTCCATTAAATATTTTTTCTTCATCTATGACCCGACTCCTGGCTTATCTTCCACCAATTGCACAGGTTGGTTATGGCTCACGCAGCGTGGCAGGCTGTTAACCACAAACTGGCTGTTGAGCTGACCGGCTCGGTTGATCATGATGCCAGCAACCCTCCGCGAGGCGCAGCCTGAATTCCTGCATGTGGTTACATTCTGGCTGGGGGCACCTGTGGCGGATGTGAAAGTGTGGGGCAGAACATCAGTGTTGTCGCAACAGGGGTGAGGTAGCATTGCATCCGTTCTCCACTTTCATGTAACAGCTCGCAAGAGACGGTGATGTGTCCGTTAATATAAAAGCCTGATTGCTCGTAGGTGAGGCCCAATCTCAACAACAAAGCTTCCTCGCTTATGTGATTGCAGCCCTGCGACACCGGTAAGTCTCCACCTGGCTACCCAACGCACGTCTAATTAAGGTCAGTCGATCCTCTGTGCCAGGGCATTGTTCGAGAAAACGTCTGTGGAGACCGTGCTGCTTGCCAGCAACACACGCTATCATTTGTGACTCACCCATACGGCCGTGAGAATCTTCGACCTCAATTATCCGTCACTTCACGTCATTCGCCTCTGATATCTTTGCCCTGTCTGTCCGTGCTCTCGAGGCATGGATCCCGCTGGACTCGCGGTCGGCGTTGTTGGGCTTGCAGCCTTGTTTAATAACGCCGTGGACTGCTTCAAGTATGTTCAAATCGGTCGGAATCTCGGAGTAGATTTCCAGACCAGCCTTCTCAAGCTGGACATGGCCCAACTACGGCTCTCAAGATGGGGGAAAGCTGTGGGACTGGCTGATGACGTCCAGAAGGCACACTCACTTCACGGGGTTTTGGGATCAGACGAAGACGCCAAGAAAGCCGGGGAAGTGTTGGGTCACATTGTCGAGCTTTTTTCCAGGACTGAACAGGCTTCCGCCAAGCTGAAAGGCCAGAGCGGGGGCCCGCGCGCATACGATTCACCGACTGACTTGGATCCGGCCGTTGAATCTTTACATGAAAAGATGCGCCACTTGTGTCATGGACGTCAGAACCGGACAAGCTTGCGTGAGAAGACGAAGTGGGCGTTGTACAAAGAGGAGCATGTAAGGAAGCTTATTGCAGAGGTCACAGACCTCGTCAAGGATCTCACCGAGTTATTCCCAGCTTCAAAAGCTGCCCAACAGCAGATATGCCAGGATGACGTACGCAATATCCTGAAGACTGTTCCAAGCGACAGCCTGGCGATGCTCAGTAACGTGGCAGCTGATCAAGACTTGGAGCTCGAAGCCGCAATCTCGGATGTAACCGCAAAACTCCACGTAAGTCACCTACTCCCCTACCCATGCAAAGGGCGGTCAAGTAAAAAAGTACAGAGTCTTTCGGAATTCAGAATGAAGAACACTTGGAACAATTCCCCTGGTGTTACGATTGGGCAACAGATTTCGCAACAGAGTATATCTGGGGGGTTGACCTTTTACTAATCTACTTGCGCCTTGGCTGAAGACTCTTCCTTCTCTTTGTAATCCCCTCATTTGGACATTCCGTGGGCAGTGGAAGCATTCATCTGGACGTACCTGTATT
Organism: Botryosphaeria dothidea; assembly: GCA_011503125.2. Classification (NCBI taxonomy): domain Eukaryota; kingdom Fungi; phylum Ascomycota; class Dothideomycetes; order Botryosphaeriales; family Botryosphaeriaceae; genus Botryosphaeria; species Botryosphaeria dothidea. The sequence continues at coordinate 3,633,293 of WWBZ02000033.1, read as the reverse complement.
GCTCTGGTAGCGACAAATCCATCCACACGGATGCTTCGACTTCAAGTCTCAGTCTTGATTAAGCTTCTTTATGACTCTGGTGGGGGTGTTTCACTTGGCATGAAACGTCGGCTTTGTAATTCAGCAATGAATTTTCTCGCTTTATGTGACCCCATGCAGTTAAAGCCGAATTGTTGGCGACCGCAGATCTATCTCTGTTTCCACTTTACACGAACGGATAAACGGAACTTGCGGACGATACACTATAATTGGTGCCGTAGAAATCTTGCTTCCGCTTACCAGAATCACATGGGATACATATTATCCATGCATATACGTCACGATGCCCCTAAAGATTTTCCTTGCCATTGCCAATCATTGATTTGCTGTAACGTTGATCGGCAGGCAGCAGTTAACACGGCACCGTCACGCCGCTTACTCACATCAAGTAGCTTCATGCGTCGCCCACAGCGTCCACGTGGCTGCTTACTAAATGAAATGCAGCTTTGGCCAAAAGTAGGCGACAAATTACCTCACCGCGCAAACGACCAGCCCAACAACACACCTTGCCTCCAGCTATCATCTCACCTAACTGCCGCATTCTGAATCCGGAGTTTCAAAGGTCTTCTGCCGGTGTCGGTTATTTCTCTTTAAGCTATGACGCAAAAGGATGCGATACAAGAATCTCATGTGCGCTCTATCTGATCCTCATTTCGATTCTGAATCTTAATCATGAACCAGGATGACGATACGAACCAATGGAATAACCACGAAGTAACAAAGGTCAATCTGCAAGTAAGCCGACAGTCCTTCGCGGGGAATCAGAACTTCACGGTATGATAATCTCCTCGAATTCATCAAAGTAATCAATTAAATGACGAGTGATGTATTAGGAGAACCACTATGGAGGGAACGGCCAATGCTGTAGGTCACGCTTCTGAGGTGTTTGGTTCACGTTGTCTTAACTCGAATACAGATCTGGGCGCAGATGTGGAAAGCTCCTTGATCGAGGCAGCAAGAGACGGGAATCAGTCAAAAGTGAAAGCGTTCCTCCAAGTGCTCAGGAGATTCATGCCACCGGAGCTTGTTCAAGTCTCTTCCGACGATGCTTTGGTTGCTTCAGTTGAACAGCAGCATATTGAGGTGGTCGAATATTTGCTACAAGAAGGAGCCGATGCCAACTGCTCTATCAAGGGCGGACCTCTTCTGGGTCTTGCGATCGAGAAGGGCGACTCCGATATAACAGAACTACTCTTGTCACGATCGGCACAGAAACCAGCCAGAAACAACGGATCTTTCCACGCGAGACAAGTGAAACATCATACAGTGGTAGCCGAGGTCGCAAAATGGCAGGTTTTCTCTTTCAACGACACGACGAGAGCGCACTGCGTGGCTTTGGGAATCAGTTCTATACACGTAGACACTGGTAGCAATCTCCGGGTAAGAGCCTGCGCTGAGGTCGACGAAGGTCAGCGCATATTCTCTATCACTCTTCAGTCCTGGTTTACTACGAACCTGAAAGAGGCCGGTTGCTGCTGCATGGAAATTGCGACGAACAGCCCAGACTACCAATACGGCACATTCAACACCATGGACGATCACCCTTGGACGGAACCGCAGCCGAAGACATCTCGGCGCATCACCTTCAAGCGTGCGTATGCGGCTCCACCGAAAGTGGTGGTCTGGTTCAACTCTATGGACATCAGTTCTGATGGAGGATGGCGCGTTCATACGTACGCAACAGAAGTCACGGAGACCGGATTCACCATCAACATCGATACATGGGATGATTCGAAAATCTCTTCCTGCGGTGCCACTTGGATTGCTCATCCTGCAGACATGCCGGAAGTGAGCAGTGGCGAGCTACCACCTCGGGGCCACAGCAGTCACGAAAATAGCGGCTACGTCACTTTTGATTCCATGGGGTTTCAGGTCCCTCCACGCGTTCTTATTGGAATCAACAAATTGGACTTCGACCATGCACAGAAACTCAGGATCAGTGCAGGGGCACCTGAAATTATGAAGGAGAGGATGAGGTGGCATATTAGTACATGGGACAATATTGGCTCGGCGGCTGCCTCCTACATTGCCTTCAACCCAGCACTCCTGACCTTGTCCTCCCCCTAATCGGAACATGCTTTCTTGAATTCCTTTGCTATTCAGTAGTGCTCATGCCTTTGGTTTTCACAATTAGCGATGAATTCTGATGCATCAATGCCAAACAAGATAAGCTCTGCCGGAAAATCATACATTTAGAGTTGTTTCATGCTGTAGAGACGAGTATATCAATTGAGATTCGTGACCGGTTGACTGGCTCAAAATTGCAAGCGAATGTGTTTGTGCTACGCCCATTCAAGCCACGTTTGGCAGACCGCCATTTGTTGGATAGCTCATACAGAGCTTAGTACAACTTCCGTTTTATAATTTCGTTAGCTGATTTGACGATATTGAAGTCCCGATACTTGTTATTCTGCCAGTGTCCATGCGATCTGTTCCATGCAATTGGACGCAATAAGTAAGCAGCAATAAAACGTTAGTCAAAAGCCTCTCCACCCTAAATTACTGAATAAGGTTAAGTTTCTAGACCCCAATACCCTATAATCTTAAGCTTATGGCTACTTGTTACGCGTCGCGGGGTGGGGCAGACAGTTTTCAGCAAGGCTGGGGCGCTCGGCGTCGACGAGAACATTTGTCACTGCTACGAATGGCTATGCAAGGAATACGAAGATAGCGACCAGATAGTCCTTGTCGGGTTCTCTCGAGGAGCTGTCATTAGCCAGGGCTTTGGCAATCTTCGTGTGCGATTTTGGCATCCTTCCAGGCAAAACCCAGGACCCTTGAATCCCATGTCGAGAATTTCTGTACGAAATGGCTTTCAGCAAGGGCTTCGTCCACAGGCACCAACACGTAAGCATCCTCTGGCACTGCTATCAAAGGCGAGCCTGGCATTTTGTGCGTTGCTGCATGGGATACCGTCGGCACGATGGGTGTGCTTCCTCTCCGAGCCGATCCTACGAAAGCCCCGAAGAATTTCGTTTAGGTTCGCTATTCAGAGGCTCGCCATACCAAAACCAAGTGCTCAAAAAATGCTGGCTTATTGGCGTCCATTCCGTTGTTGGTGGCGGAGCGTCCGATTACCGAGACAGGGTCATGTCTGTTATGGCTCTAGCCTGGATGGTCTCGCAACTTGAAAGCGCAAGGCTGGTTCACTTCAACGAGGAGGTACTCAAAGGCCTGGTGTTCAACATGTTCTCCGAAGCCAAGAAGCATAACAGGACACAAGAGAGGTCATTTGCTGGAGTCTATCTGACTTTGGTAAACTCATTGGGGCTATGCGGGCCCCAAAAGCCAAGGGGACCCTCTTCAGCGAGAATGGTGTCTCATCTTCCAGCAAGCAAAAGTCGCAATGGAAGCGGGAGGAACAGGACGATGAGAGTGTGTGGACTTTGACCTACGAGCGTCCGACGAAGAAGACTGTCGAGATCTCACAGTACATGTACGAGAGCCGAAGCTTGGAGCTAAAGCTCATCGGTCGCTTGTCGTTGGAGAATTCGAAGCTGCCAGATCCGCCAAAGCTGAAAGAATATTTGGAAGAGCTGATTCCATGCCATTAGATGGTGCTGGTGCCCAGCAAGCTAGATGGCTCTTCTTCAAGCTATTGGCGTCTTACAATTCGTCTACATGGGGTTTATTCACTCACTGATATGGGTTGTACGACCTCTCAGGCTGCTGTTTAATTGCAGGAATGTCATTTGGGCTTTTCTGGTCTTTTCGAAGTATGCCAATCTTCCTTAGATATACGTTTAACAGTTATCCAAGACTGTACACCCACCCTCCATGCATATTCTCTCGTTGCGTATTTGTTTTGTGGATGATTCTTTCCCATAGCTGCGTCTGTAAAAAAGCCTGCACAAGGCCGAATTAAGTATCAGAAGATTGCAATCTATGTCCGCCAGCGTGTCTCACGTCAGAAAGATGATCTAATTAGTTTCGGTAGGCTAGGATACTTGCATATCATGTGATATCCTTCTGGCCAAAAGGTTCCTGAAATTAAGCCCACATCTGAGATCTTCGTTGCCTATGGAGACACTGCACTGTGTAACATATCAGAGGAATTGCTGTTAGAAGCCTAATCCAGACGATGAACAGTTTCAGTGAAAGTGCAACACTTGCTATCAACTTGAAGACAAGATGCCCTCACCGCTACCACCGCTGCACCCAGCCACGCCTGCATAAATCCCGCGGATACGCACACACGACGAATGAGCAGCCGGCATCATCCAATCGTGCAAATCGCGATCTGAGCGCTTCCACGTCCCATCACTTGAAGCAGCCTCAACCCTTCCCTGACTCTGCAACCATCGCAACCTATCGTCTCATCGACATCTGGACATCCACGCCCACACAACCCTCAGAACAGCACCCGCAAACAACCATGGCCGCTTTCCGCAACAACAACAACAACAACAACAACAACAACAACAACAACCCCCCTCCCAACCGCACCTGCCACAAGCCTCAAACCACACAGGTACACCCTCCACGCCTCCACTAACCAGCCCAACCACTAACCCCTCCCAGTGCACAACCCGCATCTCCAACCTCGCCATGATCCCCATCCCCGTCATCGTCCCCAGCAACACCAAAATCATCGTCGTAAGCGTCCCTCCCCCACCACCACAAACAACCCGCTCCTCACACCATCGTACCGCGGGCCACGCCCATCCCGGGCGGCTTCGACATCAGCCCGGTCCTGACGGTGGGCGAGGTCTGCAACTGGCCGGCGAACAAGCCGGGCCCGGCGTTCGAGGCGGTGGTGGCGGGCGGGGTGGCGGAGACGTATGCGTATGTGCAGAAGCGGCTTGATGCGGCGAGGGAGTAGGAGGAGAAGGGGCGACTGGGTGGTCTGGCGGGATCCAGCACACTTTGTGAGAGACGCGTTTGCGAGTTGGTATCAACCGAGCTGCTGGTCATTCTTGGCGATAGCTTGAGACACGGAAATCCAGTCTTTGAGATGTCGTTTCACGGAGTTCACCGCCAGATGGAACTCTGCAGATGTGGATGATGAATGATGTCATTGATGGTTCGACTCTTGTCGGGTAGCTGTACGGCTGCTCCTACCCGGCGCTTCTCTACAAACATCCATCATCGGAAATCGATCCCAAATTCTCTCCCAAGAAGTTTGCTTAGATGCACGACTTGCCCTCCGGTTGACAACGGGGCCCTTCGGGTGCGTTCTGGCAGAGAACGGCTGATTAGGCGGTCAGCTACGTAGTCCAGGCGTGCTTCAACAGCAACATGACAGGTGGGAAGAGACAATAATCTGAAAATGAACATACTGATGCAGTTTCCGGAGCAGCACTCAGAAGCCGAACCGCAGAAGACTGGCGAACATTAGTATCAGTGTCACTATGGAGACCCCGACAAAACATACGGCCATTAACAAGGCATTGGCGAGGCTCGAGGGTGAGCTCCGAGCTCCGGTCGGCGGTAGGAGAAGCAACACCGAGGACGGCGAGGAGAGAGATGGCGAGGAAAGTGAAAGCCTTCATTTTTGTTCTGGTTCGGAAGTAACTTGAGATGACCTTTGGGGGTAGACACGTAGGTGAATGTATGGAGGAGTAAAGATGGTGAAATATGCACAATCCAAAGCCGGTGGGATTCTCGCGATGCCCCCTTTTCTTATATTCGTCTGGGGAATGACGTGTACAAGGATTCGTGGATGATCTGCCTGATTCTCCACCCTCTAGAATGGTGATTCAAAACTAGTTAAGACATCGACATAGCCCAGCAGTGGCCAATGTCCGCATGATAAGCGCTCAAGTGCTTCGGGTGGTGTTCGGATCGAAGTGGTCTTACTTTCTCCATCAAACATTGGACTTTCGGGGATTTGGAGGAATAAAAATATGCGGGGGTTCCGACTCGGAGGAGCATGAGCTGAGACAGAATACTTCAGAGGATGATGGAGCGGCCGCCTGACTGTTGCACTGACATTGATCTGCACCAGATAGTAGAAATTGGCCTGTAGAGCAAGATACACTGCATGCATCTTTCCGCTTCTCAACCAGTCTTGCAAATAGCAAAGTCTGGCCTCGAACCCACTAGTACAGTCCGAGAGGTCCTGCATATAGGCAAAAACTTTTTTCAGCCTTGCGGAAGCATAGCAGTCTCCCGTATTTGCGAGTCGTGAAGGGACAGTGCACAGACTGCCTATGATTGAGGCGCGCAAGACGAATGACTCGAGGATGTCCTTGGACTGGAGGCCCGGAAGGTTCCGGAATGCCCATGATTGCTGTGCTTGTATTCAGAAACCTGGCCCTGCATTGGTAGGAACAGGTCAAGCAAGCTGCGAATCTTGAGGATGTTGCCAGGTTCGCAGATCGGTGAGTTGAGAATATGCGCCGATTACGTGCATACACTGTCGATCTTGCGGAGCATTAAGCATACCATACAAGCTAATTCATAATTGCAAGTTCCAGCAGTCCGATAAGCATATTTCAAAAGTCAAGGGTTAGAAGCTTTTGGTTTGCTCAACCCGGAGTCCGATCCACCAAAAAAAAAAAAAAAAACATGCCGAGATCCCCCACCAACGCAAACACATTCGAACTGATCGCTACCTCATCACATTCATAAACTAAACATTACATGACCTACGGCAAGCCCGCACCCCTCTTGACCACAGTAACCTCGCCCAGCCCCTCCACACCCTCCTCCGCGCCGCTCGACACACCGCCCTGCGCCACCGCCATCTCCTTCGTATCGTCGTTGAACGCCAAAAACGCCGCGGTGAAGAAGGGCGCGCCCAGCGCACACGACGCGGTCGACTCGAGCGTGAAGCTCAGCCCGCACACGTTCGTCTGGTTGTAGTAGTCGTTGATGCCCCTGGCATAGCTGCGCAGCGGCACCTTGACGGTCACCTCGTCGCCGGCGACGCCGGCGAAGGTGTAGTCCAGCGTCTGGTTCCGGGGGATGCTCTCGCACGGGCCGGGGTAGGCGGGGTAGCCGTTGCTCTCGACGAGGCCGGTGGCGTTGAGGAAGTCCGGGGTGGCCAGCGGCAGGTTCTCGGTGCCGAAGCCGGAGTCGATGAGGCACTGCGGGGTGGCGGTGGTGTTGACGGGGATGGCCAGGCCCCCGAACGAGAAGCGCGGCGTCGCGACGTAGTAGCCGACGTAGGGGGGCTCGGGCGGGTGCTGGGCGACCTTGACGAGCGGGCCGCTGTACTTGGAGGCGTCGGGCAGGGAGCCGAAGAGCGCGGTGCCGACGAAGGCGTCGGTGATGGCGGCGGGCGGCGCGTCGAACCAGAGCGCGAGCGTGGGCGACTCGATGCGGCCGGTCGAGAGCAGGTCGCCGCGGAAGGACGGCCCCGTGTTGGTGCCCGTGTCCTCGGAGATGCCGAGGATGCTGCGCTCGTAGGGGCTGCCGGCGCAGGTGGTGGCGCGCGAGCGCACGCGGGTGAAGTTGGCGAGCTGGACTTGCTGGTTGAGGAGGCTGGGGTATTTGGTGTTGGTGAAGGAGATGGTGTCGTTGACGTGGGCGGGCGCGGTGATGAGCTTGCCGTTGCCTGGGTGCGGGAGTGGTTAGTTTGGCAAATGCGTGTTCGGGGATGGAGGGGGTAGAGACGCACCACCGTAGGCGTAGCCTTTCATGTCTTCCGTGAAGCCGGTGGCCGTGGAGGACTCGGGCCAGTTGAAAAAGGGCGTGACATTCTCAGTGCAGTCACCAGTGCCACCCAGGTAAGGGCTTCCGGAGTTGATGGTGCCATTGGGACCGTAGACCTGTGGCGAATGTTAGTGAGATGGCATTGCAACTGAAGTATTTGGGCTTACCCAGAAATCGGCGGAACCCAAGTCAACCACGGTCTCAATGGGTTCCTGGCCGGGAGTGCCCCAGACGATATCCGTGGAGACCTTGGGGTAGCCTCCGTACTTGTAGGACAAAGGCAGGATGGCAGGTGCCTGCGCCTGTCTTGCAGCAGGGGCGGCGGCCGCAATGGCAGGCAGGAAAAGCAGCGGGAACATGATAGCGAAAGGCTTCAGAATGGATTTCTGGTTAAGGGAATGACGACGCGTTCCTGGCTTGTGAATGCTCTGGTGGAAGACACGGGGTGTTTATATGTTGCTTCAAATACGAAGTCGGTTGTCCGCGATGTTGCTAGCGGGTAGGCCGTTGTTCATGATGCTTCGTATTAACCTTGTTTCGTCTGACAGGGGCGTTGTTTTGTGAACTGCCTCTTCGGGACTGGCGGCCGAAGTGTGGGGCGGTAGGGCGTAAATTTAGATGCTGCTACGCCGCGAACAATCGTGGCGAACTTTTGCTAATGGCAAGGCTTTTAGCCGGCGCCTGGGCAGCAGTCAAGCTCATCAGCAGGAATCCTTGGACTGGCTCGGACCGACCTGCTTGCATTGTATTAGGTCTGCGCTAACCAATAAAGCTAAAACAACCGCCTTCTAACGGTCTTCTAGACGCCCCTTTTGACTTTCAGTGTTCTGTCTTTGTCGCTGCTTGCAGGCCTCGAAATGGGATGCCAACTGCAACGTGTGGGAGCCAAGAAATTGGAAGAGACGGATATCTGAATTCAGCAGCACTCGGGGCACATCCCCCGCACAATTCACATTTTACGACGCATCTCGCGAGAGTAATCGGCCGATCAACCCCGAGCGCGCATTGATAGCACCGCACGCTAGCCCGCCTTCCGCCCTCCATCCGCAAGGTTCACTATGTGCCATCGTGAATACGAGCCCCGACCAGTACGACAGTGACATGCCATTCAACTCGCCTCTAACCTCAGTTGCCTTGTCACGCCGTCCGACAATGACGCTATAATAAATCCAATGGTCGTGACTTCTTTTGCAGCTCAACTCCGGTTCGTTCCCTTCGCTCCCAGGCATTGAACAAGAATGCATCTTCAAACGCCTCTGGGCCTTGCTCTTTGGGCCTTCTCTCAGACCGGGTCGTGCAGAGCACTTTACTCACGCGCACCAGACCTCGTTGAGCACGAATCTGTTCCCGTCTTGCCGACAGGATGGGCGTTCCATTCCCAGGCAGCCGACCATGAGACGCTGAGTCTTCGCATTGCTCTGCACCGTCCTCATTCACACTATCTACGGATAGCCGAAGATGTCAGCAACCCGGCATCACCAAACTACGGCAAATACCTCAATGCTGCCGAACTGCAGGCTGTCCTGCCAGACACGTCTGCCGCCGGCTCTGCCGTCAGCGACTGGCTGAGAGCCGAGAATATCCATGACGTCTCCCAAAAGGGCGAATGGATCAACTTCTCCACCACCGTCGGCCGAGCGCGCGAGGTGTTCAACGCCAGCTTCGCTCGATACAGCTACAACGACCGCTCTCCCGTGCTGCGGACCCAGTCCTACAGCATCCCGTCCACGCTGAACGCCAGCATCGACTTCCTCTTCCCGGCAACCCAATTCCTGGGCATCAGCCGCTACCAGCACCCCAGCCTGCAGACGCGGCAGCACAACCTGCCCACGCCGCCAGACTGCAAAGTCGACACCTGCCCGTCCAACCTCAAGACCAAATACAACATCACCCACTTCCCGCCGGACAACAGCTCGGGCTCCACCATCGCCATCGCCGGCTTCCTCGAAGAATACCCCAGCCGCGCGGACCTGCGCTCCTTCCTCCAGGAATACGGCCTCACCAACACCACCTACGACTACACCACCACCCTCATCAACGGCGGCCTCGCCCCCGACACCCCCGCCACCGTCGGCGTCGAAGCCATGCTCGACCTCGAATACAGCCTCGCCTTCACGGGGCCCCTGCCCCTCACCTACATCTCCACCGGCGGCCGCCCGCCCGAGCTGCACCAGCCGGGCAACACCACCGTCCCCGCCGCCCAGTCGCAGAACGAGCCCTACCTCGAGTTCCTCGAGCGCCTCGTCGCCCTCGACGCGCCGCCCCACGTCCTCTCCATCTCGTACAGCGACGACGAGCAGACGGTGCCGCCCGCCTACGCCCGCCGCGCCTGCGACCTGTTCGCGCGCCTCGCCGCGCGCGGCGTCTCCGTCGTCGACGCGTCCGGCGACGGCGGCGCGCTCGGCACGGGCAGCGCGGATTGCGTCGACGCGGCCGGCGCCGCGCGCTTCATCCCCACCTTCCCCGCAACCTGTCCGTGGGTGACGAGCATCGGCGCGACGGCGGCGTGGGGCGGGCCAGCGACGTACAGCGCGGGCGGCTTCAGCGACGTGTTCGCGCGGCCGGCGTGGCAGGCGGGCGCGGTCGGCGCGTACGTGCGGCGCTTGAACGGGTCGCACGCGCCGTACTACAACGCCGCGGGCCGCGCGTTCCCGGACGTGGCGCTGATCGGGAATGCGTACGTCGTGACGGTGGGCGGGTACAGCTTCCAGGCCAAGGGCACGAGCGCGAGCACGCCCGTGTTCGCGGCCATGGTGGCGCTGCTGAACGATTTGAGACTGCGGGCGGGCAAGCCGGTGCTGGGGTTCCTGAATCCGCTGCTGTATTCCGAAGGGCTGCGGGGCGCGTTCAGGGACGTGACGGAGGGGCAGACGGGCGGGTGCTCCAACTCGACGTGGTTCGAGCCCGGGTGGGAGGCGCTGCCGGGCTGGGATGCGACGACGGGGTTGGGCGAGCCGGATTTTGAGGCGTTGAGGAAGCTGGTTGTCTGATATGGTGAAGGGATGTCAATGTGATAATGAATAGAAGCTATTGTAGTTGATGAAATAAAGTTGACGCTGCAGGATAAGCACTAAGCCAAGCGACAACAGCCACCACGCATGACGTATACAAATACATATGCGGGACCACGGATCCTTTCGCTTATTTATGCTTGAATTTAACCTCTGAATTTTTCATTTGGCTGATTTGAGGTTCGAGGGATATTCCCCTGTTTCCACGTCCTCCCGCCCCGAGACTTAAAAGAAAGCACACCACCCAATGTACATCGCCGCCAAGTTATGCGGATCCGTCGCTCTCTCAATCAACGCATCCACGTACCCCTCCACACTCAACGGCACCGTCTCGTCCGGCAAGAAGCCCCTCACCTTCTTCTTGACGCTCTCGAGCACCTCCTCAGGCGTGCTGGGCACGCCGCGATAATGCTTCTTCTTCTTGCCAATAAAATCGGCCGTCGGATCGTACAGGAAAGTCTCGAGGATGGTCATGAGCGTATCGATATGCTGGCGCAGCTGCCTGAGCGTCAGCTCCGCAGCAAGTCGAAATGGGCCTTCGACGCCATACGCGCCCATCGCGTCGACCATGTTGTGCGTGAGGCGGAACGGCACGAGCTCCGGCTTCTCGAACGTGAGCCCCTTGTCGAAGAGGCAGTTGAAGTCGACGTGGAAGACCCGGCCGTCGTCCTCGATCAGCAGCACGTTCTCGCCGTGCCGGTCGCCCAGCCCCAGCACGTGTCCGACGATGGACATTACGGCGCAGGACCGCGTGTACTTCAGCCGCGCTGCGAACCACGTCTCCGGCTCTGGGAACGTCTCGATGAACCACTCGTACAGCACTGGCCGGAAGTGCTTGATGATCTCATCGGTGAAAATAGTAACGTTCTCACGGCTCTTGCACGCCTCGTCGAGCCTGGCGCGCGTCGTGCCGTAGTCGATGCGCAGGTTCTTTTCGCGGTAGAGCTTGAGGATGATGTCGCGCATGGGCTTGAGACCTTCCACCCACTCGATGGCACCGCATTCCTCATTCAGCGGAGTCACCGCATAAGTCTTGATGTCAAGTCGCCTCTTGCTCGACTCGACATCCCCCAAAAGAGCCCGGTTTACCATAGCATTGAACTCCATCAGCCGCTGATCCTTTCGCAGATCATCCTTCGGCTTGCACAAGAGACCGTAACTCCGTCCATCCGAGCCCCGCACAACCAACTTTCGTGGTCGCTGCAGAGATTGGAGAATGAGGACGTCATCATTAAATGATGCGATGGTGATAACGTTCCCGGAGAATGCGGCCTTGTACTGCCTTGGCGTTACTTCTGAGTTGCGCGGCAAACTCGCTACCATTGTCGTCTCGATGGGAACGACCAGGCCGCATGGAGCCAGCTTGTGCGGGAAGCCCAAATCTCTGGACAGGCTGACACGACTTTGCTTGTCGGGTAAATGAGCATCACAAGCATGCAACAAAGCTGTCGAGAGCCGTTCGCCTTGAACAATTAAAGTCTTCAGATCGGGCCCAGAAGAGTCCGGCTTTGCCTTCTTGCTCAATTCCTGCGCAGTTGTAAGCATCACGAAGTCAAGATCACAGAAAGCGGATGAATACCTTCAACTTCATCAGCAACTGGGAGCCACGCGTACTCCGGTCATGATTCTTGGACTTGACCACAGCTAAAAGACTCCACAGTGATTGCTGTGGGTGCGTAGAAGCCACCTTTACAATGATCCTTGATAGCATGTCATACGTCTTGGGATGAGGATGGCTGATACGGGTGATCATCTGTGGTAGGGCGGTGTAGAAGATATACGGCGGCAGCCTTTCCAGGACATACTTCCTGATCTGCTGGTGGATCAGATCGAGCCGAAGAGCTCGGACGACGGCAATGTTCTCCCTGGTACCAGTCAGCTGTGCCACAAACAGGTCAAACACTCGTGTACTTACTCTCTTTCGTAACGTTCCCGATGCCTCTCCCAGTCTTTTGGTAGGATGTCTTTGGAAGCTTCCATACCCAGATCGAGCCAAAGTGTGAGGACCTTTGGTATTGTTTCGTGAAGATGCTTGGTACCAAACATGATTCCCCGCAAAAAGTTCTCAATGATGAGTCTAGTATGCTCGCCGCATTTGGTCGAGAAGCTGACCTTTGGTTGCGTCTTGTCCGATTCGAGTAACTTGTTGTAGTGCTTACCGAGATAGTAATGCACCTTCTCCCATCTGTTATAAAGCCGAATAGCCGTATGGTAGCATTGGATGACGTTGTGTGAGGAAGACTGGCCTGACTGATCCAACCACTTGGCTTTCAAAAGATAAGCCCTTGCCGCAAGTTTATTGACCAGTTGTTGCTGCTCCTCAGTGGTAGTGGTTGACATGCTGTCCCCAATGTTGGCTGGCAATCTCTCGGTCGGTGTGAACACGTTTGCCTTTATCGCACCTTCGAGGTTCTGGATTGCTTTTCTGTGATGGCCATCTTTCCAAAGGAGGCGTGAGTGCTCAATTTTGGCTTCGCTCTCTCCAAGACGGGTTGCGTGAAGGACCGCATCAAATGCTGTATTTGTCTGATTAGCTTTCCTCGCCAACCTAGAGGTTGTGAGCCAGGAAGACGCAATGTCGAAATTGCTGAATCCTATTGACGAGAGCTGCATCGCTGCTCGTCTCAGCCCCAGAACATACTGCTTCTCGGCCGTGTAAGCTCCTAAAACGTCCAAGCGTCGGTCTAGATTTCTCATGAGTTCTTCCCGACTCAATTGAGTATCTGAAGTTCCGCTGATGGCTTCAATTTCCCAGAGTACGTGTAGCTTCAGCATTGGGTCGTGACACGCCTGAAGAGAAGTGGTGGTCGAAGGCGATAGACCTTCGGCGATTATCTGCCTCTGCTCGAAGATTTTCCCCTTGAACCCCTGAACGTCTTTATCTCGCAATGACAGGAAAGCCTCAGCAACTCCGATATTGAATTCCGTCATGTCCAAAGGAGCAGTGTCCAGGATTGATTCCCAATCTTGCCATTTACCGGTGACCCAGGCGGCTTCTGCTGCGAGCGAGAGTACCTTTAGCGAACAAGACTCGTTCGACCTTTGCATTGACCTTTGGAAGCTTTGGACCTGCGCCAGAAGCGAATCTGCAATGGTGTTAATCAAGCCAAAGAACACCATGTTCACTACTTACCATATTGACCGGACTCCCGCAAACAACTCGCAAGCTGGAACTGAATTTCCGGATCGTCTCGTTTTTCAGCCAAGGACATTTCATACCAGCTCTGTGCTGCAGTCCAACGGCCGGCCTTCCGGTGTTCCAAAACTTGTTGAGCTGGGTCTAATATTTGAAGATGTGCTGAAATACCCTCGATACCATCGGGTTCATCAATCTGCGTGTAGATATATTGAAGATGGTGATAGAGGCTCTCTTGATCCAATGTCTCATCGTCGGAGGCTTCGGCCTGCTCTTTCTTCTGCCGCATGTACTGCTCCCAATGAAAGAGAGCTCGAGAATACGAACCGCACTCAACAGCTCGACGAGATATGACTTCGGCCGGAATGGAATGCAAAACGTCTTCAACACTACTCATTTGGGAAACAGCGGTGACTTCATCAAGTTCAGATGGCTCTCGTCCGGATCGTGCTGCATGTATGCGACCTTCAGTCAACTGCTTGCGCTTCTCTTGCAGCCATTTCGACATGTAATCCAAAACCTGGAAGACATTCTGTGACAAGTCAGTTGAAGCCTAACAGAATGACCTAACCAAACTTACTTCACTGCATTGCTTCAAACTGTCCGCTCTGAGACCTGATTCGCTTATCTCAGTCTGCAAGATGACGAGAAGCTCTTGGCCAACGACCTTAATCTCCTGCTCAGTTCCTCCTAAAATGACGTTGACGACCGCGAAGGGCAGTAGGAATGTCGCAATGGATGAGTCATGGTCTTTGATAATTCTTGAAAGTACCGGGAACATCATCTGCGGGTTATCTCCTTTCGGACGTAGAAGTAGATCGAAGACGAATTCCCTTAGCCATACAGCATGCGAAATGCCGGGTCTGAAAATTGGATAGTCCTGAGTGGGCTTCTGGTCTCTGTTTATGGGGCGCTTGATCTCATACTTTGAGTTTAGAAAAGGCGTGAGTGTGCTTCGCACTGCCTCAGGGATCTCGATCCACCTGTTATAGGTCGGGCTCCCTTGTGAGGAGCGTGGACGGTATGCAGTTGCTTCGTTGTTGAAGCCGCAGAATTTGAGCATTTCCTGCATTGCATATGCAATGTATGCTTGGTTGATGGCGTTCGTTGCGGACTGGTAAGCTTTGACAAGAACAGACTCAAGCATGAACGCAATGAATTCAACAGCTTCGTCAGCACGCTCGAAGTTCGACAGCACAACAATCTCCCGCCTGGGTCGCACCGTTTCTGTGCGGGAAGGATCCAAACAGCCAATCAGGCCAAGGCACTCTGCGGCCAGGATGGCAATCTCCGAGTGGCTTTCGGTAAATCTGATGGAAGCATCCAGAACAGAGCGGCAAAGTTCCGCAACCACTGGGCTCGGATGCTGACTAACAGTTGTCTCGTGAATGAACTGCTGATTCGTCTCAAGGTAAGATCTCAACTCTTGAAGAGATTGAGCCACAACGGATGCGCTCTCATCTCGACAACGTTTTGTGAAGGCTTCAAACTGGTTGACAGGCGACTTCTCGCGGAATCGGCCGATCTCAGCTTCGATTTTGCTGAAGACCGGAATCGACTTCAATGAAGGTAGCATCCAGATTCTTTCCTGGAGAAGTGTGTTGTGCTTTTGGACCATGCCAGAGATTATCCCGTGTGCCTTTTCCTGGGAGTCCGGTGTGAATGAATCCCAGTATCGGACAACGATAGAGAAAGTCTGGTCGATCAGCTGCTCAATTTCATCTTTGTGGACAGCGTCCAAAAGTGAGGCCCAGGCCGAAAATGCTTTATTGCAAAGCTGTGGGACGTCGAGGGCAGATTGAAGACAGGCACGGATCTATTTATGTCAGTGCCAGCGATCTCTTTGAGGGGGTAGGGCGATTACCTGTGGCAATGCGGGGCTGACGTTTGCCTTTGCCAAGAAAATGAGCTCCTCGATGGCACCCAGGTACTTGTTCCTCTCCGAAAGTGGTTGAGGGTCTTTTGGGCTGTCAATCAGATTGGAAAACTGTGCCATGATTCCGAGGATGTTATTCTCGAAGAACTGGACTAAAGCCTTGGTTTCCTTGGTGTTCTGCCTACTTGATGCTCGGCTCGGACGCTCGGCAAGCATAGCGAAAGTATGAAATGCTTGATGAATCTGCTCAAGTTAGCAAGATTGGTGTGTAGGCTGGCTGGATTATACATACCTGCTTCTTTGTTGCACTCTCCTCACTAGCTGCAGCTTTGAGAATTTCGCACGCAATCAGAACCGGCTGTGTCTTGACCAGGCTGGATAAGTCCTCCTTAGCGAATTCAGGGACTGAATCGGTCAGAATAGCAGTGGCGGAGGTTTCAATGTCGTCGGCCGGATGCATCAAAAGCCTGGCCAGAATGGCAGTGAGGTTTTCCTTGGGCTGTAGACATATGTCTTGAACTGTAGTGCCACGCGCCACTGCAATACGCTTGAGGACGTCTCTTTTCTTATCCAAGACGAGGTAAGGTAGAACCTCTCTCTGTGTCCTTTCGAGAAGCTGCATTACGCTTGTATCAAGCAGATCGGAGAGAAGCTGTGCCTTTTGTGGGAGGACGCAGAGATCTTTGAACACTTCAAAGCCAAGTTCTCTCCAGAAAGGCCGGAGCATTTCCGAACGCTTACAGTTGAATGCTTCCGCAAGTGCCGCAAGCTATCAAGTATTAGTAGAGTACTGTGTACATGGAAGATAGTAACCTCACCTCATTGTACGCGACGCCGTAGATAAGTGGGTGAGTGTGGCCAAGATAGTTGATCAATCGTCTCAGAATGATGATGAGCTCATCATCACCACAAACCCTACAGTCATCGTAAGTCAACCATCCAGGTGTGATGCAAACACGCAACGTACCTCGCTACTTGACCTAAAGCAAGAATGAGTGTCTCCTGTTCTCCGAATTCATCTCGGTCTGCAATTTCCATCATAAACTTGAGCGCATTCAGGCGGTTCCTCTCCCGAGCCTTCTCTGGGACATCATCGCGTAGAAAAGCCGGTAGTGTATGCCTGTTGCCATTAGCAAGATCTAAATGATAAGAAGCTGTAACTTACCCAGCAGCAATGCGTAGTTCTCTCAGAGAGCTCTTCAGAGACTTCATGCACCATTGGCAAAGTGCAGACCTTTGAAGACTCAATGCATCTTTGTCGTTGACGTGGTTCAACAAGTTTTTGATGCTCGTCGCAGCCAGAACTCTGGGCCCTTTTGGTCGATCGATTTCCAAGCAGTCGATGATTTTGTCCATGATCTCAAGGGCCACCTTCCAAGAGCCGTCGGCACCCTCAGCGTTCCAAAATCGATGATCGACAACAGGCTTGTCATCATCTTTGTCACACACAGTGCAGGTCATGTTGATGATCTCGCCGTTACTAAGTATGTCTGCTCTCAGAGTACCTACTGCAGCACACGGAAGCCTCATGAATGCGGTGAGGGCTTTGCACTTGTCATTTTCAGACATGGCTGGAAATGTCTCCCTACATGACTGTTAGCTGCGAAAAACGATTGCGAAGCGCCAACCACATACTCCACTACATTCATGATATCTCCCAGGCTCGGTTCGCCGGGTACTGCCAGGTACCTCCCAAGAGTTGCCATCAAGTGGCCCCAAAGAGACTTGTGGCTGGCTTTTTGATTCGAATTTTCAATTCGTTGTCGTTTGCGAGGCCTCTCATTGTCCGGAAATTCCTGCTGATTTTCGAGTAGCAACTCCGAGAACTTCTCCAGCAGCTGAGTGTCTTCGAATCTCGTCGCCTCACGAACCGACTCCGGCTGAATTGAAGCCTGAGTATCGCCCCGCCCATCCGTTCTGTTGTTCTGCTTCCGGATACAGAGGACAATGGCGGTCTATTATGAAGGTCAGTATTGAGAGGGTAACAATAAAGAAGTAAAGGAATACTGACTCGAAGATCGGGATGAAGCTCAGCAATAAAAGATTCGTCTTGAGCAATTGATTCGAGATTTGGAAGTAGCAACTCATTGTGCAAGTTTGTAGTTGTTGAGCTCCGCTCGAACGTCACGAGTCCATCCTGCTTGGAGGGTCGATTGAACCATGCCAGACAGAGAAGAACATGAGAAAGTTCGAGTTGAACGGAAGCAGACGAGGGTAGATGATAGATCTGCTCCGTGATCTCTGACAGCGTCTCATAAAAAGCCGTAGAGATTCTGGGGCTGAGGGTAATACCAGCCTGCACATCAACAGCATCAGGGATGAGAAGTCTCAAAAGAGACAGGAATGAAAGGAAAAGCAGGTCCACTTGGTCCCGTTGAGAGATCCTGAAGAGCTTCAACCGCCCACAAAATGTCCATAGTCGATCCAGGCAATCCGCCACCCACACAGGCATAGCCGTGCGGAGTGCGCCTATGAAGGATATGCTTGAGGGCGAGTCTAGAGTTTTCCATATAGGATCGAGTAATGCCAGCGCAATATTAACAGCTTGAGCTGGACTAACTAATTCCATCTGGCAATGCTCAGGTATCGCCACGGTTGGTCTTCCCTCTGGCAGCAATCGCAAAACGACGTTGGGTGGTGGTAGTGTGACCTTGAACGAGGGAAATGGAGACTTGACAGCACTGCATGTCTCCAGAGCGGTCATGATGGCTGTGGACGTGGTCAGCAAATTCCTCAAACTAGAGAGACCCGCAAAACAGACCATTGACAGATGCCTGATATGTCTCAATCAAGACATTTACGTGATGCCTGGTAGCGCTGCCTGCAGAGAGTGATTGTATGAAGGAGTGAAAAAGCACTCGTAAGTCTGCATGCAATAATGCAAGGGACGGACGGGATAATAGAGAAAACAGAGTAGGCAGGAGTTTTGCAGCTAGGGCTGGCTGGGCCGCAGAACCTGAGCTTTCTGCTTCGGCGTAAAACAGAAGCTCAGGATTGCGTTCTATGGTGATGCGAATGACGGAGATACCATCCTTGGCCTGAGAGAGCAAGACGTCTCGACCGAAGGGGTTCTCTTTGAGTAGGGCTTTGAAGCCGGCCTCGACAACTACAGAAACCAGCTGCAAATTGGTCTCCGCATTTGACTCCTCGGCGGATGGATCAGACAGGAATTCTTGTAGCAGTTGGCCGAAAAGGGCGTTGTTAGTAGGCTCCTGGGCCTCATGTGCGCGAGAATGATTGTTGACGATCTGAGCGGCGATGGTAGACGGCGGCGGGACCCCGTTGCTCTGGGCTGTCATGCCAGCCGCGGAAACGCGCTGGACCGGATCGCCAACTTTGCGAGCCATTTCTGGTGACAAGAGGCGTTAAACCGGATGGCGAGCCATGTGGCGGCAACGGGGTTAGCGATGGGGGCGCAGAGAGGCGAAAGACGAGTCGTGACGCGTGGAAGAGCGGAAAAGGCAGCACGCAGTCACGTGGAGATAAACAGTCCGCCCATCCTTATCGCTTCAGCGTGTGGCATGACGGTCGGCGGCGCATCAGCCCGCTGCAACGGCGATCCGGACGGATGCAAATCATCTCCTCCCATTCACCCCACGTCGTGACCTGCAGCAACCTCCCTCCAGGAACGTCCTAGTCTTCTACTGTCCCACCATTCGCCTCATCGTCCAGAGACGTCCTGTTCGCCCTCTTTCACAATGGCTTTCCAGTCCAAGAAATTCCGCGGGGCCGCCGCCCAGAATAGCCTCGCCGCAAAGTATCGCGTACAGATGCAGAGGCATCCGTTCCTTCTCTTCGGCCTACCGTTTATCGCCACAATGGTTGCCGGAAGCTTTTTCTTGACGCCCGCGACCGCGCTGCGTTACGAGCGACACGACCGCAAGGTCCGACAAATGACGCGAGAGGAGGAATTAGGCATTGGGAAGAACCGCAGGAAGGTAGACATGAAGGAAGAGTACTACGTAAGTCCTGCCAATTTCGGGAGACAAGCTTTGTGTGCTGACAGGGGCTCGTAACAGAGACTGGCTGCAAAGGACCTCGATGACTGGGAGCAGAAGCGCGTCAAGAGACTGCCAGGCGAACACGACGGCAAGCTATAAAGTCCTTGCTCTCCGACACATATTTTACGACAGAGCATAGCATGGCGTTGGTAGTGGGTCACCACGGCATTTTGAGAAGGCGTTGGGTCTGAAATGTGACACTGTACTATATCCTGGGGTATCTAAGCTCCGTTCTTGTCCACGGCAAGCGGCACAATCTCTGTCTTCAACTCGCGCGTCCCCTTCTGCTTGGGTTCGGGAGCTGTACGGCATCAGCATTCTCCGGGCGACGGGTATCCATTGGCGGCAGCCTACCTTTGACATTCTCCTGGACGTAGAACTTGCGCAGCAGCATGATAGCCTCTTCCCTGAAGATGCCGCCGTGGACCGGGTACGGCGGGTCGACACTCGGGCTTTTACTCGCTGTCAGCCATCACTCAGCCGGCGCATGGTGGGGCGTGCACGTACTCGGTATGGATGTTCAAGACGCCTCCGGTACCGCCAAATCTGTCGTTCCAACAGCCAAAATAGACGGCTCTGATGCCGAACTGGCGCAGAGCAGAGGCACACATGACGCAGGGCTCGACGGTGACATAGAGGTCCGTCTCGCGCAGGATGCTGGGCGGGTGGATGGCGAGGATCTGCGAGATGGCAACGAACTCGGCGTGACGCGTTCCGTTCAGCGAGCGGTTCGTGTCGTTCATGCCGCGACCGATAACGCGGCCGTCATGCACGAAGACGCAGCCGACGGGCGTCTCGTCGGTCTGCAGGGCCAGGTCGGCCATCTGCAACGCCTCGCGCATGAAGCGCGCGTGGTAGGCGCGGTCCTCCTGTTTGCGCAGGCGCTTGGGCTGCGGCTCGTCGGCCATGAGTTGGGTGTAGATATCATATGCAGACTGCCTGAAACAGGCTGGCGCAGAAAAAAACCCGATGGTTTTGCGCGGCCGATCGCCGTTGATGGCGCGGGCACAGCGCGCAGGGTCCAGTTGGTGCGCCTGCTGCTGCTCTCTTGCAGGCGTCGTCGCTTTGCCCTCCTTGGCTGCTAAGCCCACGGCTCGCTCTCCCTTCACCACGCCCATCCGACGCCATCCACGTTCCACTCCTCTCTCCCAGACCAGGCGCCGGCTCGCGTGTCCTCCACCTCACACTCCTCCGTCATTGGCGCCAGAAGCCTCCACCTCCCGCGCCCGCCGCTCGCTCTCAGGTACTGCAGCAACACTCTCGCTCTGAGGCGCTCGCGACTAGCTTCCCCTGTCCGGCTCCCGTCCCCGCAACGCGCAAATCACACCAGCTTCGTCCCCAGCAGATCAGGGTCTGCAGGCGCTC
Source organism: Botryosphaeria dothidea (assembly GCA_011503125.2). Taxonomy (NCBI): domain Eukaryota; kingdom Fungi; phylum Ascomycota; class Dothideomycetes; order Botryosphaeriales; family Botryosphaeriaceae; genus Botryosphaeria; species Botryosphaeria dothidea. The sequence goes on along the minus strand of WWBZ02000033.1, from coordinate 3,612,266 downwards.
CTTCACCCTCGACCGCTCTTTTGCGCCGCGATTAAGCATCACTCTGCCGTCAGCCAACCACCCTGCAGCTGCCACCTCCGATCAGGCACTCCGCGCTCCCGATCAAACGCTCTCTGGAACACGCACCCTGCCGCCTTACCAGCATGGCGCCCTCCAGCACTAATAAACCGGTCTTCATCCCCCTCGAGATCAAGCCCATCGACTTCTCCCTTACCGCTGGGACTGACATCCCCGCCCCGCCCGAATCCCCGCCTGCCACACCAGGACGCCCGCCCACTCCCGGAGGTGGTCCTCTGTCGTCGCATCCGACCTCGCCTCATGACACCACCCCCACCGACCCCATGGATCAAGCGAAAGACAGCTCCTCCACCAATGGCAATGCCAACGCCCGTGGCCGCACCGAGAGCGTCGCCACGGCCAACACCAAGCCCGGCTCGCCCGGCTCCAAAAACCCCTTGAGCCCGACCCCGACCACTGAGAGCACCTCCGGCGGCAAGCGCCCCTCGTCCATGCGTCGCTTCCTGGGCTTCCGCTCCGCCTCCTCATCCGACAGCCTACGCAACGGCCGCCCCACCAGCCCGCAGAGCTCTACGTCAACAAACGCAGGTCCGAACGCGCGCCCGGGTGCCCGGGAGCGCAGGAAGAGTGGAAGCTGGTTCAACAAGCGCGCGAGTACTATGTTCGGCATTGGTAGTCTCTCCGAAGCCAGCGAGTTCCAGAACGGTAGCGCAATCGAGGAAGAGAACTCCACGAAGAAGGGCCCACCTCCGCCTAAGCTGCCGGAGCTCAAGAAATTGGGTACGGATCTCAATGATGGATCGCTCGGGGCAGACGACATGTTCAAGCACATCAAATAGGCGGAATATCCTGTTGTTGTGCTTGGCCTCGCCAACAAACGGACTGCTCGCATATCATTGGAATAGATCAATTTGGAAAGGCGTAATGACGCCCCCTTGGCAGCCGCCGCCGCCCCCTTGAGCACGCCGGCTACTCTTCCGTGCAAACGCGGAACCCGCATTATCTTTCTCTATTTTTTTGTGTCCTTATTTTGGATTCTCATTATACCCTCGGAGCGACTCTAGCACTGAAAGGTCCAGACTGTTACTACTGCTTTTTTTCTAGTGCGGAATTGCATACACCCCACATCTTCACACCTGGTACCCTCTACCCACAAGCTTTCCTAATCTATACCCTGATCTTTTGGCAAATCTATGTAGCCTACATTTCCCTTACCCAGTACAACATTTGCTCGTCTACTAAGGCTCCGGTTTGTTAAAAAAAAAAAGGGGTGGGGGGGAAAGCAATATGCCAAGTCCTGGCTACCTAATGCTGGGTCTCACTCGACAGAGGAGACTCACAAAATCTGACTCAGCTTTCTGTGCAGGTTGTCTGAAGAGCACCGCGAATCGAGAAAACCCAAGGAAGGTGGAAAGAGGCCAGGAAGTTCTGTGGCAGTTGCGGGGAAACGTAGATACGATGGCCATGTACAAATGTTATCTCGATGTTGTTTGCGGACATCACTGCACATACATTTACTACTTTCTCGGTCGAATCTTGTCATCTCTCTCCGCATTCAACATCGCATTTCCTATTATATCTATCAACGCCTACACTGGGAGAAGCATGGGCGCCGCTGAAAGCGTAGGCGCGGGTAATAAGGGTCCGCTACTTTTCTCGGTTCGAGCTACGGGCTCTCTTGCTGTTGTCTTTGTGCTTCAGTGAGGTGTTGGGGGCTAAATATATTTCTTGACTTTTTTCTCAATGCTTTCCTTTCTTGCCTCTTGAATCCCACTCCAAGAAGAGACGTCACAGGCAGACCGAGTCTATCATTCACGGTAGAACATTCATCCACGCCCGCATTCCGAGGATCCAACGCGAGACCCATGCCCATTCCTCTCTCTCCGCAATGTCGAACGTCCCTGGAAAAAGTTTTCTTCATCTCGCTTGCAACGTGTCACTAAACATCCAACCATATCTCAGTCATACTCACCCTGAGTATGACGTCGACGAGGTGATGATGCGCAGCCCGCGAAAAGCTGCCCTCCCCGTTCCGGACTAGCGAGGATCGGCTCCCCTTGCGCAGTGACCATCAGATCCGACCGACACACCTCCACTCCTCTGTGACAAAACGTGGAGAGAAAAGAGACCCACCGCCAGTGCTTTTCTTGTCGCCGTATGTGATTGCGCGAACATGGCGGCCGTGGGGCGTCTGAAACGCACGGTGTCTCTGTGTGCTGGTGTCATGACTCTTGCTGCTTTTTGATCCTCCTTCGTGTTGTTGGAGAGGAGTGGGGATGGATGTATGTATATGTGGCGTGATGGGGTGCGGTCTTTTCTGCCTCGTCGCATTCGCAGCGTTTCTCCCCTCCCTTCAATCTCTTCTTTTTATTTCTTTTCCTTATGAGACTTGCCATAAAACACTGGTCCGCTGCGGTTGATTCTCCCGACCAATGATTTACAACGCATGCTCGCTGTACGTTTTCTTGGCCTCGTCAAAACTTTCTCTTTCTCTGTTTACCAGCTGCTACTGGTGATTTCGCTGCAATTTAAGGGCTTTCGCCAATCGGATTTCCACGTGCGGGCAAGCTTTGAGCATGTGGGAGGCGGAAATTTGTTTGTTCTGATAAGGTATAAGGAAACCGCGGAAAGTAACGATGGGAAAGCATATCGTATGATTGGAACGGAATCGCGAATATTTCCCTTTCAGTACAAGGTTGTTCGAACAACACGCCGTGGAAACCTCGGCATCATGGAGACTTCGAGAATGTCGGCTGACTGGAATTCCTTGTTCAAGCTCCAACCATTCATCATCGCCCCCGCGCTCTTGATTTTACCATCTTCAGCAAGAAGCTTAGAGGCCGAGCATCTGCCGCTGTGATAAAGATGAGTGAGCTGTGTGGCTGCATGAATCAGGTGGGCGTCACCGTGATGCACGGAGAGGAGAACCTCATTTGTTTTCGTGGCTGGGCAGCATGGCCCACGCATCCACGAAGCACCAAAAAGTGTTGTTGAAAAAACTGTTTCGGCATCACGCGCCGCCCCCGCGGACAACAACTCGCCGAGTCTGCTGCGGCATCACATGTCTCGCTGCAATGCGATGTGTAAGATTCTGGCAGGTCGCATGCAAGCGGGACCTGCCTATTCAGGCGCAGCAAGCCACAAAGCTGACAGGAGAAATAGGCACGGCTGCTAAGGTTGCTTTAAGGCTATGGGTTAAGCTTAGCGAGCACCGGAGGCGTGAGCGCTGCAGACCAATCGTCCCCGTTCCTCCACGCCGCTGCGGGTGAGGCGTGATGCCGCGAAGGCGCAGGTAAGCGTGACGAATGACGAATCCTTCCCGCAGGCTGCGGGGTAGTCAGATGGAAATTTCTCGACAGAGTTCCATTCACGCGTTCAAGACACCGACGTGCTGTGGTCCACAGCGCGCGGGCGGCGCGTAGCATCTGTTGAGGTGGTAAAGTAGCAGAGCACGCGCATGCCGATCCCTGCACAGCGTAGTATAAGCATCCCCGCACCCATCCCTGCATGTTACCCAAAGCGAGCGATGGCGCCAGAAGACCGTTCACGTTTGACCCGGCTTCTGGGTCCTTATAGGCTGGACGCATCTATTCCGCCAAAAGTGGATATGCACCACGTGCAGAAAGAAGGAATTCTTAAGCAAAGCACAACGCTATCCCATTACCTAAGACCTTTGAGGTGGTTTTCTTGGCCATGCCGACCTGGCCAATGGTGCTTGCGGAGACGGTTCGGTCCGTACCGATCTGGGCGTGTGGCCGGGCAGTCTTGTGGCTGGTACCTAGATTGTGGGTACCTATACAGTGAATAATACACATTTTTATAGGCAAATTAAAGGCGAAACCCGAGGAAGGACGAAGATAACATACAACATATAGGTTTCTGTTTCACTCCACATTGCTCATGAGCGTCTATCCACTTCAAAATAATAGCCAACATTAATATGGAATGATTTCAGACTCCCTCCAGGTACCTCACAAAATCTGACCAGCAAGTCACTTCCGTCTCGTCACCCGGCCAATCCCCGGCCTCCCCCCAAAATCTGCCCTTCCACATTCAAGCAACCTGTGCAGCTGATGTCAGCCCTACACCAGGACAGGTACTTCACCTGCGTTCTTGCTGCTCCAGCCTTGTAATTACCAATCCGATGCTACATATGAGTATATTCCCCTCCGCCATCCTGTCACTGGCTCCAGCGACGGCTCCCCGCCCCAGTGCCAAGCCCATGGTCGCCCAACATGCCCTGGATAATTTTTGGCTAACACCGGAGTAAAAGTTCAAGCTGCGCCGGTGTAGCTACTGCCCTTCAAGCACCACACCAACGCCAGAAGCCCACTCTCGTGCCCAAGAATTGATCGCGTGAACCTAGCATACGGCACGCTGCTTTCCTCGGCCGGGAGACATCAGCGACTATTCGGCTCGTGGCAGTCCATTCTACCGTGACAGCCCGAGCGGTGAGAGAAAAATCCCCGAGTGGATGAAGTGGCCGGTCACGGGCCAGATGCCCGAGACCCCGTCTCGGCTTGCATGCCCGAAGACAAAGCGTTTCAGAAAGAGTGCATCTGATGACGAGTCGAGATCTCGGGCCGTGATGGCTCTTCGACGGGGTTGATTTCGCTTGTTTGTCCGCACATGCTGTCGTCATTGAACTTTAGGATTTGCTCTTCGCTTTGCTTTTTCTTATGCCGTTCTACTGACCTTTGCTCCCAGCCATCTGAGCACAAGAATAACAGCTACCAGAGGACATCTGGGATGTTCTTTGCTATTCAGGTCTGCGGTTTGAGACCCGACGTGCAACACCACCTCCCTTGCACCACCGTGGCGCCCGCCATCTGATCCCGCAAGCATGTTCCTTGCGCATGCTCCTTCGAGAATGCTTCCGGGTCGGAGAACGGCCTGTGACACAGGACTTCTGCAGGCACGGAAGCACGAGAGCTGCACCGTCAGCTGCCGGCATGCCTTTCCCCCTTCGGCACTTCTCACTGGCCGAGCCATCTGATCTTGCTTTCCATCTCCGGCAAGGAGTTGAGGAGTAACTACCCAGATAGGTAAGGTACACAATATCATCTGCTGTGTCACCTCTGCATCTGATTCCCGCGTCTCTTTGGGCGAGACCGCTGGCGTAGGCGGCGTTTGCAGAGCCAGCCTGCGGCCCTTTTCCCCGCTGCTTCTGTCACCAGCCACTCTGCTTAGCACTGATGAGAAAGGTATGCCTTGCAGAAAGAAGAAGGTAGCTTTGGGAAGGTGTCAAGGACATCCTCAACGTGTCTCTTGGACAGAATGTGGGGATGACAGGGGAAGGTGGCGGCGCTGTTCTTCACTGGTGGATGCAGCTGCCACACTCCTCATCCGAATGTCCACTTGCATCTTCACTGATCGAAAGGAGAGTAGCCACTGCAGAGGGATGATAGGGTTACTCGTCAGGTGGGCAAGTCGTCCTCGAGAACCACACGTCTCCCTCGCCCTTCACCCTTGTGGAACGTATATATGAGTGTCGGGAGACTCGCAGTATTTCCTGGAGTATCTCACAAGTCTGTCTGATCTTCCATTCAATTCTCAATTGCCTTCCATCTCACTGTCATCCGGGATGATGTGCCGCTTTAGACTACGCTCGGCCCTGGTGGCTGTTACCAGTTCAGCCCTATACTTTGCCAACCTTACTGCCGCTAAGGCGGTCTATGCACACTACATGGTATGCCCCTCTTCGTAACTCAACATTTCCTGTTGTTCTGTTTCGAGTTCCTCGTGCTGAATGGTCTTCACCTCCACACTATTTCCCGCATAAATTCCAAGTCTATACCTAGTAATCACATGCCAATGCATAACATCTTGTCGTTTACTTCCGTCCCCTTCTACCTCTCCGTCCCAAACAGCCCCCTCCCCCCCCAACACACACACAAAATACAAGCCCAAAAAAGAGACCCACCGAACTAACCACACCCCCCACCCCACCAACAGGTCGGCACCACCACCGACGCCCACGCCCAAACCGACATCGAAACAGCCGCGGCCGCCGGCCTCGACGGCTTCGTCCTCAACATCGGCGACCCGCGCCAATCCTACGTCACCTCGACCCTCTCCGCCCTCTTCGCCCACGCCCCTGCCACGCCCTCCTTCCACCTCCTCTTCTCGCTCGACCTGTCCGCGGCCCTCGGCGCCGGCGCATCCCTCTCCGACTACGACGCGCTGCTCGCGCAATACAAAGACCACGCCTCGTACGCGCGCGGCGGCGCCAACGACGCGCCCTTCGTCTCGACCTTCGCCGACGGCGGCCTGACGAACGAGACGTGGGACGAGTGGCGCGGCCGCGTCTTCGACAACGCTGTCTACTTCGTGCCGGACTTCGACCACACGCAGGGCTACTACGACGCCGCGTCGGGGTGGTGGGACTACTGGGGCGGCGTGGTGGACGGGCTGTTCAGCTGGGAGGCGGCGTGGCCGGAGCGCGCTGGGTACGGCGGCGCGTATCCGGGCGACGTGGGGCCGGACGCGCCTGTCGCGGCGGGGGCGGAGGCGAGGGGGAAGGACTACATGGTTGGGCTGAGCGCGCTGCAGTACAAGGATGCTGTGAGTGTTGCGACAAGATTCCATAGAGATACGGGGACTGACAGCGCCAAAAGTACAGCACCAACCTCTACCGCGCCGGCGAGCTCAACCTGCCCGAGCGCATGAAGAACGTGCTCGAGATGACGCCCAAGCCCGAGTACGCCGAGTTCATCACCTGGGTGCGCAAGCCCGCCCCTCTTCCCCCCATCCCCTGTCTCGACCACTGACGAAGGTTGCAGAACGACGGCCCCGAATCCCACTACATCGGCCCCCTCTGGCCCGAGCAGAACACCGACGCCGACCCTGCTCGCTACGCCACGCAGACCCTCGCGCCGCACACCGACTGGCTGCCACTGATCGGCTCCTTCGCGGACGCCTTCCGCGCCAACGCCTCGTCCGCGTCCGCGATGCGCCCGTCTCCGTCTTCCAATGCGGCTACCGGCGCGCTGTGGTACAAGGCGATTCTCCAGAGCGCGTCGTGCCCAAACGAGGGGAATGGCGGCGTGTACGCGAAGCCGGATGGTTGGGACACGGGCGAGGATGTGCTGAATTGGGCGGTGGTGGTTGGGGAGGGGAGTGATGGGTGGAAGGCGCGGTTGGTGAGCGGAGGCGAGGAGATCGGAAGCGTGGATCTGGTGGAGGGGATGAATTATGGGAAGGTGGAGGGGTTGAAGGCCGGGGCGCAGCGGTTGGAGGTGGTAGATGGGGATGGGAAGGTTGTGAGGGTGGCGGCGGGCGGGAGGTGCGTATCGGATGGGTGTCCGGACGGTATTTACAACATGAATCCGCAGGTGGTTGGGTTGGCTGATGATGGAAATGATGGCAATTGTTGAATGTGAGTTGGATGAAGAGGGACCATGGAGAACTCAGACAGCGACGAGGAGTATCTGGCCTAGGATCCGTCAGTTTTGGTACATAAAGGAACCTGGCTATTGAATTATATCGCATGGCTTTTGCGTTCTTGTTAGACCGCAGCAATATATCAAATAAAACAACTCACCGCAGCCACGGGACAAAGGAACTGGCAGCTTGTCTACTATCGCGTCAGCATCGTTCATGGGGCCGGCAGACCAACTGCAACGAATATCGAGCCTGATCATTCATCCGGATCCCATCATGGAGCTAGTCTTAATCCTGGTGACCTAGAATATAACGTGAAGATGGGATCTTCGGATGTCCTCGCTCTCTCAAACATCCAAGGAGCCTTCATCCTTTCGCAGGATAGCGAGTGCATTATTTCAATTTGAAGATGCCAAAATTGCTGATGAAATGGCAGGTCGATTGGAATTTTTAAAATTGTCCCTCGTTCCATAGGAAAAGGATGATTGGCATGAATTGTGTCAAAGGAAATCCATCCGTCTTCCATGTCTACTTCCTCCCAGCTTTCGTATCATCTCAGATACCTAAGCTGTAGTAAGATAAAGAGGAATTTCCACTGTCAGAACGAAATTTCTTGGTTTCTTAATTGGAGTTCCGATACCATTTCCGTGGAAATCGACATTTTAAATCAGATCTTCAAACTCAGGTTGACCCCTAAGTACTTCCTCATGGTCAATGCCTTGGTCTTCGTGGATTTCCAACCAGTTTTAAAGGTGAGTGCTCGAACACATCTGGAAGGAGTTTTTGATCCCTTGAACCAATGTGTCCACTTCAGGGTCTATATGCACCCATGTATCACTGCACCTGGAGCATTTTTTCTTGTCCCCGGGAGAACGAATTGTGAAGGGTTTGGCGTAGACACAAGGTCACACGAAGTGCCTGGAATCTTGGAATCCTCTGATCTCTAGTTTCCACGTCCTGATCCCGCAATACTAACCCGATATCTCATGCCTGGAATCACAACGGCTTTGGAATGAGGTTTCCTCCATCAACTCTCAGCTCAGTCAGCATTAGCAACTTCGGTCTCTGCCTCCTTTGGAGTGGGCTTGGACTCTTCGCTCTTATCGCCCAACTCGCCAATAAGCCCATCAAGAAACTTGTCGGCTTGTGCTTTCGACCTCTTTTCCTTGAGAGCCTTTCGCCTCTCCTCAACCTCTCTCTTTCGATCTTCCCTTTTCTTGTCCCGTTCTGCCCTCTTACGTTCAGTCTCCAGCCGCTCTTGCTCGAGAGCCTCCATCTGTTTCTTGCGCTCTTCCTCATCCTGTGAGAAGCGGAAGTAGCCTGTGCCCTTGTTTCTGATTTCTGCGTTGCCGTCAAAGTGGGTGTCCTTCGGTGGAGTATCTTCCCTCTTCGAAGCAAGTTCCGCCATCTTCTCGGCAATGGTCTCATCGGGGTTGAACGCAGCAGTCTGGATCGTGTCGCCATAGATAATGTTCGTGGGCATGGCTGGTCTTGCAGTGAAACGGTCTGGTTCGTCCAGCATGGACTTCTTTCGCCGTTCCTCCCTCGCAGCATCCGCTTTTGTGCCCTTCCTCGTCCTACCAAACTCGTCCACATATTCGACCATCTCCTCCGGTTCGCTCCCAGCATCGTCGTCGGACGATGTATCCGACTCGCCTGCATCCTGCTTCTCAACCCATTTGCGGTCGAAATCGACAGCGTAGCGCTCATCGGCATCCTCGACATCACCACGTTTCATAGCGGCGTACAAGCGGGCCTTCTCCTCCATCTTGCGTTTCGAGCGCTTCCATGTTGCTTCGTCGAGAACTTCGCTGGAGGTGCTGTGGCGCTGGGTGAAGTCCGTGTCGTCGAGGTCTTTCAACGCGCGCTTGCGGGAATTCTTATTGTGCACAGTGAAGATGTCATCCTTGTTCTTCGGGTGCGGGCGGCCAGCGGAGGTGGGCTTCGAGGACGAGGAGCCGGCGGAGATGAGCGATGACAGCTGCGAGGCGAAGGCGAGATTGGTGGACGAGGTGGGCTCCTTGTCGGAAGCCTTCCTGGGGCGCGGAATGCCGTAGAGGGCTGCATCTTTGTTCGAGGCCATGATAAGCGGGGGCGGAGGCGGGCTTGTGGTGATGTGCAGTGCAGGGCTGAGGGTTGGCAGCGGAGAGGGCGTCGCTCTCCCGCTCCGAACTTCGGCCAGGGTTCGTCGCGCGCGGCGGAGCGCAATCCCTGACGACAGCGGGGCTCGCGAGTGAATTCTGTCACAGCTCCCCGCCGTGTCACCGCAACCCACTCTTCATCTGACGCCATTGACGCCGAACCTCCTTAAACTCTCTTTCTCCAACTTCTCACCCCTCACTCTCTTCAATTGCCATCTCCTAGACCTCAATTGCTGCCGCAATGTCTCCTCCGCGCCAGATCTTCATCGCCATCGTCGGTTCGAACGCCTGCCCCACCGCTCGTCCAACTCCCGTTCGTCCGCGCTGACACGACTCGCCAGGTACCGGCGGAGTTGGAAAGTGCTTCCTTGACCAGCTTCACGCCATCGCTCCGCGCTTCTCCCAATCCCAGACCGCTCCGACCTACCTCTCCCTGATCCTGCTCGCCCGCAGCAGCAAGGTCCTCCACAGCCCCGACTACCGCTCCCTGAGCCTGACCACCTGGGAGAAAGACCTCGCCGCCTCCAACACCCCCGCCCTCAACCCGACCCAGATCGCCGACTACCTGGGCGCCGCCCCCAGCAAGGTCATCCTCGTCGACAACACCTCGAACCAAGACATCGCCGACGCCTACCCGCTCTTCCTCAAGAAGGGCATCAGCGTCGTCACCCCCAACAAGAAGGCCTTCTCCTCCTCGTATGCGCTGTGGCAAGCCATCTATGGCGCCGCGGGCAACGGCTCCGGCTCCGGCGGCTTCGTCTTCCACGAGAGCAGCGTCGGCGCCGGCCTGCCTGTCATCTCGACGCTCAAGGAGCTGGTCGAGACGGGCGACGAGGTGACCAAGATCGAGGGCGTCTTCTCCGGCACTATGTCCTTCCTCTTCAACAGCTTCATGCCCGTCGGCGGCGGCGGTGGCGCCTTCTCCGCCGAGGTCAAGAAGGCCAAGGAGCTGGGCTACACTGAGCCTGATCCGCGTGATGACCTGAACGGCCTCGACGTTGCGAGGAAGCTGACCATTCTCGCCCGTCTGTCCGGTCTGCCCGTTGAGAGCCCTACCAGCTTCCCCGTGCAGAGCTTGATTCCCAAGGAGCTTGAGAGCGTTTCCAGCGGAGACGAGTTCTTGGAGAAGCTGCCCCAATTCGATGGCGAGATGGACAAGCTGAAGGAGGAGGCTGCTAAGGAAGGCAAGGTGGTCAGGTTCGTTGGTAGCATCGACGTGGCCTCGAAGTCCGTCAAGGTCGGCTTGGAGAAGTAAGTATCCTTTCACAATAGAGTCATCGAGGCATAAAAACTAACTGTCATCAGGTTTGATCTCTCTCACCCTATTGCTGGTCTCAAGGGTAGCGATAACATCATCAACTTCTACACCAAGCGCTACGGCAGCAACCCACTCATCATTCAGGGGGCTGGTGCCGGTGGTGATGTCACGGCCATGGGTGTCTCTGGTGATTTGATCAAGGTTCTCCGTCTCCTGCGGTAAATGTCACAATAGTATGACGAAACAAAAGCGGTACTTCTCTTCAAGTCTTCGGCATTGTGCACGCCAAAGCGTAAGAACTAGATTTGTAACAGCCCTGGTTTATGAATTAAACGTAGACACTACTAAGTAGATACCAGTCCCGTACAGGGGCTTGAGAATGCAGAACACCGTTTGGATTTTGAGAAATTGATCCAATGGCCTGTCGATTATCGAATATGGAACTACAGTGCCAGCTACATCTCTTTACAAAGTGTACTGCTCGTTGATTAAACAACGAGGAAGTAGAAATAGTATAAAACACTTGACCTGCTTGAAGAGAGTAAAATAATGTACCTGTGGCTTAGATTGACTTGAGTAGGCGGCTCTGCCAGGTTGTAGAAGTTCCATTCTAAAGCTTATGCTATAGAAGAAAAGATCGTTGTACTCGATGACAGAACAATATATAATGCATGCATGCCATGGCCTTCATGATGAACTCGCATTCTTCAGTCCGCATGCTTGACTACTCCGAAAGGCTGAGTCATTCACTTTGTGTATTCTACACAACGTGCTAATAATACCAAAGCCCAGAATCTATACCATGGCCGCAGTAGGAGTAGGGACGATGTTCCCGTCCACTTCACATGTCGGAAACCAGAGCGAGACCCCACCTTGGCGCATACGTTTCCAAATGCAGTAATTTGTCAACAAAAGAACCAGGCCCAAGCTCCCTCCCCTATAACCACTATAAGGCCTGACTTCACTCAACACACTCTTATACCCCTAGTGGAGTCTTAATGGCACGAGCTTCTGTCATCATATTGACAGTTGGCGAGGCGACACCCCTTGATCCCGCCTCTCTCGACCATCATTACCGTAGCGTAGAATGTTGAGACGCCCGTGCTTCGCCTACACAAAATCCCGAGAAGCTGGGGACAGCACGCGGTCTACATAGGCTCATAATGAGATTATCACGGCCGGACGAAAAGTAGACCAGGGCTCTGCAACAAGGCAGCCGCAACTATTTGTCCGAAAATCTTTCATTCAATTCCTCATGCCTTGCCTGGCCTGAAATTTTCGCGAGAGCAATCGAGGCACCGATCTCTGGATAGACCGGAAGCCGCGCCTCCAAAACACCAAGCATCCACCGCGAGAGCCCACCGCGCACAGCCCCTTCTTGGCCGCCGTCATCATCCCCACCAACGCGCAACGCCAACGTCCCGTCTATCCTCAAGACTCTCCGGAAGTCCTGGGATGACGTACAC